>JAWQEG010000486.1:2879240-3599051 GCA_033782935.1 Petrolisthes cinctipes
GAAAACATTCTAGCACTGAGTAGGCATGTACAGATCGCTTCTGGAACCCCAAAATATCGAATTTTCGGGTGTTTTGAGCATGAATTTGAGATATAAACGGGTACTGAAGATGCATGCACATATCGACTTCTGGGCACCTAAAATATCGATTTTCAGTATGTTTTTGGCCTGTATTTTGAAAATACTCTAACACGGAGTAGGCATGAACAGATCGCTTCTGGGACCCCTAAATATCGAAGTTTCGGGTGTTTTGGGACTGAATTTGAGATATCGACTTTTTGGCACCTAAAATATCGATTTTTTGTATGTTTTTAGCCTAAATTTTGAAAATAATCTAGCACTGAGTAGGCATGTACAGATCGCTTCTGGGACCCCAAAATATCGAATTTTCGGGTGTTTTGAGCTTGAATTTGAGATATAAACGAGTACAGAAGATTCATGCACATATCGAATTTTGGGCACCTAAAATATCGATTTTGAGCATGTTTCGAGCCTATATTTTGAAAACGTTCTAGCACTGAGTAGGCATGTACAGATCGATTCGGGGACCCAAAAATATCGAATTTTCGGGTGTTTAGGGCCAGAATTTGAGATATAAACGGGTACAGAAGATGCATGCACATATCGACTTTTGGGCACCTAAAAGATCGATTTTCAGTATGTTTTTGGCCTGTATTTTGAAAATACTCTAACACGGAGTAGGCATGTACAGGTCGCATCTGGGACCCCAAAATATTGAATTTTCGGGTGTTTTGATCCTGAATTTGAGATATAAACGGGTACTGAAGATGCAAGCACATATCGACTTTTGGGCATCTAAAACATCGATTTTGATCATGTTTTGGGCCTGTATTTTGTAAATACACTAACACGGAGTAGGCATGTACAGATCGCTTCTGGGACCCCTAAATATCGAATTTTCGGGTGTTTTGGGACTGAATTTGAGATATCGCCTTTACGCACCTACAATATCGATTTTTAGCATGTTTTTAGCCTATATTTTGAAAATATTCTAGCACTGAGTAGGCATGTACAGATTGCTTCTGGGACCCCAAAATATTGAATTTTCGGGTGTTTAGGGCCAGAATTTGAGATATAAACGGGTACAGAAGATGCATGCACATATCGACTTTTGGGCACCTAAAACATCGATTTTCAATATGTTTTTGGCCTGTATTTTGAAAATACTCTAACACGGAGTAGGCATGTACAGATCGCTTCTGGGACCCCAAAATATCGAATTTTCGGGTGTTTTGAGGTTGAATTTGAGATATAAACGAGTATAGAAGATGCATACACATATTGACTTTGGGCACCAAAAATATCGATTTTCAGCATGTTTTGGGCTTGAATTTTGAAAATACTCTAACACGGAGTAGGCATGTACAGATCGCTTATGGGACTCCAAAATATCGAATTTTCGGGTGTTTAGGGCCAGAATTTGAGATATAAACGGGTACAGAAGATGCATGCACATATCGACTTTTGGGCACCTAAAAGATCGATTTTTAGTATGTTTTTGGCCTGTATTTTGAAAATACTCTAACACGGAGTAGGCATGTACAGATCGCTTCTGGGACCCCTAAATATAGAAGTTTCGGGTGTTTTGGCACTGAATTTGAGATATCGACTTTTTGGCATCTAAAATATCGATTTTTAGTATGTTTTTAGCCTAAATTTTGAAAATATTCTAGCACTGAGTAGACATGTACAGATCGCTTCTGGCACCCCAAAATATCGAATTTTCGGGTGTTTTGAGCTTGAATTTGAGATATAAACGAGTACAGAAGATGAATGCACATATCGAATTTTGGGCACCTAAAATATCAATTTTGAGCATGTTTTGAGCCTATATTTTGAAAACATTCTAGCACTGAGTAGGCATGTACAGATCGCTTCTGGGACCCCAAAATATCGAATTTTCGGGTGTTTTGAGCATGAATTTGAGATATAAACGGGTACTGAAGATGCATGCACATATCGACTTTTGGGCACCTAAAAGATCGATTTTCAGTATGTTTTTGGCCTGTATTTTGAAAATACTCTAACACGGAGTAGGCATGTACAGATCGCTTCTGGGACCCCTAAATATCGAATTCTCGGGTGTTTTGGGCCTTAATTTGAGATATCGCCTTTACGCACCTAATATATCGATTTTTAGCATGTTTTGAGCCTATATTTTGAAAATATTCTAGCACTGAGTAGACTTGTACAGATCGCTTCTGGGACCCCAAAATATCGAATTTTCGGGTGTTTTGAGCTTGAATTTGAGATATAAACGAGTACAGAAGATGCATGCACATATCGAATTTTGGGCACATAAAATATCAATTTTGAGCATATTTTGAGCCTATATTTTGAAAACATTCTAGCACTGAGTAGGCATGTACAGGTCGCTTCTGGGACCCCAAAATATCGAATTTACGGGTGTTTTGAGTTTGAATTTGATATATAAACTATTACAGAAGATGCATGCACATATCGACTTCTGGGCACTTAAAATATCGATTTTCAGTATGTTTTTGGCCTGTATTTTGAAAATACTCTAACACGGAGTAGGCATGAACAGATCGCTTCTGGGACCCCTAAATATCGAAGTTTCGGGTGTTTTGGGACTGAATTTGAGATATCGACTTTTTGGCACCTAAAATATCGATTTTTTGTATGTTTTTAGCCTAAATTTTGAAAATATTCTAGCACTGAGTAGGCATGTACAGATCGCTTCTGGGACCCCAAAATATCGAATTTTCGGGTGTTTTGAGCTTGAATTTGAGATATAAACGAGTACAGAAGATTCATGCACATATCGAATTTTGGGCACCTAAAAAATCGATTTTGAGCATGTTTAGAGCCTATATTTTGAAAACATTCTAGCACTGAGTAGGCATGTACAGATCGCTTCGGGGACCCAAAAATATCGAATTTTCGGGTGTTTTGGGCCAGAATTTGAGATATAAACGGGTACAGAAGATGCATGCACATATCGACTTTTGGGCACCTAAAAGATCGATTTTCAGTATGTTTTTGGCCTGTATTTTGAAAATACTCTAACACGGAGTAGGCATGTACAGGTCGCATCTGGGACCCTTAAATACCGAATTTTCAGGTGTTTTGGGCTTTAATTTGAGATATCGACTTTTTGGCACCTAAAATATCGATTTTTAGCATGTTTTTAGCCTATATTTTGAAAATATTCTTCCACTGAGTAGGCATGTACAGATTGCTTCTGGGACCCCAAAATATTGAATTTTCTGGTGTTTTGATCCTGAATTTGAGATATAAACGGGTACTGAAGATGCAAGCACATATCGACTTTTGGGCACCTAAAACATCGATTTTGATCATGTTTTGGGCCTGTATTTTGTAAATACACTAACACGGAGTAGGCATGTACAGATCGCTTCTGGGACCCCTAAATATCGAATTTTCGGGTGTTTTGGGACTGAATTTGAGATATCGCCTTTACGCACCTACAATATCGATTTTTAGCATGTTTTTAGCCTATATTTTGAAAATTTTCTAGCACTGAGTAGGCATGTACAGATTGCTTCTGGGACCCCAAAATATTGAATTTTCGGGTGTTTAGGGCCAGAATTTGAGATATAAACGGGTACAGAAGATGCATGCACATATCGACTTTTGGGCACCTAAAAAATCGATTTTCAATATGTTTTTGGCCTGTATTTTGAAAATACTCTAACACGGAGTAGGCATGTACAGATCCCTTCTGGGACCCCTAAATATCGATTTTTCGGGTGTTTTGGGACTGAATTTGAGATATCGACTTTTTGGCACCTAAAATATCGATTTTTAGCATGTTTTTAGCCTATATTTTGATAATATTCTAGCACTGAGTAGGCATGTACAGATTGCTTATGGGACCCCAAAATATTGAATTTCCGGGTGTTTTGAGCCTGAATTTGAGATATAAACGGGTACAGAAGATACATGCACATATTGACTTTGGGCATCTAAAATATCGATTTTCATCATGTTTTGGGCATGTATTTTGAAAATACTCTAACACGGAATAGGCAGGTACAGATCGCTTCTGGGACCCCAAAATATCGAATTTTCGGGTGTTTTGATCCTGAATTTGAGATATAAACGGGTACTGAAGATGCAAGCACATATCGACTTTTGGGCACCTAAAACATCGATTTTGATCATGTTTTGGGCCTGTATTTTGTAAATACACTAACACGGAGTAGGCATGTACAGATCGCTTCTGGGACCCCTAAATATCGAATTTTCGGGTGTTTTGGGACTGAATTTGAGATATCGCCTTTACGCACCTACAATATCGATTTTTAGCATGTTTTTAGCCTATATTTTGAAAATATTCTAGCACTGAGTAGGCATGTACAGATTGCTTCTGGGACCCCAAAATATTGAATTTTCGGGTGTTTAGGGCCAGAATTTGAGATATAAACGGGTACAGAAGATGCATGCACATATCGACTTTTGGGCACCTAAAACATCGATTTTCAATATGTTTTTGGCCTGTATTTTGAAAATACTCTAACACGGAGTAGGCATGTACAGATCGCTTCTGGGACCCCAAAATATCGAATTTTCGGGTGTTTTGAGGTTGAATTTGAGATATAAACGAGTATAGAAGATGCATACACATATTGACTTTGGGCACCAAAAATATCGATTTTCAGCATGTTTTGGGCTTGAATTTTGAAAATACTCTAACACGGAGTAGGCATGTACAGATCGCTTATGGGACCCCAAAATATCGAATTTTCGGGTGTTTAGGGCCAGAATTTGAGATATAAACGGGTACAGAAGATGCATGCACATATCGACTTTTGGGCACCTAAAAGATCGATTTTTAGTATGTTTTTGGCCTGTATTTTGAAAATACTCTAACACGGAGTAGGCATGTACAGATCGCTTCTGGGACCCCTAAATATAGAAGTTTCGGGTGTTTTGGCACTGAATTTGAGATATCGACTTTTTGGCATCTAAAATATCGATTTTTAGTATGTTTTTAGCCTAAATTTTGAAAATATTCTAGCACTGAGTAGACATGTACAGATCGCTTCTGGCACCCCAAAATATCGAATTTTCGGGTGTTTTGAGCTTGAATTTGAGATATAAACGAGTACAGAAGATGAATGCACATATCGAATTTTGGGCACCTAAAATATCAATTTTGTGCATGTTTTGAGCCTATATTTTGAAAACATTCTAGCACTGAGTAGGCATGTACAGATCGCTTCTGGGACCCCAAAATATCGAATTTTCGGGTGTTTTGAGCATGAATTTGAGATATAAACGGGTACTGAAGATGCATGCACATATCGACTTTTGGGCACCTAAAAGATCGATTTTCAGTATGTTTTTGGCCTGTATTTTGAAAATACTCTAACACGGAGTAGGCATGTACAGATCGCTTCTGGGACCCCTAAATATCGAATTCTCGGGTGTTTTGGGCCTTAATTTGAGATATCGCCTTTACGCACCTAATATATCGATTTTTAGCATGTTTTGAGCCTATATTTTGAAAATATTCTAGCACTGAGTAGACTTGTACAGATCGCTTCTGGGACCCCAAAATATCGAATTTTCGGGTGTTTTGAGCTTGAATTTGAGATATAAACGAGTACAGAAGATGCATGCACATATCGAATTTTGGGCACCTAAAATATTAATTTTGAGCATATTTTGAGCCTATATTTTGAAAACATTCTAGCACTGAGTAGGCATGTACAGGTCGCTTCTGGGACCCCAAAATATCGAATTTTCGGGTGTTTTGAGTTTGAATTTGATATATAAACTATTACAGAAGATGCATGCACATATCGACTTCTGGGCACTTAAAATATCGATTTTCAGTATGTTTTTGGCCTGTATTTTGAAAATACTCTAACACGGAGTAGGCATGTACAGGTCGCATCTGGGACCCTTAAATACCGAATTTTCGGGTGTTTTGGGCCTTAATTTGAGATATCGACTTTTTGGCACCTAAAATATCGATTTTTAGCATGTTTTTAGCCTATATTTTGAAAATATTCTTCCACTGAGTAGGCATGTACAGATTGCTTCTGGGACCCCAAAATATTGAATTTTCGGGTGTTTTGATCCTGAATTTGAGATATAAACGGGTACTGAAGATGCAAGCACATATCGACTTTTGGGCACCTAAAACATCGATTTTGATCATGTTTTGGGCCTGTATTTTGTAAATACACTAACACGGAGTAGGCATGTACAGATCGCTTCTGGGACCCCTAAATATCGAATTTTCGGGTGTTTTGGGACTGAATTTGAGATATCGCCTTTACGCACCTACAATATCGATTTTTAGCATGTTTTTAGCCTATATTTTGAAAATTTTCTAGCACTGTGTAGGCATGTACAGATTGCTTCTGGGACCCCAAAATATTGAATTTTCGGGTGTTTAGGGCCAGAATTTGAGATATAAACGGGTACAGAAAATGCATGCACATATCGACTTTTGGGCACCTAAAAAATCGATTTTCAATATGTTTTTGGCCTGTATTTTGAAAATACTCTAACACGGAGTAGGCATGTACAGATCCCTTCTGGGACCCCTAAATATCGATTTTTCGGGTGTTTTGGGACTGAATTTGAGATATCGACTTTTTGGCACCTAAAATATCGATTTTTAGCATGTTTTTAGCCTATATTTTGATAATATTCTAGCACTGAGTAGGCATGTACAGATTGCTTATGGGACCCCAAAATATTGAATTTACGGGTATTTTGAGCCTGAATTTGAGATATACACGGGTACAAAAGATGCATGCACATAATGACTTTGGGCATCTAAAATATCGATTTTCAGCATGTTTTTGGCCTGTATTTTGAAAATACTCTAACACGGAGTAAGCATGTACAGATCGCTTCTGAGACCCCAAAATATCAAATTTTCGGGTGTTTTGAGCCTGAATTTGAGATATAAACGGGTACTGAAGATGCATGCACATATCGACTTTTTTGGGCACCTAAAACATCGATTTTGATCATGTTTTGGGCCTATATTTTGAAAATATTCTAGCACTGAGTAGGCATGTGCAGATCGCTTCTGGGACCCCAAAATATCGAATTTCGGGTGTTTTGAGCCTGAATTTGAGATATAAACGAGTACAGAAGATGCATGCAAATATCGACTTTTGGGCATCTAAAATATCGATTTTGAGCATGTTTTGAGCCTATATTTTGAAAACATTCTAGCACTGAGTAGGCATGTACAGATCGCTTCTGGGACACCAAAATATCCAATTTTCGGGTGTTTTGAGCCTGAATTTGAGATATAAACGAGTAAAGAAGATGCATACACATATTGACTTTGGGCACCAAAAATATCGATTTTCATCATGTTTTGGGCCTGTATTTTGAAAATACTCTAACACGGAGTAGGCATGTACAGATCGCTTCTGGGGCCCCTAAATATCGAATTTTCGGGTGTTTTGGGACTGAATTTGAGATATCGACTTTTTGGCACCTAAAATATCGATTTTTAGCATGTTTTTAGCCTATATTTTGAAAATATTCTACCACTGAGTACGCATGTACAGATTGCTTCTGGGACCCCAAAATATTGAATTTTCGCGTGTTTTAAGCCTGAATTTGATATATAAACGGGTACAGAAGATGCATGCACATATCGACTTTTGGGCACCTAAAATATCGATTTTGAGCATGTTTTGAGCCCATATTTTGAAAACATTCTAGCACTGAGTAGGCATGTAGAGATCGCTTCTGGGACCCCAAAATATCGAATTTTCGGGTGTTTTGAGCTTGAATTTGAGATATAAACGAGTACAGAAGATGCATGCACGTATCGAATTTTGGGCACCTAAAATATCAATTTTGAGCATGTTTTGAGCCTATATTTTGAAAACATTCTAGCACTGAGTAGGCATGTACAGATTGCTTCTGGGACCCCAAAATATCGAATTTTCGGGTGTTTTGAGCCTGAATATGAGATATAAACGGGTACTGAAGATGCATGCACATATCGACTTTTGGGCACCTAAAAGATCGATTTTCAGTATGTTTTTGGCCTGTATTTTGAAAATACTCTAACACGGAGTAGGCATGTACAGATCGCTTCTGGGACCCCTAAATATCGAATTTTAGGGTGTTTTGGGCCTGAATTTGAGATATCGCCTTTACGCACCTAAAATATCGATTTTTAGTATGTTTTGAGCATATATTTTGAAAATATTCTAGCACTGAGTAGGCATGTACAGATCGCTTCTGGGACCCCAAAATATCGAATTTTCGGGTGTTTTGAGCTTGAATTTGATATATAAACTATTACAGAAGATGCATGCACATATCGACTTCTGGGCACCTAAAATATCGATTTTCAGTATGTTTTTGGCCTGTATTTTGAAAATACTCTAACACGGAGTAGGCATGTACAGATCCCTTCTGGGACCCCTAAATATCGATTTTTCGGGTGTTTTGGGACTGAATTTGAGATATCGCCTTTACGCACCTAAAATATCGATTTTTAGCATGTTTTTGAGCCTATATTTTGAAAATATTCTAGCACTGAGTAGGCATGTGCAGATCGCTTCTGGGACCCCAAAATATCGAATTTCGGGTGTTTTGAGCCTGAATTTGAGATATAAACGGGTACTGAAGATGCATGCACATATCGACTTTTGGGCACCTAAAAGATCGATTTTCAGTATGTTTTTGGCCTGTATTTTGAAAATACTCTAACACGGAGTAGGCATGTACAGATCGCTTCTGGGACCCCTAAATATCGAATTTTCGGGTGTTTTGGGCCTTAATTTGAGATATCGCCTTTACGCACCTAATATATCGATTTTTAGCATGTTTTGAGTCTATATTTTGAAAATATTCTAGCACTGAGTAGACATGTACAGATCGCTTCTGGGACCCCAAAATATCGAATTTTCGGGTGTTTTGAGCTTGAATTTGAGATATAAACGAGTACAGAAGATGCATGCACATATCGAATTTTGGGCACCTAAAATATCAATTTTGAGCATATTTTAAGCCTATATTTTGAAAACATTCTAGCACTGAGTAGGCATGTACAGGTCGCTTCTGGGACCCCAAAATATCGAATTTTCGGGTGTTTTGAGTTTGAATTTGATATATAAACTATTACAGAAGATGCATGCACATATCGACTTCTGGGCACTTAAAATATCGATTTTCAGTATGTTTTTGGCCTGTATTTTGAAAATACTCTAACACGGAGTAGGCATGTACAGGTCGCATCTGGGACCCTTAAATACCGAATTTTCGGGTGTTTTGGGCCTTAATTTGAGATATCGACTTTTTGGCACCTAAAATATCGATTTTTAGCATGTTTTTAGCCTATATTTTGAAAATATTCTTCCACTGAGTAGGCATGTACAGATTGCTTCTGGGACCCCAAAATATTGAATTTTCTGGTGTTTTGATCCTGAATTTGAGATATAAACGGGTACTGAAGATGCAAGCACATATCGACTTTTGGGCACCTAAAACATCGATTTTGATCATGTTTTGGGCCTGTATTTTGTAAATACACTAACACGGAGTAGGCATGTACAGATCGCTTCTGGGACCCCTAAATATCGAATTTTCGGGTGTTTTGGGACTGAATTTGAGATATCGCCTTTACGCACCTACAATATCGATTTTTAGCATGTTTTTAGCCTATATTTTGAAAATTTTCTAGCACTGAGTAGGCATGTACAGATTGCTTCTGGGACCCCAAAATATTGAATTTTCGGGTGTTTAGGGCCAGAATTTGAGATATAAACGGGTACAGAAGATGCATGCACATATCGACTTTTGGGCACCTAAAAAATCGATTTTCAATATGTTTTTGGCCTGTATTTTGAAAATACTCTAACACGGAGTAGGCATGTACAGATCCCTTCTGGGACCCCTAAATATCGATTTTTCGGGTGTTTTGGGACTGAATTTGAGATATCGACTTTTTGGCACCTAAAATATCGATTTTTAGCATGTTTTTAGCCTATATTTTGATAATATTCTAGCACTGAGTAGGCATGTACAGATTGCTTATGGGACCCCAAAATATTGAATTTACGGGTATTTTGAGCCTGAATTTGAGATATACACGGGTACAAAAGATGCATGCACATAATGACTTTGGGCATCTAAAATATCGATTTTCAGCATGTTTTTGGCCTGTATTTTGAAAATACTCTAACACGGAGTAAGCATGTACAGATCGCTTCTGAGACCCCAAAATATCAAATTTTCGGGTGTTTTGAGCCTGAATTTGAGATATAAACGGGTACTGAAGATGCATGCACATATCGACTTTTTTGGGCACCTAAAACATCGATTTTGATCATGTTTTGGGCCTATATTTTGAAAATATTCTAGCACTGAGTAGGCATGTGCAGATCGCTTCTGGGACCCCAAAATATCGAATTTCGGGTGTTTTGAGCCTGAATTTGAGATATAAACGAGTACAGAAGATGCATGCAAATATCGACTTTTGGGCATCTAAAATATCGATTTTGAGCATGTTTTGAGCCTATATTTTGAAAACATTCTAGCACTGAGTAGGCATGTACAGATCGCTTCTGGGACACCAAAATATCCAATTTTTGGGTGTTTTGAGCCTGAATTTGAGATATAAACGAGTAAAGAAGATGCATACACATATTGACTTTGGGCACCAAAAATATCGATTTTCATCATGTTTTGGGCCTGTATTTTGAAAATACTCTAACACGGAGTAGGCATGTACAGATCGCTTCTGGGGCCCCTAAATATCGAATTTTCGGGTGTTTTGGGACTGAATTTGAGATATCGACTTTTTGGCACCTAAAATATCGATTTTTAGCATGTTTTTAGCCTATATTTTGAAAATATTCTACCACTGAGTACGCATGTACAGATTGCTTCTGGGACCCCAAAATATTGAATTTTCGCGTGTTTTAAGCCTGAATTTGATATATAAACGGGTACAGAAGATGCATGCACATATCGACTTTTGGGCACCTAAAATATCGATTTTGAGCATGTTTTGAGCCCATATTTTGAAAACATTCTAGCACTGAGTAGGCATGTAGAGATCGCTTCTGGGACCCCAAAATATCGAATTTTCGGGTGTTTTGAGCTTGAATTTGAGATATAAACGAGTACAGAAGATGCATGCACGTATCGAATTTTGGGCACCTAAAATATCAATTTTGAGCATGTTTTGAGCCTATATTTTGAAAACATTCTAGCACTGAGTAGGCATGTACAGATTGCTTCTGGGACCCCAAAATATCGAATTTTCGGGTGTTTTGAGCCTGAATATGAGATATAAACGGGTACTGAAGATGCATGCACATATCGACTTTTGGGCACCTAAAAGATCGATTTTCAGTATGTTTTTGGCCTGTATTTTGAAAATACTCTAACACGGAGTAGGCATGTACAGATCGCTTCTGGGACCCCTAAATATCGAATTTTAGGGTGTTTTGGGCCTGAATTTGAGATATCGCCTTTACGCACCTAAAATATCGATTTTTAGTATGTTTTGAGCATATATTTTGAAAATATTCTAGCACTGAGTAGGCATGTACAGATCGCTTCTGGGACCCCAAAATATCGAATTTTCGGGTGTTTTGAGCTTGAATTTGATATATAAACTATTACAGAAGATGCATGCACATATCGACTTCTGGGCACCTAAAATATCGATTTTCAGTATGTTTTTGGCCTGTATTTTGAAAATACTCTAACACGGAGTAGGCATGTACAGATCCCTTCTGGGACCCCTAAATATCGATTTTTCGGGTGTTTTGGGACTGAATTTGAGATATCGCCTTTACGCACCTAAAATATCGATTTTTAGCATGTTTTTGAGCCTATATTTTGAAAATATTCTAGCACTGAGTAGGCATGTGCAGATCGCTTCTGGGACCCCAAAATATCGAATTTCGGGTGTTTTGAGCCTGAATTTGAGATATAAACGGGTACTGAAGATGCATGCACATATCGACTTTTGGGCACCTAAAAGATCGATTTTCAGTATGTTTTTGGCCTGTATTTTGAAAATACTCTAACACGGAGTAGGCATGTACAGATCGCTTCCGGGACCCCTAAATATCGAATTTTCGGGTGTTTTGGGCCTTAATTTGAGATATCGCCTTTACGCACCTAATATATCGATTTTTAGCATGTTTTGAGTCTATATTTTGAAAATATTCTAGCACTGAGTAGACATGTACAGATCGCTTCTGGGACCCCAAAATATCGAATTTTCGGGTGTTTTGAGCTTGAATTTGAGATATAAACGAGTACAGAAGATGCATGCACATATCGAATTTTGGGCACCTAAAATATCAATTTTGAGCATATTTTAAGCCTATATTTTGAAAACATTCTAGCACTGAGTAGGCATGTACAGGTCGCTTCTGGGACCCCAAAATATCGAATTTTCGGGTGTTTTGAGTTTGAATTTGATATATAAACTATTACAGAAGATGCATGCACATATCGACTTCTGGGCACCTAAAATATCGATTTTCAGTATGTTTTTGGCCTGTATTTTGAAAATACTCTAACACGGAGTAGGCATGAACAGATCGCTTCTGGGACCCCTAAATATCGAAGTTTCGGGTGTTTTGGGACTGAATTTGAGATATCGACTTTTTGGCACCTAAAATATCGATTTTTTGTATGTTTTTAGCCTAAATTTTGAAAATATTCTAGCACTGAGTATGCATGTACAGATCGCTTCTGGGACCCCAAAATATCGAATTTTCGGGTGTTTTGAGCTTGAATTTGAGATATAAACGAGTACAGAAGATTCATGCACATATCGAATTTTGGGCACCTAAAATATCGATTTTGAGCATGTTTCGAGCCTATATTTTGAAAACATTCTAGCACTGAGTAGGCATGTACAGATCGCTTCGGGGACCCAAAAATATCGAATTTTCGGGTGTTTAGGGCCAGAATTTGAGATATAAACGGGTACAGAAGATGCATGCACATATCGACTTTTGGGCACCTAAAAGATCGATTTTCAGTATGTTTTTGGCCTGTATTTTGAAAATACTCTAACACGGAGTAGGCATGTACAGGTCGCATCTGGGACCCTTAAATACCGAATTTTCGGGTGTTTTGGGCCTTAATTTGAGATATCGACTTTTTGGCACCTAAAATATCGATTTTTAGCATGTTTTTAGCCTATATTTTGAAAATATTCTTCCACTGAGTAGGCATGTACAGATTGCTTCTGGGACCCCAAAATATTGAATTTTCGGGTGTTTTGATCCTGAATTTGAGATATAAACGGGTACTGAAGATGCAAGCACATATCGACTTTTGGGCACCTAAAACATCGATTTTGATCATGTTTTGGGCCTGTATTTTGTAAATACACTAACACGGAGTAGGCATGTACAGATCGCTTCTGGGACCCCTAAATATCGAATTTTCGGGTGTTTTGGGACTGAATTTGAGATATCGCCTTTACGCACCTACAATATCGATTTTTAGCATGTTTTTAGCCTATATTTTGAAAATATTCTAGCACTGAGTAGGCATGTACAGATTGCTTCTCGGACCCCAAAATATTGAATTTTCGGGTGTTTAGGGCCAGAATTTGAGATATAAACGGGTACAGAAGATGCATGCACATATCGACTTTTGGGCACCTAAAAGATCGATTTTCAATATGTTTTTGGCCTGTATTTTGAAAATACTCTAACACGGAGTAGGCATGTACAGATCCCTTCTGGGACCCCTAAATATCGATTTTTCGGGTGTTTTGGGACTGAATTTGAGATATCGACTTTTTGGCACCTAAAATATCGATTTTTTGTATGTTTTTAGCCTAAATTTTGAAAATATTCTAGCACTGAGTATGCATGTACAGATCGCTTCTGGGACCCCAAAATATCGAATTTTCGGGTGTTTTGAGCTTGAATTTGAGATATAAACGAGTACAGAAGATTCATGCACATATCGAATTTTGGGCACCTAAAATATCGATTTTGAGCATGTTTCGAGCCTATATTTTGAAAACATTCTAGCACTGAGTAGGCATGTACAGATCGCTTCGGGGACCCAAAAATATCGAATTTTCGGGTGTTTAGGGCCAGAATTTGAGATATAAACGGGTACAGAAGATGCATGCACATATCGACTTTTGGGCACCTAAAAGATCGATTTTCAGTATGTTTTTGGCCTGTATTTTGAAAATACTCTAACACGGAGTAGGCATGTACAGGTCGCATCTGGGACCCTTAAATACCGAATTTTCGGGTGTTTTGGGCCTTAATTTGAGATATCGACTTTTTGGCACCTAAAATATCGATTTTTAGCATGTTTTTAGCCTATATTTTGAAAATATTCTTCCACTGAGTAGGCATGTACAGATTGCTTCTGGGACCCCAAAATATTGAATTTTCGGGTGTTTTGATCCTGAATTTGAGATATAAACGGGTACTGAAGATGCAAGCACATATCGACTTTTGGGCACCTAAAACATCGATTTTGATCATGTTTTGGGCCTGTATTTTGTAAATACACTAACACGGAGTAGGCATGTACAGATCGCTTCTGGGACCCCTAAATATCGAATTTTCGGGTGTTTTGGGACTGAATTTGAGATATCGCCTTTACGCACCTACAATATCGATTTTTAGCATGTTTTTAGCCTATATTTTGAAAATATTCTAGCACTGAGTAGGCATGTACAGATTGCTTCTCGGACCCCAAAATATTGAATTTTCGGGTGTTTAGGGCCAGAATTTGAGATATAAACGGGTACAGAAGATGCATGCACATATCGACTTTTGGGCACCTAAAAGATCGATTTTCAATATGTTTTTGGCCTGTATTTTGAAAATACTCTAACACGGAGTAGGCATGTACAGATCCCTTCTGGGACCCCTAAATATCGATTTTTCGGGTGTTTTGGGACTGAATTTGAGATATCGACTTTTTGGCACCTAAAATATCGATTTTTAGCATGTTTTTAGCCTATATTTTGATAATATTCTAGCACTGAGTAGGCATGTACAGATTGCTTCTGGGACCCCAAAATATTGAATTTTCGGGTATTTTGAGCCTGAATTTGAGATATACACGGGTACAAAAGATGCATGCGCATATTGACTTTGGGCATCTAAAATATCGATTTTCAGCATGTTTTTGGCCTGTATTTTGAAAATACTCTAACACGGAGTAAGCATGTACAGATCGCTTCTGGGACCCCAAAATATTGAATTTTCGGGTGTTTTGAGCCTGAATTTGAGATATAAACGGGTACTGAAGATGCATGCACATATCGACTTTTTTGGGCACCTAAAACATCGATTTTGATCATGTTTTGGGCCTATATTTTGAAAATATTCTAGCACTGAGTAGGCATGTGCAGATCGCTTCTGGGACCCCAAAATATCGAATTTCGGTTGTTTTGAGCCTGAATTTGAGATATAAACGAGTACAGAAGATGCATGCAAATATCGACTTTTGGGCATCTAAAATATCGATTTTGAGCATGTTTTGAGCCTATATTTTGAAAACATTCTAGCACTGAGTAGGCATGTACAGATCGCTTCTGGGACACCAAAATATCGAATTTTCGGGTGTTTTGAGCCTGAATTTGAGATATAAACGAGTAAAGAAGATGCATACACATATTGACTTTGGGCACCAAAAATATCGATTTTCATCATGTTTTGGGCCTGTATTTTGAAAATACTCTAACACGGAGTAGGCATGTACAGATCGCTTCTGGGGCCCCTAAATATCGAATTTTCGTGTGTTTTGGGACTGAATTTGAGATATCGACTTTTTGGCACCTAAAATATCGATTTTTAGCATGTTTTTAGCCTATATTTTGAAAATATTCTACCACTGAGTACGCATGTACAGATTGCTTCTGGGACCCCAAAATATTGAATTTTCGCGTGTTTTAAGCCTGAATTTGAGATATAAACGGGTACAGAAGATGCATGCACATATCGACTTTTGGGCACCTAAAATATCGATTTTTAGCATGTTTTTAGCCTATATTTTGATAATATTCTAGCACTGAGTAGGCATGTACAGATTGCTTCTGGGACCCCAAAATATTGAATTTTCGGGTATTTTGAGCCTGAATTTGAGATATACACGGGTACAAAAGATGCATGCGCATATTGACTTTGGGCATCTAAAATATCGATTTTCAGCATGTTTTTGGCCTGTATTTTGAAAATACTCTAACACGGAGTAAGCATGTACAGATCGCTTCTGGGACCCCAAAATATTGAATTTTCGGGTGTTTTGAGCCTGAATTTGAGATATAAACGGGTACTGAAGATGCATGCACATATCGACTTTTTTGGGCACCTAAAACATCGATTTTGATCATGTTTTGGGCCTATATTTTGAAAATATTCTAGCACTGAGTAGGCATGTGCAGATCGCTTCTGGGACCCCAAAAAATCGAATTTCGGTTGTTTTGAGCCTGAATTTGAGATATAAACGAGTACAGAAGATGCATGCAAATATCGACTTTTGGGCATCTAAAATATCGATTTTGAGCATGTTTTGAGCCTATATTTTGAAAACATTCTAGCACTGAGTAGGCATGTACAGATCGCTTCTGGGACACCAAAATATCGAATTTTCGGGTGTTTTGAGCCTGAATTTGAGATATAAACGAGTAAAGAAGATGCATACACATATTGACTTTGGGCACCAAAAATATCGATTTTCATCATGTTTTGGGCCTGTATTTTGAAAATACTCTAACACGGAGTAGGCATGTACAGATCGCTTCTGGGGCCCCTAAATATCGAATTTTCGTGTGTTTTGGGACTGAATTTGAGATATCGACTTTTTGGCACCTAAAATATCGATTTTTAGCATGTTTTTAGCCTATATTTTGAAAATATTCTACCACTGAGTACGCATGTACAGATTGCTTCTGGGACCCCAAAATATTGAATTTTCGCGTGTTTTAAGCCTGAATTTGAGATATAAACGGGTACAGAAGATGCATGCACATATCGACTTTTGGGCACCTAAAATATCGATTTTGAGCATGTTTTGAGCCTATATTTTGAAAACATTCTAGCACTGAGTAGGCATGTACAGATCGCTTCTGGGACCCCAAAATATCGAATTTTCGGGTGTTTTGAGGTTGAATTTGAGATATAAACGAGTATAGAAG
Organism: Petrolisthes cinctipes; assembly: GCA_033782935.1. Classification (NCBI taxonomy): domain Eukaryota; kingdom Metazoa; phylum Arthropoda; class Malacostraca; order Decapoda; family Porcellanidae; genus Petrolisthes; species Petrolisthes cinctipes. The sequence continues at coordinate 2,896,396 of JAWQEG010000486.1, forward strand.
ATGCATACACATATTGACTTTGGGCACCAAAAATATCGATTTTCAACATGTTTTGGGCTTGAATTTTGAAAATACTCTAACACGGAGTAGGCATGTACAGATCGCTTATGGGACCTCAAAATATCGAATTTTCGGGTGTTTAGGGCCAGAATTTGAGATATACACGGGTACAGAAGATGCATGCACATATCGACTTTTGGGCACCTAAAAGATCGATTTTTAGTATGTTTTTGGCCTGTATTTTGAAAATACTCTAACACGGAGTAGGCATGTACAGATCGCTTCTGGGACCCCTAAATATAGAAGTTTCGGGTGTTTTGGCACTGAATTTGAGATATCGACTTTTTGGCATCTAAAATATCGATTTTTAGTATGTTTTTAGCCTAAATTTTGAAAATATTCTAGCACTGAGTAGACATGTACAGATCGCTTCTGGGACCCCAAAATATCGAATTTTCGGGTGTTTTGAGCTTGAATTTGAGATATAAACGAGTACAGAAGATGCATGCACGTATCGAATTTTGGGCACCTAAAATATCAATTTTGAGCATGTTTTGAGCCTATATTTTGAAAACATTCTAGCACTGAGTAGGCATGTACAGATTGCTTCTGGGACCCCAAAATATCGAATTTTCGGGTGTTTTGAGCCTGAATATGAGATATAAACGGGTACTGAAGATGCATGCACATATCGACTTTTGGGCACCTAAAAGATCGATTTTCAGTATGTTTTTGGCCTGTATTTTGAAAATACTCTAACACGGAGTAGGCATGTACAGATCGCTTCTGGGACCCCTAAATATCGAATTTTCGGGTGTTTTTGGCCTGAATTTGAGATATCGCCTTTACGCACCTAAAATATCGATTTTTAGCATGTTTTGAGCCTATATTTTGAAAATATTCTAGCACTGAGTAGGCATGTACAGATCGCTTCTGGGACCCCAAAATATCGAATTTTCGGGTGTTTTGAGCTTGAATTTGATATATAAACTATTACAGAAGATGCATGCACATATCGACTTCTGGGCACCTAAAATATCGATTTTCAGTATGTTTTTGGCCTGTATTTTGAAAATACTCTAACACGGAGTAGGTATGTACAGATCCCTTCTGGGACCCCTAAATATCGATTTTTCGGGTGTTTTGGGACTGAATTTGAGATATCGCCTTTACGCACCTAAAATATCGATTTTTAGCATGTTTTTTTAGCCTATATTTTGAAAATATTCTAGCACTGAGTAGGCATGTGCAGATCGCTTCTGGGACCCCAAAATATCGAATTTTCGGGTGTTTTGAGGTTGAAATTGAGATATAAACGAGTATAGAAGATGCATACACATATTGACTTTGGGCACCAAAAATATCGATTTTCAGCATGTTTTGGGCTTGAATTTTGAAAATACTCTAACACGGAGTAGGCATGTACAGATCGCTTATGGGACCCCAAAATATCGAATTTTCGGGTGTTTAGGGACAGAATTTGAGATATAAACGGGTACAGAAGATGCATGCACATATCGACTTTTGGGCACTTAAAAGATCGATTTTTAATATGTTTTTGGCCTGTATTTTGAAAATACTCTAACACGGAGTAGGCATGTACAGATCGCTTCTGGGACCCCTAAATATAGAAGTTTCGGGTGTTTTGGCACTGAATTTGAGATATCGACTTTTTGGCATCTAAAATATCGATTTTTAGTATGTTTTTAGCCTAAATTTTGAAAATATTATAGCACTGAGTAGACATGTACAGATCGCTTCTGGGACCCCAAAATATCGAATTTTCGGGTGTTTTGAGCTTGAATTTGAGATATAAACGAGTACAGAAGATGCATGCACGTATCGAATTTTGGGCACCTAAAATATCAATTTTGAGGATATTTTGAGCCTATATTTTGAAAACATTCTAGCACTGAGTAGGCATGTACAGATTGCTTCTGGGACCCCAAAATATCGAATTTTCGGGTGTTTTGAGTCTGAATATGAGATATAAACGGGTACTGAAGATGCATGCACATATCGACTTTTGGGCACCTAAAAGATCGATTTTCAGTATGTTTTTGGCCTGTATTTTGAAAATACTCTAACACGGAGTAGGCATGTACAGATCGCTTCTGGGACCCGTAAATATCGAATTTTCGGGTGTTTTGGGCCTGAATTTGAGATATCGCCTTTACGCACCTAAAATATCGATTTTTAGCATGTTTTTAGCCTATATTTTGAAAATATTCTAGCACTGAGTAGGCATGTACAGATCGCTTCTGGGACCCCAAAATATCGAATTTTCGGGTGTTTTGAGCTTGAATTTGATATATAAACTATTACAGAAGATGCATGCACATATCGACTTCTGGGCACCTAAAATATCGATTTTCAGTATGTTTTTGGCCTGTATTTTGAAAATACTCTAACACGGAGTAGGCATGTACAGATCCCTTTTGGGACCCCTAAATATCGATTTTTCGGGTGTTTTGGGACTGAATTTGAGATATCGCCTTTACGCACCTAAAATATCGATTTTTAGCATGTTTTTGAGCCTATATTTTGAAAATATTCTAGCACTGAGTAGGCATGTGCAGATCGCTTCTGGGACCCCAAAATATCGGATTTTCGGGTGTTTTGAGCCTGAATTTGAGATATAAACGAGTACAGAAGATGCATGCAAATATCGACTTTTGGGCATCTAAAATATCGATTTTGAGCATGTTTTGAGCCTATATTTTGAAAACATTCTAGCACTGAGTAGGTATATTCAGATCGCTTCTGAGACCCCAAAATATCGAATTTTCGGGTGTTTTGACCCTGAATTTGAGATATAAACGAGTATAGAAGATGCATACACATATTGACTTTGGGCACCAAAAATATCGATTTTCAGCATGTTTTGGGCCTGAATTTTGAAAATACTCTAACACGGAGTAGGCATGTACAGATCGCTTATGGGACCCCAAAATATCGAATTTTCGGGTGTTTAGATCCATAATTTGAGATATAAACGGGTACAGAAGATGCATGCAGATATCGACTTTTGGGCACCTAAAAGAACGATTTTCAGTATGTTTTTGGCCTATAATTTGAAAATACTCTAACACGGAGTAGGCATGTACAGATCGCTTCTGGGACCCCTAAATATAGAAGTTTCGGGTGTATTGGGACTGAATTTGAGATATCGACTTTTTGGCACCTAAAATATCGATTTTTAGTATGTTTTTAGCCTAAATTTTAAAAATATTCTAGCACTGAGTAGGCATGTACAGATTGCTTCTGGGACCCCAAAATATTGAATTTTCGGGTGTTTAGGCCAGAATTTGAAATATAAACGGGTACAGAAGATGCATGCACATATCGACTTTTGGGCACCTAAAAGATCGATTTTCAATATGTTTTTTGTCCTGTATTTTGAAAATACTCTAACACGGAGTAGGCATGTACAGATCCCTTCTGGGACCCCTAAATATCGATTTTTCGGGTGTTTTGGGACTGAATTTGAGATATCGACTTTTTGGCACCTAAAATATCGATTTTTAGCATGTTTTTAGCCTATATTTTGATAATATTCTAGCACTGAGTAGGCATGTACAGATTGCTTCTCGGACCCCAAAATATTAGATTTTCGGGTGTTTTGAGCCTGAATTTGAGATATAAACGGGTACTGAAGATGCATGCACATATCGACTTTTGGGCACCTAAAACATCGTTTTTGAGCATGTTTTGGGCCTGTATATTGAAAATACTGTAACACGGAGTAGGCATGTACAGATCGCTTCTGGGACCCTTAAATACCGAATTTTCGGGTGTTTTGGGCCTTAATTTGAGATATCGACTTTTTTGCACCTAAAATATCGATTTTTAGCATGTTTTTAGCCTATATTTTGAAAATATTCTACCACTGAGTAGGCATGTACAGATTGCTTCTGGGACCCCAAAATATTGAATTTCCGGGTGTTTTGAGCCTGAATTTGAGATATAAACGGGTACAGAAGATACATGCACATATTGACTTTGGGCATCTAAAATATCGATTTTCAGCATGTTTTGGGCATGTATTTTGAAAATACTCTAACACGGAGTAGGCAGGTACAGATCGCTTCTGGGACCCCAAAATATCGAATTTTCGGGTGTTTTGATCCTGAATTTGAGATATAAACGGGTACTGAAGATGCAAGCACATATCGACTTTTGGGCACCTAAAACATCGATTTTTATCATGTTTTGGGCCTGTATTTTGTAAATACTCTAACACGGAGTAGGCATGTACAGATCGCTTCTGGGACCCCTAAATATCGAATTTTCGGGTGTTTTGGGCCTGAATTTGAGATATCGCCTTTACGCACCTACAATATCGATTTTTAGCATGTTTTTAGCCTATATTTTGAAAATATTCTAGCACTGAGTAGGCATGTACAGATTGCTTCTGGGACCCCAAAATATTGAATTTTCGGGTGTTTAGGGCCAGAATTTGAGATATAAACGGGTACAGAAGATGCATGCACATATCGACTTTTGGGCACCTAAAAGATCGATTTTCAATATGTTTTTGGCCTGTATTTTGAAAATACTCTAACACGGAGTAGGCATGTACAGATCCCTTCTGCGACCCCTAAATATAGATTTTTCGGGTGTTTTGGGACTGAATTTGAGATATCGACTTTTTGGCACCTAAAATATCGATTTTTAGCATGTTTTTAGCCTATATTTTGATAATATTCTAGAACTGAGTAGGCATGTACAGATTGCTTCTGGGACCCCAAAATATTGAATTTTCGGGTATTTTGAGCCTGAATTTGAGATATACACGGGTACAAAAGATGCATGCACATATTGACTTTGGGCATCTAAAATATCGATTTTCAGCATGTCTTTGGCCTGTATTTTGAAAATACTCTAACACGGAGTAAGCATGTACAGATCGCTTCTGGGACCCCAAAATATCAAATTTTCGGGTGTTTTGAGCCTGAATTTGAGATATAAACGGGTACTGAAGATGCATGCACATATCGACTTTTTTGGGCACCTAAAACATCGATTTTGATCATGTTTTGGGCCTATATTTTGAAAATATTCTAGCACTGAGTAGGCATGTGCAGATTGCTTCTGGCACCCCAAAATATCGAATTTTCGGGTGTTTTGAGCCTGAATTTGAGATATAAACGAGTACAGAAGATGCATGCAAATATCGAATTTTGGGCATCTAAAATATCGATTTTGAGCATGTTTTGAGCCTATATTTTGAAAACATTCTAGCACTGAGTAGGCATGTACAGATCGCTTCTGGGACACCAAAATATCGAATTTTCGGGTGTTTTGAGCCTGAATTTGAGATATAAACGAGTAAAGAAGATGCATACACATATTGACTTTGGGCACCAAAAATATCGATTTTCATCATGTTTTGGGCCTGTATTTTGAAAATACTCTAACACGGAGTAGGCATGTACAGATCGCTTCTGGGGCCCCTAAATATCGAATTTTCGGGTGTTTTGGGACTGAATTTGAGATATCGACTTTTTGGCACCTAAAATATCGATTTTTAGCATGTTTTTAGCCTATATTTTGAAAATATTCTACCACTGAGTAGGCATGTACAGATTGCTTGTGGGACCCCAAAATATTGAATTTTTGCGTGTTTTAAGCCTGAATTTGAGATATAAACGGGTACAGAAGATGCATGCACATATCGACTTTTGGGCACCTAAAATATTGATTTTGAGCATGTTTTGAGCCTATATTTTGAAAACATTCTAGCACTGAGTAGGCATGTACAGATCGCTTCTGGGACCCCAAAATATCGAATTTTCGGGTGTTTTGTGGTTTAATTTGAGATATAAACGAGTATAGAAGATGCATACACATATTGACTTTGGGCACCAAAAATATCGATTCTCAGCATGTTTTGGGCTTGAATTTTGAAAATACTCTAACACGGAGTAGGCATGTACAGATCGCTTATGGGACCCCAAAATATCGAATTTTCGGGTGTTTAGGGCCAGAATTTGAGATATAAACGGGTACAGAAGATGCATGCACATATCTACTTTTGGGCACCTAAAAGATCGATTTTCAATATGTTTTTTGTCCTGTATTTTGAAAATACTCTAACACGGAGTAGGCATGTACAGATCCCTTCTGGGACCCCTAAATATCGATTTTTCGGGTGTTTTGGGACTGAATTTGAGATATCGACTTTTTGGCACCTAAAATATCGATTTTTAGCATGTTTTTAGCCTATATTTTGATAATATTCTAGCACTGAGTAGGCATGTACAGATTGCTTCTCGGACCCCAAAATATTAGATTTTCGGGTGTTTTGAGCCTGAATTTGAGATATAAACGGGTACTGAAGATGCATGCACATATCGACTTTTGGGCACCTAAAACATCGATTTTGAGCATGTTTTGGGCCTGTATATTGAAAATACTGTAACACGGAGTAGGCATGTACAGATCGCTTCTGGGACCCTTAAATACCGAATTTTCGTGTGTTTTGGGCCTTAATTTGAGATATCGACTTTTTGGCACCTAAAATATCGATTTTTAGTATGTTTTTAGCCTATATTTTGAAAATATTCTACCACTGAGTAGGCATGTACAGATTGCTTCTGGGACCCCAAAATATTGAATTTCCGGGTGTTTTGAGCCTGAATTTGAGATATAAACGGGTACAGAAGATACATGCACATATTGACTTTGGGCACCAAAAATATCGATTTTCAGCATGTTTTGGGCTTGAATTTTGAAAATACTCTAACACGGAGTAGGCATGTACAGATCGCTTATGGGACCCCAAAATATCGAATTTTCGGGTGTTTAGGGCCAGAATTTGAGATATAAACGGGTACAGAAGATGCATGCACATATCGACTTTTGGGCACCTAAAAGATCGATTTTTAGTATGTTTTTGGCCTGTATTTTGAAAATACTCTAACACGGAGTAGGCATGTACAGATCGCTTCTGGGACCCCTAAATATAGAAGTTTCGGGTGTTTTGGCACTGAATTTGAGATATCGACTTTTTGGCATCTAAAATATCGATTTTTAGTATGTTTTTAGCCTAAATTTTGAAAATATTCTAGCACTGAGTAGACATGTACAGATCGCTTCTGGGACCCCAAAATATCGAATTTTCGGGTGTTTTGAGCTTGAATTTGAGATATAAACGAGTACAGAAGATGCATGCACATATCGAATTTTGGGCACCTAAAATATCAATTTTGAGCATGTTTTGAGCCTATATTTTGAAAACATTCTAGCACTGAGTAGGCATGTACAGATTGCTTCTGGGACCCCAAAATATCGAATTTTCGGGTGTTTTGAGCCTGAATTTGAGATATAAACGGGTACTGAAAATGCATGCACATATCGACTTTTGGGCACCTAAAAGATCGATTTTCAGTATGTTTTTGGCCTGTATTTTGAAAATACTCTAACACGGAGTAGGCATGTACAGATCGCTTCTGGGACCCCTAAATATTGAATTTTCGGGTGTTTTGGGCCTGAATTTGAGATATCGCCTTTACGCACCTAAAATATCGATTTTTAGCATGTTTTGAGCCTATATTTTGAAAATATTCTAGCACTGAGTAGGCATGTACAGATCGCTTCTGGGACCCCAAAATATCGAATTTTCGGGTGTTTTTAGCTTGAATTTGATATATAAACTATTACAGAAGATGCATGCACATATCGACTTCTGGGGACCTAAAATATCGATTTTCAGTATGTTTTTGGCCTGTATTTTGAAAATACTCTAACACGGAGTAGGCATGTACAGATCGCTTCTGGGACCCCTAAATATCGAAGTTTCGGGTGTTTTGGGACTGAATTTGAGATATCGACTTTTTGGCACCTAAAATATCGATTTTTAGTATGTTTTTAGCCTAAATTTTGAAAATTTTCTAGCACTGAGTAGGCATGTACAGATCGCTTCTGGGACCCCAAAATATCGAATTTTCGGGTGTTTTGAGCTTGAATTTGAGATATAAACGAGTACATAAGATTCATGCACATATCGAATTTTGGGCACCTAAAATATCGATTTTGAGCATGTTTCGAGCCTATATTTTGAAAACATTCTAGCACTGAGTAGGCATGTACAGATCGCTTCGGGGACCCAAAAATATCGAATTTTCGGGTGTTTAGGGCCAGAATTTGAGATATAAACGGGTACAGAAGATACATGCACGTATCGACTTTTGGGCACCTAAAAGATCGATTTTCAGTATGTTTTTGGCCTTTATTTTGAAAATACTCTAACACGGAGTAGGCATGTACAGGTCGCTTCTGGGACCCCTAAATATCGAATTTTCGGGTGTTTTGGGACTGAATTTGAGATATCGACTTTTTGGCACCTAAAATATCGATTTTTAGCATGTTTTTAGCCTATATTTTGATAATATTCTAGCACTGAGTAGGCATGTACAGATTGCTTTTCGGACCCCAAAATATTAGATTTTCAGGTGTTTTGAGCCTGAATTTGAGATATAAACGGGTACTGAAGATGCATGCACATATCAACTTTTGGGCACCTAAAACATCGATTTTGAGCATGTTTTAGGCCTGTATTTTGAAAATACTGTAACACGGAGTAGGCATGTACAGATCGCTTCTGGGACCCCAAAATATCGAATTTTCGGGTGTTTTGGGCCTGAATTTGGGAAAACGCCTTTACGCACCTAGAATATCGATTTTTAGCATGTTTTGAGCCTATATTTTGAAAATATTCTAGCACTGAGTAGGCATATACAGATCGCTTCTGGGTCCTCAAAATATCGAATTTTCGGGTGTTTTGATCTTGAATTTGAGATATAAACGAGTACAGAAGATGCATGCACATATCGACTTCTGGGCACCTAAAATATCGATTTTCAGTATGTTTTTGGCCCGTATTTTGAAAATACTCTAACACGGAGTAGGCATGTACAGATCGCTTCTGTGACCCCTAAATATCGAATTTTCGGGTGTTTAGGGCCAGAATTTGAGATATAAACGGGTACAGAAGATGCATGCACATATCGACTTTTGGGCACCTAAATGATCGATTTTCAGTATTTTTTTGGCCTGTATTTTGAAAATACTCTAACACGGAGTAGGCATGTACAGATCGCTTCTAGGACCCCTAAATATCGAAGTTTTGGGTGCTTTGGGACTGAATTTGAGATATCGACTTTTTGGCACCTAAAATATCGATTTTTAGTATGTTTTTAGCCTATATTTTGAAAATATTCTAGCACTGAGTATGCATATACAGATCGCTTCTGGGACCCCAAAATATCGAATTTTCGGGTGTTTTGAGCTTGAATTTGAGATATAAACGAGTACAGAAGATGCATGCACATATCGAATTTTGGGCACCTAAAATATCGATTTTGAGCATGTTTTGAGCCTATATTTTGAAAACATTCTAGCACTGAGTAGGCATGTACAGATCGCTTCTGGGACCCCTAAATATCGAATTTTCGGGTGTTTTGGGCCTTAATTTGAGATATCGACTTTTTTATCACCTAAAATATCGATTTTTAGTATGTTTTTTGCCTGTATTTTGAAAATACTCTAACACGGAGTAGGCATGTACAGATCGCTTCTGTGACCCCTAAATATCGAATTTTCGGGTGTTTAGGGCCAGAATTTGAGATATAAACGGGTACAGAAGATGCATGCACATATCGACTTTTGGGCACCTAAAAGATCGATTTTCAGTATGTTTTTGGCCTGTATTTTGAAAATACTCTAACACGGAGTAAGCATGTACAGATCCATTCTGGGACCCCTAAATATCGAATTTTCGGGTGTTTTGGAACTGAATTTGAGATATCGACTTTTTGGCACCTAAAATATCGATTTTTAGCAAGTTTTTATCCTATATTTTGATAATATTCTAGCACTGAGTAGTCATGTACAGATCGCTTCTGGGACCCCAAAATATCGAATTTTCGGGTGTTTTGAGCCTGAATTTGAGATATAAACGAGTATAGAAGATGAATACACATATTGACTTTGGGCAACAAAAATATCGATTTTCAGCATGTTTTGGGCCTGAATTTTGAAAATACTCTAACACGGAGTAGGCATGTACAGATCGCTTCTGGGGCCCCTAAATATCGAATTTTCGGGTGTTTGGGGACTGAATTTGAGATATCAACTTTTTGGCACCTAAAATATCGATTTTTAGCATGTTTTTAGCCTATATTTTGAAAATATTCCAGCACTGAGTAGGCATGTACAGATTGCTTCTGGGACACCAAAATATTGAATTTTCGGGTGTTTTGAGCCTGAATTTGAGATATAAACGGGTACAGAAAATGCATGCACATACCGACTTTTGGGCACCTAAAATATCGATTTTGAGTATGTTTTGAGCCTATATTTTGAAAACATTCTAGCACTGAATAGGCATGTACAGATCGCTTCTGGGACCCCAAAATATCGAATTTTCGGGTGTTTTGAGCCTGAATTTGAGATATAAATGAGTATAGAAGATGAATGCACATATCGACTTTTGGGCGCAAAAATATCGATTTTCAGCATGTTTTGGGCCTGAATTTTGAAAATACTCTAACACGGAGTAGGCATGTACAGATCGCTTCTGGGACCCCAAAATATCGAATTTTCGGGTGTTTAGGGCCAGAATTTAAGATATAACGGGTACAGAAGATGCATGCACATATCGACTTTTGGGCACCTAATAGATCGATTTATAGAATGTTTTTGGCCTGTATTTTGAAAATACTCTAACAGGGAGTAGGTATGTACAGATCGCTTCTGAGACCCCTAAATATCGAAGTTTCGGGTGTTTTGGGACTTTATTTGAGATATCGACTTTTTGGCACCTAAAATATCGATTTTTAGCATGTTTTTATCCTATATTTTAAAAATATTCTAGCACTGAGTAGGCATGTACAGATTGCTTATGGGACCCCAAAATATTGAATTTTCGGGTGTTTAGGGCCAGAATTTGAGATATAAACAGGTACAGAATATGTATGCACATATCGACTTTTGGGCACCTAAAATATCGATTTTTAGCATGTTTTTAGCCTATATTTTGAAAATATTCCAGCACTGAGTAGGCATGTACAGATTGCTTCTGGGACACCAAAATATTGAATTTTCGGGTGTTTTGAGCCTGAATTTGAGATATAAACGGGTACAGAAGATGCATGCACATACCGATTTTTGGGCACCTAAAATATCGATTTTGAGTATGTTTTGAGCCTATATTTTGAAAACATTCTAGCACTGAATAGGCATGTACAGATCGCTTCTGGGACCCCAGAATATCGAATTTTCGGGTGTTTTGAGCCTGAATTTGAGATATAAACGAGTATAGAAGATGAATACACATATCGACTTTTGGGCGCAAAAATATCGATTTTCAGCATGTTTTGGGCCTGAATTTTGAAAATACTCTAACACGGAGTAGGCATGTACAGATCGCTTCTGGGACCCCAAAATATCGAATTTTCGGGTGTTTAGGGCCAGAATTTAAGATATAACGGGTACAGAAGATGCATGCACATATCGACTTTTGGGCACCTAAAAGATCGATTTTCAGAATGTTTTTGGCCTGTAATTTGAAAATACTCTAACAGGGAGTAGGTATGTACAGATCGCTTCTGAGACCCCTAAATATCGAAGTTTCGGGTGTTTTGGGACTTTATTTGAGATATCGACTTTTTGGCACCTAAAAGATCGATTTTCAGTATGTTTTTAGCCTGTATTTTGAAAATACTCTAACACGGAGTAGGCATGTACAGATCGCTTATGGGACCCCAAAATATCGAATTTTCGGGTGTTTAGGGCCAGAATTTGAGATATAAACGGGTACCGAAGATGCATGCACATATCGACTTTTGGGCACCTAAAAGATCGATTTTCAGTATGTTTTTGGCCTGTATTTTGAAAATACTCTAACACGGAGTAGGCATGTACAGATCGCTTCTGGGACCCCAAATTATCGAAGTTTCGGGTGTTTTGAGACTGAATTTTAGATATCGACTTTTGGGCACCTAAAATGTCGATTTTTAGCATGTTTTGAGCCTATATTTTGAAAATATTCTAGCACTGAGTAGGCATGTACAGATCGCTTCTGGGACCCCATAATATCGAATTTTCAGGTGTTTTGAGCCTGATTTGGAGATATAAACGAGTATAGAAGATGCATGCACATATCGACTTTTGGGCACCTAAAATATCGATTTTGAGCATGTTTTCAGCCTATATTTTGAAAACATTCTAGCACTGTGTAGGCATGTACAGATCGCTTCTGGGACCCCAAAATATCGAATTTTCGGGTGTTTTGAGCCTGAATTTGAGATATAAACGGGTACAGAAGATGCATGCACATATCGAGTTTTTGGCACCTAAAAGATCGATTTTCAGTATGTTTTGGGCATGTATTTTGAAAATACTCTAACACGGAGTAGGCATGTACAGATCGACTCAAGGACCCCTAAAATATCGAATTTTCGGGTGTTTTGAGCCTGAATTTGAGATATAAACGGGTACAGAAGATGCATGCACATATAAACGGGTACAGAAGATGCATTCTCATATCGACTTTTGGGCACCTAAAAGATCGATTTTCAGTATGTTTTGGGCCTGTATATTGAAAATACTCTAACACGGAGTAGGCATGTATAGATCGCTTCAGGGACCCCAAAATATCGAATTTTTGGGTGTTTTGGGCCTTAATTTGAGATATCGACTTAGGGCACCTAAAATATCGGTTTGTAGCATGTTTTGGGCCTATATTTTGAAAATATTCTAGCACTGAGTAGGCATGTACACATCGCTTCTGGGACCCCAAAATATCCAATTTTCGGTTGTTTTGAGCATGAATTTGAGATATAAACGGGTACGGAAGATGTATGCACATATCGACTTTTGGGCACCTAAAATATCGATTTTGAGCATGTTTTGGGCCTGTATTTTTAAAAATACTCTAACTAGGTGTAGGCATGTACAGATCGCTTCTGGGACCCAAAAATATCTAATTTTCGGGTGTTTTGAGCCTGAATTTGAGATATAAACGGGTACAGAAGATGCATGCACATATCGACTTTGGACACTTAAAATATCGATTTTTAGCATGTTTTGAGCCTATATTTTGAAAACATTCTAGCACTGACTAGACATGTACAGATCGCTTCTGGGACCCAAAATTATCGAAATTTCGGGAGTTTTGAGGTTGAATTTGAGATATAAACGAGTGCAGAAGATGCATACACATGTTGACTTTGGGTACCTAAAATATCGATTTTCAGCATGTTTTGGGCCTGCATATGAGTAGGCACGTTCAGATCGCTTCTGGGACCCCAAAATATCGAATTTTCGGGTGTTTGGAGCCTATATTTGAGATATAAACGGGTACAAAAGATGCATGCACATATCGACTTTTGGGCACCTAAAAGATCGATTTTCAGTATGTTTTGTGCCTGTATTTTGAAAATACTCTAACACGGAGTAGGCATGTACAGTTCGCTTCTGGGACCCCAAAATATCGAATTTTCGGGTGTTTTTGGCCTGAATTTGAGATATCGATTTTGGGCACCTAAAATATCGATTATTAGCATGTTTTGGGCCTATATTTTGAAAATATTCTAGCACTAAGTAGGCATGTAAAGATCACTTCTGGGACCCCAAAATATCGAATTTTCGGGTGTTTTGAGCCTGAATTTGAGATATAAACGTGTACAGATGATGCATGCACATATCGACTTTGGACACTTAAAATATCGATTTTTAGCATGGTTTAAGCCTATATTTTGAAAAAATTCTAGCACTGAGTAGGCATGTACAGATCGCTTCTGGGACCCCAAAATATCGAATTTTCAGGTGTTTTGAGCCTGATTTGGAGATATAAACGAGTATAGAAGATGCATGCACATATCGACTTTTGGGCACCTAAAATATCGATTTTGAGCATGTTTTGAGTCTATATTTTGAAAACATTCTAGCACTGAGTAGGCATGTACAGATCGCTTCTGGGACCCCAAAATATCGAATTTTCGGGTGTTTAGGGCCATAATTTGAGATATAAACGGGTACAGAAGATGCATGCACATATCGAGTTTTGGGCACCTAAAAGATCGATTTTCAGTATGTTTTTGGCCTGTATTTTGAAAATACTCTAACACGGAGTAGGCATGTACAGATCGACTCTGGGACCGCTAAAATATCGAATTTTCGGGTGTTTTGAGCCTGAATTTGAGATATAAACGGGTACTGAAGATGCATGCACATATAAACGGGTACAGAAGATGCATTCTCATATCGACTTTTGGGCACCTAAAAGATCGATTTTCAGTATGTTTTGGGCCTGTATATTGAAAATACTCTAACACGGAGTAGGCATGTACAGATCGCTTCAGGGACCCCAAAATATCGAATTTTGGGTGTTTTGGGCCTTAATTTGAGATATCGACTTAGGGCACCTAAAATATCGGTTTGTAGCATGTTTTGGGCCTATATTTTGAAAATATTCTAGCACTGAGTAGGCATGTACACATCGCTTCTGGGACCCCAAAATATCCAATTTTCGGGTGTTTTGAGCCTGAATTTGAGATGTAAACGGGTACAGAAGATGTATGCACATATCGACTTTTGGGCACCTAAAATATCGATTTTGAGCATGTTTTGGGCCTGTATTTTTAAAAATACTCTAACTAGGAGTAGGCATGTACAGATCGCTTCTGGGACCCAAAAATATCTAATTTTCGGGTGTTTTTGGCCTGAATTTGAGATATCGATTTTGGGCACCTAAAATATCGATTATTAGCATGTTTTGGGCCTATATTTTGAAAATATTCTAGCACTAAGTAGGCATGTAAAGAGCACTTCTGGGACCCCAAAATATCGAATTTTCGGGAGTTTTGAGCCTGAATTTGAGATATAAACGTGTACAGATGATGCATGCACATATCGACTTTGGACACTTAAAATATCGATTTTTAGCATGGTTTAAGCCTATATTTTGAAAAAATTCTAGCACTGTACAGATCGCTTCTGAGACCCAAAAATATCGAATTTTCGGGTGTTTTGAGGTTGAATTTGGGATATAAACGGGTACAGAAGATGCATGCACATATCGACTTTTTGGCACCTAAAAGATCGATTTTCAGTATGTTTTGGGCCTGTATTTTGAAAATACTCTAACACGGAGTACGCATGTACAGTTCGCTTCTGGGACCCAAAAATATCGAATTTTCGGGTGTTTTGGGCCTGAATTTGAGATATCGACTTTGGGCACCTAAAATATCGATTTTTAGCATGTTTTGGGCCTATATTTTGAAAATATTCTAGCACTGAGTAGGCATGTACAGATCGCTTCTGGGACCCCAAAATATCGATTTTTCGGGTGTTTTGAGCCTGAATTTGAGATATAACGGGTACAGAAGATGCATGCACATATCGACTTTTGTGCACCTAAAATATCGATTTTGAGCATGTTTTGGGTCTGTATCTTGAAAATATTCTAACTAGGAGTAGGAATGTACAGATCGCTTCTAGGATCCAAAAATACCGAATTTTTGGGTGTTTTGAGCCTAAATTTGAGATATAAACAGGTACAGAAGATGCATGCACATATTGACTTTGGGCACCTAAAATATCGATTTTCAGCATGTTTTGGGCCTGTATTTTGAAAATACTCTAACTAGGAGTAGGGATGTACAGATCGCTTCTAGGACCCAAAAATACCGAATTTTCGGGTGTTTTGAGCCTAAATTTGAGATATAAACAGGTACAGAAGATGCATGCACATAATATTGACTTTAAGCACCTAAAATATCGATTTTCAGTATGTTTTGGGCCTGTATTTTGAAAATGCTCTAACACGGAGTAGGCATGTACAGATCGCTTCTGGGACCCCTAAATATCGAATTTTCGGGTGTTTTGGGACTGAATTTGAGATATCGACTTTTTGGCACCTAAAATATCGATTTTTAGCATGTTTTTAGCCTATATTTTGATATTATTCTAGCACTGAGTAGGCATGTACAGATTGCTTCTCGGACCCCAAAATATTGAATTTTCTGGTGTTTTGAGCCTGAATTTGAGATATAAACGGGTACAGAGGATACATGCACATATTGACTTTGGGCAACTAAAATATCGATTTTCAACATGTTTTGGCCCTGTATTTTGAAAATACTCTAACACGGAGTAGGTATGTACAGATCGACTCTGGGACCCCTAAAATATCGAATTTTCGGGTGTTTTGAGCCTGAATTTGATATATAAACGGGTACTGAAGATGCATGCACATATAAACGGGTACAGAAGATGCATCCTCATATCGACTTTTGGGCACCTAAAAGATCGATTTTCAGTATGTTTTGGGCCTGTATATTGAAAATACTCTAACACGGAGTAGGCATGTACAGATCGCTTCTGGGGCCCCTAAATATCGAATTTTCGGGTGTTTTGGGACTGATTTTGAGATATCGACTTTTTGGCACCTAAAATATCGATTTTTAGCATGTTTTTAGCCTATATTTTGAAAATATTCTACCACTGAGTAGGCATGTACAGATTGCTTGTGGGACCCCAAAATATTGAATTTTCACGTGTTTTAAGCCTGAATTTGAGATATAAACGGGTACAGAAGATGCATGCACATATCGACTTTTGGGCACCTAAAATATTGATTTTGAGCATGTTTTGAGCCTATATTTTGAAAACATTCTAGCACTGAGTAGGCATGTACAGATCGCTTCTGGGACCCCAAAATATCGAATTTTCGGGTGTTTTGAGGTTGAATTTGAGATATAAACGAGTATAGAAGATGCATACACATATTGACTTTGGGCACCAAAAATATCGATTTTCAGCATGTTTTGGGCTTGAATTTTGAAAATACTCTAACACGGAGTAGGCATGTACAGATCGCTTATGGGACCCCAAAATATCGAATTTTCGGGTGTTTAGGGCCAGAATTTGAGATATAAACGGGTACAGAAGATGCATGCACATATCGACTTTTGGGCACCTAAAAGATCGATTTTTAGTATGTTTTTGGCCTGTAATTTGAAAATACTCTAACACGGAGTAGGCATGTACAGATCGCTTCTGGGACCCCTAAATATCGAATTTTCGGGTGTTTTGGGCCTGAATTTGAGATATCGCCTTTACGCACCTAAAATATCGATTTTTAGCATGTTTTGAGCCTATATTTTGAAAATATTCTAGCACTGAGTAGGCATGTACAGATCGCTTCTGGGACCCAAAAATATCGAATTTTCGGGTGTTTAGGGCAAGAATTTGAGATATAAACGGGTACAGAAGATGCATGCACGTATCGACTTTTGGGCACCTAAAAGATCGATTTTCAGTATGTTTTTGGCCTGTATTTTGAAAATACTCTAACACGGAGTAGGCATGTACAGGTCGCTTCTGGGACCCCTAAATATCGAATTTTCGGGTGATTTGGGCCTTAATTTGAGATATCGACTTTTTGGCACCTAAAATATCGATTTTTAGCATGTTTTTAGCCTATATATTGAAAATATTCTAGCACTGAGTAGGCATGTACAGATTGCATCTGGGACTTCAAAATATTGAATTTTCGGGTTGTTTAGGGCCAGAATTTGAGATATAAAAGGGAACAGAAGATGCATGCACATATCGACTTTTGGGCACCTAAAAGATCGATTTTCAATATGTTTTTGGCCTGTATTTTGAAAATACTCTAACACGGAGTAGGCATGTACAGATCCCTTCTGGGACCCCTAAATATCGATTTTTAGGGTGTTTTGGGACTGAATTTGAGATATCGACTTTTTGGCACCTAAAATATCGATTTTTAGCATGTTTTTAGCCTATATTTTGATAATATTCTAGCACTGAGTAGGCATGTACAGATTGCTTCTCGGACCCCAAAATATTAGATTTTCAGGTGTTTTGAGCCTGAATTTGAGATCTAAACGGGTACTGAAGATGCATGCACATATCAACTTTTGGGCACCTAAAACTTCGATTTTGAGCATGTTTTAGGCCTGTATTTTGAAAATACTGTAACACGGAGTAGGCATGTACAGATCGCTTCTGGGACCCCAAAATATCGAATTTTCGGGTGTTTTGGGCCTGAATTTGGGAAAACGCCTTTACGCACCTAGAATATCGATTTTTAGCATGTTTTGAGCCTATATTTTGAAAATATTCTAGCACTGAGTAGGCATATACAGATCGCTTCTGGGTACCCAAAATATCGAATTTTCGGGTGTTTTGATCTTGAATTTGAGATATAAACGAGTACAGAAGATGCATGCACATATCGACTTCTGGGCACCTAAAATATCGATTTTCAGTATGTTTTTGGCCCGTATTTTGAAAATACTCTAACACGGAGTAGGCATGTACAGATCGCTTCTGTGACCCCTAAATATCGAATTTTCGGGTGTTTAGGGCCAGAATTTGAGATATAAACGGGTACAGAAGATGCATGCACATATCGACTTTTGGGCACCTAAATGATCGATTTTCAGTATTTTTTTGGCCTGTATTTTAAAAATACTCTAACACGGAGTAGGCATGTACAGATCGCTTCTGGGACCCCAAAATATCGAATTTTCGGGTGTTTTGGGCCTGAATTTGGGAAAACGCCTTTACGCACCTAGAATATCGATTTTTAGCATGTTTTGAGCCTATATTTTGAAAATATTCTAGCACTGAGTAGGCATATACAGATCGCTTCTGGGTCTCCCAAATATCGAATTTTCGGGTGTTTTGATCTTGAATTTGAGATATAAACGAGTACAGAAGATGCATGCACATATCGACTTCTGGGCACCTAAAATATCGATTTTCAGTATGTTTTTGGCCCGTATTTTGAAAATACTCTAACACGGAGTAGGCATGTACAGATCGCTTCTGTGACCCCTAAATATCGAATTTTCGGGTGTTTAGGGCCAGAATTTGAGATATAAACGGGTACAGAAGATGCATGCACATATCGACTTTTGGGCACCTAAATGATCGATTTTCAGTATTTTTTTGGCCTGTATTTTAAAAATACTCTAACACGGAGTAGGCATGTACAGATCGCTTCTGGGACCCCTAAATATCGAAGTTTTGGGTGCTTTGGGACTGAATTTGACATATTGACTTTTTGGCACCTAAAATATCGATTTTTAGTATGTTTTTAGCCTATATTTTGAAAATATTCTAGCACTGAGTATGCATATACAGATCGCTTCTGGGACCCCAAAATATCGAATTTTCGGGTGTTTTGAGCTTGAATTTGAGATATAAACGAGTACAGAAGATGCATGCACATATCGAATTTTGGGCACCTAAAATATCGATTTTGAGCATGTTTTGAGCCTATATTTTGAAAACATTCTAGCACTGAGTAGGCATGTACAGATCGCTTCTGGGACCCCTAAATATCGAATTTTCGGGTGTTTTGGGCCTTAATTTGAGATATCGACTTTTTTATCACCTAAAATATCGATTTTTAGTATGTTTTTTGCCTGTATTTTGAAAATACTCTAACACGAAGTAGGCATGTACAGATTGCTTTTGGGACCCCAAAATATCGAATTTTCGGGTGTTTAGGGCCAGAATTTGAGATATAAACGGGTACAGAAGATGCATGCACATATCGACTTTTGGGCACCTAAAAGATCGATTTTCAGTATGTTTTTGGCCTGTATTTTGAAAATACTCTAACACGGAGTAAGCATGTACAGATCCCTTCTGGGACCCCTAAATATCGAATTTTCGGGTGTTTTGGGACTGAATTTGAGATATCGACTTTTTGGCACCTAAAATATCGATTTTTAGCATGTTTTTAACCTATATTTTGATAATATTCTAGCACTGAGTAGTCATGTACAGATCGCTTCTGGGACCCCAAAATATCGAATTTTCGGGTGTTTTGAGCCTGAATTTGAGATATAAACGAGTATAGAAGATGCATACACATATTGACTTTGGACAACAAAAATATCGATTTTCAGCATGTTTTGGGCCTGAATTTTGAAAATACTCTAACACGGAGTAGGTATGTACAGATCGCTTCTGGGGCCCCTAAATATCGAATTTTCGGGTGTTTGGGGACTGAATTTGATATATAAACTTTTTGGCACCTAAAATATCGATTTTTAGCATGTTTTTAGCCTATATTTTGAAAATATTCCAGCACTGAGTAGGCATGTACAGATTGCTTCTGGGACACCAAAATATTGAATTTTCGGGTGTTTTGAGCCTGAATTTGAGATATAAACGGGTACAGAAGATGCATGCACATACCGACTTTTGGGCACCAAAAATATCGATTTTGAGTATGTTTTGAGCCTATATTTTGAAAACATTCTAGCACTGAATAGGCATGTACAGATCACTTCTGGGAACCCCAAATTTCGAATTTTCGGGTGTTTTGAGACTGAATTTGAGATATAAACGGGTACAGAAGATGCATGAACATATCGACTTTTGTGCACCTAAAACATCGATTTTGAGCATGTTTTGGGCATGTATTTTGAAAATACTCTAACACGGAGTAGGCATGTACAGATCGCTTCTGGGACCCCAAAATATCGAATTTTCGGGTGTTTTGAGCTTGAATTTGAGATATAAACGAGTAAAGAAGATGCAACACATATCGACTTATTGGCACCTAAAATATCGATTTTGAGCATGTTTTGTGCCTATATTCTAGCACTGATCGCTTCTGGGATCCAAAAATATCGAATTTTCGGGTGTTTAGGGCCAGAATTTGAGATATAAACGGGTACAGAAGATGCATGTACATATCGACTTTTGGGCACCTAAAAGATCGATTTTCAGTATGTTTTTAGCCTGTATTTTGAAAATACTCTAACACGGAGTAGGCATGTACAGATCGCTTATGGGACCCCAAAATATCGAATTTTCGGGTGTTTAGGGCCAGAATTTGAGATATAAACGGGTTCAGAAGATGCATGCACATATCGACTTTGGACACTTAAAATATCGATTTTTAGCATGTTTTGAGCCTATATTTTGAAAACATTCTAGCACTGACTAGACATGTACAGATCGCTTCTGGGACCCAAAATTATCGAAATTTCGGGAGTTTTGAGGTTGAATTTGAGATATAAACGAGTGCAGAAGATGCATACACATGTTGACTTTGGGTACCTAAAATATCGATTTTCAGCATGTTTTGGGCCTGCATATGAGTAGGCACGTACAGATCGCTTTTGGGACCCCAAAATATCGAATTTTCGGGTGTTTGGAGCCTGAATTTGAGATATAAACGGGTACAGAAGATGCATGCACATATCGACTTTTGGGCACCTAAAAGATCGATTTTCAGTATGTTTTGTGCCTGTATTTTGAAAATACTCTAACACGGAGTAGGCATGTACAGTTCGCTTCTGGGACCCCAAAATATCGAATTTTCGGGTGTTTTTGGCCTGAATTTGAGATATCGATTTTGGGCACCTAAAATATCGATTATTAGCATGTTTTGGGCCTATATTTTGAAAATATTCTAGCACTAAGTAGGCATGTAAAGATCACTTCTGGGACCCCAAAATATCGAATTTTCGGGTGTTTTGAGCCTGAATTTGAGATATAAACGTGTACAGATGATGCATGCACATATCGACTTTGGACACTTAAAATATCGATTTTTAGCATGGTTTAAGCCTATATTTTGAAAAAATTCTAGCACTGAGTAGGCATGTACAGATCGCTTCTGGGACCCCAAAATATCGAATTTTCAGGTGTTTTGAGCCTGATTTGGAGATATAAACGAGTATAGAAGATGCATGCATATATCGACTTTTGGGCACCTAAAATATCGATTTTGAGCATGTTTTGAGCCTATATTTGGAAAACATTCTAGCACTGAGTAGGCATGTACAGATCGCTTCTGGGACCCCAAAATATCGAATTTTCGGGTGTTTGGGGCCATAATTTGAGATATAAACGGGTACAGAAGATGCATGCACATATCGAGTTTTGGGCACCTAAAAGATCGATTTTCAGTATGTTTTTGGCCTGTATTTTGAAAATACTCTAACACGGAGTAGGCATGTACAGATCGACTCTGGGACCCCTAAAATATCGAATTTTCGGGTGTTTTGAGCCTGAATTTGAGATATAAACGGGTACTGAAGATGCATGCACATATAAACGGGTACAGAAGATGCATTCTCATATCGACTTTTGGGCACCTAAAAGATCGATTTTCAGTATGTTTTGGGCCTGTATATTGAAAATACTCTAACACGGAGTAGGCATGTACAGATCGCTTCTGGGACCCCAAAATATCGAATTTTTGGGTGTTTTGGGCCTTAATTTGAGATATCGACTTAGGGCACCTAAAATATCGGTTTGTAGCATGTTTTGGGCCTATATTTTGAAAATATTCTAGCACTGAGTAGGCATGTACACATCGCTTCTGGGACCCCAAAATATCCAATTTTCGGGTGTTTTGAGCCTGAATTTGAGATATAAACGGGTACAGAAGATGTATGCACATATCGACTTTTGGGCACCTAAAATATCGATTTTGAGCATGTTTTGGGCCTGTATTTTTAAAAATACTCTAACTAGGAGTAGGCATGTACAGATCGCTTCTGGGACCCAAAAATATCTAATTTTCGGGTGTTTTGAGCCTGAATTTGAGATATAAACGGGTGCAGAAGATGCATGAACATATCGACTTTGGAAACTTAAAATATCGATTTTTAGCATGTTTTGAGCCTATATTTTGAAAACATTCTAGCACTGACTAGACATGTACAGATCGCTTCTGGGACCCAAAATTATCGAAATTTCGGGAGTTTTGAGGTTGAATTTGAGATATAAACGAGTGCAGAAGATGCATACACATGTTGACTTTGGGTACCTAAAATATCGATTTTCAGCATGTTTTGGGCCTGCATATGAGTAGGCACGTACAGATCGCTTCTGGGACCCCAAAATATCGAATTTTCGGGTGTTTGGAGCCTGAATTTGAGATATAAACGGGTACAGAAGATGCATGCACATATCGACTTTTGGGCACCTAAAAGATCGATTTTCAGTATGTTTTGTGCCTGTATTTTGAAAATACTCTAACACGGAGTAGGCATGTACAGTTCGCTTCTGGGACCCCAAAATATCGAATTTTCGGGTGTTTTTGGCCTGAATTTGAGATATCGATTTTGGGCACCTAAAATATCGATTATTAGCATGTTTTGGGCCTATATTTTGAAAATATTCTAGCACTAAGTAGGCATGTAAAGATCACTTCTGGGACCCCAAAATATCGAATTTTCGGGTGTTTTGAGCCTGAATTTGAGATATAAACGTGTACAGATGATGCATGCACATATCGACTTTGGACACTTAAAATATCGATTTTTAGCATGGTTTAAGCCTATATTTTGAAAAAATTCTAGCACTGTACAGATCGCTTTTGAGACCCAAAAATATCGAATTTTCGGGTGTTTTGAGGTTGAATTTGGGATATAAACGGGTACAGAAGATGCATGCACATATCGACTTTTTGGCACCTAAAAGATCGATTTTCAGTATGTTTTGGGCCTGTATTTTGAAAATACTCTAACACGGAGTACGCATGTACAGTTCGCTTCTGGGACCCAAAAATATCGAATTTTCGGGTGTTTTGGGCCTGAATTTGAGATATCGACTTTGGGCACCTAAAATATCGATTTTTAGCATGTTTTGGGCCTATATTTTGAAAATATTCTAGCACTGAGTAGGCATGTACAGATCGCTTCTGGGACCCCAAAATATCGATTTTTCGGGTGTTTTGACCCTGAATTTGAGATATAACGGGTACAGAAGATGCATGCACATATCAACTTTTGGGCACCTAAAATATCGATTTTGAGCATGTTTTGGGTCTGTATCTTGAAAATATTCTAACTAGGAGTAGGAATGTACAGATCGCTTCTAGGATCCAAAAATAAAGAATTTTTGGGTGTTTTGAGCCTAAATTTGAGATATAAACAGGTACAGAAGATGCATGCACATATTGACTTTGGGCACCTAAAATATCGATTTTCAGCATGTTTTGGGCCTGCATTTTGAAAATACTCTAACTAGGAGTAGGGATGTACAGATCGCTTCTAGGACCCAAAAATACCGAATTTTCGGGTGTTTTGAGCCTGAATTTGATATATAAACGGGTACTGAAGATGCATGCACATATAAACGGGTACAGAAGATGCATCCTCATATCGACTTTTGGGCACCTAAAAGATCGATTTTCAGTATGTTTTGGGCCTGTATATTGAAAATACTCTAACACGGAGTAGGCATGTACAGATCGCTTCAGGGACCCCAAAATATCGAATTTTTGGGTGTTCTGGGCCTTAATTTGAGATATCGACTTTGGGCACCTAAAATATCGGTTTGTAGCATGTTTTGGGACTATATTTTGAAAATATTCTAGCACTGAGTAGGCATGTACACATCGCTTCTGGGACCCCAAAATATCCAATTTTCGGGTGTTTTGAGCCTGAATTTGAGATGTAAACGGGTACAGAAGATGTATGCACATATCGACTTTTGGGCACCTAAAATATCGATTTTAAGCATGTTTTGGGCCTGTATTTTTAAAAATACTCTAACTAGGAGTAGGCATGTACAGATCGCTTCTGGGACCCAAAAATATCTAATTTTCGGGTGTTTTGAGCCTGAATTTTAGATATAAACGGGTACAGAAGATGCATGCACATATCGACTTTGGACACTTAAAATATCGATTTTTAGCATGTTTTGAGCCTATATTTTGAAAACATTCTAGCACTGACTAGACATGTACAGGTCGCTTCTTGGACCCAAAATTATCGAATTTTCGGGAGTTTTGAGGTTGAATTTGAGATATAAACGAGTGCAGAAGATGCATACACATGTTGACTTTGGGTACCTAAAATATCGATTTTCAGCATGTTTTGGGCCTGTATCTGAGTAGGCACGTACAGATCGCTTCTGGGACCCTAAAATATCGAATTTTCGGGTGTTTGGAGCCTGAATTTGAGATATAAACGGGTACAGAAGATGCATGCACATATAGACTTTTGGGCACCTAAAAGATCGATTTTCAGTATGTTTTGGGCCTGTATTTTGAAAATACTCTAATACGGAGTACGCATGTACAGTTCGCTTCTGGGACCCCAAAATATCGGATTTTCGGGTGTTTTTGGCCTGAATTTGAGATATCGACTTTGGGCACCTAAAATATCGATTTTTAGCATGTTTTGGGCCTATATTTTGAAAATATTCTAGCACTTAGTAGGCATGTACAGATCGCTTCTGGGACCCCAAAATATTGAATTTTCGGGTGTTTTGATCCTGAATTTGAGATATAACGGGTACAGAAGATGCATGCACATATCAACTTTTGGGCACCTAAAATATCGATTTTGAGCATGTTTTGGGTCTGTATCTTGAAAATATTCTAACTAGGAGTAGGAATGTACAGATCGCTTCTAGGACCCAAAAATATCGAATTTTCGGGTGTTTTGAGCCTGAATTTGAGATATAAACAGGTACAGAAGATGCATGCACATATTGACTTTGGGCACCAAAAATATCGATTTTCAGCATGTTTTGGGCCTGTATTTTGAAAATACTCTAACTAGGAGTAGGGATGTACAGATCGCTTCTAGGACCAAAAAATACTGAATTTTCGGGTGTTTTGAACCTGAATTTGAGATATAAACAGGTACTGAAGATGCATGCACATATTGACTTTGGGCACCTAAAATATCGATTTTCAGCATGTTTTGGGCCTGTATTTTGAAAATACTCTAACTAGGAGTAGGCATGTACAGATCCCTTCTGGGACCTAAAAATATTGAATTTTCGGGAGTTTTGAGCCTGAATTTGGGATATAAACGGGTACAGAAGATGCATGCACATATCGACTTTGGACACTTAAAATATCGATTTTTAGCATGTTTTGAACCTATATTTTGAAAAAATTCTAGCACTGAGTAGGCATGTACAGATCGCTTCTGGGACCCAAAAATATTGAATTTTTGGGTGTTTTGAGGTTGAATTTGGGATATTAACGGGTACAGAAGATGCATGCACATATAGACTTTGGGGCACCTAAAAGATCGATTTTCAGAATGTTTTGGGCCTGTATTTTGAAAATACTCTAACACGGAGTAGGCATGTACAGTTCGCTTCTGGGACCCCAAAATATCGAATTTTCGGGTGTTTTGGGCCTGAATTTAAGATATCCATTTTGGGCACCTAAAATATCGAATTTTAGCATGTTTTGGGCCTATATTTTGAAAATATTCTAGCACTAAGTAGGCATGTACAGATCACTTCTGGGACCCCAAAATATCGAATTTTTGGGTGTTTTGAGCCTGAATTTGAGATATAAACGGGTACAGATGATGCATGCACATATCGACTTTGGACACTTAAAATATCGATTTTTAGCATGGTTTAAGCCTATATTTAAAAAAAAATCTAGCATTGTACAGATCGCTTCTGGGACCCAAAAATATCGAATTTTCGGGTGTTTTGAGGTTGAATTTGGGATATAAACGGGTACAGAGGTTGCATGCACATATCGACTTTTGGGCACCTAAAAGATCGATTTTCAGTATGTTTTGGGCCTGTATTTTGAAAATACTCTAACACGGAGTAGGCCTGTACAGTTCGCTTCTGGGACCCCAAAATATCGAATTTTCGGGTGTTTTGGGCCTGAATTTAAGATATACATTTTGGGCACCTAAAATATCGATTTTTAGCATGTTTTGGGCCTATATTTTGAAAATATTCTAGCACTAAGTAGGCATGTACAGATCACTTCTGGGACCCCAAAATATCGAATTTTCGGGTGTTTTGAGCCTGAATTTGAGATATAAACGGGTACAGATGATTCATGCACATATCGACTTTGGATACTTAAAATATCGATTTTTAGCATGTTTTGAGCCTATTTTTTAAAAAAAATTCTAGCACTGAGTAGGCATGTACAGATCGCTTCTGGGACCCAAAAATGTCGAATTTTCGGGTGTTTTGAGGTTTAATTTGTGATATAAACGGGTGCAGAAGATGCATACACATATTGACTTTGGTCACTTAAAATGTCGATTTTCAGCTTGTTTTGGGCCTGTATCTTGAAAAGATTCAAAATAGAAGTAGGCATGTACAGATCGCTTCTGGGACCCAAAAATATCGAATTTTCGGGAGTTTTGAGCCTGAATTTGAGATATAAACGGGTACAGAAGATGCATGCATATATCGACTTTGGACACTTAAAATATCGATTTTTAGCATGTTTTGAGCCTATATTTTGAAAACATTCTAGCACTGACTAGACATGTACAGATCGTTTCTAGGACCCAAAATTATCGAATTTTC
Source organism: Petrolisthes cinctipes (assembly GCA_033782935.1). Lineage (NCBI taxonomy): Eukaryota > Metazoa > Arthropoda > Malacostraca > Decapoda > Porcellanidae > Petrolisthes > Petrolisthes cinctipes. Next base: position 2,923,726 of record JAWQEG010000486.1, read on the forward strand.
GGGTGTTTTGAGGTTGAATTTGAGATATAAACGAGTGCAGAAGATGCATACACATGTTGACTTTGGGTACCTAAAATATCGATTTTCAGCATGTTTTGGGCCTGCATCTGAGTAGGCATGTACATATCGCATCTGGGACCCCAAAATATCGAATTTTCGGGTGTTTTGAGCCTGAATTTGAGATATAAACAGGTACAGAAGATGCATGCACATATCGACTTTTGGGCACCTAAAAGATCGATTTTCAGCATGTTTTGGGCCTGTATTTTGAAAATACTCTAACACGGAGTAGGCTTGTACAGTTCGCTTCTGGGACCCTAAAATATCGAATTTGCGGGTGTTTTGGGCCTTAATTTGAGATATCGATTTTAGGCACCTAAAATATCGATTATTAGCATGTTTTGGGCCTATATTTTGAAAATATTCTAGCACTAAGTAGGCATGTAGAGATCATTTCAGGGAACCAAAAATATCGAATTTTCGGGTGTTTTGAGCCTGAATTTGAGATATAAACGGGTACAGAAGATGCATGCCCATATCGAGTTTTGGGCACCTAAAATATCGATTTGAGCAAGTTTTGGGTCTGTATCTTGAAAACATTCTAACTAGGAGTAGGCATGTACAGATCGCTTCTAGGACCCAAAAATACCGAATTTTCGGGTGTTTTGAGCCTGAATTTGAGATATAAACAGGTCCAGATGATGCATTCACATATAGACTTTGGGCACCTAAAATATCGATTTTTAGCATGTTTTGGGCCTGTATTTTGAAAATACTCTAACTAGGAGTAGGCATGTACAGTTTGCTTCTGGGACCCAAAAATATCAAATTTTCGGGTTTTTTTGAGCCTGAATTTGAGATATAAACGGGTACAGAAGATGTATGCACATATCGACTTTGGGCACCTGAAATATCGATTTTTAGCATGTTTTGGGCCGATATTTTGAAAATATTCTAGCACTAAGTAGGCATGTACAGATCACTTCTGGGACCCCAAAATATCGAATTTTCGAGTGTTTTGAGCCTGAATTTGAGATATAAACGGGTACAGATGATGCATGCACAAATCGACTTTTGGGCACCTAAAATATCGATTTTGAGCATGTTTTGGGCCTGTATTTTGAAAATACTCTAACTAGGAGTAGGCATGTACAGATCGCTTCTGGGACCCAAAAATATCGAATTTTCGGGTGTTTTGAGCCTGAATTTGAGATATAAACGGGTACAGAAGATGCATGCCCATATCGAGTTTTGGGCACCTAAAATATCGATTTGAGCATGTTTTGGGTCTGTATCTTGAAAACATTCTAACTAGGAGTAGGGATTTACAGATCGCTTCTAGGACCCAAAAATACCGAATTTTCGGGTGTTTTGAGCCTGAATTTGAGATATAAACAGGTCCAGAAGATGCATTCACATATAGACTTTGGACACTTAAAATATCGATTTTTAGCATGTTTTGAGCCTATATTTTGAAAACATTCTAGCACTGACTAGACATGTACAGATCGCTTCTGGGACCCAAAATTATCGAATTTCCGGGTGTTTTGAGGTTGAATTTGAGATATAAACGAGTGCAGAAGATGAATACACATGTTGACTTTGGGCACCTAAAATATCGATTTTCAGCATGTTTTGGGCCTGCATCTGAGTAGGCATGTACAGATCGCTTCTGGGACCCCAAAATATCGAATTTTCTGGTGTTTGTAGCCTGAATTTGAGATATAAACGGGTACAGAAGATGCATATGCACATATCGACTTTGGACACTTAAAATATCGATTTTTAGCATGTTTTGAGCCTATTTTTTTAAAACATTCTAGCAATGACTAGACATGTAAAGATCGCTTCTGGGACCCAAAATTATCGAATTTCCGGGTGTTTTGAGGTTGAATTTGATATATAAACGAGTCCAGAAGATGCATACACATGTTGACTTTGGGCACCTAAAATATCGATTTTTAGCTTGTTTTGGGCCTGCAACTGAGTAGGCATGTACAGATCGCTTCTGAAACCCCAAAAAATCGAATTTTCGGGTGTTTTGAGCCTGAATTTGAGATATAAACGGGTACAGAAGATGCATGCACATATCGACTTTTTGGCAACTAAAAGATCGATTTTCAGTATGTTTTATGCCTGTATTTTGAAAATACTCTAACACGGAGTAGGCATGTATAGTTCGCTTCTGGGACCCCAAAATATCGAATTTTCGGGTGTTTTGGGCCTGAATTTGATATATCGATTTTGGGCACCTGAAATATCGATTTTCAGTATGTTTTGGGCCTGTATTTTGAAAAAAACTCTAACACGGAGTAGGCATGTACAGTTCGCTTCTGGGACCCCAAAATATCGAATTTTCGGGTGTTTTGGGCATGAATTTGAGATATCGATTTTGGGCACCTAAAATATCGATTATTAGCATGTTTTGGGCCTATATTTTGAAAATATTCTAGCACTAAGTAGGCATGTACAGATCACTTCTGGGACCCCAAAATATCGAATTTTCGAGTGTTTTGAGCCGGAATTTGAGATATAAACGGGTACAGAAGATGCATGCACAAATCGACTTTTGGGCACCTAAAATATCGATTTTGAGCATGTTTTGGGCCTGTATCTTGAAAATACTCTAACTAGGAGTAGGCATGTACAGATCGCTTCTGGGACCCAAAAATATCGAATTTTCGGGTGTTTTGAGCCTGAATTTGAGATATAAACGGGTACAGAAGATGCATGCACATATCGACTTTGGACAGTTAAAATATCGATTTTTAGCATGTTTTGAGCCTATATATTGAAAACATTCTAGCACTGACTAGACATGTACAGATCGCTTCTGGGACCTAAAATTATCGAATTTTCGGGTGTTTTGAGGTTGAATTTGAGATATAAACGGGTACAGAAGATGCATGCACATATCGACTTTTGGGCACCTAAAAGATCGATTTTCAGTATGTTTTGGGCCTGTATTTTGAAAATACTCTAACACGGAGTAGGCATGTACAGTTCGCTTCTGGGACCCTAAAATATCGAATTTGCGGGAGTTTTGGGCCTTAATTTGAGATATCGATTTTGGGCACCTAAAATATCGATTATTAGCATGTTTTGGGCCTATATTTTGAAAATATTCTAGCACTAAGTAGGCATGTAGAGATCACTTCAGGGAACCAAAAATATCGAATTTTCGGGTGTTTTGAGCCTGAATTTGAGATATAAACGGGTACAGAAGATGCATACACATGTTGACTTTGGGCACCTAAAATATCGATATTTAGCATGTTTTGGGCCTGCATCTGAGTAGGCATGTACAGATCGCTTCTGGGACCCTAAAATATCGAATTTTCGGGTGTTTGTAGCCTGAATTTGAGATATAAACGAGTACAGAAGATGCATGCACATATCGACTTTTGAGCACCAAAAAGATCGATTTTAAGTATGTTTTGGGCCTGTATTTTGAAAATACTCTAACGCGGAGTAGGCATGTACAGTTCGCTTCTGGGACCAAAAAATATCGAATTTTTGGGTGTTTTGGCCTGAATTTGAGATATCGACTTTGGTCACCTAAAATATCGGTTTTTAGCATGTTTTGGGCCTATATTTTGAAAATATTCTAGCACTGAGTAGGCATGTACAGATCGCTTCTGGGACCCCAAAATATCCAATTTTCGGTTATTTTGAGCCTGAATTTGAGATATAAACGGGTACAGAAGTTGTATGCACATATCGACGTTTGGGCACCTAAAATATCGATTTTGAGCATGTTTTGAGCCTGTATTTTGAAAATACTCTAACTAGGAGTAGGCATGTAGAGATCGCTTCTGGGACACAAAAATATCGAATTTTCGGGAGTTTTGAGCCTGAATTTGAGATATAAACGGGTACAGAAGATGCATGCACATATCGACTTTGGACACTTAAAATATCGATTTTTAGCATGTTTTGAGCCTATATTTTGAAAACATTCTAGCACTGACTAGACATGTACAGATCGCTTCTGGGACCCAAAATTATCGAATTATCGGGTGTTTTGAGGTTGAATTTGAGATATAAACGAGTGCAGAAGATGCATACACATGTTGACTTTGGGTACCTAAAATATTGATTTTCAGCATGTTTTGGGCCTGCATCTGAGTAGGCATGTACATATCGCTTCTGGGACCCCAAAATATCGAATTTTCGGGTGTTTTGAGCCTGAATTTGAGATATAAACGGGTACAGAAGATGCATGCACATATCGACTTTTGGGCACCTAAAAGATCGATTTTCAGTATGTTTTGGGCCTGTATTTTGAAAATACTCTAACACGGAGTAGGCATGTACAGTTCGCTTCTGGGACCCTAAAATATCGAATTTGCGGGAGTTTTGGGCCTTAATTTGAGATATCGATTTTGGGCACCTAAAATATCGATTATTAGCATGTTTTGGGCCTATATTTTGAAAATATTCTAGCACTAAGTAGGCATGTAGAGATCACTTCAGGGAACCAAAAATATCGAATTTTCGGGTGTTTTGAGCCTGAATTTGAGATATAAACGGGTACAGAAGATGCATGCACATATAGACTTTGGGCACCTAAAATATCGATTTTCATCATGTTTTAGGCCTGTATTTTGAAAATACTCTAACTAGGAGTAGGCATGTACAGATCGCTTCTGGGACCCAAAAATATCGAATTTTCGGGTGTTTTGAGCCTGAATTTGAGATATAAACGGGTACAGAAGATGTATGCACATATCGACTTTGGACACTTAAAATATCGATTTTTAGCATGTTTTGAGCCTATATTTTGAAAACATTCTAGCACTGACTAGACATGTACAGATCGCTTCTGGGACCCAAAATTATCGAATTTCCGGGTGTTTTGAGGTTGAATTTGAGATATAAACGAGTGCAGAAGATGCATACACATGTTGACTTTGGGCACCTAAAATATCGATTTTCAGCATGTTTTGGGCCTGCATCTGAGTAGGCATGTACAGATCGCTTCTGGGACCCTAAAATATCGAATTTTCGGGTGTTTGTAGCCTGAATTTGAGATATAAACGGGTACAGAAGATGCATATGCACATATCGAATTTGGACACTTAAAATATCGATTTTTAGCTTGTTTTGAGCCTATTTTTTTAAAACATTCTAACAATGACTAGACATGTACAGATCGCTTCTGGGACCCAAAATTATCGAATTTCCGGGTGTTTTGAGGTTGAATTTGATATATAAACGAGGGCAGAAGATGCATACACATGTTGACTTTGGGCACCTAAAATATCGATTTTCAGCATGTTTTGGGCCTTCATCTGAGTAGGCATGTACAGATCGCTTCTGGGACCCCAAAATATCGAATTTTCGGGTGTTTTGAGCCTGAATTTGAGATATAAACGGGTACAGAAGATGCATGCACATATCTACTTTTGGGCACCTAAAAGATCGATTTTCAGTATGTTTTATGCCTGTATTTTGAAAATACTCTAACACGGAGTAGGCATGTATAGTTCGCTTCTGGGACCCTAAAATATCGAATTTTCGGGTGTTTTGTGGCTGAATTTGATATATCGATTTTGGGCACCTAAAATATCGATTTTTAGCATGTTTTGGGCCGATATTTTGAAAATATTCTAGCACTAAGTAGGCATGTACAGATCACTTCTGGGACCCCAAAATATCGAATTTTCGAGTGTTTTGAGCCTGAATTTGAGATATAAACGGGTACAGATGATGAATGCACAAATCGACTTTTGGGCACCTAAAATATCGATTTTGAGCATGTTTTGGGCCTGTATTTTTAAAACACTCTAACTAGGAGTAGGCATGTACAGATCGCTTCTGGGACCCCAAAATATCGAATTTTCGAGTGTTTTGAGCCGGAATTTGAGATATAAACGGGTACAGAAGATGCATGCACAAATCGACTTTTGGGCACCTAAATTATCGATTTTGAGCATGTTTTGGGCCTGTATTTTGAAAACACTCTAACTAGGAGTAGGCATGTACAGATCGCTTCTGGGACCCAAAAATATCGAATTTTCGGGTTTTTTGAGCCTGAATTTGAGATATAAACGGGTACAGAAGATTCATGCACATATCGACTTTGGACACTTAAAATATCGATTTTTAGCATGTTTTGAGCCTATATTTTGAAAACATTCTAGCACTGACTAGACATGTACAGATCGCTTCTGGGACCCAAAATTATCGAATTTCCGGGTGTTTTGAGGTTGAATTTGAGATATAAACGAGTGCAGAAGATGCATACACATGTTGACTTTGGGCACCTAAAATATCGATTTTCAGCATGTTTTGGGCCTGCATCTGAGTAGGCATGTACAGATCGCTTCTGGGACCCCAAAATATCGAATTTTCGGGTGTTTGGAGCCTGAATTTGAGATATAAACGGGTACAGAAGATGCATGCACATATCGACTTTTGGGCACCTAAAAGATCGATTTTCAGTATGTTTTATGCCTGTATTTTGAAAATACTCTAACACGGAGTAGGCATGTACAGATCGCTTCTGGGACCCAAAAATATCGAATTTTCGGGTGTTTTGAGCCTGAATTTAAGATATAAACGGGTACAGATGATGCATGCACATATCGACTTTGGACACTTAAAATATCGATTTTTAGCATGGTTTGAGCCTATATTTTGAAAAAATTCTAGCACTGTACAAATCGCTTCTGGGAGCCCAAAATATCGAATTTTCGGGTGTTTTGAGCCTGAATTTGAGATATAAACGGGTACAGAAGATGCATGCAGATATCGACTTTGGACACTTAAAATATCGATTTTTAGCATGTTTTGAGCCTATATTTTGAAAACATTCTCGCACTGACTAGACATGTACAGATCGCTTCTGGGACCTAAAATTATCGAATTTTCGGGTGTTTTGAGGTTGAATTTGAGATATAAACGAGTGCAGAAGATGCATGCACATATAAACGGGTTCAGAAGATGCATCCTCATATCGACTTTTGGGCACCAAAAAGATCGATTTTCAGTATGTTTTGGGCCTGTATATTGAAAATACTCTAACACGGAGTAGGCATGTACAGATCGCTTCTGGGACCCCAAAATATCGAATTTTTGGGTGTTTTGGCCTTAATTTGAGATATCGACTTTGGGCACCTAAAATATCGGTTTTTAGCATGTTTTGTCAAAGGCCTATATTTTGAAAATATTCTAGCACTGAGTAGGCATGTACAGATCGCTTCTGGGACCCCAAAATATCGAATTTTCGAGTGTTTTGAGCCTGAATTTGAGATATAAACGGGTACAGAAGATGCATGCACAAATCGACTTTTGGGCACCTAAAATATCGATTTTCAGCATGTTTTGGGCCTATATTTTGAAAATATTCTAGCACTGAGTAGGCATGTACAGATTGCTTCTAGGACCCCAAAATATTGAATTTTCGGGTGTTTTGATAATGAATTTGAGATATAAACGGGTACAGACGATACATGCACATATTGACTTTGGGCAACTAAAATATCGATTTTTAGCATGTTTTGGGCCGATATTTTGAAAATATTCTAGCACTAAGTAGGCATGTACAGATCACTTCTGGGACCCCAAAATATCGAATTTTCGGGTGTTCTGAGCCTGAATATGAGATATAAACGGGTACAGAATATGCATGCACATATCGACTTTTGGGCACCAAAAAGATCGATTTTCAGTATGTTTTGGGCCTGTATTTTGAAAATACTCTAACACGGAGTAGGCATGTACAGATCGCTTCTGGGGCCCAAAAATATCGAATTTTCGGGTGTTTTGATGTTGAATTTGGGATATAAACGGGTACATAAGATGCATACACATATTGACTTTGGTCACCTAAAATATCGATTTTTAGCTTGTTTTGGGCCTGTATTTTGAAAACATTCTAACTAGGAGTAGGCATGTACAGATCGCTTCTGGGACCCCAAAATATCGAATTTTCGGGTGTTTTGAATCTGAATTTGAGATATAAACGGGTACAGAAGATGCATCCTCATATCAACTTTTGGGCACCTAAAAGATCGATTTTCAGTATGTTTTGGGCCTGTATATTGAAAATACTCTAACACGGAGTAGGCATGTACAGATCGCTTCTGGGACCAAAAAATATCGAATTTTTGGGTGTTTTGGGCCTGAATTTGAGATATCGACTTTGGGCACCTAAAATATCCGTTTTTAGCATGTTTAGGGCGTATATTTTGAAAATATTCTAGCACTGAGTAGGCATGTACAGATCGCTTCTGGGACCCCAAATATCCAATTTTCGGGTGTTTTAAGCCTGAATTTGAGATATAAACGGGTACAGAAGATGCATGCACATATCGACTTTTGGGCACCTAAAATATCGATTTTGAGCATGTTTTGGGCCTGTATTTTGAAAATACTCTAACTAGGAGTAGGCATGTACAGATCGCTTCTGGGACCCAAAAATATCGAATTTTAGGGTGTTTTGAGCCTGAATTTGAGATATAAAGGAGTGCAGAAGATGCATACACATGTCGACCTTAGGTACCTAAAATATCGATTTTCAGCATGTTTTGGGCCTGCATCTGAGTAGGCATGTCCAGATCGCTTCTGGGACCCCAAAATATCGAATTTTCAGGTGTTTGGAGTCTGAATTTGAGATATAAACGGGTACAGAAGATGCATGCAGATATTGACTTTTGGGCACCTAAAATATCGATTTTGAGCATGTTTTGGGTCTGTATCTTGAAAACATTCTAACTAGGAGTAAGGATGTACAGATCGCTTCAAGGACCCAAAAATACCGAATTTTCGGGTATTTTGAGCCTGAATTTGAGATATAAACAGGTCCAGAAGATGCATGCACATATTGACTTTGGGCACCTAAAATATCGATTTTTAGCATGTTTTGGGCCTGTATATTGTAAATACTCAAACTAGGAGTAGGCATGTACAGATCGCTTCTCGGACCCAAAAATATCGAATTTTCGGGTGTTTTGAGCCTGAATTAGAGATATAAACGGATACAGAAGACGCATGCACATATCGACTTTGGACAATTAAAATATCGATTTTTAGCATGTTTTGAGCCTATATTTTGAAAACATTCTAGCACTGACTAGATATGTACAGATCGCTTCTGGGACCCAAAATTATCGAATTTCCGGGTGTTTTCAGGTTGAATTTGAGATATAAACGAATGCAGAAGATGCATACACATGTTGACTTTGGGCACCTAAAATATCGATTTTCAGCATATTTTGGGCCTGCATCTGAGTAGGCATGTACAGATCGCTTCTGGGACCCCAAAATATCGAATTTTCGGGTGTTTGGAGCCTGAATTTGAGATATAAACGGGTACAGAAGATGCATGCACATATCAACTTCGGACACTTAAAATATCGATTTATAGCATGTTTTGAGCCTATATTTTGAAAAAATTCTAGCACTGAGTAGGCATGTACAGATCGCTTCTGGGACCCAAAAATATCGAATTTTCGGGTATTTTGAGGTTGAATTTAGGATATAAACGGGTACAGAAGATGCATGCACATATCGACTTTTGGGCACATAAAATTTCGATTTTCAGTATGTTTTGGGCCTGTATTTTGAAATTACTCTAACACGGAGTAGGCATGTACAGTTCGCTTCTGGGACCCCAAAATATCGAATTTTCGGGTGTTTTGGGCCTGAATTTAAGATATACATTTTGGGCACCTAAAATATCGATTTTTAGCATGTTTTGGGCCTATATTTTGAAAATATTCTAGCACTAAGTAGGCATGTACAGATCACTTCTGGGACCCCAAAATATCGAATTTTCGGGTGTTTTGAGCCTGAATTTGAGATATAAACGGGTAGAGATGATGCATGCACATATCGACTTCGGACACTTAAAATATCGATTTTTAGCATGTTTTGAGCCTATATTTTGAAAAAATTCTAGCACTGAGTAGGCATGTACAGATTGCTTCTGGGACCCAAAAATATCGAATTTTCGTGTGTTTTGAGGTTGAATTTGGGATATAAACGGGTGCAGAAGATGCATACACATATTGACTTTGGTCACCTAAAATATCGATTTTTAGCTTGTTTTGGGCCTGTATCTTGAAAACATTCTAACTAGGAGTAGGCATGTACAGATCGCTTCTGGGACCCCTAAATATCGAATTTTCGGGTGTTTTGAATCTGAATTTGAGATATAAACGGGTACAGAAGATGCATCCTCATATCAACTTTTGGGCACCTAAAAGATCGATTTTCAGTATGTTTTGGGCCTGTATATTGAAAATACTTTAACACGGAGTAGGCATGTACAGATCGCTTCGGGGACCCAATAATATCGAATTTTCGGGTTTTTTGAGCCTGAATTTGAGATATAAAGGAGTGCAGAAGATGCATACACATGTTGACCTTGGGTACCTAAAATATCGATTTTCAGCATGTTTTGGGCCTGCATCTGAGTAGGCATGTCCAGATCGCTTCTGGGACCCCAAAATATCGAATTTTCAGGTGTTTGTAGCCTGAATTTGTGATATAAACGGGTACAGATGATGCATGCACATATTGACTTTTGAGCACCTAAAAGATCGATTTTCAGTATGTTTTGGGCCTGTATTTTGAAAATACTCTAACACGGAGTAGGCATGTACAGATCGCTTCTGGGATCCCAAAATATCGAATTTTTGGGTGTTTTGGCCTTAATTTGAGATATCGACTTTGGGCACCTAAAATATCGGTTTTTAGCATGTTTTGTCAAAGGCCTATATTTTGAAAATATTCTAGCACTGAGTAGGCATGTACAGATCGCTTCTGGGACCCCAAAATATTGAATTTTCGAGTGTTTTGAGCCTGAATTTGAGATATAAACGGGTACAGAAGATGCATGCACAAATCGACTTTTGGGCACCTAAAATATCGATTTTCAGCATGTTTTGGGCCTATATTTTGAAAATATTCTAGCACTGAGTAGGCATGTACAGATTGCTTCTAGGACCCCAAAATATTGAATTTTCGGGTGTTTTGATAATGAATTTGAGATATAAACGGGTACAGAAGATACATGCACATATTGACTTTGGGCAACTAAAATATCGATTTTTAGCATGTTTTGTGCCGATATTTTGAAAATGTTCTAGCACTAAGTAGGCATGTACAGTTCGCTTCTGGGACCCCAAAATATCGAATTTTCGGGTGTTTTGGGCCTGAATTTGAGATATCGATTTTGGGCACCTAAAATATCGATTATTAGCATGTTTTGGGCCTATATTTTGAAAATATTCTAGCACTAAGTAGGCATTTAAAGATCACTTCAGGGACCCCAACATATCGAATTTTCGGGTGTTTTGAGCCTGAATTTGAGATATAAACGGGTACAGAAGATGCATGCACATATCGACTTTTGGGCACCTAAAATATCGATTTTGAGCATGTTTTGGGTCTGTATCTTGAAAACATTCTAACTAGGAGTAAGGATGTACAGATCGCTTCAAGGACCCAAAAATACCGAATTTTCGGGTATTTTGAGCCTGAATTTGAGATATAAACAGGTCCAGAAGATGAATGCACATATTGACTTTGGGCACCTAAAATATCGATTTTTAGCATGTTTTGGGCCTGTATATTGTAAATACTCAAACTAGGAGTAGGCATGTACAGATCGCTTCTCGGACCCAAAAATATCGAATTTTCGGGTGTTTTGAGCCTGAATTAGAGATATAAACGGATACAGAAGACGCATGCACATATCGACTTTGGACAATTAAAATATCGATTTTTAGCATGTTTTGAGCCTATATTTTGAAAACATTCTAGCACTGACTAGATATGTACAGATCGCTTCTGGGACCCAAAATTATCGAATTTCCGGGTGTTTTCAGGTTGAATTTGAGATATAAACGAATGCAGAAGATGCATACACATGTTGACTTTGGGCACCTAAAATATCGATTTTCAGCATATTTTGAGCCTGCATCTGAGTAGGCATGTACAGATCGCTTCTGGGACCCCAAAATATCGAATTTTCGGGTGTTTGGAGCCTGAATTTGAGATATAAACGGGTACAGAAGATGCATGCACATATCAACTTCGGACACTTAAAATATCGATTTATAGCATGTTTTGAGCCTATATTTTGAAAAAATTCTAGCACTGAGTAGGCATGTACAGATCGCTTCTGGGACCCAAAAATATCGAATTTTCGGGTGTTTTGAGGTTGAATTTAGGATATAAACGGGTACAGAAGATGCATGCACATATCGACTTTTGGGCACATAAAATTTCGATTTTCAGTATGTTTTGGGCCTGTATTTTGAAAATACTCTAACACGGAGTAGGCATGTACAGTTCGCTTCTGGGACCCCAAAATATCGAATTTTCGGGTGTTTTGGGCCTGAATTTAAGATATACATTTTGGGCACCTAAAATATCGATTTTTAGCATGTTTTGGGCCTATATTTTGAAAATATTCTAGCACTAAGTAGGCATGTACAGATCACTTCTGGGACCCCAAAATATCGAATTTTCGGGTGTTTTGAGCCTGAATTTGAGATATAAACGGGTAGAGATGATGCATGCACATATCGACTTCGGACACTTAAAATATCGATTTTTAGCATGTTTTGAGCCTATATTTTGAAAAAATTCTAGCACTGAGTAGGCATGTACAGATTGCTTCTGGGACCCAAAAATATCGAATTTTCGGGTGTTTTGAGGTTGAATTTGGGATATAAACGGGTGCAGAAGATGCATACACATATTGACTTTGGTCACCTAAAATATCGATTTTTAGCTTGTTTTGGGCCTGTATCTTGAAAACATTCTAACTAGGAGTAGGCATGTACAGATCGCTTCTGGGACCCCTAAATATCGAATTTTCGGGTGTTTTGAATCTGAATTTGAGATATAAACGGGTACAGAAGATGCATCCTCATATCAACTTTTGGGCACCTAAAAGATCGATTTTCAGTATGTTTTGGGCCTGTATATTGAAAATACTTTAACACGGAGTAGGCATGTACAGATCGCTTCTGGGACCCCAAAATATCGAATTTTTGGGTGTTTTGGGCCTGAATTTGAGATATCGACTTTGGGCACCTAAAATATCCGTTTTTAGCATGTTTTGGGGCTATATTTTGAAAATATTCTAGCACTGAGTAGGCATGTACAGATCGCTTCTGGGACCCCAAATATCCAATTTTCGGGTGTTTTGAGCCTGAATTTGAGATATGAACGGGTACAGAAGATGCATGCACATATCGACTTTTGGGCACCTAAAATATCGATTTTGAGCATGTTTTGGGCCTGTAATTTGAAAATACTCTAACTAGGAGTAGGCATGTACAGATCGCTTCGGGGACCCAAAAATATCGAATTTTCGGGTGTTTTGAGCCTGAATTTGAGATATAAAGGAGTGCAGAAGATGCATACACATGTTGACCTTGGGTACCTAAAATATCGATTTTCAGCATGTTTTGGGCCTGCATCTGAGTAGGCATGTCCAGATCGCTTCTGGGACCCCAAAATATCGAATTTTCAGGTGTTTGTAGCCTGAATTTGTGATATAAACGGGTACAGATGATGCATGCACATATTGACTTTTGAGCACCTAAAAGATCGATTTTCAGTATGTTTTGGGCCTGTATTTTGAAAATACTCTAACACGGAGTAGGCATGTACAGTTCGCTTCTGGGACCCCAAAATAACGAATTTTCGGGTGTTTTGGGCCTGAATTTGAGATATCGATTTTGGGCACCTAAAATATCGATTATTAGCATGTTTTGGGCCTATATTTTGAAAATATTCTAGCACTAAGTAGGCATGTAAAGATCACTTCTGGGACCCCAAAATATCGAATTTTCGGGTGTTTTGAGCATGAATTTGAGATATAAACGGGTACAGATGATGCATGCACATATCGACTTTGGACACTTAAAATATCGATTTTTAGCATGGTTTGAGCCTATATTTTGAAAAAATTCTAGCACTGTACAGATCGCTTCTGGGACCCAAAAATATCGAGTTTTCGGGTGTTTTGAGGTTGAATTTGGGATATAAACGGGTACAGAAGATGCATGCACATATCGACTTTTTGGCACCTAATAGATCGATTTTCAGTATGTTTTGGACCTGCATCTGAGTAGGCATGTACAGATCGCTTCTGGGACCCCCATATATCGAATTTTCGGGTGTTTTTAGCCAGAACTTGAGATAAAAACGGGTACAGAAGATGAATGCACATATCGACTTTTGAGCACCAAAAAGATCGAATTTCAGTATGTTTTGGGCCTGTATATTGAAAATACTCTAACACGGAGTAGGCATGTACAGTTCGCTTCTGGGACCCCAAAATATCGAATTTTCGGGTGTTTTGGGCCTGAATTTGAGATATAAACGGGTACAGAAGATGCATGCACATATCGACTTTGGACACTTAAAATATCGATTTTTAGCATGTTTTGAGCCTATATTTTGAAAATATTCTAGCACTGACTAGACATGTACAGATCGCTTCTGGGACCCAAAATTATCGAATTTTCGGGTGTTTTGAGGTTGAATTTGAGATATAAACGAGTGCAGAAGATGCATACACATGTTGACTTTGGTCACCTAAAATATCGATTTTTAGCATGTTTTGGGCCTGCATCTGAGTAGGCATGTACAGATCGCTTCTGGGACCCAAAAATATCGAATTTTCGGGTGTTTGTAGCCTGAATATGAGATATAAACGGGTACAGAAAATGCATGCACATATCGACTTTTGGGCACCAAGAAGATCGAATTTCAGTATGTTTTGGGCCTGTATTTTGAAAATACTCTAACACGGAGTAGGCATGAACAGTTCGCTTCTGGGACCCAAAAATTTCGAATTTTCGGGTGTTTTTGGCCTGAATTTGAGATATCGATTTTGGGCACCTAAAATATCGATTATTAGCATGTTTTGGGCCTATATTTTGAAAATATTCTAGCTCTAAGTAGGCATGTAAAGATCACTTCTGGGACCCCAAAATATCGAATTTTCGGGTGTTTTGAGCCTGAATTTGAGATATAAACGGGTACAGATGATGCATGCACATATCGACTTTGGACACTTAAAATATCGATTTTTAGCATGGTTTGAGCCTATATTTTGAAAAAATTCTAGCACTGTACAGATAGCTTCTGGGACCCAAAAATATCGAATTTTCGGGTGTTTTGAGGTTGAATTTGGGATATAAACGGGTACAGAAGATGCATGCACATATCGACTTTTTGGCACCTAAAAGATCGATTTTCAGTATGTTTTGGGCCTGTATTTTGAAAATACTTTAACACGGAGTAGGCATGTACAGTTCGCTTCTGGGACCCCAAAATATCGAATTTTCGGGTGTTTTGGGCCTGAATTTGAGATATCGACTTTGGGCACCTAAAATATCGATTTTTAGCATGTTTTGGGCCTATATTTTGAAAAAATTCTAGCACTGAGTAGGCATGTACAGATCGCTTCTGGAACCCCAAAATATCGAATTTTCGGGTGTTTTGAGCCTGAATTTGAGATATAAACGGGTACAGAAGATGCATGTATATATCGACTTTTGGGCACATAAAATATCGATTTTGAGCATGTTTTGAGCCTGTATTTTGAAAATACATTAACTAGGAGTAGGCATGTACAGATCGCTTCTGGGACCCAAAAATATCGAATTTTCGGGTGTTTTGAGCCTGAATTTGAGATATAAACGGGTACAGAAGATGCATGCACATATCGACTTTGGACACTTAAAATATCGATTTTTAGCATGTTTTGAGCATATATTTTGAAAAAATTCTAGCACTGAGTTGGCATGTACAGATCGCTTCTGGGACCCAAAAATTTCGATTTTTTGGGTGTTTTGAGGTTGAATTTGGGATATAAACGGGTACATAAGATGCATGCACATATCGACTTTTGGGCACCTAAAAGATAGATTTTCAGTATGTTTTGGGCCTGTATTTTAAAAATTCTCTAACACGGAGTAGGCATGTAGAGTTCGCTTCTGGGACCCCAAAATATCGAATTTTCGGGTGTTTTGGGCCTGAATTTAAGATATACATTTTGGGCACCTAAAATATCGATTTTTAGCATGTTTTGGGCCTATATTTTGAAAATATTCTAGCACTAAGTAGGCATCTACAGATCACTTCTGGGACCCCAAAATATCGAATTTTCGGGTGTTTTGAGCCTGAATTTGAGATATAAACGGGTACAGATGATGCATGCACATATCGACTTTGGACACTTAAAATATCGATTTTTAGCATGTTTTGAGCCTATATTTTGAAAAAATTCTAGCACTGAGTAGGCATGTACAGATCGCTTCTGGGACCCAAAAATATCGAATTTTCGGGTGTTTTGATGTTGAATTTGGGATATAAACTGGTGCAGAAGATGCATACACATATTGACTTTGGTCACCTTAAATATCGATTTTCAGCTTGTTTTGGGCCTGTATCTTGAAAACATTCTAACTAGGAGTAGGCATGTACAGATCGCTTCTGGGACCCCAAAATAACGAATTTTCGGGTGTTTTGAACCTGAATTTGAGATATAAACGGGTACAGAAGATGCATCCTCATATCGACTTTTGGGCACCTAAAACAACGATTTTCAAAATGTTTTGGGTCTGTATATTGAAAATACTCTAACACGGAGTAGGCATGTACAGATCGCTTCTGGGACCCCAAAATATCGAATTTTTAGGTGTTCTGGGCCTGAATTTGAGATATCGACTTTGGGCACCTAAAATATCGGTTTTAGCATGTTTTGGGCCTATATTTTGAAAATATTCTAGCACTGAGTAGGCATGTACAGATCGCTTCTGGGACCCCAAAATATCCAATTTTCGGGTGTTTTGAACCTGAATTTGAGATATAAACGTGTACAGAAGATGCATCCTCATATCGACTTTTGGGCACCTAAAACAACGATTTTAAATATGTTTTGGGTCTGTATATTGAAAATACTCTAACACGGAGTAGGCATGTACAGATCGCTTCTGGGACCCAAAAATATCGAATTTTTGGGTGTTCTGGGCCTGAATTTGAGATATCGACATTGGACACTTAAAATATCGATTTTTAGCATGTTTTGAGCCTATATTTTGAAAACATTCTAGCACTGACTAGACATGTACAGATCGCTTCTGGGACATAAAATTATCGAATTTTCGGGTGTTTTGAGGTTGAATTTGAGATATAAACGAGTGCAGAACATGCATACACATGTTGACTTAGGGTACCTAAAATATCGATTTTCAGCATGTTTTGGGCCTGCATCTGAGTAGGCATGTACAGATCGCTTCTGGGACCCCAAAATATCGAATTTTCGGGTGTTTGGAGCCTAGATTTGAGATATAAACGGGTACAGAAGATGCATGCACATATCGACTTTGGACACTTAAAATATCGATTTTTAGCATGTTTTGAGCCTATATTTTGAAAAATTTCTAGCACTGAGTTGGCATGTACAGATCGCTTCTGGGACCCAAAAATATCGAATTTTCGGGTGTTTTGAGGTTGAATTTGGGATATAAACGGGTACATAAGATGCATGCACATATCGACTTTTGGGCACCTAAAAGATAGATTTTCAGTATGTTTTGGGCCTGTATTTTGAAAGTTCTCTAACACGGAGTAGGCATGTACAGTTCGCTTCTGGGACCCCAAAATATCGAATTTTCGGGTGTTTTGGGCCTGAATTTAAGATATACATTTTGGGCACCTAAAATATCGATTTTTAGCATGTTTTGGGCCTATATTTTGAAAATATTCTAGCACTAAGTAGGCATCTACAGATCACTTCTGGGACCCCAAAATATCGAATTTTCGGGTGTTTTGAGCCTGAATTTGAGATATAAACGGGTACAGATGATGCATGCACATATCGACTCTGGACACTTAAAATATCGATTTTTAGCATGTTTTGAGCCTATATTTTGAAAAAATTCTAGCACTGTACAGATCGCTTCTGGGACCCAAAAATATCGAATTTTCGGGTGTTTTGAGGTTGAATTTGGGATATAAACGGGTGCAGAAGATGCATACACATATTGACTTTTGTCACCTAAAATATCGATTTTCAGCTTGTTTTGGGCCTGTTTCTTGAAAACATTCTAACTAGGAGTAGGCATGTACAGATCGCTTCTGGGACCCCAAAATATCGAATTTTCGGGTGTTTTGAACCTGAATTTGAGATATAAACGGGTACAGAAGATGCATCCTCATATCGACCTTTGGGCACCTAAAACAACGATTTTCAAAATGTTTTGGGTCTGTATATTGAAAATACTCTAACACGGAGTAGGCATGTACAGATCGCTTCTGGGACTCCAAAATATCGAATTTTTGGGTGTTCTGGGCCTGAATTTGAGATATCGACTTTGGGCACCTAAAATATCGGTTTTAGCATGTTTTGGGCCTATATTTTGAAAATATTCTAGCACTGAGTAGGCATGTACAGATCGCTTCTGGGACCCCAAAATATACAATTTTCGGGTGTTTTGAACCTGAATTTGAGATATAAACGGGTACAGAAGATGCATCCTCATATCGACTTTTGGGCACCTAAAACAACGATTTTCAATATGTTTTGGGTCTGTATATTGAAAATACTCTAACACGGAGTAGGCATGTACAGATCGCTTCTGGGACCCCAAAATATCGAATTTTTGGGTGTTTGGAGCCTAGATCTGAGATATAAACGGGTACAGAAGATGCATGCACATATCGACTTTTTGGCACCTAAAAGATCGATTTTCAGTATGTTTTGGGCCTGTATTTTGAAAATACTCTAACACGGAGTAGGCATGTATAGTTCGCTTCTGGGACCCCAAAATATCGAATTTTCGGGTGTTTTGGGCTTGAATTTAAGATATAGATTTTGGGCACCTAAAATATCGATTTTCAGTATGTTTTGGGCCTGTATTTTGAAAATACTCTAACACGGAGTAGGCATGTACAGTTCGCTTCTGGGACCCCAAAATATCGAATTTTCGGGTGTTTTGGGCATGAATTTGAGATATCGACTATGGGCACCTAAAATATCGATTTTTAGCATGTTTTGAGCCTATATTTTGAAAACATTCTAGCACTGACTAGACATGTACAGATCGCTTCTGGGACCCAAAATTATCGAATTTTCGGGTGTTTTGAGGTTGAATTTGAGATATAAAGGAGTGCAGATGCATACACATGTTGACTTTGGGCACCTAAAATATCGATTTTTAGCATGTTTTGGGCCTGCATCTGAGTAGGCATGTACAGATCGCTTCTGGGACCCCAAAATATCGAATTTTCGGGTGTTTGTAGCATTAATATGAGATATAAACGGGTACAGAAGATGCATGCACATATCGACTTTTGGGCACCAAAAAGATCGAATTTCAGTATGTTTTGGACCTGTATTTTGAAAATACTCTAACACGGAGTAGGCATGTACAGTTCGCTTCTGGGACCCCAAAATATCGAATTTGCGGGTGTTTTGGGCCTGAATTTGAGATATCGATTTTGGGCACCTAAAATATCGATTATTAGCATGTTTTGGGCCTATATTTTGAAAATATTCTAGCTCTAAGTAGGCATGTAAAGATCACTTCTGGGACCCCAAAATATCAAATTTTCGGGTGTTTTGAGCATGAATTTGAGATATAAACGGGTACAGATGATGCATGCACATATCGACTTTGGACACTTAAAATATCGATTTTTAGCATGGTTTGAGCCTATATTTTGAAAAAATTCTAGCACTGTACAGATCGCTTCTGGGACCCAAAAATATCGAATTTTCGGGTGTTTTGAGGTTGAATTTGGGATATAAACGGGTGCAGAAGATGCATACACATATTGACTTTTGTCACCTAAAATATCGATTTTCAGCTTGTTTTGGGCCTGTTTCTTGAAAACATTCTAACTAGGAGTAGGCATGTACAGATCACTTCTGGGACCCCAAAATATCGAATTTTCGGGTGTTTTGAACCTGAATTTGAGATATAAACGGGTACAGAAGATGCATCCTCATATCGACCTTTGGGCACCTAAAACAACGATTTTCAAAATGTTTTGGGCCTGTATATTGAAAATACTCTAACACGGAGTAGGCATGTACAGATCGCTTCTGGGACTCCAAAATATCGAATTTTTGGGTGTTCTGGGCCTGAATTTGAGATATCGACTTTGGGCACCTAAAATATCGGTTTTAGCATGTTTTGGGCCTATATTTTGAAAATATTCTAGCACTGAGTAGGCATGTACAGATCGCTTCTGGGACCCCAAAATATCCAATTTTCGAGTGTTTTGAACCTGAATTTGAGATATAAACGGGTACAGAAGATGCATCCTCATATCGACTTTTAGGCACCTAAAACAACGATTTTCAATATGTTTTGGGTCTGTATATTGAAAATACTCTAACACGGAGTAGGCATGTACAGATCGCTTCTGGGACCCCAAAATATCGAATTTTCGGGTGTTTGGAGCCTAGATTTGAGATATAAACGGGTACAGAAGATGCATGCACATATCGACTTTTGGGCACCTAAAAGATCGATTTTCAGTATGTTTTTGGCCTGTATTTTGAAAATACTCTAACACGGAGTAGGCATGTATAGTTCGCTTCTGGGACCCCAAAATATCGAATTTTCGGGTGTTTTGGGCCTGAATTTAAGATATAGATTTTGGGCACCTAAAATATCGATTATTAGCATGTTTTGGGCCTATATTTTGAAAATATTCTAGCACTATGTAGGCATGTAAAGATCACTTCAGGGACCCCAAAATATCGAATTGTTGGGTGTTTTGAGCCTGAATTTGAGATATAAACGGGTACAGAAGATGCATTCACATATCGACTTTTGACATTTAAAATATCGATTTTTAGCATGGTTTGAGCCTATATTTTGAAATAATTCCAGCACTGTACAGATCGCTTCTGGAACCCAAAAATATCGAATTTTCGAGTGCTTTGAGGTTGAATTTGGGATATAAACGGGTACAGAAGATGCATGCACATATCGACTTTTTTGCACCTAAAAGATCGATTTTCAGTATGTTTTGGGCCTGTATTTTGAAAATACTCTAACACGGAGTAGGCATGTACAGTTCGCTTCTGGGACCCCAAAATATCGAATTTTCGGGTGTTTTGGGCATGAATTTGAGATATCGACTATGGGCACCTAAAATATCGATTTTTAGCATGTTTTGAGCCTATATTTTGAAAACATTCTAGCACTGACTAGACATGTACAGATCGCTTCTGGGACCCAAAATTATCGAATTTTCGGGTGTTTTGAGGTTGAATTTGAGATATAAACGAGTGCAGATGCATACACATGTTGACTTTGGGCACCTAAAATATCGATTTTTAGCATGTTTTGGGCCTGCATCTGAGTAGGCATGTACAGATCGCTTCTGGGACCCCAAAATATCGAATTTTCGGGTGTTTGTAGCATTAATATATGATATAAACGGGTACAGAAGATGCATGCACATATCGACTTTTGGGCACCAAAAAGATCGAATTTCAGTATGTTTTGGACCTGTATTTTGAAAATACTCTAACACGGAGTAGGCATGTACAGTTCGCTTCTGGGACCCCAAAATATCGAATTTGCGGGTGTTTTGGGCCTGAATTTGAGATATCGATTTTGGGCACCTAAAATATCGATTATTAGCATGTTTTGGGCCTATATTTTGAAAATATTCTAGCTCTAAGTAGGCATGTAAAGATCACTTCTGGGACCCCAAAATAACAAATTTTCGGGTGTTTTGAGCATGAATTTGAGATATAAACGGGTACAGATGATGCATGCACATATCGACTTTGGACACTTAAAATATCGATTTTTAGCATGGTTTGAGCCTATATTTTGAAAAAATTCTAGCACTGTACAGATCGCTTCTAGGACCCAAAAATATCGAATTTTCGGGTGTTTTGAGGTTGAATTTGGGATATAAACGGGTACAGAAGATGCATGCATATATCGACTTTTTGGCACCTAAAAGATCGATTTTCAGTATGTTTTGGGCCTGTATTTTGAAAATACTCTAACACGGAGTAGGCATGTACAGTTCGCTTCTGGGACCCCAAAATATCGAATTTTCGGGTGTTTTGGGCCTGAATTTGAGATATCGACTTTGGGCACCTAAAATATCGATTTTTAGCATGTTTTGGGCCTATATTTTGAAAATATTCTAGCACTGAGTAGGCATGTACAGATCGCTTCTGGAACCCCAAAATATCGAATTTTCGGGTGTTTTGAGCCTGAATTTGAGATATAAACGGGTACAGAAGATGCATGTACATATCGACTTTTGGGCACCTAAAATATCGATTTTGAGCATGTTTTGGGTCTGTATCATGAAAACATTCTAACTAGGAGTAGGGATGTACAGATCGCTTCTAGGACCCAAAAATACCGAATTTTCGGGTGTTTTGAGTCTGAATTTGAGATATAAACAGGTACAGAAGATGCATGCACATATTGACTTTGGGCACCTAAAATATCGATTTTCAGCATGTTTTGGGCCTGTATTTTGAAAATACTCTAACTAGGAGTAGGCATGTACAGATCGCTTCTGCGACCCAAAAAAATCGAATTTTCGGGTGTTTTGAGCCTGAATTTGAGATATAAACGGGTACAGAAGATGCATGCACATATCGACTTTGGACACTTAAAATATCGATTTTTAGCATGTTTTGAGCCTATATTTTGAAAAAATTCTAGCACTGAGTAGGCATGTACAGATCGCTTCTGGGACCCAAAAATATCGAATTTTCGGGTGTTTTGGGCATGAATTTGAGATATCGACTATGGGCACCTAAAATATCGATTTTTAGCATGTTTTGAGCCTATATTTTGAAAACATTCTAGCACTGACTAGACATGTACAGATCGCTTCTGGGACCCAAAATTATTGAATTTTCGGGTGTTTTGAGGTTGAATTTGAGATATAAACGAGTGCAGATGCATACACATGTTGACTTTGGGCACCTAAAATATCGATTTTTAGCATGTTTTGGGCCTGCATCTGAGTAGGCATGTACAGATCGCTTCTGGGACCCCAAAATATAGAATTTTCGGGTGTTTGTAGCATTAATATGAGATATAAACGGGTACAGAAGATGCATGCACATATCGACTTTTGGGCACCAAAAAGATCAAATTTTAGTATGTTTTGGACCTGTATTTTGAAAATACTCTAACACGGAGTAGGCATGTACAGTTCGCTTCTGAAACCCCAAAATATCGAATTTTCGGGTGTTTTGGGCCTGAATTTGAGATATCGATTTTGGGCACCTAAAATATCGATTATTAGCATGTTTTGGGCCTATATTTTGAAAATATTCTAGCTCTAAGTAGGCATGTAAAGATCACTTCTGGGACCCCAAAATATCAAATTTTCGGGTGTTTTGAGCATGAATTTGAGATATAAACGGGTACAGATGATGCATGCACATATCGACTTTGGACACTTAAAATATCGATTTTTAGCATGGTTTGAGCCTATATTTTGAAAAAATTCTAGCACTGTACAGATCGCTTCTAGGACCCAAAAATATCGAATTTTCAGGTGTTTTGAGGTTGAATTTGGGATATAAACGGGTACAGAAGATGCATGTACATATCGACTTTTGGGCACCTAAAATATCGATTTTGAACATGTTTTGGGTCTGTATCATGAAAACATTCTAACTAGGAGTAGGGATGTACAGATCGCTTCTAGGACCCAAAAATATCGAATTTTCGGGTGTTTTGACCCTGAATTTGAGATATAAACGGGTACAGAAGATGCATGCACATATCGACTTTGGAGACTTAAAATATCGATTTTTAGCATGGTTTGAGCCTATATTTTGAAAAAATTCTAGCACTGTACAGATCGCTTCTAGGACCCAAAAATATCGAATTTTCGGGTGTTTTGAGGTTGAATTTGGGATATAAACGGGTACAGAAGATGCATGCATATATCGACTTTTTGGCACCTAAAAGATCGATTTTCAGTATGTTTTGGGCCTGTATTTTGAAAATACTCTAACACGGAGTAGGCATGTACAGTTCGCTTCTGGGACCCCAAAATATCGAATTTTCGGGTGTTTTGGGCTTGAATTTGAGATATCGACTTTGGGCACCTAAAATATCGATTTTTAGCATGTTTTGGGCCTATATTTTGAAAATATTCTAGCACTGAGTAGGCATGTACAGATCGCTTCTGGAACCCCAAAATATCGAATTTTCGGGTGTTTTGAGCCTGAATTTGAGATATAAACGGGTACAGAAGATGCATGTACATATCGACTTTTGGGCACCTAAAATATCGATTTTGAACATGTTTTGGGTCTGTATCATGAAAACATTCTAACTAGGAGTAGGGATGTACAGATCGCTTCTAGGACCCAAAAATATCGAATTTTCGGGTGTTTTGACCCTGAATTTGAGATATAAACGGGTACAGAAGATGCATGCACATATCGACTTTGGAGACTTAAAATATCGATTTTTAGCATGGTTTGAGCCTATATTTTGAAAAAATTCTAGCACTGTACAGATCGCTTCTAGGACCCAAAAATATCGAATTTTCGGGTGTTTTGAGTTTGAATTTGGGATATAAACGGGTACAGAAGATGCATGCATATATCGACTTTTTGGCACCTAAAAGATCGATTTTCAGTATGTTTTGGGCCTGTATTTTGAAAATACTCTAACACGGAGTAGGCATGTACAGTTCGCTTCTGGGACCCCAAAATATCGAATTTTCGGGTGTTTTGGGCCTGAATTTGAGATATCGACTTTGGGCACCTAAAATATCGATTTTTAGCATGTTTTGGGCCTATATTTTGAAAGTATTCTAGCACTGAGTAGGCATGTACAGATCGCTTCTGGAACCCCAAAATATCGAATTTTCGGGTGTTTTGAGCCTGAATTTGAGATATAAACGGGTACAGAAGATGCATGTAAATATCGACTTTTGGGCACCTAAAATATCGATTTTGAGCATGTTTTGGGTCTGTATCATGAAAACATTCTAACTAGGAGTAGGGATGTACAGATCGCTTCTAGGACCCAAAAATACCGAATTTTCGGGTGTTTTGAGTCTGAATTTGAGATATAAACAGGTACAGAAGATGCATGCACATATTGACTTTGGGCACTTAAAATATCGATTTTCAGCATGTTTTGGGCCTGTATTTTGAAAATACTCTAACTAGGAGTAGGCATGTACAGATCGCTTCTGCGACCCAAAAAAATCGAATTTTCGGGTGTTTTGAGCCTGAATTTGAGATATAAACGGGTACAGAAGATGCATGCACATATCGACTTTGGACACTTAAAATATCGATTTTTAGCATGTTTTGAGCCTATATTTTGAAAAAATTCTAGCACTGAGTAGGCATGTACAGATCGCTTCTGGGACCCAAAAATATCGAATTTTCGGGTGTTTTGGGCATGAATTTGAGATATCGACTATGGGCACCTAAAATATCGATTTTTAGCATGTTTTGAGCCTATATTTTGAAAACATTCTAGCACTGACTAAACATGTACAGATCGCTTCTGGGACCCAAAATTATCGAATTTTCGGGTGTTTTGAGGTTGAATTTGAGATATAAACGAGTGCAGATGCATACACATGTTGACTTTGGGCACCTAAAATATCGATTTTTAGCATGTTTTGGGCCTGCATCTGAGTAGGCATGTACAGATCGCTTCTGGGACCCCAAAATATAGAATTTTCGGGTGTTTGTAGCATTAATATGAGATATAAACGGGTACAGAAGATGCATGCACATATCGACTTTTGGGCACCAAAAAGATCAAATTTTAGTATGTTTTGGACCTGTATTTTGAAAATACTCTAACACGGAGTAGGCATGTACAGTTCGCTTCTGAAACCCCAAAATATCGAATTTTCGGGTGTTTTGGGCCTGAATTTGAGATATCGATTTTGGGCACCTAAAATATCGATTATTAGCATGTTTTGGGCCTATATTTTGAAAATATTCTAGCTCTAAGTAGGCATGTAAAGATCACTTCTGGGACCCCAAAATATCAAATTTTCGGGTGTTTTGAGCATGAATTTGAGATATAAACGGGTACAGATGATGCATGCACATATCGACTTTGGACACTTAAAATATCGATTTTTAGCATGGTTTGAGCCTATATTTTGAAAAAATTCTAGCACTGTACAGATCGCTTCTAGGACCCAAAAATATCGAATTTTCAGGTGTTTTGAGGTTGAATTTGGGATATAAACGGGTACAGAAGATGCATGCATATATCGACTTTTTGGCACCTAAAAGATCGATTTTCAGTATGTTTTGGGCCTGTATTTTGAAAATACTCTAACACGGAGTAGGCATGTACAGTTCGCTTCTGGGACCCCAAAATATCGAATTTTCGGGTGTTTTGGGCTTGAATTTGAGATATCGACTTTGGGCACCTAAAATATCGATTTTTAGCATGTTTTGGGCCTATATTTTGAAAATATTCTAGCACTGAGTAGGCATGTACAGATCGCTTCTGGAACCCCAAAATATCGAATTTTCGGGTGTTTTGAGCCTGAATTTGAGATATAAACGGGTACAGAAGATGCATGTACATATCGACTTTTGGGCACCTAAAATATCGATTTTGAACATGTTTTGGGTCTGTATCATGAAAACATTCTAACTAGGAGTAGGGATGTACAGATCGCTTCTAGGACCCAAAAATATCGAATTTTCGGGTGTTTTGAGTCTGAATTTGAGATATAAACAGGTACAGAAGATGCATGCACATATTGACTTTGGGCACCTAAAATATCGATTTTCAGCATGTTTTGGGCCTGTATTTTGAAAATACTCTAACTAGGAGTAGGCATGTACAGATCGCTTCTGCGACCCAAAAATATCGAATTTTCGGGTGTTTTGACCCTGAATTTGAGATATAAACGGGTACAGAAGATGCATGCACATATCGACTTTGGAGACTTAAAATATCGATTTTTAGCATGTTTTGAGCCTATATTTTGAAAAAATTCTAGCACTGAGTAGGCATGTACAGATCGCTTCTGAGACCCAAAAATATCGAATTTTCGGGTGTTTTGAGGTTGAATTTGGGATATAAACGGGTATAGAAGATGCATGCACATATCGACTTTTGGGCACCAAAAAGATCGATTTTCAATATGTTTTGGGCCTGTATTTTGAAAATTCTCTAACACGGAGTAGGCATGTACAGTTCGCTTCTGGGACCACAAAATATCGAATTTTCGGGTGTTTTGGGTCTGAATTTAAGATATACATTTTGGGCACCTAAAATATCGATTTTTAGCATGTTTTGGGCCTATATTTTGAAAATATTCTAGCACTAAGTAGGCATGTACATATCACTTCTGGGACCCCAAAATATCGAATTTTCGGGTGTTTTGAGCCTGAATTTAAGATATAAACGGGTACAGATGATGCATGCACATATCGACTTTGGACACTTAAAATATCGATATTTAGCATATTTTGAGCCTATATTTTGAAAAAATTCTAGCACTGAGTAGGCATGTATATTGAAAATACTCTAACACGGAGTAGGCATGTACAGATCGCTTCTGGGGCCCCAAAATATCGAATTTTGGGGTGTTTTGGGCCTGAATTTGAGATATCGACTTTGGGCACCTAAAATATCGGTTTTAGCATGTTTTGGGCCTATATTTTGAAAATATTCTAGCACTGAGTAGGCATGTACAGATCGCTTCTGGGACCCCAAAATATCGAATTTTCGGGTGTTTTGAGCCTGAATTTGAGATATAAACGGGTACAGAAGATGCATGCACATATCGACTTTTGGGCACCTAAAAGATCGATTTTCAGTATGTTTTGGGCCTGTATTTTGAAAATACTCTAACACGGAGTAGGCATGTACAGATCGCTTCTGGGACCCCAAAATATCGAATTTTAGGGTGTTTTGGGCCTGAATTTGAGATATCGACTTAGGGCACCTAAAATATCGGTTTTAGCATGTTTTGAGCCTATATTTTGAAAATATTCTAGCACTGAGTAGGCATGTACAGATCGCTTCTGGGACCCCAAAATATCGAATTTTCGGGTGTTTTGAGCATGAATTTGAGATATAAGCGGGTACAGATGATGCATGCACATATCGACTTTGGATACTTAAAATATCGATTTTTAGCATGGTTTGAGCCTATATTTTGAAAAAATTCTAGCACTGTACAGATAGCTTCTGGGACCCAAAAATATCGAATTTTCGGGTGTTTTGAGGTTGAATTTGGGAAATAAACGGGTACAGAAGATGCATGCACATATCGACTTTTTGGCACCTAAAAGATCGATTTTCAGTATGTTTTGGGCCTGTATTTTGAAAATACTCTAACACGGAGTAGGCATGTACAGTTCGGTTCTGGGACCCCAAAATATCGAATTTTCGGGTGTTTTGGGCCTGAATTTGAGATATCGACTTTGGGCACCTAAAATATCGATTTTTAGCATGTTTTGGGCCTATATTTTGAAAATATTCTAGCACTGAGTAGGCATGTACAGATCGCTTCTGGAACCCCAAAATATCGAATTTTCGGGTGTTTGGAGCCTGAATTTGAGATATAAACGGGTACAGAAGATGCATGGACAAGTCGACTTTTGGGCACCTAAAATATCGATTTTGAGCATGTTTTGGGCCTGTATTTTGAAAATACTCTAACTAGGAGTAGGCATGTACAGATCGCTTCTGGGACCCAAAAATATCGCATTTTCGGGTGTTTTGAGCCTGAATTTGAGATATAAACGGGTACAGAAGATACATGCACATATCGACTTTGGACACTTAAAATATCGATTTTTAGCATGTTTTGAGCCTATATTTTGAAAACATTCTAGTACTGACTAGACATGTACAGATCGCTTCTGGGACCTAAAATTATCGAATTTTCGGGTGTTTTGAGGTTGAATTTGAGATATAAACAAGTGCAGAAGATGCGTACACATGTTGACTTTGAGCACCTAAAATATCGATTTTTAGCATGTTTTGGGCCTGCATCTGAGTAGGCATGTACAGATCGCTTCTGGGACCCCAAAATATCGAATTTTCGGGTGTTTGTAGCCTGAATATGAGATATAAACGGGTACAGAAGATGCATGCACATATCGACTTTTGGGCACCAAAAAGATCGAATTTCAGTATGTTTTGGGCCTGTATTTTGAAAATACTCTAACACGGAGTAGGCATGTACAGTTCGCTTCTGGGACCCCAAAATATCGAATTTTCGGGTGTTTTTGGCCTGAATTTGAGATATCGATTTTGGGCTTCTAAAATATCGATTATTAGCATGTTTTGGGCATATATTTTGAAAATATTTTAGCACTAAGTAGGCATGTAAAGATCACTTCTGGGACCCCAAAATATCGAATTTTCGGGTGTTTTGAGCATGAATTTGAGATATAAACGGGTACAGATGATGCATGCACATATCGACTTTGGACACTTAAAATATCGATTTTTAGCATGGTTTGAGCCTATATTTTGAAAAAATTCAATACTGTACAGATCGCTTCTGGGACCCAAAAATATCGAATTTTCGGGTGTTTTGAGGTTGAATTTGGGATATAAACGGGTACAGAAGATGCATGCACATATCGACTTTTTGGCACCTAAAAGATCGATTTTCAGTATGTTTTGGGCCTGTATTTTGAAAATACTCTAACACGGAGTAGGCATGAACAGTTCGCTTCTGGGACCCCAAAATATCGAATTTTCGGTTGTTTTGGGCCTGAATTTGAGATATCGACTTTGGGCACCTAATATATCGATTTTTAGCATGTTATAGGCCTATATTTTGAAAATATTCTAGCACTGAGTAGGCATGTACAGATCGCTTCTGGGACCCCAAAATATCGATTTTTCGGGTGTTTTGGGCCTGAATTTAAGATATACATTTAGGGCACCTAAAATATCGATTTTTAGCATGTTTTGGGCCTATATTTTGAAAATATTCTAGCACTAAGTAGGCATGTACAGATCACTTCTGGGACCCCAAAATATCGAATTTTCGGGTGTTTTGAGCCTGAATTTGAGATATAAATGGGTACAGATGATGCATGCACATATCGACTTTGGACACTTAAAATATTGATTTTTAGCATGTTTTGAGCATATATTTTGAAAACATTCTAGCACTGACTAGACATGTACAGATCGCTTCTTTAATCCAAAATTATCGAATTTTCGGGTGTTTTGAGGTTGAATTTGAGATATAAACGAGTGCAGAAGATGCATACACATGTTGACTTAGGCTACCTAAAATATCGATTTTGAGCATGTTTTGGGTCTGTATCATGAAAACATTCTAACTAGGAGTAGGGATGTACAGATCGCTTCTAGGACCCAAAAATACCGAATTTTCGGGTGTTTTGAGTCTGAATTTGAGATATAAACAGGTACAGAAGATGCATGCACATATTGACTTTGGGCTCCTAAAATATCGATTTTCAGCATGTTTTAGGCCTGTATTTTGAAAATACTCTAACTAGGAGTAGGCATGTACAGATCGCTTCTGCGACCCAAAAATATCGAATTTTCGGGTGTTTTGACCCTGAATTTGAGATATAAACGGGTACAGAAGATGCATGCACATATCGACTTTGGACACTTAAAATATCGATTTTTAGCATGTTTTGAGCCTATATTTTGAAAAAATTCTAGCACTGAGTAGGCATGTACAGGTCGCTTCTGAGACCCAAAAATATCGAATTTTCGGGTGTTTTGAGGTTGAATTTGGGATATAAACGGGTATAGAAGATGCATGCACATATCGACTTTTGGGCACCAAAAAGATCGATTTTCAATATGTTTTGGGCCTGTATTTTGAAAATTCTCTAACACGGAGTAGGCATGTACAGTTCGCTTCTGGGACCCCAAAATATCGAATTTTCGGGTGTTTTGGGTCTGAATTTAAGATATACATTTTGGGCACCTAAAATATTGATTTTTAGCATGTTTTGGGCATATATTTTGAAAATATTCTAGCACTAAGTAGGCATGTACATATCACTTCTGGGACCCCAAAATATCGAATTTACGGGTGTTTTGAGCCTGAATTTGAGATATAAACGGGTACAGATGATGCATGCACATATCGACTTTGGACACTTAAAATATCGATTTTTAGCATGTTTTGAGCCTATATTTTGAAAAAATTCTAGCACTGAGTAGGCATGTATATTCAAAATACTCTAACACGTAGTAGGCATTTACAGATCGCTTCTGGGACCCCAAAATATCGAATTTTGGGGTGTTTTGGGCCTGAATTTGAGATATCGACTTTGGGCACCTAAAATATCGGTTTTAGCATGTTTTGGGCCTATATTTTGAAAATATTCTAGCACTGAGTAGGCATGTACAGATCGCTTCTGGGACCCCAAAATATCGAATTTTCGGGTGTTTTGAGCCTGAATTTGAGATATAAACGGGTACAGAAGATGCATGCACATATCGACTTTTGGGCACCTAAAAGATCGATTTTCAGTATGTTTTGGGCCTGTATTTTGAAAATACTCTAACACGGAGTAGGCATGTACAGATCGCTTCTGGGACCCCAAAATATCGAATTTTAGGGTGTTTTGGGCCTGAATTTGAGATATCGACTTTGGGCACCTAAAATATCGGTTTTAGCATGTTTTGTGCCTATATTTTGAAAATATTCTAGCACTGAGTAGGCATGTACAGATCGCTTCTGGGACCCCAAAATATCCAATTTTCGGGTGTTTTGAGCCTGAATTTGAGATATAAACGGGTACAGAAGATGCATGCACATATCGACTTTTGGGCACCTAAAATATCGATTTTGAGCATGTTTTGGGCCTATATTTTGAAAATATTCTAACTAGGAGTAGGCATGTACAGATCGCTTCTGGGACCCAAAAATATCGAATTTTCGGGTGTTTTGAACCTGAATTTGAGATATAAAAGGGTACAGAAGATGCATCCTCATATCGACTTTTGGGCACCTAAAAGATCGATTTTCAGTATGTTTTCGGCCTGTATATTGAAAATACTCTAACACGGAGTAGGCATGTACAGATCGCTTCTGGGACCCCAAAATATCGAATTTTTGGGTGTTTTGGGCCTGAATTTGAGATATTGACTTTGGGCACCTAAAATATCGGTTTTAGCATGTTTTGGGCCTATATTTTGAAAATATTCTAGCACTGAGTAGGCATGTACAGATCGCTTCTGGGACCCCAAAATATCCAATTTTCGGGTGTTTTGAGCCTGAATTTGAGATATAAACGGGTACAGAAGATGCATGCACATATCGACTTTTGGGCACCTAAAATATCGATTTTGAGCATGTTTTGGGCCTGTATTTTGAAAATACTCTAACTAGGAGTAGGCATGTACAGATCAATTCTGTGACCCAAAATAATCGAATTTTCGGGTGTTTTGAGCCTGAATTTGAGATATAAACGGGTACAGAAGATGCATGCACATATTGACTTTGGACACTTAAAATATCGATTTTTAGCATGTTTTGAGCCTACATTTTGAAAACATTCTAGCACTGACTAGACATGTACAGATCGCTTCTGGGACCCAAAATTATCGAATTTTCGGGTGTTTTGAGGTTGAATTTGAGATATAAACGAGTGCAGAAGATGCATACACATGTTGACTTAGGGTACCTAAAATATCGATTTTCAGCATGTTTTGGGCCTGCATCTGAGTAGGCATGTACAGATCGCTTCTGGGACCCCAAAATATCGAATTTTCGGGTGTTTGGAGCCTAGATTTGAGATATAAACGGGTACAGAAGATGCTTGCACATATCGACTTTTGGGCACCTAAATGATCGATTTTCAGTATGTTTTGGGCCTGTATTTTGAAAATACTCTAACACGGAGTAGGCATGTACAGTTCTCTTCTGGGACCCCAAAATATCGAATTTTCGGGTGTTTTGGGTCTGAATTTGAGATATCGATTTTGGGCACCTAAAATATCGATTATTAGCATGTTTTGGGCCTATATTTTGAAAATATTCTAGCAATAAGTAGGCATATAAAGATCACTTCAGGGACCCCAAAATATCGAATTTTTGGGTGTTTTGAGCCCGAATTTGAGATATAAACGGGTACAGATGATGCATGCACATATCGACTTTGGACACTTAAAATATCGATTTTTAGCATGGTTTGAGCCTATATTTTGAAGAAATTCTAGCACGGTACAGATAGCTTCTGGGACCCAAAAATATCGAATTTTCGGGTGTTTTGAGGTTGAATTTGGGAAATAAACGGGTACAGAAGATGCATGCACATATCGACTTTTTGGCACCTAAAAGATCGATTTTCAGTATGTTTTGGGCCTGTATTTTGAAAATACTCTAACACGGAGTAGACATGTACAGTTCGGTTCTGGGACCCCAAAATATCGAATTTTCGGGTGCTTTGGGCCTGAATTTGAGATCTCGACTTTGGGCACCTAAAATATCGATTTTTAGCATGTTTTGGGCCTATATTTTGAAAATATTCTAGCACTGAGTAGACATGTACAGATCGCTTCTGGAACCCCAAAATATCGAATTTTCGGGTGTTTTGAGCCTGAATTTGAGATATAAACGGCTACAGAAGATACATGCACATATCGACTTTGGACACTTAAAATATCGATTTTTAGCATGTTTTGAGCCTATATTTTGAAAACATTCTAGCACTGACTAGACATGTACAGATCGCTTCTGGGACCCAAAATTATCGAATTTTCGGGTGTTTTGAGGTTGAATTTGAGATATAAACAAGTGCAGAAGATGCATACACATGTTGACTTTGAGCACATAAAATATCGATTTTCAGCATGTTTTGGGCCTGCATCTGAGTAGGCATGTACAGATCGCTTCTGGGACCCCAAAATATCGAATTTTCGGGTGTTTGTAGCCTGAATATGAGATATAAACGGGTACAGAAGATGCATGCACATATCGACTTTTGGGCACCTAAAATATCGATTTTGAGCATGTTTTGGGCCTACATTTTGAAAATATTCTAACTAGGAGTAGGCATGTACAGATCGCTTCTGGGACCCAAAAATATCGAATTTTCGGGTGTTTTGAGCCTGAATTTGAGATATAAACGGGTACAGAAGATGCATGCACATATCGACTTTGGACACTTAAAATATCGATTTTTAGCATGTTTTGAGCCTATATTTTGAAAACATTCTAGCACTGACCAGACATGTACAGATCGCTTCTGGGACCCAAAATTATCGAATTTTCGGGTGTTTTGAGGTTGAATTTGAGATATAAACGAGTGCAGAAGATGCATTCACATGTTGAATTAGGGTACCAAAAATATCGATTTTCAGCATGTTTTGGGCCTGCATCTGAGTAGGCATGTACAGATCGCTTCTGGGACCCCAAAATATCGAATTTTCGGGTGTTTGGAGCCTAGATTTGAGATATAAACGGGTACAAAAGATGCATGCACATATCGACTTTTGGGCACCTAAAAGATCGATTTTTAGTATGTTTTGTGCCTGTATTTTGAAAATACTCTAACACGGAGTAGGCATGTACAGTTTGCTTTTGGGACCCTAAAATATCGAATTTTCGGGTGTTTTTGGCCTGAATTTGAGATATCGATTTTGGGCACCTAAAATATCGATTATTAGCATGTTTTGGGCATATATTTTGAAAATATTCTAGCACTAAGTAGGCATGTAAAGATCACTTCTGGGACCCCAAAATATCGAATTTTCGGGTGTTTTGAGCCTGAATTTGAGATATAAACGGGTACAGATGATGCATGCACATATCGACTTTGGACACTTAAAATATCGATTTTTAGCATGGTTTGAGCCTATATTTTGAAAAAATTCAAGCACTGTACAGATCGCTTCTGGGACCCAAAAATATCGAATTTTCGGGTGTTTTGAAGTTGAATTTGGGATATAAACGGGTACAGAAGATGCATGCACATATCGACTTTTTGGCACCTAAAAGATCGATTTTCAGTATGTTTTGGGCCTGTATTTTGAAAATACTCTAACACGGAGTAGGCATGTACAGTTCGGTTCTGGGACCACAAAATATCGAATTTTCGGGTGTTTTGGGCCTGAATTTGAGATATCGACTTTGGGCACCTAATATATAGATTTTTAGCATGTTATGGGCCTATATTTTGAAAATATTCTAGCACTGAGTAGGCATGTACAGATCGCTTCTGGGACCCCAAAATATCGAATTTTCGGGTGTTTTGGGCCTGAATTTAAGATATACATTTTGGGCACCTAAAATATCGATTTTTAGCATGTTTTGGGCCTATATTTTGAAAATATTCCAGCACTAAGTAGGCATGTACAGATCACTTCTGGGACCCCAAAATATCGAATTTTCGGGTGTTTTGAGCCTGAATTTGAGATATAAACGGGTACAGATGATGCATGCATATATCGACTTTGGACACTTAAAATATCGATTTTTAGCATGTTTTGAGCATATATTTTGAAAACATTCTAGCACTGACTAGACATGTACAGATCGCTTCTGGGACCCAAAATTATCGAATTTTCGGGTGTTTTGAGGTTGAATTTGAGATATAAACGAGTGCAGAAGATGCATTCACATGTTGACTTAGGGTACCTAAAATATCGATTTTCAGCATGTTTTGGGCCTGCATTTGAGTAGGCATCTACAGATCGCTTCTGGGACCCCAAAATATCGAATTTTCGGGTGTTTGGAGCCTAGATTTGAAATATAAACGGGTACAGAAGATGCTTGCACATATCGACTTTTGGGCACCTAAAAGATCGATTTTCAGTATGTTTTGGGCCTATATTTTGAAAATACTCTAACACGGAGTAGGCATGTACAGTTCTCTTCTGGGACCCCAAAATATCGAATTTTCGGGTGTTTCGGGCCTGAATTTGAGATATCGATTTTGGGCACCTAAAATATCGATTATTAGCATGTTTTGGGCCTATATTTTATAAATATTCTAGCAATAAGTAGGCATATAAAGATCACTTCAGGGACCCCAAAATATCGAATTTTTGGGTGTTTTGAGCCCGAATTTGAGATATAAACGGGTACAGAAGATGCATGCACATATCGACTTTGGACACTTAAAATATCGATTTTTAGCATGGTTTGAGCCTATATTTTGAAGAAATTCTAGCACGGTACAGATAGCTTCTGGGACCCAAAAATATCGAATTTTCGGGTGTTTTGAGGTTGAATTTGGGAAATAAACGGGTACAGAAGATGCATGCACATATCGACTTTTTGGCACCTAAAAGATCGATTTTCAGTATGTTTTGGGCCTGTATTTTGAAAATACTCTAACACGGAGTAGGCATGTACAGTTCGGTTCTGGGACCCCAAAATATCGAATTTTCGGGTGTTTTGGGCCTGAATTTGAGATATAAACGGCTACAGAAGATACATGCACATATCGACTTTGGACACTTAAAATATCGATTTTTAGCATGTTTTGAGCCTATATTTTGAAAACATTCTAGCACTGACTAGACATGTACAGATCGCTTCTGGGACCCAAAATTATCGAATTTTCGGGTGTTTTGAGGTTGAATTTGAGATATAAACAAGTGCAGAAGATGCATACACATGTTGACTTTGAGCACATAAAATATCGATTTTCAGCATGTTTTGGGCCTGCATCTGAGTAGGCATGTACAGATCGCTTCTGGGACCCCAAAATATCGAATTTTCGGGTGTTTGTAGCCTGAATATGAGATATAAACGGGTACAGAAGATGCATGCACATATCGACTTTTGGGCACCAAAAAGATCGAATTTCAGTATGTTTTGGGCCTGTATTTTGAAAATACTCTAACACGGAGTAGGCATGTACAGTTCGCTTCTGGGACCCCAAAATATCGAATTTTCGGGTGTTTTTGGCCTGAATTTGAGATATCGATTTTTGGCTTCTAAAATATCGATTATTAGCATGTTTTGGGCATATATTTTGAAAATATTCTAGCACTAAGTAGGCATGTAAAGATCACTTCTGGGACCCCAAAATATCGAATTTTCGGGTGTTTTGAGCATGAATTTGAGATATAAACGGGTACAGATGATGCATGCACATATCGACTTTGGACACTTAAAATATCGATTTTTAGCATGGTTTGAGCCTATATTTTGAAAAAATTCAATAATGTACAGATCGCTTCTGGGACCCAAAAATATCGAATTTTCGGGTGTTTTGAGGTTGAATTTGGGATATAAACGGGTACAGAAGATGCATGCACATATCGACTTTTTGGCACCTAAAAGATCGATTTTCAGTATGTTTTGGGCCTGTATTTTGAAAATACTCTAACACGGAGTAGGCATGTACAGTTCGCTTCTGGGACCCCAAAATATCGAATTTTCGGGTGTTTTGGGCCGGAATTTGAGATATCGACTTTGGGCACCTAATATATCGATTTTTAGCATGTTATTGGCCTATATTTTGAAAATATTCTAGCACTGAGTAGGCATGTACAGATCGCTTCTGGGACCCCAAAATATCGAATTTTCGGGTGTTTTGAGCCTGAATTTAAGATATACATTTTGGGCACCTAAAATATCGATTTTTAGCATGTTTTGGGCCTATATTTTGAAAATATTCTAGCACTAAGTAGGCATGTACAAATCACTTCTGGGACCCCAAAATATCGAATTTTCGGGTGTTTTGAGCCTGAATTTGAGATATAAACGGGTACAGATGATGCATGCACATATCGACTTTGGACACTTAAAATATCGATTTTTAGCATGTTTTGAGCATATATTTTGAAAACATTCTAGCACTGACTAGACATGTACAGATCGCTTCTGGGACCCAAAATTATCGAATTTTCGGGTGTTTTGAGGTTGAATTTGAGATATAAACGAGTGCATAAGATGCATTCACATATCGACTTTTGGGCACCTAAAAGATCGATTTTCAGTATGTTTTGGGCCTGTATTTTGAAAATACTCTAACTCGGAGTAGGCATGTACAGATCGCTTCTGGGACCCCAAAATATCGAATTTTTGGGTGTTTTGGGCCTGAATTTGAGATATCGACTTTGGGCACCTAAAATATCGGTTTTAGCATGTTTTGGGCCTATATTTTGAAAATATTCTAGCACTGAGTAGGCATGTACAGATCGCTTCTGGGACCCCAAAATATCGAATTTTCGGGTGTTTTGAGCCTGAATTTGAGATATAAACGGGTACAGAAGATGCATGCACATATCGACTTTTGGGCACCTAAAATATTGATTTTGAGCATGTTTTGGGCCTACATTTTGAAAATATTCTAACTAGGAATAGGCATGTACAGATCGCTTCTGGGACCCAAAAATATCGAATTTTCGGGTGTTTTGAGCCTGAATTTGAGATATAAACGGGTACAGAAGATGCATGCACATATCGACTTTGGACACTTAAAATATCGATTTTTAGCATGTTTTGAGCCTATATTTTGAAAACATTCTAGCACTGACCAGACATGTACAGATCGCTTCTGGGACCCAAAATTATCGAATTTTCGGGTGTTTTGAGGTTGAATTTGAGATATAAACGAGTGCAGAAGATGCATTCACATGTTGAATTAGGGTACCAAAAATATCGATTTTCAGCATGTTTTGGGCCTGCATCTGAGTAGGCATGTACAGATCGCTTCTGGGACGAAAAATATCGAATTTTCGGGTGTTTGGAGCCTAGATTTGAGATATAAACGGGTACAAAAGATGCATGCACATATCGACTTTTGGGCACCTAAAAGATCGATTTTTAGTATGTTTTGGGCCTGTATTTTGAAAATACTCTAACACGGAGTAGGCATGTACAGTTCGCTTTTGGGACCCTAAAATATCGAATTTTCGGGTATTTTTGGCCTGAATTTGAGATATCGATTTTGGGCACCTAAAATATCGATTATTAGCATGTTTTGGGCCTATATTTTGAAAATATTCTAGCACTAAGTAGGCATGTAAAGATCACTTCTGGGACCCCAAAATATCGAATTTTCGGGTGTTTTGAGCCTGAATTTGAGATATAAACGGGTACAGATGATGCATGCACATATCGACTTTGGACACTTACAATATCGATTTTTAGCATGGTTTGAGCCTATATTTTGAAAAAATTCAAGCACTGTACAGATCGCTTCTGGGACCCAAAAATATCGAATTTTCGGGTGTTTTGAAGTTGAATTTGGGATATAAACGGGTACAGAAGATGCATGCACATATCGACTTTTTGGCACCTAAAAGATCGATTTTCAGTATGTTTTGGGCCTGTATTTTGAAAATACTCTAACACGGAGTAGGCATGTACAGTTCGCTTCTGGGACCCCAAAATATCGAAATTTCGGGTGTTTTGGGCCTGAATTTGAGATATCGACTTTGGGCACCTAATATATCGATTTTTAGCATGTTATGGGCCTATATTTTGAAAATATTCTAGCACTGAGTAGGCATGTACAGATCGCTTCTGGGACCCCAAAATATCGAATTTTCGGGTGTTTTGGGCCTGAATTTAAGATATACATTTTGGGCACCTAAAATATCGATTTTTAGCATGTTTTGGGCCTATATTTTGAAAATATTCTAGCACTAAGTAGGCATGTACAGATCACTTCTGGGACCCCAAAATATCGAATTTTCGGGTGTTTTGAGCCGGAATTTGAGATATAAACGGGTACAGATGATGCATGCATATATCGACTTTGGACACTTAAAATATCGATTTTTAGCATGTTTTGAGCATATATTTTGAAAACATTCTAGCACTGACTAGACATGTACAGATCGCTTCTGGGACCCAAAATTATCGAATTTTTGGGTGTTTTGAGGTTGAATTTGAGATATAAACGAGTGCAGAAGATGCATACACATGTTGACTTAAGGTACCTAAAATATCGATTTTTCAGCATGTTTTGGGCCTGCATTTGAGTAGGCATCTACAGATCGCTTC
This sequence comes from Petrolisthes cinctipes, assembly GCA_033782935.1. Classification (NCBI taxonomy): domain Eukaryota; kingdom Metazoa; phylum Arthropoda; class Malacostraca; order Decapoda; family Porcellanidae; genus Petrolisthes; species Petrolisthes cinctipes. Next base: position 2,963,653 of record JAWQEG010000486.1, read on the forward strand.
TGGGACCCAAAAATATCGAATTTTCGGGTGTTTGGAGCCTAGATTTGAGATATAAACGGGTACAGAAGATGCTTGCACATATCGACTTTTGGGCACCTTAAAGATCGATTTTCAGTATGTTTTGGGCCTGTATTTTGAAAATACTCTAACACGGAGTAGGCATGTACAGTTCTCTTCTGGGACCCCAAAATATCGAATTTTCGGGTGTTTTGGGTCTGAATTTGAGATATCGATTTTGGGCACCTAAAATATCGATTATTAGCATGTTTTGGGCCTATATTTTGAAAATACTCTAGCAATAAGTAGGCATATAAAGATCACTTCAGGGACCCCAAAATATCGAATTTTTGGGTGTTTTGAGCCCGAATTTGAGATATAAACGGGTACAGAAGATGCATACACATATCGACTTTGGACACTTAAAATATCGATTTTTAGCATGGTTTTAGCCTATATTTTGAAGAAATTCTAGCACTGTACAGATCGCTTCTGGGACCCAAAAATATCGAATTTTCGGGTGTTTCGAGGTTGAATTTGGGATATAAACGGGTACAGAAGATCCATGCACATATTGACTTTGGCACCTAAAATATCGATTTTCAGCATGTTTTGGGGCTGTAATTTGAAAATACTCTAACAATGAGTAGGGATGTAAAGATCGCTTCTAGGACCCAAAAATACCTAATTTTCGGGTGTTTTGGGCCTGAATTTGAGATGTAAACAGGTACAGAAAATGCATGCACATATTGACTTTGGGCACCTAAAATATCGATTTTCAGCATGTTTTGGGCCTGTATTTTGAAAATACTCTAACTAGGAGAAGGCATGTACAGATCGCTTCTGGGACCCAGAAATATCGAATTTTCGGGTGTTTTGAGCCTGAATTTGAGATATAAACGGGTACAGAAGATGCATGCACAATTCGACTTTGGACACTTAAAATATCCATTTTTAGCATGTTTTGAGCCTATATTTTGAAAACATTCTAGCACTGAGTAGGCATGTACAGATCGCTTCTGGGACCCAAAAATATCGGATTTTCGGGTGTTTTGAGGTTGAATTTGGGATATAAACGGGTACAGAAGATGCATGCACATATCGACTTTTGGGCAGCTAAAAAATCGATTATCAGTATGTTTTGGGCCTGTATTTTGAAAATACTCTAACTAGGAGTAGGGATGTAAAGATCGCTTCTAGGACCCAAAAATACCTAATTTTCGGGTGTTTTGGGCCTGAATTTGAGATATAAACGGATACAGAAGATGCATGCACATATCGACTTTGGACACTTAAAATATCCATTTTTAGCATGTTTTGAGCCTATATTTTGAAAAAATTCAATCACTGAGTAGGCATGTACAGATCGCTTTTGGGACCCAAAAATATCGAATTTTCGGGTGTTTGTAGCCTGAATTTGAGACATAAACGGGTACAGAAGATGCATGCACATGTCGACTTTTGGGCACCAAAAAGATCGATTTTCAGTATGTTTTGGGCCTGTATTTTGAAAATACTCTAACACGGAGTAGGCATGTACAGTTCGCTTCTGGGACCCCAAAATATCGAATTTTCGGGTGTTTTGGGCATGAATTTGAGATATCGACTTTAGGCACCTAAAATATCGATTTTTAGCATGTTTTGGGCCTATATTTTGAAAATATTCTAGCACTGAGTAGGCATGTACAGATCGCTTCTGGGACCCCAAAATATCGAATTTTCGGGTGTTTTGAGCCTGAATTTGAGATATAAACGGGTACAGAAGATACATGCACATATCGACTTTTGGGCACTTAAAATATCGATTTTGAGCATGTTTTGGGTCTGTATCTTAAAAACATTCTAACTAGGAGTAGGGATGTACAGATCGCTTCTGGGACCCAAAAATATCGAATTTTCGGGTGTTTGGAGCCTGAATTTAAGATATAAACGGGTACAGAAGATGCATGCACATATCGACTTTTGGGCACCTAAAAGATCGATTTTCAGTATGTTATGGGCCTGTAGTTTGAAAATACTCTAACACGGAGTAGGCATGTACAGTTCGCTTCTGGGACCCTAAAATATCGAATTTTCGGGTGTTTTGGGCCTGAATTTGAGATATCGATTTTGGGCACCTGAAATATCGATTTTTTGCAGGTTTTGGGCCTATATTTTGAAAATATTCTAGCACTAAGTAGGCATGTACAATTCACTTCTGGGACCCCAAAATATCGAATTTGCGGGTGTTTTGAGCCTGAATTTGAGATATACACGGGTACAGAAGATGCATGCACAAATCGAATTTTGGGCACCTAACACATCGATTTTGAGCATGTTTTGGGCCTGTATTTTGAAAATACTCTAACTAGGAGTAGGCATGTACAGGTCGCTTCTGGGACCCAAAAATATCGAATTTTCGGGTGTTTTGAGGTTGAATTTGGGATATAAATGGGTACAAAAGATGCCACATATTGACTTTTGGGCACCTAAAAGATCGATTTTCAGTATGTTATGGGCCTGTATTTTGAAAATACTCTAACACGGAGTAGGCATGTACAGATCGCTTCTGGGACACCAAAATATCGAATTTTTGGGTGTTTTGGGCCTGAATTTGAGATATCGACTTTGGGCACCTAAAATATCGGTTTTTAGCATATTTTGGGCCTATATTTTGAAAATATTCTAGCACTGAGTAGGCATGTACAGATCGCTTCTGGGACCCCAAAATAACCAAATTTCGGGTGTTTTGAGCCTGAATTTGAGATATAAACGGGTACAGTAGATGCATTTACATATCGACTTTTGGGCACCTAAAATATCGATTTTGAGCATGTTTTGGGCCTTTATTTTGAAAATACTCTAACTAGGAGTAGGCATGTACAGATCGCTTCTGGGACCCAATAATATCGAATTTTCGGGTGTTTTGAGCCTGAATTTGAGATGTAAACGGGTACAGAAGATGCATGCACATATCGAATTTGGACACTTAAAATATCGATTTTTAGCATGTTTTGAGCCTATATTTTTAAAACATTCTAGCATTGACTAGACATGTACAGATCGCTTCTGGGACCCAAAATTATCGAATTTTCGGGTGTTTTGAGGTTGAATTTGAGATATAAACGAGTGCAGAAGATGCATACACATGTTGACTTTGGGTACCTAAAATATCGATTTTCAGCATGTTTTGGGCCTGCATCTGAGTAGGCATGTACAGATCGCTTCTGGGACCCCAAAATATCGAATTTTCGGTGTTTTGTAGCCTGAATTTGAGATATAAACGGGTACAGAAGATGCATGCACATATCGATTTTTGGGCACCAAAAAGATCGATTTTCAGTATGTTTTGGGCCTGTCTTTTGAAAATACTCTAACACGGAGTAGGCATGTACAGTTCGCTTCTGGGACCCCAAAATATCGAATTTTCGGGTGTTTAGGGCCTGAATTTGAGATATCGATTTTGGGCACCTAAAATATCGATTATTTTCATGTTTTGGGCCTATATTTTGAAAATATTCTAGCACTAAGTAGGCATGTAAAGATCACTTCAGGGACCCCAAAATATCGAATTTTCGGTTGTTTTGAGCCTGAATTTGAGATATAAACGGGTATAGAAGATGCATGCACAAATCGACTTTTGGGCACCTAAAACATCGATTTTGAGCATGTTTTGGGCCTGTATTTTGAAAATACTCTAACTAGGAGTAGGCATGTACAGATCGCTTCTGGGACCCAAAAATATCGAATTTTCGGGTGTTTTGAGGTTGAATTTGGGATATAAACGGGTACAAAAGATGCATACACATATCGACTTTTGGGCACCTAAAAGATCGATTTTCAGTATGTTTTGGGCCTGTATTTTGAAAATACTCTAACACGGAGTAGGCATGTACAGTTCGCTTCTGGGACCCCAAAATATCGAATTTTCGGGTGTTTTGGGCATGAATTTGAGATATCGACTTTGGGCACCTAAAATATCGGTTTTTAGCATGTTTTGGGCCTATATTTTGAAAATATTCTAGCACTGAGTAGGCATGTACAGATCGCTTATGGGACCCCAAAATAACCAAATTTCGTGTGTTTTGAGCCTGAATTTGAGATATAAACGGGTACAGTAGATGCATGCACATATCGACTTTTGGGCACCTAAAATATCGATTTTGAGCATGTTTTGGGCCCGTATTTTGAAAATACTCTAACTAGGAGTAGACATGTACAGTTCGCTTCTGGGACCCTAAAATATCGAATTTTCGGGTGTTTTTGGCCTGAATTTGAGATATCGATTTTGGGCACCTGAAATATCGATTTTTAGCAGGTTTTGGGCCTATATTTTGAAAATATTCTAGCACTAAGTAGGCATGTACAGATCACTTCTGGGACCCCAAAATATCGAATTTGCGGGTGTTTTGAGCCTGAATTTGAGATATACACGGGTACAGAAGATGCATGCACAAATCCACTTTTGGGCACCTAACACATCGATTTTGAGCATGTTTTGGGCCTGTATTTTGAAAATACTCTAACTAGGAGTAGGCATGTACAGATCGCTTCTGGGACCCAAAAATATCGAATTTTCGGGTGTTTTGAGGTTGAATTTGGGATATAAACGGGTACAAAAGATGCATGCACATATCGACTTTTGGGCACCTGAAATATCGATTTTTAGCATGTTTTGGGCCTATATTTTGAAAATATTCTAGCACTGAGTAGGCATGTACAGATAGCTTCTGGGACCCCAAAATAACCAAATTTCGGGTGTTTTGAGCCTGTATTTGAGATATAAACGGGTACAGTAGATGCATTCACATATCGACTTTTGGGCACCTAAAATATCGATTTTGAGCATGTTTTGGGCCTGTATTTTGAAAATACTCTAACTAGGAGTAGGCATGTACAGATCGCTTCTGGGACCCAATAATATCGAATTTTCGGGTGTTTTGAGCCTGAATTTGAGATGTAAACGGGTACAGAAGATGCATGCACATATCGACTTTGGACACTTTATATATAGATTTTTAGCATGTTTTGAGCCTATATTTTTAAAACATTCTAGCATTGACTAGACATGTACAGATCGCTTCTGGGACCCAAAATTATCGAATTTTCGGGTGTTTTGAGGTTGAATTTGAGATATAAACGAGTGCAGAAGATGCATACACATGTTGACTTTGGGTACCTAAAATATCGATTTTCAGCATGTTTTAGGCCTGCATCTGAGTAGGCATGTACAGATCGCTTCTGGGACCCCAAAATATCGAATTTTCGGGTGTTTGTAGCCTGAATTTGAGATATAAACGGGTACAGAAGATGCATGCACATATCGATTTTTGGGCACCAAAAAGATCGATTTTCAGTATGTTTTGGGCCTGTCTTTTGAAAATACTCTAACACGGAGTAGGCATGTACAGTTCGCTTCTGGGACCCCCAAATATCGAATTTTCGGGTGTTTAGGGCCTGAATTTGAGATATCGATTTTGGGCACCTAAAATATCGATTATTTTCATGTTTTGGGCCTATATTTTGAAAATATTCTAGCACTAAGTAGGCATGTAAAGATCACTTCTGGGACCCCAAAATATAGAATTTTTGGGTGTTTTGAGCCTGAATTAGAGATATAAACGGGTACAGATGATGCATGCACATATCGACTTTGGACTTTTAAAATATCGATTTTTAGCATGGTTTGAGCCTATATTTTGAAAAAATTCTAACACTGTACAGATCGCTTCTGGGACCCAAAAATATCGAATTTTCGGGTGTTTTGAGCCTGAATTTGAGATATAAACGGGTATAGAAAATGCATGCACAAATCGACTTTTGGGCACCTAAAACATCGATTTTGAGCATGTTTTGGGCCTGTATTTTGAAAATACTCTAACTAGGAGTAGGCATGTACAGATCGCTTCTGGGACCCAAAAATATCGAATTTTCGGGTGTTTTGAGGTTGAATTTGGGATATAAACGGGTACAAAAGATGCATACACATATCGACTTTTGGGCACCTAAAAGATCGATTTTCAGTATGTTTTGGGCCTGTATTTTGAAAATACTCTAACACGGAGTAGGCATGTACAGTTCGCTTCTGGGACCCCAAAATATCGAATTTTCGGGTGTTTTGGGCATGAATTTGAGATATCGACTTTGGGCACCTAAAATATCGGTTTTTAGCATGTTTTGGGCCTATATTTTGAAAATATTCTAGCACTGAGTAGGCATGTACAGATCGCTTATGGGACCCCAAAATAACCAAATTTCGTGTGTTTTGAGCCTGAATTTGAGATATAAACGGGTACAGTAGATGCATGCACATATCGACTTTTGGGCACCTAAAATATCGATTTTGAGCATGTTTTGGGCCCGTATTTTGAAAATACTCTAACTAGGAGTAGGCATGTACAGATCGCTTCTGGGACCCAAAAATATCGAATTTTCGGGTGTTTTGAGCCTGAATTTGAGATATAAACGGGTACAGGAGATGCATGCACAAGTTGACTTTGGACACTTAAAATATCGATTTTTAGCATGTTTTCAGCCTATATTTTGAAAACATTCTAGTATTGACTAGACATGTACAGATAGCTTCTGGGACCAAAAATTATCGAATTTTCGGGTGTTTTGAGGTTGAATTTGAGATATAAACGAGTGCAGAAGATGCATACACATATTGACTTTGGGTACCTAAAATATCGATTTTCAGCATGTTTTGGGCCTGCATCTGAGTAGGCATGTACAGATCGCTTCTGGGACCCCAAAATATCGAATTTTCGGGTGTTTGTAGCCTGAATTTGAGATATAAACGGGTACAGAAGATGCATGCACATATCGATTTTTGGGCACTAAAAAGATCGATTTTCAGTATGTTATGGGCCTGTATTTTGAAAATACTCTAACACGGAGTAGACATGTACAGTTCGCTTCTGGGACCCTAAAATATCGAATTTTCGGGTGTTTTTGGCCTGAATTTGAGATATCGATTTTGGGCACCTGAAATATCGATTTTTAGCAGGTTTTGGGCCTATATTTTGAAAATATTCTAGCACTAAGTAGGCATGTACAGATCACTTCTGGGACCCCAAAATATCGAATTTGCGGGTGTTTTGAGCCTGAATTTGAGATATACACGGGTACAGAAGATGCATGCACAAATCGACTTTTGGGCACCTAACACATCGATTTTGAGCATGTTTTGGGCCTGTATTTTGAAAATACTCTAACTAGGAGTAGGCATGTACAGATCGCTTCTGGGACCCAAAAATATCGAATTTTCGGGTGTTTTGAGGTTGAATTTGGGATATAAACGGGTACAAAAGATGCATGCACATATCGACTTTTGGGCACCTGAAATATCGATTTTTAGCATGTTTTGGGCCTATATTTTGAAAATATTCTAGCACTGAGTAGGCATGTACAGATAGCTTCTGGGACCCCAAAATAACCAAATTTCGGGTGTTTTGAGCCTGTATTTGAGATATAAACGGGTACAGTAGATGCATTCACATATCGACTTTTGGGCACCTAAAATATCGATTTTGAGCATGTTTTGGGCCTGTATTTTGAAAATACTCTAACTAGGAGTAGGCATGTACAGATCGCTTCTGGGACCCAATAATATCGAATTTTCGGGTGTTTTGAGCCTGAATTTGAGATGTAAACGGGTACAGAAGATGCATGCACATATCGACTTTGGACACTTTAAATATAGATTTTTAGCATGTTTTGAGCCTATATTTTTAAAACATTCTAGCATTGACTAGACATGTACAGATCGCTTCTGGGACCCAAAATTATCGAATTTTCGGGTGTTTTGAGGTTGAATTTGAGATATAAACGAGTGCAGAAGATGCATACACATGTTGACTTTGGGTACCTAAAATATCGATTTTCAGCATGTTTTAGGCCTGCATCTGAGTAGGCATGTACAGATCGCTTCTGGGACCCCAAAATATCGAATTTTCGGGTGTTTGTAGCCTGAATTTGAGATATAAACGGGTACAGAAGATGCATGCACATATCGATTTTTGGGCACCAAAAAGATCGATTTTCAGTATGTTTTGGGCCTGTCTTTTGAAAATACTCTAACAGGGAGTAGGCATGTACAGTTCGCTTCTGGGACCCCAAAATATCGAATTTTCGGGTGTTTTGGGCCTGAATTTGAGATATCGATTTTGGGCACCTAAAATATCGATTATTTTCATGTTTTGGGCCTATATTTTGAAAATATTCTAGCACTAAGTAGGCATGTAAAGATCACTTCTGGGACCCCAAAATATCGAATTTTCGGGTGTTTTGAGCCTGAATTTGAGATATAAACGGGTACAGATGATGCATGCACATATCGACTTTGGACTTTTAAAATATCGATTTTTAGCATGGTTTGAGCCTATATTTTGAAAAAATTCTAGCACTGTACAGATCGCTTCTGGGACCCAAAAATATCGAATTTTCGGGTGTTTTGAGGTTGAATTTGGGATATAAACGGGTACAGAAGATGCATGCACATATCGACTTTTTGGCACCTAAAAGATCGATTTTCAGTATGTTTTGGGCCTGTATTTTGAAAATACTCTAACACGGAGTAGGCATGTACAGTTCGCTTCTGGGACCCCAAAATATCGAATTTTCGGGTGTTTTGGGCCTGAATTTGAGATATCGACTTTGGGCACCTAAAATATCGATTTTTAGCATGTTTTGGGCCTATATTTTGAAAATATTCTAGCACTGAGTAGGCATGTACAGATCGCTTCTGGGACCCCAAAATATCGAATTTTCGGGTGTTTTGAGCCTGAATTTGAGATATAAACGGGTACAGAAGATGCATGCACATATCGACTTTTGGGCTCTTAAAATATCGATTTTCAGCATGTTTTGGGTCTGTATCTTGAAAACATTCTAACTAGGAGTAGGGATGTACAGATCGCTTCTGGGACCCAAAAATATCGAATTTTCGGGTGTTTGGAGCCTGAATTTGAGATGTAAACGGGTACAGAAGATGCATGCACATATCGACTTTTGGGCACCTAAAAGATCGATTTTCAGTATGTTATGGGCCTGTATTTTGAAAATACTCTAATACGGAGTAGGCATGTACAGTTCGCTTCTGGGACCCTAAAATATCGAATTTTCGGGTGTTTTGGGGCTGAATTTGAGATATCGATTTTGGGCACCTGAAATATCGATTTTTAGCATGTTTTGGGCCTATATTTTGAAAATATTCTAGCACTAAGTAGGCATGAAAAGATCACTTCTGGGACCCCAAAATATCGAATTTTCGGGTGTTTTGAGCCTGAATTTGAGATATAAACGGGTACAGATGATGCATGCACATATCGACTTTGGACTTTTAAAATATCGATTTTTAGCATGGTTTGAGCCTATATTTTGAAAAAATTCTAGCACTGTACAGATCGCTTCTGGGACCCAAAAATATCGAATTTTCGGGTGTTTTGAGGTTGAATTTGGGATATAAACGGGTACAGAAGATACATGCACATATCGACTTTTTGGCACCTAAAAGATCGATTTTCAGTATGTTTTGGGCCTGTATTTTGAAAATACTCTAACACGGAGTAGGCATGTACAGTTCGCTTCTGGGACCCCAAAATATCGAATTTTCGGGTGTTTTGGGCCTGAATTTGAGATATCGACTTTGGGCACCTAAAATATCGATTTTTAGCATGTTTTGGGCCTATATTTTGAAAATATTCTAGCACTGAGTAGGCATGTACAGATCGCTTCTGGGACCCCAAAATATCGAATTTTCGGGTGTTTTGAGCCTGAATTTGAGATATAAACGGGTACAGAAGATGCATGCACATATCGACTTTTGGGCTCTTAAAATATCGATTTTCAGCATGTTTTGGGTCTGTATCTTGAAAACATTCTAACTAGGAGTAGGGATGTACAGATCGCTTCTGGGACCCAAAAATATCGAATTTTCGGGTGTTTGGAGCCTGAATTTGAGATGTAAACGGGTACAGAAGATGCATGCACATATCGACTTTTGGGCACCTAAAAGATCGATTTTCAGTATGTTATGGGCCTGTATTTTGAAAATACTCTAATACGGAGTAGGCATGTACAGTTCGCTTCTGGGACCCTAAAATATCGAATTTTCGGGTGTTTTGGGGCTGAATTTGAGATATCGATTTTGGGCACCTGAAATATCGATTTTTAGCATGTTTTGGGCCTATATTTTGAAAATATTCTAGCACTAAGTAGGCATGTACAGATCACTTCTGGGACCCCAAAATATCGAATTTTCGGGTGTTTTGAGCCTGAATTTGAGATATAAACGGGTATAGAAGATGCATGCACAAATCGACTTTTGGGCACTTAAAACATCGATTTTGAGCATGTTTTGGGCCTGTATTTTGAAAATACTCTAACTAGGAGTAGGCATGTACAGATCGCTTCTGGGACCCAAAAATATCGAATTTTCGGGTGTTTTGAGGTTGAATTTGGGATATAAACGGGTACAAAAGATGCATACACATATCGACTTTTGGGCACCTAAAAGATCGATTTTCAGTATTTTTGGGCCTGTATTTTGAAAATACTCTAACACGGAGTAGGCATGTACAGTTCGCTTCTGGGACCCTAAAATATCGAATTTTCGGGTGTTTTTGGCCTGAATTTGAGATATCGATTTTGGGCACCTGAAATATCGATTTTTAGCATGTTTTGGGCCTATATTTTGAAAATATTCTAGCACTAAGTAGGCATGTACAGATCACTTCTGGGACCCCAAAATATCGAATTTGCGGGTGTTTTGAGCCTGAATTTGAGATATACACGGGTACAGAAGATGCATGCACAAATCGACTTTTGGGCACCTAACACATCGATTTTGAGCATGTTTTGGGCCTGTATTTTGAAAATACTCTAACTAGGAGTAGGCATGTACAGATCGCTTCTGGGAACCAAAAATATCGAATTTTCGGGTGTTTTGAGGTTGAATTTGGGATATAAACGGGTACAAAAGATGCATGCATATATCGACTTTTGGGCACCTAAAAGATCGATTTTCAGTATGTTATGGGCCTGTATTTTGAAAATACTCTAACACGGAATAGGAATGTACAGATCGCTTCTGGGACACCAAAATATCGAATTTTTGGGTGTTTTGGGCCTGAATTTGAGATATCGACTTTGGTCACCTAAAATATCGGTTTTTAGCATGTTTTGGGCCTATATTTTGAAAATATTCTAGCACTGAGTAGGCATGTACAGATAGCTTCTGGGACCCCAAAATAACCAAATTTCGGGTGTTTTGAGCCTGAATTTGAGATATAAACGGGTACAGTAGATGCATTCACATATCGACTTTTGGGCACCTAAAATATCGATTTTGAGCATGTTTTGGGCCTGTATTTTGAAAATACTCTAACTAGGAGTAGGCATGTACAGATCGCTTCTGGGACCCAATAATATCGAATTTTCGGGTGTTTTGAGCCTGAATTTGAGATGTAAACGGGTACAGAAGATGCATGCACATATCGACTTTGGACTCTTTAAATATCGATTTTTAGCATGTTTTGAGCCTATATTTTTAAAACATTCTAGCATTGACTAGACATGTACAGATCGCTTCTGGGACCCAAAATTATCGAATTTTCGGGTGTTTTGAGGTTGAATTTGAGATATAAACGAGTGCAGAAGATGCATACACATGTTGACTTTGGGTACCTAAAATATCGATTTTCAGCATGTTTTAGGCCTGCTTCTGAGTAGGCATGTACAGATCGCTTCTGGGACCCCAAAATATCGAATTTTCGGGTGTTTGTAGCCTGAATTTGAGATATAAACGGGTACAGAAGATGCATGCACATATCGATTTTTGGGCACCAAAAAGATCGATTTTCAGTATGTTTTGGGCCTGTCTTTTGAAAATACTCTAACACGGAGTAGGCATGTACAGTTCGCTTCTGGGACCCCAAAATATCGAATTTTCGGGTGTTTAGGGCCTGAATTTGAGATATCGATTTTGGGCACCTAAAATATCGATTATTTTCATGTTTTGGGCCTATATTTTGAAAATATTCTAGCACTAAGTAGGCATGTAAAGATCACTTCTGAGACCCCAAAATATCGAATTTTCGGGTGTTTTGAGCCTGAATTTGAGATATAAACGGGTACAGATGATGCATGCACATATCGACTTTGGACTTTTAAAATATCGATTTTTAGCATGGTTTGAGCCTATATTTTGAAAAAATTCTATCACTGTACAGATCGCTTCTGGGACCCATAAATATCGAATTTTCGGGTGTTTTGAGGTTGAATTTGGGATATAAACGGGTACAGAAGATGCATGCACATATCGACTTTTTGGCACCTAAAAGATCGATTTTCAGTATGTTTTGGGCCTGTATTTTGAAAATACTCTAACACGGAGTAGGCATGTACAGTTCGCTTCTGGGACCCCAAAATATCGAATTTTCGGGTGTTTTGGGCATGAATTTGAGATATCGACTTTGGGCACCTAAAATATCGATTTTTAGCATGTTTTGGGCCTATATTTTGAAAATATTCTAGCACTGAGTAGGCATGTACAGATCGCTTCTGGGACCCCAAAATATCGAATTTTCGGGTGTTTTGAGCCTGAATTTGAGATATAAACGGGTACAGAAGATGCATGCACATATCGACTTTTGGGCTCTTAAAATATCGATTTTCAGCATGTTTTGGGTCTGTATCTTGAAAACATTCTAACTAGGAGTAGGGATGTACAGATCGCTTCTGGGACCCAAAAATATCGAATTTTCGGGTGTTTGGAGCCTGAATTTGAGATATAAACGGGTACAGAAGATGCATGCACATATCGACTTTTGGGCACCTAAAAGATCGATTTTCAGTATGTTATGGGCCTGTATTTTGAAAATACTCTAATACGGAGTAGGCATGTACAGTTCGCTTCTGGGACCCTAAAATATCGAATTTTCGGGTGTTTTGGGCCTGAATTTGAGATATCGATTTTGGGCACCTGAAATATCGATTTTTAGCATGTTTTGGGCCTATATTTTGAAAATATTCTAGCACTAAGTAGGCATGTACAGATCACTTCTGGGACCCCAAAATATCGAATTTTCGGGTGTTTTGAGCCTGAATTTGAGATATAAACGGGTATAGAAGATACATGCACAAATCGACTTTTGGGCACCTAAAACATCGATTTTGAGCATGTTTTGGGCCTGTATTTTGAAAATACTCTAACTAGGAGTAGGCATGTACAGATCGCTTCTGGGACCCAAAAATATCGAATTTTCGGGTGTTTTGAGGTTGAATTTGGGATATAAACGGGTACAAAAGATGCATACACATATCGACTTTTGGGCACCTAAAAGATCGATTTTCAGTATTTTTTGGGCCTGTATTTTGAAAATACTCTAACACGGAGTAGGCATGTACAGTTCGCTTCTGGGACCCCAAAATATCGAATTTTCGGGTGTTTTGGGACTGAATTTGAGATATTGATTTTGGGCACCTAAAATATCGATTATTAGCATGTTTTGGGCCTATATTTTGAAAATATTCTATCGCTGAGTAGGCATGTACAGATTGCTTCTGGGACCCCAAAATATCGAATTTTCGGGTGTTTTGAGCCTGAATTTGAGATATAAATGGGTAAAGATGATGCATGCACATATCGACTTTAAACACATAAAATATCGATTTTTAGCATGGTTTGAGCATATATTTTGAAAAAATTCTAGCATTGACTAGACATGTACAGATCGCTTCTGGGACCCAAAATTATCGAATTTTCGGGTGTTTTGAGGTTGAATTTGAGATATGAACGAGTGCAGAAGATGCATACACATATTGACTTTGGGTACCTAAAATATCGATTTTCAGCATGTTTTGGGCCTGCATCTGAGTAGGCATGTACAGATCGCTTCTGGGACCCCAAAATATCGAATTTTCGGGTGTTTGTAGCCTGAATTTGAGATATAAACGGGTACAGAAGATGCATGCACATATCGATTTTTGGGCACCAAAAAGATTGATTTAAGTATGTTTTGGGCCTGTCTTTTGAAAATACTCTAACACGGAGTAGGCATGTACAGTTCGCTTCTGGGACCCCAAAATATCGAATTTTCGGGTGTTTTGGGCCTTAATTTGAGATATCGATTTTGGGCACCTAAAATATCGATTATTTTCATGTTTTGGGCCTATATTTTGAAAATATTCTAGCACTGAGTAGGCATGTATAGATCGCTTCTGGGACCCCAAAATATCGAATTTTCGGGTGTTTTGAGCCTGAATTTGAGATATAAACGGGTACAGAAGATGCATGCACATATCGACTTTTGGGCTCTTAAAATATTGATTTTCAGCATGTTTTGGGTCTGTATCTTGAAAACATTCTAACTAGGAGTAGGGATGTACAGATCGCTTCTGGGACCCAAAAATATCGAATTTTCGGGTGTTTGGAGCCTGAATTTGAGATATAAACGGGTACAGAAGATGCATGCACATATCGACTTTTGGGCACCTAAAAGATCGATTTTCAGTATGTTATGGGCCTGTATTTTGAAAATACTCTAATACGGAGTAGGCATGTACAGATCGCTTCTGGGACACCAAAATATCGAATTTTTGGGTGTTTTGGGCCTGAATTTGAGATATCGACTTTGGGCACCTAAAATATCGGTTTTTAGCATGTTTTGGGCCTATATTTTGAAAATATTCTAGCACTGAGTAGGCATGTACAGATCGCTTCTGGGACCCCAAAATAACCAAATTTCGGGTGTTTTGAGCCTGAATTTGAGATATAAACGGGTACAGTAGATGCATGCACATATCGACTTTTGGGCACCTAAAATATCGATTTTGAGCATGTTTTGGGCCTGTATTTTGAAAATACTCTAACTAGGAGTAGGCATGTACAGATCGCTTCTGGGACCCAAAAATATCGAATTTTCGGGTGTTTTGAGCCTGAATTTGAGATGTAAACGGGTACAGAAGATGCATGCACATATCGACTTTGGACACTTAAAATATCGATTTTTAGCATGTTTTGAGCCTATATTTTGAAAATATTCTAGCACTGACTAGACATGTACAGATCGCTTCTGATACCCAAAAATTATCGAATTTTCGGGTGTTTTGAGGTTGAATTTGAGATATAAACGAGTGGAGAAGATGCATACACATGTTGACTTTGGGTACCTAAAATATCGATTTTCAGCATGTTTTGGGCCTACATCTGAGTAGGCATGTACAGATCGCTTCTGGGACCCCAAAATATCGAATTTTCGGGTGTTTGTAGCCTGAATTTGAGATATAAACGGGTACAGAAGATGCATGCACATATCGATTTTTGGGCACCAAAAAGATCGATTTTCAGTATGTTTTGGGCCTGTATTTTGAAAATACTCTAATACGGAGTAGGCATGTACAGTTCGCTTCTGGGACCCCAAAATATCGAATTTTCGGGTGTTTTGGGCCTGAATTTGAGATATCGACTTTGGGCACCTAAAATATCGATTTTTAGCATGTTTTGGGCCTATATTTTGAAAATATTCTAGCACTGAGTAGGCATGTACAGATCGCTTCTGGGACCGAATATATCGAATTTTCGGGTGTTTTGATCCTGAATTTGAGATATAAACGGGTACAGAAGATGCATGCACATATCGACTTTTGGGCACCTAAAATATCGATTTTGAGCATGTTTCGGGTCTGTATCTTGAAAACATTCTAACTAGGAGTAGGGATGTACAGATCGCTTCTAGGACCGAAAAATACCGAATTTTTGGGTGTTTTGAGCCTGAATTTGAGATATAAACAGGTACAGAAGATGCATGCACATATTGACTTTGGGAACCTAAAATATCGATTTTCAGCATGTTTTGGGCCTGTATTTTGAAAATACTCTAACTAGGAGTAGGGATGTACAGATCGCTTCTAGGACCCAAAAATAACGAATTTTCCGGTGTTTTGAGCCTGAATTTGAGATATAAACAGGTACAGAAGATGCATGCACATATTGACTTTGGGCACCTAAAATATCGATTTTCAGCATGTTTTGGGCCTGCATCTGAGTAGGCATGTACAGATCGCTTCTAGGACCCAAAACTATCGAATTTTCGGGTGTTTTGAGCCTGAATTTGAGATATAAACGGGTACAGAAGATGCATGCACATATCGACTTTGGACACTTAAAATATCGATTTTTAGCATGTTTTGAGCCAATATTTTGAAAAAATTCTAGCACTGAGTAGGCATGTACAGATCGCTTCTGGGACCCAAAAATATCGAATTTTCGGGATTTTTGAGGTTGAATTTGGGATATAAACGAGTACAGAAGATGCATGCACATATCGACTTTTGGGCACCTAAAAGATCGATTTTCAGTATGTTTTGGGCCTGTATTTTGAAAATACTCTAACACGGAGTAGGCATGTACAGTTCGCTTCTGGGACCCCAAAATATCGAATTTTCGGGTGTTTTGGGCCTGAATTTAAAAAATATATTTTGGGCACCTAAAATATCGATTTTTAGCATGTTTTGGGCCTCTATATTTTGAAAATATTCTAGCACTAAGTAGGCATTTACAGATCACTTCTGGGATCCCAAAATATCGAATTTTCGGGTGTTTTGAGCCTGAATTTGAGATATAAACGGATACAGATGATGCATGCACATATCGACTTTGGACACTTAAAATATCGATTTTTAGCATGTTTGGAGCCTATATTTTGAAAATATTCTAGCACTAAGAAGGCATGTACAGATCACTTCTGGGACCCCAAAATATCGAATTTTCGGGTGTTTTTAGCCTGAATTTGAGATATAAACGGGTACAGAAGATGCATGCACAAATCGACTTTTGGGAACCTAAAATATCGATTTTGAGCATGTTTTGGGCCTGTATTTTGAAAATACTCTAACTAGGAGTAGGCATGTACAGATAGCTTCTGGGACCACAAAATATCGAATTTTCGGGTGTTTTGAGCCTGAATTTGAGATATAAACGGGTACAGAAGAAGCATGCACATATCGACTTTGGACACTAATAATATCGATTTTTAGCTTTTTTTGAGCCTATATTTTGGAAACATTCTCGCACTGACTAGACATGTACAGATCGCTTCTGATACCCAAAATTATCGAATTTTCGGGTGTTTTGAGGTTGAATTTGAGATATAAACGAGATGCATACACATGTTGACTTTGGGCACCTAAAATATCGATTTTTAGCATGTTTTGGGCCTGCATATGAGTAGGCATGTACAGATCGCTTCTGGGACCCCAAAATATCGAATTTTCTAGTGTTTGTAGCCTGAATTTGAGATATAAACGGGTACAGAAGATGCATGCACATATCGACTCTTGGGCACCAAAAAGATCGATTTTCAGTATGTTTTGGGCCTGTATTTTGAAAATACTCTAACACGGAGTAGGCATGTACAGTTCGCTTCTGGGACCCCAAAATATCGAATTTTCGGGTGTTTTGGGCCTGAATTTGAGATATCGATTTTGGGCACCTAAAATATCGATTATTAGCATGTTTTGGGCCTATATTTTGAAAATATTCTAGCACTAAGTAGGCATGTAAAGATCACTTTTGGGACCCCAAAATATCGAATTTTCGGGTGTTTTAAGCCTGAATTTGAGATATAAACGGGTACAGATGATGCATGCACATATCGACTTTGGACACTCAAAATATCGATTTTTAGCATGGTTTGAGCCTACATTTTGAAAAAATTCTAGCACTGTACAGATCGCTTCTGGGACCCCAAAATATCGAATTTTCTGGTGTTTTGAGGTTGAATTTGGGATATAAATGGGTACAGAAGATGTATGCACATATCGACTCTTTGGCACCTAAAAGATCGATTTTCAGTATGTTTTGGGCCTGTATTTTGAAAATACTCTAACACGGAGTAGGCATGTACAGTTCGCTTCTGGGATCCAAAAATATCGAATTTCCGTGAGTTTTGGGCATGAATTTGAGATATCGACTTTGGGCACCTAAAATATCGATTTTTAGCATGTTTTGGGCCTATATTTTGAAAATATTCTAGCACTGAGTAGGCATGTACAGATCGCTTCTGGGACCCCAAAATATCGAATTTTCGGGTGTTTTGAGCCTGAATTTGAGATATAAACGGGTACAGAAGATGCATGCACATATCGACTTTTGGGCACCTAAAATATCGATTTTGAGCATGTTTTGGGTCTGTATCTTGAAAACATTCTAGCACTGAGTAGGGATGTACAGATCGCTTCTAGGACCCAAAAATACCGAATTTTTGGATGTTTTGAGCCTGAATTTGAGATATAAACAGGTACAGAAGATGCATGCACATATTGACTTTGGGCACCTAAAATATCGATTTTCAGCATGTTTTGGGCCTGTATTTTGAAAATACTCTAACTAGGAGTAGGGATGTACAGATCGCTTCTAGGACCCAAAAATACCGAATTTTACGGTGTTTTGAGCCTGAATTTGAGATATAAACAGGTACAGAAGATGCATGCACATATTGACTTTGGGCACCTAAAATATCGATTTTCAGCATGTTTTGGGCCTGCATCTGAGTAGGCATGTACAGATCGCTTCTAGGACCCAAAACTATCGAATTTTCGGGTGTTTTGAGCCTGAATTTGTGATATAAACGGGTACAGAAGATGCATGCACATATCGACTTTGGACACTTAAAATATCGATTTTTAGCATGTTTTGAGCCTATATTTTGAAAAAATTCTAGCACTGACTAGGCATGTACAGATCGCTTCTGGGACTTAAAAATATCGAATTTTCGGGAGTTTTGAGGTTGAATTTGGGGTATAAACGGGTACAAAAGATGCATGCACATATTGACTTTGGGCACCTAAAATATCGATTTTCAGCATGTTTTGGGCCTGCATCTGAGTAGGCATGTACAGATCGCTTCTAGGACCCAAAACTATCGAATTTTCGGGTATTTTGAGCCTGAATTTGAGATATAAACGGGTACAGAAGATGCATGCACATATCGACTTTGGACACTTAAAATATCGATTTTTAGCATGTTTTGAGCCTATATTTTGAAAAAATTCTAGCACTGAGTAGGCATGTACAGATCGCTTCTGGGACCCAAAAATATCGAATTTTCGGGAGTTTTGAGGTTGAATTTAGGATATAAACGTGTACAGAAGATGCATGCACATATCGACTTTTGGGCACCTAAAAGATCGATTTTCAGTATGTTTTGGGCCTGTATTTTGAAAATACTCTAACACGGAGTAGGCATGTACAGTTCGCTTCTGGGACCCCAAAATATCGAATTTTCGGGTGTTTGGGGCCTGAATTTAAAAAATATATTTTGGACACCTAAAATATCGATTTTTAGCATGTTTTGGGCCTATATTTTGAAAATATTCTAGCACTAAGTAGGCATGTACAGATCACTTCTGGGACCCCAAAATATCGAATTTTCGGGTGTTTTGAGCCTGAATTTGAGATATAAACGGATACAGATGATGCATGCACATATCGACTTTGGACACTTAAAATATCGATTTTTAGCATGTTTTGAGCCTATATTTTGAGAAAATTCTAGCACTGAGTAGGCATGTACAGATCGCTTCTGGGACCCAAAAATATCGAATTTTCGGGTGTTTTGAGGTTGAATTTGGGATACAAACGGGTACAGATGATGCATGCACATATCGACTTTGTACACTCAAAATATCGATTTTTAGCATGGTTTGAGCCTATATTTTGAAAAAATTCTAGCACTGTACAGATCGCTTCTGGGACCCAAAAATATCGAATTTTCGGGTGTTTTGAGGTTGAATTTGGGATATAAATGGGGACAGAAGATGCATGCACATATCGTTCTTTTTGGCACCTAAAAGATCGATTTTCAGTATGTTTTGGGCCTGTATTTTGAAAATACTCTAACACGGAGTAGGCATGTACAGTTCGCTTCTGGGACCCCAAAATATCGAATTTTAGGGTGTTTTGGGCCTAAATTTGAGATATCGACTTTGGGCACCTAAAATATCGATTTTGAGCATGTTTTGTGCCTATATTTTGAAAATATTCTAGCACTAAGTAGGCATGTACAGATCACTTCTGGGACCCCAAAATATCGAATTTTCGGGTGTTTTGAGCCTGAATTTGAGATATAAACGGATACAGATGATGCATGCACATATCGACTTTGGACACTTAAAATATCGATTTTTAGCATGTTTTGAGCCTATATCTTGAAAAAATTCTAGCACTGAGTAGGCATGTACAGATCGCTTATGGGACCCAAAAATATCGAATTTTCGGGTGTTTTGAGGTTGAATTTGGGATATAAACGGGTGCAGAAGATGCATACACATATTGACTTTGGTCACCAAAAATATCGATTTTCAGCTTGTTTTGGGCCTGTATCTTGAAAACATTCTAACTAGGAGTGTGCATGTACAGATCGCTTCTGGGACCCCAAAATATCGAATTTTCGGGTGTTTTGAACCTGAATTTGAGATATAAACGGGTACAGACGATGCATCCTCATATCGACTTTTGGGCACCTAAAAGATCGATTTTCAGTATGTTTTGGGCCTGTATATTGAAAATACTCTAACACGGAGTAGGCATGTACAGTTCGCTTCTGGGAACCTAAAATATCGAATTTTCGGGTGTTTTGGGCCTGAATTTGAGATATACATTTTGGGCACCTAAAATATCGATTTTTAGCATGTTTTGGGCCTATATTTTGAAAATATTCTAGCACTAAGTAGGCATGTACAGATCACTTCTGGGACCCCAAAATATCGAATTTTCGGGTGTTTTGAGCCTGATTTTGAGATATAAACGGATACAGATGATGAATGCACATATCGACTTTGGACACTTAAAATATCGATTTTTAGCATGTTTTGAGCTTATATCTTGAAAAAATTCTAGCACTGAGTAGGCATGTACAGATCGCTTCTGGGACCCAAAAATATCGAATTTTCGGGAGTTTTGAGGTTGAATTTGGGATATAAACGGGTACAGATGATGCATGCACATATCGACTTTTGGGCACCTAAAAGATCGATTTTCAGTATGTTTTGGGCCTGTATATTGAAAATACTCTAACACGGAGTAGGCATGTACAGTTCGCTTCTGGGACCCTAAAATATCGAATTTTCGGGTGTTTTGGGCCTGAATTTGAGATATCGATTTTGGTCACCTGAAATATCGATTTTTTGCATGTTTTGGGCCTATATTTTGAAAATATTCTAGCACTAAGTAGGCATGTACAGATCACTTCTGGGACCCCAAAATATCGAATTTTCGGGTGTTTTGAGCCTGAATTTGAGATATAAACGGGTACAGAAGAAGCATGCACAAATCGACTTTTGGGAACCTAAAATATAGATTTTGAGCATGTTTTGGGCCTGTATTTTGAAAATACTCTAACTAGGAGTTGGAATGTACAGATCACTTCTGGGACCCCAAAATATCGAATTTTCGGCTGTTTTGAGCCAGAATTTGAGATATAAACGGGTACAGAAGATGAATGCACATATCGACTTTGGACACTAATAATATCGATTTTCAGCATGTTTTGAGCCTATATTTTGAAAACATTCTAGCACTGACTAGACATGTACAGATCGCTTCTGATACCCAAAATTATCGAATTTTCGGGTGTTTTGAGGTTGAATTTGAGATATAAACGAGTGCAGAAGATACATACACATTTTGACTTTGGGCACCTAAAATATCGATTTTTAGCATGTTTTGGGCCTGCATCTGAGTAGGCATGTACAGATCGCTTCTGGGACCCCAAAATATCGAATTTTCTAGTGTTTGTAGCCTGAATTTGAGATATAAACAGGTACAGAAGATGCATGCACATATCGACTTTTGGGCACAAAAAGATCGATTTTCAGTATGTTTAGGGCCTGTATTTTGAAAATACTCTAACACGGAGTAGGCATGTACAGTTCGCTTCTGGGACCCCAAAATATCGAATTTTCGGGTGTTTTGGGCCTGAATTTGAGATATCGATTTTAGGCACCTAAAATATCGATTATTAGCATGTTTTGGGCCTATATTTTGAAAATATTCTAGCACTAAGTAGGCATGTAAAGATCACTTTTGGGACCCCAAAATATCGAATTTTCGGGTGTTTTGACCCTGAATTTGAGATATAAACGGGTACAGATGATGCATGCACATATCGACTTTGGACACTCAAAATATCGATTTTTAGCATGGTTTGAGCCTATATTTTGAAAAAATTCTAGCACTGTACAGATCGCTTCTGGGACCAAAAAAATTTCGAATTTTCGGGTGTTTTGAGGTTGAATTTGGAATATAAACGGGTACAGAAGATGCATGCACATATCGACTTTTTGGCACCTAAAAGATCGATTTTCAATATGTTTTGGGCCTGTATTTTGAAAATACTCTAACACGGAGTAGGCATATACAGTTCGCTTCTGGGACCCCAAAATATCGAATTTTCGGGTGTTTTGGGCATGAATTTGAGATATCGACTTTGGGCACCTAAAATATCGATTTTTAGTATGTTTTGGGCCTATACTTTGAAAATATTCTAGCAATGAGTAGGCATGTACAGATCGCTTCTGGGACCCCAAAATATCGAATTTTCGGGTGTTTTGAGCCTGAATTTGAGATATAAACGGGTACAGAAGATGCATGCACATATCGACTTTTGGGCACCTAAAATATCGATTTTGAGCATGTTTTGGGTCTGTATCTTGAAAACATTCTAACTAGGAGTAGGGATGTACAGATCGCTTCTAGGACCCAAAAATACCGAATTTTCGGGTGTTTTGAGCCTGAATTTGAGATATAAACAAGTACAGAAGATGCATGCACATATTGACTTTGGGCACCTAAAATATCGATTTTCAGCATGTTTTGGGCCTGTATTTTGAAAATACTCTAACTATGAGTAGGGATGTACAGATCGCTTCTAGGACCCAAAAATACCGAATTTTCCGGTGTTTTGAGCCTGAATTTGAGATATAAACAGGTACAGAAGATGCATGCACATATTGACTTTGGGCACCTAAAATATCGATTTTCAGCATGTTTTGGGCCTGCATCTGAGTAGGCATGTACAGATCGCTTCTAGGACCCAAAACTATCGAATTTTCGGGTGTTTTGAGCCTGAATTTGAGATATAAACGGGTACAGAAGATGCATGCACATATCGACTTTTGGGCACCAAAAAGATCGATTTTCAGTATGTTTTGGGCCTGTATTTTGAAACTACTCTAACACGGAGTAGGCATGTACAGTTCGCTTCTGGGACCCCAAAATATCGAATTTTAGGGTGTTTTGGGCCTGAATTTGAGATATCGATTTTGGGCACCTAAAATATCGATTATTAGCATGTTTTGGGCCTGTATTTTGAAAATACTCTAACTAGGAGTAGGGATGTACAGATCGCTTCTAGGACCCAAAACTATCGAATTTTCGGGTGTTTTGAGCCTGAATTTGAGATATAAACGGGTACAGAAGATGCATGCACATATCGACTTTTGGGCACCAAAAAGATCGATTTTCAGTATGTTTTGGGCCTGTATTTTGAAAATACTCTAACACGGAGTAGGCATGTACAGTTCGCTTCTGGGACCCCAAAATATCGAATTTTCGGGTGTTTTGGGCCTGAATTTGAGATATCGATTTTGGGCACCTAAAATATCGATTATTAGCATGTTTTGGGCCTATATTTTGAAAATATTCTAGCATTAAGTAGGCATGTAAAGATCACTTTTGGGACCCCAAAATATCGAATTTTCGGGTGTTTTGAGCATGAATTTGAGATATAAACGGGTACAGAAGATGCATGCACATATCGACTTTGGACACTCAAAATATCGATTTTTAGCATGGTTTGAGCCTATATTTTGAAAAAATTCTAGCACTGTACAGATCGCTTCTGGGACCTAAAAATATCGAATTTTCGGGTGTTTTGAGGTTGAATTTGGAATATAAATGGGTACAGAAGATGCATGCACATATCGACTTTTTGGCACCTAAAAGATCGATTTTCAATATGTTTTGGGCCTGTATTTTGAAAATACTCTAACACGGAGTAGGCATATACAGTTCGCTTCTGGGACCCCAAAATATCGAATTTTCGGGTGTTTTGGGCATGAATTTGAGATATCGACTTTGGGCACCTAAAATATCGATTTTTAGCATGTTTTGGGCCTATACTTTGAAAATATTCTAGCACTGAGTAGGCATGTACAGATCGCTTCTGGGACCCCAAAATATCGAATTTTCGGGTGTTTTGAGCCTGAATTTGAGATATAAACGGGTACAGAAGATGCATGCACATATCGACTTTTGGGCACCTAAAATATCGATTTTGAGCATGTTTTGGGTCTGTATCTTGAAAACATTCTAACTAGGAGTAGGGATGTGCAGATCGCTTCTAGGACCCAAAAATACCGAATTTTCGGGTGTTTTGAGCCTGAACTTGAGATATAAACAAGTACAGAAGATGCATGCACATATTGACTTTGGGCACCTAAAATATCGATTTTGAGCATGTTTTGGGCCTGTATTTTGAAAATACTCTAAATAGGAGTAGGGATGTACAGATCGCTTCTAGGACCCAAAAATACCGAATTTTCCGGTATTTTGAGCCTGAATTTGAGATATAAACAGGTACAGAAGATGCATGCACATATTGACTTTGGGCACCTAAAATATCGATTTTCAGCATGTTTTGGGCCTGCATCTGAGTAGGCATGTACAGATCGCTTCTAGGACCCAAAACTATCGAATTTTCGGGTGTTTTGAGCCTGAATTTGAGATATAAACGGGTACAGAAGATGCATGCACATATCGACTTTTGGGCACCAAAAAGATCGATTTTCAGTATGTTTTGGGCCTGTATTTTGAAAATACTCTAACACGGAGTAGGCATGTACAGTTCGCTTCTGGGACCCCAAAATATTGAATTTTCGGGTGTTTTGGGCTGAATTTGAGATATAGATTTTGGGCACCTAAAATATCGATTATTAGCATGTTTTGGGCCTATATTTTGAAAATATTCTAGCACTGAGTAGGCATGTAAAGATCACTTTTGGGACCCCAATATATCGAATTTTCGGGTGTTTTGAGCATGAATTTGAGATATAAACGGGTACAGATGATGCATGCACATATCGACTTTGGACACTCAAAATATCGATTTTTAGCATGGTTTGAGCCTATATTTTGAAAAAATTCTAGCACTGTACAGATCGCTTCTGGGACCCAAAAATATCGAATTTTCGGGTGTTTTGAGGTTGAATTTGGGATATAAACGGGTACAGAAGATGCATGCACATATCGACTTATGGGCACTTAAAATATCGATTTTGAGCATGTTTTGGGTCTTTATCTTGAAAACATTCTAACTAGGAGTAGGGATGTACAGATCGCTTCTGGGACCCCAAAATATAGAATTTTCGGGTGTTTTGGGCATGAATTTGAGATATCGACTTTGGGCACCTAAAATATCGATTTTTAGCATGTTTTGGGCCTATATTTTGAAAATATTCTAGCACTGAGTAGGCATGTACAGATCTCTTCTGGGACCCCAAAATATCGAATTTTCGGGTGTTTTGAGCCTGAATTTGAGATATAAACGGGTACAGAAGATGCATGCACATATCGACTTATGGGCACTTAAAATATCGATTTTGAGCATGTTTTGGGTCTTTATCTTGAAAACATTCTAACTAGGAGTAGGGATGTACAGATCGCTTCTGGGACCCCAAAATATAGCATTTTCGGGTGTTTGTAGCCTGAATTTCAGATATAAACGGGTACAGAAGATTCATGCACATATCGACTTTTGGGCACCAAAAAGATCGATTTTCAGTATGTTTTGGGCCTGTATTTTGAAAATACTCTAACACGGAGTAGGCATGTACAGTTCACTTCTGGGACCCCAAAATATCTAATTTTCGGGTGTTTTGGGCCTGAATTTGAGATATCGACTTAGGGCACCTAAAATATCGGTTTTTAGCATGTTTTGGGCCTATATTTTTAAAATTTTCTAGCACTAAGTAGGCATGTACAGATCGCTTCTGGGACCCCAAAATAACCAAATTTCGGGTGTTTTGAGCCTGAATTTAAGATATAACCGGGTACAGAAGATGCATGCACATATCGACTTTTGGGCACCTAAAATATCGATTTTGAGCATGTTTTGGGCCTGTATTTTGAAAATACTCTAACTAGGAGTAGGCATGTACAGATCGCTTCTGGGACCCAAAAATATCGAATTTTCGGGTGTTTTGAGCCTGAATTTGAGATATAAACGGGTACAGAAGATGCATGCACATATCGACTTTGGACACTTAAAATATTGATTTTTAGCATGTTTTGAGCCTATATATTGAAAACATTCTAGCACTGACTAGACATGTACAGATCGTTTCTGGGACCCAAAATTATCGAATTTTCGGGTGTTTTGAGGTTGAATTTGAGATATAAACGAGTGCAGAAGATGCATACACATGTTGACTTTGGGTACCTAAAATATCGATTTTCAGCATGTTTTGGGCCTGCATCTGAGTAGGCATGTACAGATCGCTTCTGGGACCCCAAAATATCGAATTTTTGGGTGTTTGTAGCCTGAAATTAAGATATAAACGGGTACAGAAGATGCATGCACATATCGACTTTTGGGCACCAAAAAGATCGATTTTCAGTATGTTTTGGGCCTGTATTTTGAAAATACTCTAACACGGAGTAGGTATGTACAGTTAGCTTCTGGGACCCCAAAATATCGAATTTTCGGGTGTTTTGGGCCTGAATTTGAGATATTGATTTTGGGCACCTAAAATATCGATTATTAGCATGTTTTGGGCCTATATTTTGAAAATATTCTATCACTGAGTTGGCATGTACAGATTGCTTCTGGGACCCCAAAATATCGAATTTTCGGGTGTTTTGAGCCTGAATTTGAGATATAAATGGGTAAAGATGATGCATGCACATATCGACTTTGGACACTTAAAATATCGATTTTTAGCATGGTTTGAGCCTATATTTTGAAAAAATTCTAGCACTGTACAGATCGCTTCTGGGACCCAAAAATATCGAATTTTCGGGTGTTTTGAGGTTGAATTTGGGATATTAACGGGTACAGAAGATGCATGCACATATCGACTTTTTGGTACCTAAAAGATCGATTTTCAGTATGTTTTGGGCCTGTATTTTGAAAATACTCTAACACGGAGTAGGCATGTACAGTTCGCTTCTGGGACCCCAAAATATCGAATTTTCGGGTGTTTTGGGCCTGAATTTGAGATATCGACTTTGGGCACATAAAATATCGATTTTTAGCTTGTTTTGGGCCTATATTATGAAAATATTCTAGCACTGAGTAGGCATGTACAGATCGCTTCTGGGTCCCCAAAATATCGAATTTTCGGGTGTTTTGAGCCTGAATTTGAGATATAAACGGGTACAGATGATGCATGCACATATCGACTTTGGACACTTAAAATATCGATTTTTAGCATGTTTTGAGCCTATATTTTGAAAAAATTCTAGCACTGAGTAGGCATGTACAGATCTCTTCTTGGACCCAAAAATATAGAATTTTCGGGTGTTTTGAGGTTGAATTAGGGATATAAACGGGTGCAGAAGATGCATACACATATTGACTTTGGTCACCTAAAATATCGATTTTCAGCTTGTTTTGGGCCTGTATCTTGAAAACATTCTAACTAGGAGTAGGAATGTACAGATCGCTTCTGGGACCCGAAAATATCGAATTTTCGAGTGTTTTGAACCTGAAATTGAGATATAAACGGGTACAGAAGATGCATCCTCATATCGACTTTTGGGCACCTAAAAGATCGATTTTCAGTATGTTTTGGGCCTGTATATTGAAAATACTCTAACACGGAGTAGGCATGTACAGATCGCTTCTGGGACCCCAAAATATCGAATTTTAGGGTGTTTTGGGCCTGAATTTGAGATATCGACTTTGGGCACCTAAAAGATCGGTTTTCTGTATGTTTTGGGCCTGTGTTTTGAAAATACTCTAACACGGAGTAGGCATGTACAGTTCGCTTCTGGGACCCTAAAATATCGAATTTTCGGGTGTTTTGGGCCTGAATTTGTGATATCGATTTTGGGCACCTGAAATATCGATTTTTAGCATGTTTTGGGCCTATATTTTGAAAATATTCTAGCACTAAGTAGGCATGTACAGATCACTTCTGGGACCCCAAAATATCGAATTTTCGGGTGTTTTGAGCCTGAATTTGAGATATAAACGGGTACAGAAGATGCATGCACAAATCGACTTTTGGGAACCTAAAATATCGATTTTGAGCATGTTTTGGGCCCGTATTTTGAAAATACTCTAACTAGGAGTAGGCATGTACAGATCGCTTCTGGAACCCCAAAATATCGAATTATTGGTATAGTGAAACCAGCACAGCTGGATTGCTATAGAATACGCCCCTTCACAAGCCCAGGCCCCGTATAGGCATAATCTGGGTTGGAATGGTCAATTCCGTGACGTTCATCAGAAGTAAATAAAATTCAAATCTGGCGCTGTACTGATAGTGGAGCCACCTGGTGGTGGCGCGGTGAGGTATTAAGCTCCTCCTCCGCTGAATACCGCTCGCTCACTTTGTCGCGGAACACGTCTCAGTCAACATCCACGCTCCTCGCTGCTACGCTATGGTATTGTGTCACGTGTTCCTGCTATTGGTTCTTTTGTGTTCTAGTGGCTAGCCTGCTTTGCAGATGCATCGTGTGTGTATTCTATGAGGGTTTTAGGTGTTTATGGGGTTTTTTTCTTCGTTAGGACTGAGTTCTTTTTTCCTTAGCGAAGGGGGGCTTTTCAGCCCCTTTGTTCGGAGTTTTTCTCCGTTTTTCCCCCCTTTCACCTTTCCTCCTGCCACTAGTACATTCTTCGTGTGTATTTTATCAGGGTTTCTGGGGTTTTTAGCGAGGTTAGTGGGCGCCACGTGGGACTTCACCTCCCCACGTGGTGAGCACATGGGGTCTTTGCAGCCCTTCCTCTTGCCTTCCCCGATTATTATGTGTCCCCTCTCGGTAAAGGGGAGTGAGAATTGTGCCCTGGTTCTCTCTTCCTCTCCCGGGCGGGGGTTTTTTATTTGATTTTTGGTGTTTTTCCAATATTTTTAGCCTGGAGTGTTTCTTCTCAGGCTACCGGGTCCCCTCCTCCCCCTCCTTCTGGATCCTTCTGTCCAGGGGGGCCCTCTTTTACCCGCTCCATGTGGCGGGCTGTTTTGGTTTTACGGGGTTTTTCCCTGGTCGGGTGCACGAGTGTGGGGGGTCGTGTCCTGGTCCCCGGGTACAGCGGGCGTGTCCCGCGCTTCTTTCCTTCGGGGAGGATGGGTTTCGTGTCTTCTGTGTTCCAGTGTTTGCACGTGTTAACCCATGTTTGTGTATTCTTTTCTCCCTCAGCCTACTCGTGCCCTTTGTGCTGCTTCGGGGTGTACCGTGCGGGTCTCGCCTGACGGACACCTGCACTGTTCGCCTCACGCACCCTGCTTCACTCCCTTGGGTTACGACCCTTTGGCGTGTGGTGTGTGCCGCCCCTGGGCTGAGTTGTGTCGGGTTACCTCCCCTTCTGCCCGCTCCAAGCTCCCCGCCCTTGCTTCTCTTCATATGGCGTGGACGAGGGCTAGGAGAATGGCCCA
Organism: Petrolisthes cinctipes; assembly: GCA_033782935.1. Lineage (NCBI taxonomy): Eukaryota > Metazoa > Arthropoda > Malacostraca > Decapoda > Porcellanidae > Petrolisthes > Petrolisthes cinctipes. The sequence goes on from JAWQEG010000486.1 coordinate 2,993,287, forward strand.
CAAACGAGACGGTTCTTCTTTGGCGTGGGTGGACCCGATTTTGGGAGCGGACCTGGGTTTATTCAGGACCCGTTACCCTTCATCCTGTCTCTCAGAGTATCAGGGGCTAGAACCTCCTGAGGCCCGAGAGATTGAGCCTCCTTCCCTAGACGGTACTACGACTCCTTCTCGGGGCTTAGCCCCCCGGGAAACGAGCGAGTCTGTCGCGCTGGTTCCCCCGACTACCTCACCGGTACAAGGGCCCAGCAGGGAACCCCCAGCTTCGCCTCCTGCTAGAGCTGGTTCCTCAGGCCTCTCTAGAGGACGCAAGCGTTCAGCTAAAAGGTCCCGCCACTCCAGGAAGTCCCGTGCTCTTCGCCGTTCTCCTTCCTCCTCTTCTTCGTCGTCCTCTTCCTCTTCTTCGTCGTTGGGGAGCTCTCCTTCGCCCGCCCGCAAATCCCGCAAGGGTAAGCGGGGGGGGGACAGCCCCTCGTCGAGGAAGATAGTTAAGATCTTCCACACCCTTATTCCTCACGCTTTTCCTGGGGCGTCCATCGCGCAGCTTCCGGCTGTCGCTACGGAACCCGCTCTTTTTCCCCCGCCTCCCGCTGCTGCTCCCGTCGAGGGCGCGAGTCCTCCCGGGGATGGGGGAGTCCTTTTCGTGCCTCCCGTTTCCCCGGGACTCGAGTCTCCGTCGGGGGACGTAGCTGAGGAGTTGGTTACCTCCGCACCTCCGTCCCCGTCACCCCCTCCTTCGGGAGACGGATACCTTCCCTACTCTTGGTCTCTTCTCCCTCCTACCTGGACCCACTCTTCGGAGGAGGGCAGACTGGTGGCTTGGTCTCCGGACACGGCTCAACCAGACGTGTGGAACCGGAGGGATGACGTCCTGGTGAAGTGGGGGGCGGATGAGAAGGGCGAGGCTATTCCCTTCTACAAGGTCCGTCCTATCTCAGCGCCCGTACCCACTTCATCTAGGGTGTCCTCTGCGGCGACCCTGGACGCGATGGGGTTTCTGGTGGAGTACAGCCAGCTGCACTTGTCCGGGGCTTGGAGGATTGACCGCTCCCACGGTAACACGGCGCTCCTCCTTTTCCCGGACGCGTACTTCCCGGGGGATAAGGGCGAAGGGGACCTGGACATTCCAGCCCTTCTCCTTAAGTCCCTGGACCACCAGAGAAACAACGCGCCCAGGAAGCCCCCTCCTCCGTCTTTCCCCGTCATCCTCCCTCATTCCCGGGCCCCCCCGGGCTTGAGGGAGTGCCTGTGGAAGACGGAGAAGGAGCCCCCGGTCCCCTATCAGCTGAAGGAGCCCGATGGCAAGTTGCGACAGGCGGAGTCTGCTACCCGTCTAGAGTTGGCCCACACCATCTCCACGGGGGCAGCCGCCTCGTTGATCAGGGACTGCCTCAACGCCCTTACCAACTCCTACCACGAGATGTCGGGTGTACAGCTAGCGTGAGTACCTTACTCGTGTGTCATGTTTATTAGGGATACTGGGTAGAGGGTCTCTCTGTTACTCCCGGGTACTTATCCCCGGGTTCGCTCGGGTTTTTCCTTGTTTACCCCTTACAGTGACACCCTCTCTTCCATGGCCACCGTGATGGAGGGCGTGGCGGCGATGGTGACCCACTTCATGCGGGAGGAGGCGAAGGCTTTCGCCGAGGCGAGACTGGCAGCCCGCCAGGCAGCGGCTAAATCTGCGCCGGAGATGGCACAGAGGGGAGTGGTGCGAGCTGCCCCCCTGTCCCCTGCCCTCTTTGATCAACCAGCGACAGACACAATCTTCGCCTCCCTCCCAGCGGTAATCAATTTACCAAAACCCTCCACCTCCAAGTAAGTACCTCTCGTGTTCGTCTTACCCGAGTTTTCACGGGGGTGAAATGGAAGGATTTTCGGGTCTACTTTGGTTCCTAATCATTCTGTTTGTCCGTAGGCCACGTGCCCCACAGCCATCCAGACCAGCCTACCAGCCCCGGAGGCCCTCCCAGCCCTCCAGGCTACCGAGGCCCTCCTATCCCACTCCCCCGAAAGCACACAACAGGCCCTCCCAGAGGGGCCAGCAGCCGTTTCGGGGAAGGGGACAGGGCTCCAGGTCCTACTCCAAGCCCAAGTCCTCCTTCAACCACCCCTCCCAGAAGGACCGCTCCACTTGAGGGTCCCACTCTGGGCTGTCTCACAGGGTGGTCAGCAGCCTGGCCCGCCCACGGCTGGCCAGCAAGGATAATTCGCCAGGGCCTGTCATGGCCCTGGATTACTGTTCCGGTGAGTAACTGTCATCTTTCCTATTCTGACATATGAATTATGCCTAATCCCGTCCTTGGGTTACCGTTAGGTCAAAATCAGATTTTCCCTTGCGGTCAAAATCTCTGCCTCTCCCGTCATTTACCCTCCAACCACCCCGGGTCCCTCGGGCCCCGGGGGATTAGGATTAACGGTACTCTCACTGACACCTGTCTCTTCCCGTTACAGCCACTACGTCTACCTCCTGCCTCAACCAAAGTGTCACTTTCGGTCGTCCCGCATGTGTTAGAAATGCGGGAAAAAGGGGTAGTGGAGCGGGCGACGAGAAGGGTCTTTCTTTCTCGTTTATTCACGGTCCCCAAAAAGGACCAGGGAAAAACGAGATTGGTGATGGACCTGAGCAAGCTAAACAAATTCGTGAAAACATTACATTTCAGGATGGTTTCGGTTGCTCAGGTCCACACAGTTCTGAGGAAGGGAGACTGGTTAGCTTCCCTGGATCTCAAGGATGCGTACTGGCACGTCCCGATCCACCCCAGGTTTCGCCGTTTTCTGGCCTTCCAGGTGGGGACCGAGACGTTCCAGTTTACCAGGCTCCCTTTCGGTCTTTCTCTAGCTCCGCGAGTCTTCACAAAGCTCGTGAGGGTGGTGGCATCCCGTCTGGCAGAGGCGGGTGTTCCCACCCTCATGTACCTGGACGATTGGTTGCTTCATGCCCCTTCCAAGGAGCAGGTAGCAAACAACGTCCGGGTAGCGAGGGGAGTGCTAGAGGAAATGCGGTTCCTGTTGAACATCCCCAAGTCCTCTCTCACCCCCACTCGCAAGCTGTGTTGGCTAGGAATAGAGTGGGACTCTCTTTCGGCCACCCTCTCTCTCGCTCCAGACAACGCCCGCCGGACCCTCCGCCACGTCCGCCAGGCGCATTTTTCCCGTACTTTCTCTCGCCGCCAGTGGGAATCATTGCTCGGGTCCCTAAATTTCGCAGCCCCTGCAATGCCCCTGGGACGATTGAAACACAGGAGGCTGACGCGGGAGGTAAACCTCCACCTGTCCCCCGCACACAGGGACCTTCCCAGGCAAGTGTCCCCCTCTCTCCACCGCCTCCTTCGCCCCTGGCTACGTCCCGGTGCCCTGCGTCAGCGGGTCCCCTGGGTGTTCCCTCCCCCGGGGATCACGGTGGCGACAGACGCATCGGACGTAGGCTGGGGATACCAGTCTTGCCTGGGACATCAACGTTGCGGGGGATGGAAGGAAGGGGAAAGGCTACTGCACATCAACGCCCGGGAGTTGATGGTAGCGAAGGAATGGCTCAACAGACACCCTCAGTTTGCCAGGATAGGCATCCGCTTCGATATGGACAACGTTGCGGCCGTGCAGTGCCTACAGAAACAGGGCACCGCACGGTCGGAAATTCTCCTGTCCCTGTCAGAACAGATTTTCGCAATAGCGGCCAAGAGGGACATTCACCTCTCAGCCCGCTACGTGCCAGGGCGGGAGAACGATTGGGCGGACCACCTATCCAGGTTCAGGGGGACGTCAGTCGAGTGGCAACTGCGTCCCCTTGTGTTCGAGTCTCTCTGCCTTCGCTACGGGACACCGGAGGTGGACCTATTCGCCTCCCCATCCACGGCCCTACTCCCTCTGTTCCTGACATTCTCATCCAGAACAGAAGCGGGAGGCCCGGACGCCTTCACAGAGGACTGGAACAGGTGGGGGCATCTCTACCTCTTCCCACCCCCAGCCACTTCAGTCCTCCTGAAGGCGATCCTCAAGCTGCGCACGTTCAGGGGGAGGGTTCTCCTCATAGCCCCCCTCTGGCCAGCACAGCCGTGGTTCGGAGAGTTGTCCCGGTGGTGCCCTCATCCCCTTCAGTTGGGATCGGCGTGCCTCTCCAGCACCCTGTCTGCACCACTCCAAGCGTCACTGAAACTACACGCTTGGAGTTTCTACGGGGAGTCCTCAGCAAAAGGTTCACTAAGGAGACAGTGGACAAGATGTTGAGGGCTCATCGTCAGTCGTCGGTGCGACAATACGAATCGTGCTGGAAAAGATTCCAGGACTTCTTGCGAAGACACCCCTCCAGGGTCATCTCGGAGGACACAGTCCTGGAATTCCTCACGTGGCTCGCCGATTCCACCAACAGGGCCCCGGCGACGGTGCTTGCGCATCACGCAGCCCTGTCTGATCCCCTCCTCCTGGGTTTTAACATTAAGGTTTCGGAGAGGCCTCTCTCTCTCCTGAGGATGGGGATTCAGGCGGGGACCGCACCTCACCGGGCCCAGACACCCTCCTGGTCCCTTCACCGCGTCCTTTCCTACCTGACCTTCGAGGGGGTCCCTCTGGAGGTTTGTCACCTCCTCCAGAAAGCTCTCTTCCTGCTCGCCTTAGCTACAGGTTACAGGGCATCTCAGTTGGCAGCCCTGACCCGTCACACAGCCTTTTCTTCCGTAACCCCTAACCTTACTTCCTTAACCATCTCCCCCTCTCCTGCTTTTCTAGCTAAGAACGAGCAGGCTGACGACAGAATTGGCCCTCTCGCAGTACCCTCGTTCCTGAGGGATGGAAATTTCTCTGCCGAGTGATAGAGAACGGGGATCCCGGACACGCCCCGAGGGCTCACAGCGTTAGGGGCGTGGCCGCCTCCCTCGCCTTCCTCAGGACTCACTCGGTGGAGAGGGTCAGGGATTTGGGGGGCTGGGCTTCCACTTCCTCCTTCAGGACGAGGTACCTGTTCCACTCGCTCTCCCCTACCCCCTGTGTGGCTATGGGTACTCCACCTTCTATTCCCCAGGGTCCCCGCGGGAGACACATGGGGGGGAGGGGCCGCCCGAAGAGAAAAGGTCGGGTGACTTAAGTCCCGTCACTATCATCCCATACCTCATCCACATCTTGTACAGCTTCATGCTCATCCCCATTCTTTACGTGTAAATATGGTGAGGGAAAGACAAAAATAAATTACATTGTTACGGAATTCTTGTGTATTCATTTTCCAAACAATTACTTTACTATGATGAGTGACAGGATATAATATTACACAGGATATCTGGATCCTAGTGTCCTCCTTCATCCCCTCGGGATCACATTACCTGAGCGAGGGCCATAGCACTAACTCAGAAGACTTGAATAAAGGGGGGGGGGGGTTGCCATGGTCACCTCCCCCCTCCTCTCCTAGACCCAAACCCTCAAGTCTGCCTATAAAGACTTTATGTGTAACAATTCTGGTCTATAACAGAATGGTCTACGGGTATATGGTTTAAGCTAATACTGCCCCACCACGGCTACTCACCTAGCCAGTGTCGGGAGGGGCGTTAGCTTCTGCCTCACCGGGCTCGGTTACCTTTCCTGCCCTCCGCTCTCAACCACTCTTAACTAGCACGTGATTGCCTCCACCTCACCTCCCACCTACCGCATCGCATGCATAGCAATCCAGCTGTGCTGGTTTCACTATACCAATAATAGTGCATTTGTCGCGGCTTCTAGCCGCTTAAATTGTATTTATTGGTTGTGAAACCAGCACAGCTTTTACTGTCCCACCCACCTCCCGATGCGGCAGGCATTCACTTCTTTCTCATTGGAGTGAGCGAGCGGTATTCAGCGGAGGAGGAGCTTAATACCTCACCGCGCCACCACCAGGTGGCTCCACTATCAGTACAGCGCCAGATTTGAATTTTATTTACTTCTGATGAACGTCACGGAATTGACCCTTCCAACCCAGATTATGCCTATACGGGGCCTGGGCTTGTGAAGGGGCGTATTCTATAGCAATCCAGCTGTGCTGGTTTCACAACCAATAAATACAATTTAAGCGGCTAGAAGCCGCGACAAATGCACTATTTTCAGGTGTTTTGAGCCTGAATTTGATATATAAACGGGTACAGAAGATGCATGCACATATCGACTTTGGACACTAATAATATCGATTTTTAGCATGTTTTGAGCCTATATTTTGAAAACATTCTAGCACTGACTAGATATGTACAGATCGCTTCTGATACCCAAAATTATCGAATTTTCGGGTGTTTTGAGGTTGAATTTGAGATATAAACAAGTGCAGAAGATGCATACACATGTTGACTTTGGGCACCTAAAATATCGATTTTTAGCATGTTTTGGGCCTGCATCTGGGTAGGCATGTACAGATCGCTTCTGGGACCCCAAAATATCGAACGTTCTAGTGTTTGTAGCCTGAATTTGAGATATAAACGGGTACAGAAGATGTATGCACATATCGACTTTTGGGCACCAAACAGATCGATTTTCAGTATGTTTTGGGCCTGTATTTTGAAAATACTCTAACACGGAGTAGGCATGTACAGTTCGCTTCTGGGACCCCAAAATATCGAATTTTCGGGTGTTTTGGGCCTGAATTTAAGATATACATTTTGGGCACCTAAAATATCGATTTTTAGCATGTTTTGGGCCTATATTTTGAAAATATTCTAGCACTAAGTAGGCATGTACAGATCACTTCTTGGACCCCAAAATATCGAATTTTCGGGTGTTTTGAGCCCGAATTTGAGATATAAACGGATACAGATGATGCATGCACATATCGACTTTGGACACTTAAAATATCGATTTTTAGCTTGTTTTAAGCCTATATTTTGAAAATATTCTAGCACTGAGTAGGCATGTACAGATCGCTTCTGGGACCAAAAAATATCGAATTTTCGGGTGTTTTGAGGTTGAATTTGGGATATAAACGGGTGCAGAAGATGCATACACATATTGACTTTGGTCACCTAAAATATCGATTTTCAGCTTGTTTTGGGCCTTTATCTTGAAAACATTCTAACTAGGAGTGTGCATGTACAGATCGCTTCTGGGACCCCAAAATATCGAATTTTCGGGCGTTTTGAACCTGAATTTGATATATAAACGGGTACAGAAGATGCATCCTCATATCGACTTTTGGGCACCTAAAAGATCGATTTTCAGTATGTTTTGGGCCTGTATATTGAAAATACTCTAACACGGAGTAGGCATGTACAGTTCGCTTCTGGGACCCTAAAATATCGAATTTTCGGGTGTTTTGGGCCTGAATTTGAGATATCGATTTTGGGCACCTGAAATATCGATTTTTAGCATGTTTTGGGCCTATATTTTGAAAATATTCTAGCACTAAGTAGGCATGTACAGATCACTTATGGGACCCCAAAATATCGAATTTTCGGGTGTTTTGAGCCTGAATTTGAGATATAAACGGGTACAGAAGATGCATGCACAAATCGACTTTTGGGAACCTAAAATATCGATTTTGAGCATGTTTTGGGCCTGTATTTTGAAAATACTCTAACTAGGAGTAGGCATGTACAGATCGCTTCTGGGACCCCAAAATATCGAATTTTCAGGTGTTTTGAGCCTGAATTTGAGATATAAACGGGTACAGAAGATGCATGCACATATCGACTTTGGACACTAATAATATCGATTTTTAGCATGTTTTGAGCCTATATTTTGAAAACATTCTAGCACTGACTAGACATGTACAGATCGCTTCTGATACCCAAAATTATCGAATTTTCGTTTGTTTTGAGGTTGAATTTGAAATATAAACGAGTGCAGAAGATGCATACACATGTTGACTTTGGGCACCTAAAATATCGATTTTTAGCATGTTTTGGGCCTGCATCTGAGTAGGCATGTACAGATCGCTTCTGGGACCCCAAAATATCGAATTTTCTAGTGTTTGTAGCCTGAATTTGAGATATAAACGGGTACAGAAGATGCATGCACATATCGACTTTTGGGCACCAATAAGATCGATTTTCAGTATGTTTTGGGCCTGTATTTTGAAAATACTCTAACACGGAGTAGGCATGTACAGTTCGCTTCTGGGACCCCAAAATATCGAATTTTCGGGTGTTTTGGGCCTGAATTTAAGATATACATTTTGGGCACCTAAAATATCGATTTTTAGCATGTTTTGGGCCTATATTTTGAAAATATTCTAGCACTAAGTAGGCATGTACAGATCACTTCTTGGACCCCAAAATATCGAATTTTCGGGTGTTTTGAGCCCGAATTTGAGATATAAACGGATACAGATGATGCATGCACATATCGACTTTGGACACTTAAAATATCGATTTTTAGCTTGTTTTAAGCCTATATTTTGAAAATATTCTAGCACTGAGTAGGCATGTACAGATCGCTTCTGGGACCAAAAAATATCGAATTTTCGGGTGTTTTGAGGTTGAATTTGGGATATAAACGGGTGCAGAAGATGCATACACATATTGACTTTGGTCACCTAAAATATCGATTTTCAGCTTGTTTTGGGCCTTTATCTTGAAAACATTCTAACTAGGAGTGTGCATGTACAGATCGCTTCTGGGACCCCAAAATATCGAATTTTCGGGCGTTTTGAACCTGAATTTGATATATAAACGGGTACAGAAGATGCATCCTCATATCGACTTTTGGGCACCTAAAAGATCGATTTTCAGTATGTTTTGGGCCTGTATATTGAAAATACTCTAACACGGAGTAGGCATGTACAGTTCGCTTCTGGGACCCTAAAATATCGAATTTTCGGGTGTTTTGGGCCTGAATTTGAGATATCGATTTTGGGCACCTGAAATATCGATTTTTAGCATGTTTTGGGCCTATATTTTGAAAATATTCTAGCACTAAGTAGGCATGTACAGATCACTTATGGGACCCCAAAATATCGAATTTTCGGGTGTTTTGAGCCTGAATTTGAGATATAAACGGGTACAGAAGATGCATGCACAAATCGACTTTTGGGAACCTAAAATATCGATTTTGAGCATGTTTTGGGCCTGTATTTTGAAAATACTCTAACTAGGAGTAGGCATGTACAGATCGCTTCTGGGACCCCAAAATATCGAATTTTCAGGTGTTTTGAGCCTGAATTTGAGATATAAACGGGTACAGAAGATGCATGCACATATCGACTTTGGACACTAATAATATCGATTTTTAGCATGTTTTGAGCCTATATTTTGAAAACATTCTAGCACTGACTAGACATGTACAGATCGCTTCTGATACCCAAAATTATCGAATTTTCGTTTGTTTTGAGGTTGAATTTGAAATATAAACGAGTGCAGAAGATGCATACACATGTTGACTTTGGGCACCTAAAATATCGATTTTTAGCATGTTTTGGGCCTGCATCTGAGTAGGCATGTACAGATCGCTTCTGGGACCCCAAAATATCGAATTTTCTAGTGTTTGTAGCCTGAATTTGAGATATAAACGGGTACAGAAGATGCATGCACATATCGACTTTTGGGCACCAATAAGATCGATTTTCAGTATGTTTTGGGCCTGTATTTTGAAAATACTCTAACACGGAGTAGGCATGTACAGTTCGCTTCTGGGACCCCAAAACATCGAATTTTCGGGTGTTTTGGGCCTGAATTTGAGATATCGATTTAGGGCACCTAAAATATCGATTATTAGCATGTTTTGGGCCTATGTTTGGAAATATTCTAGCACTAAGTAGGCATGTAAAGATCACGTTTGGGACCCCAAAATATCGAATTATCGGGTGTTTTGAGCCTGAATTTGAGATATAAACGGGTACAGATGATGCATGCACATATCGACTTTGGACACTCAAAATATCGATTTTTAGCATGGTTTGTGCCTATATTTTGAAAAAATTCTAGCACTGTACAGATCGCTTCTGGGACCCAAAAATATCGAATTTTCGGGTGTTTTGAGGTTGAATTTGAGATATAAACGGGTACAGAAGATGCATGCACATATCGACTTTTTGGCACCTAAAAGATCGGTTTTCAGTATGTTTTGGGCCTGTATTTTGAAAATACTCTAACACGGAGTAGGCATGTACAGTTCGCTTCTGGGACCCCAAAATATCGAATTTTCGGGTGTTTTGGGTATGAATTTGAGATATCGACTTTGGGCACCTAAAATATCGATTTTTAGCATGTTTTGGGCCTATATTTTGAAAATATTCTAGCACTGAGTAGGCATGTACAGATCGCTTCTGGGACCCCAAAATATCGAATTTTCGGGTGTTTTGAGCCTGAATTTGAGAGATAAACGGGTACAGAAGATGCATGCACATATCGACTTTTGGGCACCTAAAATATCGATTTTGAGCATGTTTTGGGTCTGTATCTTGAAAACATTCTAAATAGGAGTAGGGATGTACAGATCGCTTCTAGGACCCATAAATACCGAATTTTTGGGTGTTTTGAGCCTGAATTTGAGATATAAACAGGTACAGAAGATGCATGCACATATTGACTTTGGGCACCTAAAATATCGATTTTCAGCATGTTTTGGGCCTGCATCTGAGTAGGCATGTACAGATCGCTTCTAGGACCCAAAACTATCGATTTTTCGGGTGTTTTGAGCCTGAATTTGAGATAAAAACGGGTACAGAAGATGCATGCACATATCGACTTTGGACACTTAAAATATCGATTTTTAGCATGTTTTGAGCCTATTTTTTGAAAAAATTCTAGCACTGAGTAGGCATGTACAGATCGCTTCTGGGACCCAAAAATATCGAATTTTCGGGAGTTTTGAGGTTGAATTTGGGATATAAACGGGTACAGAAGATGCATGCACATATCGACTTTTGGGCACCTAAAAGATCGATTTTCAGTATGTTTTGGGCCTGTATTTTGAAAATACTCTAACACGGAGTAGGCATGTACAGTTCGCTTCTGGGACCCCAAAATATCGAATTTTCGGGTATTTTGGGCCTGAATTTAAGATATACATTTTGGGCACCTAAAATATCGATTTTTAGCATGTTTTGGGCCTATATTTTGAAAATATTCTAGCACTAAGTAGGCATGTACAGATCACTTTTTGGACCCCAAAATATCGAATTTTCGGGTGTTTTGAGCCCGAATTTGAGATATAAACGGATACAGATGATGCATGCACATATCGACTTTGGACACTTAAAATATCGATTTTAGCTTGTTTTGAGCCTATATTTTGAAAATATTCTAGCACTGAGTAGGCATGTACAGATCGCTTCTGGGACCCAAAAATATCGAATTTTCGGGTGTTTTGAGGTTGAATTTGGGATATAAACGGGTGCAGAAGATGCATGCACAAATCGACTTTTGGGAACCTAAAATATCGATTTTGAGCATGTTTTGGGCCTGTATTTTGAAAATACTCCAACTAGGAGTAGGCATGTACAGATCGCTTCTGGGACCCCAAAATATCGAATTTTCAGGTGTTTTGAGCCTGAATTTGAGATATAAACGGGTACAGAAGATGCATGCACATATCGACTTTGGACACTAATAATATCGATTTTTAGCATGTTTTGAGCCTATATTTTGAAAACATTCTAGCACTGACTAGACATGTACAGATCGCTTCTGATACCCAAAATTATCGAATTTTCGTTTGTTTTGAGGTTGAATTTGAAATATAAACGAGTGCAGAAGATGCATACACATGTTGACTTTGGGCACCTAAAATATCGATTTTTAGCATGTTTTGGGCCTGCATCTGAGTAGGCATGTACAGATCGCTTCTGGGACCCCAAAATATCGAATTTTCTAGTGTTTGTAGCCTGAATTTGAGATATAAACGGGTACAGAAGATGCATGCACATATCGACTTTTGGGCACCAATAAGATCGATTTTCAGTATGTTTTGGGCCTGTATTTTGAAAATACTCTAACACGGAGTAGGCATGTACAGTTCGCTTCTGGGACCCCAAAATATCGAATTTTCGGGTGTTTTGGGTATGAATTTGAGATATAAACGGGTACAGATGATGCATGCACATATCGACTTTGGACACTCAAAATATCGATTTTTAGCATGGTTTGTGCCTATATTTTGAAAAAATTCTAGCACTGTACAGATCGCTTCTGGGACCCAAAAATATCGAATTTTCGGGTGTTTTGAGGTTGAATTTGAGATATAAACGGGTACAGAAGATGCATGCACATATCGACTTTTTGGCACCTAAAAGATCGATTTTCAGTATGTTTTGGGCCTGTATTTTGAAAATCCTCTAACACGGAGTAGGCATGTACAGTTCGCTTCTGGGACCCCAAAATATCGAATTTTCGGGTGTTTTGGGTATGAATTTGAGATATCGACTTTGGGCACCTAAAATATCGATTTTTAGCATGTTTTGGGCCTATATTTTGAAAATATTCTAGCACTGAGTAGGCATGTACAGATCGCTTCTGGGACCCCAAAATATCGAATTTTCGGGTGTTTTGAGCCTGAATTTGAGAGATAAACGGGTACAGAAGATGCATGCACATATCGACTTTTGGGCACCTAAAATATCGATTTTGAGCATGTTTTGGGTCTGTATCTTGAAAACATTCTAAATAGGAGTAGGGATGTACAGATCGCTTCTAGGACCCATAAATACCGAATTTTTGGGTGTTTTGAGCCTGAATTTGAGATATAAACAGGTACAGAAGATGCATGCACATATTGACTTTGGGCACCTAAAATATCGATTTTCAGCATGTTTTGGGCCTGTATTTTGAAAATACTCTAACTAGGAGTAATGATGTACAGATCGCTTCTAGGACCCAAAAATACCAAATTTTCCGGTGTTTTGAGCCTGAATTTGAGATATAAACAGGTACAGAAGATGCATGCACATATTGACTTTGGGCACCTAAAATATCGATTTTCAGCATGTTTTGGGCCTGCATCTGAGTAGGCATGTACAGATCGCTTCTAGGACCCAAAACTATCGATTTTTCGGGTGTTTTGAGCCTGAATTTGAGATAAAAACGGGTACAGAAGATGCATGCACATATCGACTTTGGACACTTAAAATATCGATTTTTAGCATGTTTTGAGCCTATTTTTTGAAAAAATTCTAGCACTGAGTAGGCATGTACAGATCGCTTCTGGGACCCAAAAATATCGAATTTTCGGGAGTTTTGAGGTTGAATTTGGGATATAAACGGGTACAGAAGATGCATGCACATATCGACTTTTGGGCACCTAAAAGATCGATTTTCAGTATGTTTTGGGCCTGTATTTTGAAAATACTCTAACACGGAGTAGGCATGTACAGTTCGCTTCTGGGACCCCAAAATATCGAATTTTCGGGTATTTTGGGCCTGAATTTAAGATATACATTTTGGGCACCTAAAATATCGATTTTTAGCATGTTTTGGGCCTATATTTTGAAAATATTCTAGCACTAAGTAGGCATGTACAGATCACTTTTTGGACCCCAAAATATCGAATTTTCGGGTGTTTTGAGCCCGAATTTGAGATATAAACGGATACAGATGATGCATGCACATATCGACTTTGGACACTTAAAATATCGATTTTTAGCTTGTTTTGAGCCTATATTTTGAAAATATTCTAGCACTGAGTAGGCATGTACAGATCGCTTCTGGGACCCAAAAATATCGAATTTTCGGGTGTTTTGAGGTTGAATTTGGGATATAAACGGGTGCAGAAGATGCATACACATATTGACTTTGGTCACCTAAAATATCGATTTTCAGCTTGTTTTAAGCCTTTATCTTGAAAACATTCTAACAAGGAGTGTGCATGTACAGATCGCTTCTGGGACCCCAAAATATCGAATTTTCGGGTGTTTTGAACCTGAATTTGATATATAAACGGGTACAGAAGATGCATCCTCATATCGACTTTTGAACACCTAAAAGATCGATTTTCAGTATGTTTTTGGCCTGTATATTGAAAATACTCTAACACGGAGTAGGCATGTACAGTTCGCTTCTGGGACCCTAAAATATCGAATTTTCGGGTGTTTTGGGCCTGAATTTGAGATATCGATTTTGGGCACCTGAAATATCGATTTTTAGCATGTTTTGGGCCTATATTTTGAAAATATTCTAGCACTAAGTAGGCATGTACAGATCACTTATGGGACCAAAAAATATCGAATTTTCGGGTGTTTTGAGCCTGAATTTGAGATATAAACGGGTACAGAAGATGCATGCACAAATCGACTTTTGGGAACCTAAAATATCGATTTTGAGCATGTTTTGGGCCTGTATTTTGAAAATACTCTAACTAGGAGTAGGCATGTACAGATCGCTTCTGGGACCCCAAAATATCGAATTTTCAGGTGTTTTGAGCCTGAATTTGAGATATAAACGGGTACAGAAGATGCATGCACATATCGACTTTGGACACTAATAATATCGATTTTTAGCATGTTTTGAGCCTATATTTTGAAAACATTCTAGCACTGACTAGACATGTACAGATCGCTTCTGATACCCAAAATTATCGAATTTTCGTTTGTTTTGAGGTTGAATTTGAGATATAAACGAGTGCAGAAGATGCATACACATGTTGACTTTGGGCACCTAAAATATCGATTTTTAGCATGTTTTGGGCCTGCATCTGAGTAGGCATGTACAGATCGCTTCTGGGACCCCAAAATATCGAATTTTCTAGTGTTTGTAGCCTGAATTTGAGATATAAACGGGTACAGAAGATGCATGCACATATCGACTTTTGGGCACCAAAAAGATCGATTTTCAGTATGTTTTGGGCCTGTATTTTGAAAATACTCTAACACGGAGTAGGCATGTACAGTTCGCTTCTGGGACCCCAAAATATCGAATTTTCGGGTGTTTTGGGCCTGAATTTGAGATATCGATTTAGGGCACCTTAAATATCGATTATTAGCATGTTTTGGGCCTATGTTTGGAAATATTCTAGCACTAAGTAGGCATGTAAAGATCACGTTTGGGACCCCAAAATATCGAATTTTCGGGTGTTTTGAGCCTGAATTTGAGATATAAACGGGTACAGATGATGCATGCACATATCGACTTTTTGACACCTAAAAGATCGATTTTCAGTATGTTTTGGGCCTGTATTTTTAAAATACTCTAACACGAAGTAGGCATGTACAGTTCGCTTCTGGGACCCAAAAATATCGAATTTTCGGGTGTTTTGAGCCTGAATTTGAGATATAAACAGGTACAGAAGATGCATGCACATATCGACTTTTTGGCACCTAAAAGATCGATTTTCAGTATGTTTTGGGCCTGTATTTTTAAAATACTCTAACTAGGAGTAGGGATGTATAGTTCGCTTCTGGGACCCCAAAATATCGAATTTTCGGGTGTTTTGGGCCTGAATTTGAGATATCGACTTTGGGCACCTAAAATATCGATTTTAGCATGTTTTGGGCCGATATTTTGAAAATATTCTATCACTGAGTAGGCATGTACAGATCGCTTCTGGGACCCCAAAATATCGAATTTTCGGGTGTTTTGAGCCTGAATTTGAGATATAAACGGGTACAGAAGATGCATGCACATATCGACATTTGGGCACCTAAAATATCGATTTTGAGCATGTTTTGGGTCTGTATCTTGAAAACATTCTAACTAGGAGTAGGGATGTACATATCGCTTCTAGGACCCAAAAATATCGAATTTTCGGGTGTTTTGAGCCTGAATTTGAGATATAAACAGGTACAGAAGATGCATGCACATATTGACTTTGGGCACCTAAAATATCGATTTTCAGCATGTTTTGGGCCTGTATTTTGAAAATACTCTAATTGGAGTAGGGATGTACAGATCGCTTCTAGGACCCAAAAATACCGAATTTTCCGGTGTTTTGAGCCTGAATTTGAGATATAAACAGGTACAGAAGATGCATGTACATATTGACTTTGGGCACCTAAAATATCGATTTTCAGCATGTTTTGGGCCTGCATCTGTGTAGGCATGTACAAATCGCTTCTAGGACCCAAAACTATCGAATTTTCGGGTGTTTTGAGGTTGAATTTGGGATATAAACAGGTACAGAAGATGCATGCACATATCGACTTTTTGGCACCTAAAAGATCGATTTTCAGTATGTTTTGGGCCTGTATTTTGAAAATACTCTAACACGGAGTAGGCATGTACAGTTCGCTTCTGGGACCCCAAAATATCGAATTTTCAGGTGTTTTGGGCCTCAAATTGATATATCGACTTCGGGCACCTAAAATATCGATTTTTAACATGTTTTGGGCCTATATTTTGAAAATATTCTAGCACTGAGTAGGCATGTACAGATCGCTTCTGGGACCCCAAAATATCGAATTTTCGGGTGTTTTGAGACTGAATTTGAGATATAAACGGGTACAGAAGATGCATGCACATATTGACTTTGAGCACCTAAAATATCGATTTTCAGCATGTTTTGGGCCTGTATTTTGAAAATACTCTAACTAGGAGTAGGGATGTACAGATCGCTTCTAAGACCCAAAAATACCAAATTTTCGGGTGTTTTGAGCCTGAATTTGAGATATAAACAGGTACAGAAGATGCATGCACATATTGACTTTGGGCACCTAAAATATCGATTTTCAGCATGTTTTGGGCCTGCATCTGAGTAGGCATGTACAGATAGCTTCTAGGACCCAAAACTATCGAATTTTCGGGTGTTTTGAGCATGAATTTGAGATATAAACGGGTACAGATGATGCATGCACATATCGACTTTGGACACATAAAATATCGATTTTTAGCATGGTTTGAGCCTATATTTTGAAAAAATTCTAGCACTGTACAGATCTCTTCTGGGACCCAAAAATATCGAATTTTCGGGTGTTTTGAGGTTGAATTTGGGATATAAACGGGTACAGAAGATGCATGCAAATATCGACTTTTTGGCACCTAAAAGATCGATTTTGAGCATGTTATGGGCCTGTATTTTGAAAATACTCTAACTAGGAGTAGGCATGTACAGATCGCTTCTGGGACCCAAAAATATCGAATTCTCGGGTGTTTTGAGCCTGAATTTGAGATATAAACGGGTACAGAAGATGAATGCACATATCGACTTTGGACACTTAAAATATCGATTTTTAGCATGTTTTGAGCCTATATTTTGAAAACATTCTAGCACTGACTAGACATGTACAGATCGCTTCTGGGACCCAAAATTATCGAATTTTCGTATGTTTTGAGGTTGAATTTGAGATATAAACGAGTGCAGAAGATGCATACACATATTGACTTTGGGCACCTAAAATATCGATTTTCAGCATGTTTTGGGCCTGCATCTGAGTAGGCATGTACAGATAGTTTCTAGGACCCAAAACTATCGAATTTTCAGGTGTTTTGAGGTTGAATTTGGGATATAAACGGGTACAGAAGATGCATGCACATATCGAATTTGGACACTTAAAATATCGATTTTTAGCATGTTTTGAGCCTATATTTTGAAAAAATTCTAGCACTGTACAGATCGCTCTGGGACCCAAAAATATCGAATTTTCGGGTGTTTTGAGGTTGAATTTGGGATATAAACGGGTACAGAAGATGCATGCACATATCGACTTTTGGGCACCTAAAAGATCGATTGTCAGTATGTTTTGGGCCTATATTTTGAAAAAACTCTAAAACGGAGTAGGCATGTACAGTTCGCTTCTGGGACCCAAAAATATCGAATTTTCGGGTGTTTTGGGCCTGAATTTAAGATATACATTTTGTGCACCTAAAATATCGATTTTTAGCAAGTTTTGGGCCTATATTTTGAAAATATTCTAGCACTAAGTATGCATGTACAGATCACTTCTGGGACCCCAAAATATCGAATTTTCGGGTGTTTTGAGACTTAATTTGAGATATAAACGAGTACAGATGATGCATGCACACATCGACTTTGGACACTGAAAATATCGATTTTTAGCATGTTTTGAGCCTATATTTTGAAAAAATTCTAGCACTGAGTAGGCATGTACAGATCGCTTCTGGGACCCCAAAATATCGAATTTTTGGGTGTTTTGGGCCTGAATTTGAGATATCGACTGTGGGCACCTAAAATATCGGTTTTTAGCATGTTTTCAGCCTATATTTTGAAAATATTCTAGCACTGAGTAGGCATGTACAGATCGCTTCTGGGACCCCAAAATATCCAAATTTCGGGTGTTTTGAACCTGAATTTGAGATATAAACGGGTACAGAAGATGCATCCTTATATCGACGTTTGGGCACCTAAAAGATCGATTTTCAGTATGTTTTGGGCCTGTATATTGAAAATACTCTAACACGGAGTAGGCATGTACAGATCGCTTCTGGGACCCCAAAATATCCAATTTTCGAGTGTTTTGAGCCTGAATTTGATATATAAACGGGTACAGAAGATGCATCCACATATCGACTTTTGGGCACCTAAAATATCGATTTTGAGCTTGTTTTGGGCCTGTATTTTGAAAATACTCTAACTAGGATTAGGCATGTACAGATCGCTTCTGGGACCCAAAAAATATCGAATTTTCGGGTGTTTTGAGCCTGAATTTGAGATATAAACGGGTACATAAGATGCATGCACATATCGACTTTGGACACTTAAAATATCGATTTTGAGCATGTTTTGAGCCTATATTTTGAAAACATTCTAGCACTGACTAGACATGTACAGATCGCTTCTGGGACCCAAAATTATCGAATTTTCGGGTGTTTTGAGGTTGAATTTGAGATATAAACGAGTGCAGAAGATGCATACACATGTTGACTTTGGGTACCTAAAATATTGATTTTCAGCATGTTTTATGCCTGCATCTGAGTAGGCATGTACAGATCGCTTCTGGGACCCCAAAATATCGAATTTTCGGGTGTTTTGAGACTTAATTTGAGATATAAACGAGTACAGATGATGCATGCATATATCGACTTTGGACACTGAAAATATCGATTTTTAGCATGTTTTGAGCCTATATTTTGAAAAAATTCTAGCACTGAGTAGGCATGTACAGATCGCTTCTGGGACCCCAAAATATCGAATTTTTGGGTGTTTTGGGCCTGAATTTGAGATATCGACTGTGGGCACCTAAAATATCGGTTTTTAGCATGTTTTCAGCCTATATTTTGAAAATATTCTAGCACTGAGTAGGCATGTACAGATCGCTTCTGGGACCCCAAAATATCCAAATTTCGGGTGTTTTGAACCTGAATTTGAGATATAAACGGGTACAGAAGATGCATCCTTATATCGACGTTTGGGCACCTAAAAGATCGATTTTCAGTATGTTTTGGGCCTGTATATTGAAAATACTCTAACACGGAGTAGGCATGTACAGATCGCTTCTGTGACCCCAAAAGATCCAATTTTCGAGTGTTTTGAGCCTGAATTTGATATATAAACGGGTACAGAAGATGCATCCACATATCGACTTTTGGGCACCTAAAATATCGATTTTGAGCTTGTTTTGGGCCTGCATTTTGAAAATACTCTAACTAGGATTAGGCATGTACAGATCGCTTCTGGAACCCCAAAATATCCAATTTTCGAGTGTTTTGAGCCTGAATTTGATATATAAACGGGTACGGAAGATGCATCCACATATCGACTTTTGGGCACCTAAAATATCGATTTTGAGCTTGTTTTGGGCCTGTATTTTGAAAATACTCTAACTAGAATTAGGCATGTACAGATCGCTTCTGGGACCCAAAAAATATCGAATTTTCGGGTGTTTTGAGCCTGAATTTGAGATATAAACGGGTACATAAGATGCATGCACATATCGACTTTGGACACTTAAAATATCGATTTTTAGCATGTTTTGAGCCTATATTTTGAAAACATTCTAGCACTGACTAGACATGTACAGATCGCTTCTGGGACCCAAAATTATCGAATTTTCGGGTGTTTTGAGGTTGAATTTGAGATATAAACGAGTGCAGAAGATGCATACACATGTTGACTTTGGGTACCTAAAATATTGATTTTCAGCATGTTTTATGCCTGCATCTGAGTAGGCATGTACAGATCGCTTCTGGGACCCCAAAATATCGAATTTTCGGGTGTTTTGACCCTGAATTTGAGATATAAACGGGTACAGAAGATGCATGCACATATCGACTTTTGGGCACCTAAAAGATCGATTTTCAGTATTGTTTGGGCCTGTATATTGAAAAGACTCTAACACGGAGTAGGCATGTACAGATCGCTTCTGGAACCCCAAAATATCGAATTTTCGGGTGTTTTGGGCCTGAATTTGAGATATCGATTTTGGGCACCTAAAATATCGGTTTTTAGCATGTTTTGGGCCTATATTCTGAAAATATTCTAGCACTGAGTAGGCATGTACAGATCGCTTCTGGGAGACCAAAATATCCAATTTTCGAGTGTTTTGAGCCTGAATTTGAGATATAAACGGGTACAGAAGATGCATGCACATATCGACTTTTGGGCACCTAAAATATCGATTTTGAGCATGTTTTAGGCCTGTATTTTGAAAATACTCTAACTAGGAGTAGGCATGTACAGATCGCTTCTGAGACCCAAAAATGTCGAATTTTCGGCTGTTTTGAGCCTGAATTTGAGATATAAACGGGTACAGAAGAGTCATGCACATATCGACTTTTGGGCACCTAAAAGATCAATTTTCTGTATGTTTTGGGCCTGTATTTTGAAAAAACTCTAACACGCATGTACAGTTCGCTTCTGGGACCCGAAAATATCGAATTTTCGGGTGTTTTGGGCCTGAATTTAAGATATACATTTTGTGCACCTAAAATATCGATTTTTAGCATGTTTTGGGCCTATATATTGAAAATATTCTAGCACTAAGTAGGCATGTACAGATCACTTCTGGGACCCCTAAATATCGAAATCTCGGGTGTTTTGAGACTGAATTTGAGATATAAACGGGTACAGATGATGCATGCACATATCGACTTTGGACACTTAAAATATCGATTTTTAGCATGTTTTGAGCCTATATTTTGAAAAAATTCTAGCACAGAGTAGGCATGTACAGATCGCTTCTGGGACCCCAAAATATCGAATTTTTGGGTGTTTTGGGCCTGAATTTGAGATATCGACTTTGGGCACCTAAAATATCGGTTTTTAGCATGTTTTGAGCCTATATTTTGAAAATATTCTAGCACTGAGTAGGCATGTACAGATCGCTTGTGGGACCGAAAAATATCTAAATTTCGGGTGTTTTGAGCCTGAATTTGAGATATAAACGGGTACAGAAGATGCATGCACATATCGACTTTTGGGCACATAAAATTTCGATTTTAAGCAAGTTTTGTGCCTGTATTTTGAAAATACTCTAACTAGGAGTAGGCATGTACAGATCGCTTCTGGGACCCAAAAATATCGAATTCTCGGGTGTTTTGAGCCTGAATTTGAGATATAAACGGGTACAGAAGATAAATGCACATATCGACTTTGGACACTAAAAATATCGATTTTTAGCATGTTTTGAGCCTATATTTTGAAAACATTCTAGCACTGACTAGACATGTACAGATCGCTTCTTGGACCCAAAATTATCGAATTTTCGGGTGTTTTGAGGTTGAATTTGAGATATAAACGAGTGCAGAAGATGCATACACATGTTGACTTTGGGTACCTAAAATATCGATTTTCAGCATGTTTTGAGCCTGCATCTGAGTAGGCATGTACAGATCGCTTCTGGGACCCCAAAATATCGAATTTTCCGGTGTTTGTAGCCTGAATTTGAGATATAAACGGGTACAGAAGATGCATGCACATATCGACTTTTGGGCACCAAAAAGATCGATTTTCAGTATGTTTTGGGCCTGTATTTTAAAAATACTCTAACACGGAGTAGACGTGTACAGTTCGCTTCTGGGACCCCAAAATATCGAATTTTCGGGTGTTTTGGGCCTGAATTTGAGATATCGATTTTGGGCACCTAAAATATCGATTATTAGCATATTTTGGGCCTATATTTTGAAAATATTCTAGCACTAAGTAGGCATGTAAAGATCACTTCTGGGACCCCAAAATATCGAATTTTCGGGTGTTTTGAGCATGAATTTGAGATATAAACGGGTACAGATGATGCATGCACATATCGACTTTGGACACATAAAAATATCGATTTTTAGCATGGTTTGAGCCTATATTTTGAAAAAATTCTAGCACTGTACAGATCGCTTCTGGGACCCAAAAATATTGAATTTTCGGGTGTTTTGAGGTTGAATTTGGGATATAAACGGGTACAGAAGATGCATGCAAATATCGACTTTTTGGCACCTAAAAGATCGATTTATAGTATGTTTTGGGCCTGTATTTTGAAAATACTCTAACACGGAGTAGGCATGTACAGTTCGCTTCAGGGACCCCAAAATATCGAATTTTCGGGTGTTTTGGGCCTGAATTTGAGATATAAAACTTTGGGCATCTAAAATATCGATTTTTAGCAATGTTTTGGGCCTATATTTTGAACATATTCTAGCACTGAGTAGGCATGGACAGATCGCTTCTGGGACCCCAAAATATCGAATTTTTGGGTGTTTTGAGCCTGAATTTGAGATATAAACGGGTACAGAAGATGCATGCACATATCGACTTTTGGGCACATAAAATTTCGATTTTGAGCATGTTATGGGCCTGTATTTTGAAAATACTCTAACTAGGAGTAGGCATGTACAGATCGCTTCTGGGACCCAAAAATATCGAATTCTCGGGTGTTTTGAGCCTGAATTTGAGATATAAACGGGTACAGAAGATGAATGCACATATCGACTTTGGACACTTAAAATATCGATTTTTAGCATGTTTTGAGCCTATATTTTGAAAACATTCTAGCACTGACTAGACATGTACAGATCGCTTCTGGGACCCAAAATTATCGAATTTTCGGGTGTTTTGAGGTTGAATTTGAGATATAAACGAGTGCAGAAGATGCATACACATATTGACTTTGGGCACCTAAAATATCGATTTTCAGCATGTTTTGGGCCTGCATCTGAGTAGGCATGTACAGATAGCTTCTAGGACCCAAAACTATCGAATTTTCAGGTGTTTTGAGGTTGAATTTGGGATATAAACGGGTACAGAAGATACATGCACATATCGAATTTGGACACTTAAAATATCGATTTTTAGCATGTTTTGAGCCTATATTTTGAAAAAATTCTAGCACTGTACAGATCTCTTCTGGGACCCAAAAATATCGAATTTTCGGGTGTTTTGAGGTTGAATTTGGGATATAAACGGGTACAGAAGATACATGCACATATCGACTTTTGGACACCTAAAAGATCGATTGTCAGTATGTTTTGGGCCTATATTTTGAAAAAACTCTAACACGGAGTAGGCATGTACAGTTCGCTTCTGGGACCCCAAAATATCGAATTTTCGGGTGTTTTGGGCCTGAATTTAAGATATACATTTTGTGCACCTAAAATATCGATTTTTAACATGTTTTGGGCCTATATTTTGAAAATATTCTAGCACTAAGTAGGCATGTACAGATCACTTCTGGGACCCTAAAATATCGAGTTTTCGGGTGTTTTGAGACCTAATTTGAGATATAAACGAGAACAGATGATGCATGCACATATCGACTTTGGACTCTGAAAATATCGATTTTTAGCATGTTTTGAGCCTATATTTTGAAAAAATTCTAGCACTGAGTAGGCATGTACAGATCGCTTCTGGGACCCCAAAATATCGAATTTTTGGGTGTTTTGGGCCTGAATTTGAGATATCGACTTTGGGCACCTAAAATATCGGTTTTTAGCATGTTTTGAGCCTATATTTTGAAAATATTCTAGCACTGAGTAGGCATGTACAGATCGCTTCTGGGACCCCAAAATATCCAAATTTCGGGTGTTTTGAACCTGAATTTGAGATATAAACGGGTACAGAAGATGCATCCTTATATCGACTTTTGGGCACCTAAAAGATCGATTTTCAGTATGTTTTGGGCCTGTATATTGAAAATACTCTAACCCGGAATAGGCATGTACAGATCGCTTCTGGAACCCCAAAATACCGAATTTTCGGGTGTTTTGGGCCTGAATTTGAGATATCGATTTTGGGCACCTAAAATATCGGTTTTTAGCATGTTTTGGGCCTATATTCTGAAAATATTCTAGCACTGAGTAGGCATGTACAGATCGCTTCTGGGAGACCAAAATATCCAATTTTCGAGTGTTTTGAGCCTGAATTTGAGATATAAACGGGTACAGAAGATGCATGCACATATCGACTTTTGGGCACCTAAAATATCGATTTTGAGCATGTTTTAGGTCTGTATTTTGAAAATACTCTAACTAGGAGTAGGCATGTACAGATCGCTTCTGGGACCCAAAAATATCGAATTTTCGGCTGTTTTGAGCCTGAATTTGAGATATAAACGGGTATAGAAGATGCATGCACATATCGACTTCGGACACTTAAAATATCGATTATTAGCATGTTTTGAGCCTATATTTTGAAAACATTCTAGCACTGACTAGACATGTACAGATCGCTTCTGGGACCTAAAATTATCGAATTTTCGGGTGTTTTTTAGGTTGAATTTGAGATATATACGAGTGCAGAAGATACACATGTTGACTTTGGGTACCTAAAATATCGATTTTCAGCATGTTTTGGGCCTGCATCTGAGTAGGCATGTACAGATCGCTTCTGGGACCCCAAAATATCGAATTTTCGGGTGTTTTGAGGTTGAATTTGAAATATAAACGGGTACATAAGATGCATGCACATATCGACTTTTGGGCACCTAAAAGATCAATTTTCAGTATGTTTTGGGCCTGTATTTTGAAAAAACTCTAACACGCATGTACAGTTCGCTTCTGGGACCCCAAAATATCGAATTTTCGGGTGTTTTGGGCCTGAATTTAAGATATACATTTTGTGCACCTAAAATATCGATTTTTAGCATGTTTTGGGCTTATATTTTGAAAATTTTCTAGCACTAAGTAGGCATGTAAAGATCACTTCTGGGACCCCAAAATATCGAACGTTCTAGTGTTTGTAGCCTGAATTTGAGATATAAACGGGTACAGATGATGCATGCACATATCGACTTTGGACACTTAAAATATCGATTTTTAGCATGTTTTGAGCCTATATTTTGAAAAAATTCTAGCACAGAGTAGGCATGTACAGATCGCTTCTGGGACCCCAAAATATCGAATTTTTGGGTGTTTTGGGCCTGAATTTTAAATATCGACTTTGGGCACCTAAAATATCGGTTTTTAGCATGTTTTGGGCCTATATTTTGAAAATATTCTAGCACTGAGTAGGCATGTACAGATCGCTTCTGGGACCCCAAAATATCCAAATTTCGGGTGTTTTGAGCCTGAATTTGAGATATAAACGGGTACAGAAGATGCATGCACATATCAACTTTTGGGCAACTAAAATTTCGATTTTGGGCATGTTTTGGGCCTGTATTTTGAAAATACTCTAACTAGGAGTAGGGATGTACAGATCGCTTCTAGGACCCAAAAATACCGAATTTTCCGGTGTTTTGAGCCTGAATTTGAGATATAAACAGGTACAGAAGATGCATGCACATATTGACTTTGGGCACCTAAAATATCGATTTTCAGCATGTTTTGGGCCAGCATCTGAGTAGGCATGTACAGATCGCTTCTAGGACCCAAAACTATCGAATTTTCGGGTTTTTTGAGGTTGAATATGGGATATAAACAGGTACAGAAGATGCATGCACATATCGACTTTTTGGCACCTAAAAGATCGATTTTTAGCATGTTTTGGGCCTATATTTTGAAAATATACTAGCACTGAGTAGGCATGTACAGATCGCTTCTGGGACCCCAAAATATCGAATTTTCGGGTGTTTTGAGACTGAATTTGAGATATAAACGGGTACAGAAGATGCATGCACATATTGACTTTGGGCACCTAAAATATCGATTTTGAGCATGTTTTGGGCCTGTATTTTGAAAATACTCTAACTAGGAGTAGGGATGTACAGATCGCTTCTAGGACCCAAAAATACCAAATTTTCGGGTGTTTTGAGCCTGAATTTGAGATATAAACAGGTACAGAAGATGCATGCACATATTGACTTTGGGCACCTAAAATATCGATTTTCAGCATGTTTTGGGCCTGCATCTGAGTAGGCATGTACAGATAGCTTCTAGGACCCAAAACTATCGAATTTTCAGGTGTTTTGAGGTTGAATTTGGGATATAAACGGGTACAGAAGATGCATGCACATATCGAATTTGGACACTTAAAATATCGATTTTTAGCATGTTTTGAGCCTATATTTTGATAAAATTCTAGCACTGTACAGATCGCTTTTGGGACCCAAAAATATCGAATTTCCGGGAGTTTTGAGGTTGAATTTGGGATATAAACGGGTACAGAAGATGCATGCACATATCGACTTTTGGGCACCTAAAAGATCGATTGTCAGTATGTTTTGGGCCTGTATTTTGAAAAAACTCTAACACGGAGTAGGCATGTACAGTTCGCTTCTGGGACCCCAAAATATCGAATTCTCGGGTGTTTTGGGCCTGAATTTAAGATATACATTTTGTGCACCTAAAATATCGGTTTTTAGCATGTTTTGGGCCTATATTTTGAAAATATTCTAGCACTAAGTAGGCATGTACAGATCACTTCTGGGACCCCAAAATATCGAATTTTCGGGTGTTTTGAGACTTAATTTGAGATATAAACGAGTACAGATGATGCATGCACATATCGACTTTGGACACATAAAATATCGATTTTTAGCATGTTTTGAGCCTATATTTTGAAAAAATTCTAGCACTGAGTAGGCATGTACAGATTGATTCTGGGACCCCAAAATATCGAATTTTTGGGTTTTTTGAGCCTGAATTTGGGATATCGACTTTGGGAACCTAAAATATCGGTTTTTAGCATGTTTTGAGCCTATATTTTGAAAATATTCCAGCACTGAGTAGGCATGTACAGATCGCTTCTGGGACCCCAAAATATCCAAATTTCGGGTGTTTTGAACCTGAATTTGAGATATAAACGGGTACAGAAGATGCATCCTTATATCGACGTTTGGGCACCTAAAAGATCGATTTTCAGTATGTTTTGGGCCTGTATATTGAAAATACTCTAACACGGAGTAGGCATGTACAGATCGCTTCTGGGACCCCAAAATATCCAATTTTCGAGTGTTTTGAGCCTGAATTTGATATATAAACGGGTACAGAAGATGCTTGCACATATCGACTTTTGGGCACCTAAAATATCGATTTTGAGCTTGTTTTGGGCCTGTATTTTGAAAATACTCTAACTAGGAGTAGGCATGTACAGATCGCTTCTGGGACCCAAAAAATATCGAATTTTCGGGTGTTTTGAGCCTGAATTTGAGATATAAACGGGTACATAAGATGCATGCACATATCGACTTTGGACACTTAAAATATCGATTTTTAGCATGTTTTAAACCTATATTTTGAAAACATTCTAGCACTGACTAGACATGTACAGATCGCTTCTGGGACCCAAAATTATCGAATTTTCGGGTGTTTTGAGGTTGAATTTGAGATATAAACGAGTGCAGAAGATGCATACACATGTTGACTTTGGGTACCTAAAATATTGATTTTCAGCATGTTTTGGGCCTGCATCTGAGTAGGCATGTACAGATCGCTTCTGGGACCCCAAAATATCGAATTTTCGGGTGTTTTGACCCTGAATTTGAGATATAAACGGGTACAGAAGATGCATGCACATATCGACTTTTGGGCACCTAAAAGATCGATTTTCAGTATGTTTTGGGCCTGTATTTTGAAAATACTCTAACACGGAGTAGGCATGTACAGATCGCTTCTGGAACCCCAAAATATCGAATTTTCGGGTGTTCTGGGCCTGAATTTGAGATATCGATTTTGGGCACCTAAAATATCGGTTTTTAGCATGTTTTGGGCCTATATTCTGAAAATATTCTAGCACTGAGTAGGCATGTACAGATCGCTTCTGGGAGACCAAAATATCCAATTTTCGAGTGTTTTGAGCCTGAATTTGAGATATAAACGGGTACAGAAGATGCATGCACATATCGACTTTTGGGCTCCTAAAATATCGATTTTGAGCATGTTTTAGGCCTGTATTTTGAAAAAACTCTAACACGCATGTACAGTTCGCTTCTGGGACCTCAAAATATCGAATTTTCGGGTGTTTTGGGCCTGAATTTAAGATATACATTTTGTGCACCTAAATTATCGATTTTTAGCATGTTTTGGGCCTATATTTTGAAAATATTCTAGCACTAAGTAGGCATGTACAGATCACTTCTGGGACCCCAAAATATCGAATTCTAGGGTGTTTTGAGACTGAATTTGAGATATAAACGGGTACAGATGATGCATGCACATATCGACTTTGGACACTTAAAATATCGATTTTTAGCATGTTTTGAGCCTATATTTTGAAAAAATTCTAGCACAGAGTAGGCATGTACAGATCGCTTCTGGGACCCCAAAATATCGAATTTTTGGGTGTTTTGGGCCTGAATTTTAAATATCGACTTTGGGCACCTAAAATATTGGTTTTTAGCATGTTTTGGGCCTATATTTTGAAAATATTCTAGCACTGAGTAGGCATGTACAGATCGCTTCTGGGACCCCAAAATATCGAAATTTCGGGTGTTTTGAGCCTGAATTTGAGATATAAACGGGTACAGAAGATGCATGCACATATCGACTTTTAGGCACCTAAAATTTCGATTTTGAGCATGTTTTGGGCCTGTATTTTGAAAATACTCTAACTAGGAGTAGGGATGTACAGATCGCTTCTAGGACCCAAAAATACCGAATTTTCCGGTGTTTTGAGCCTGAATTTGAGATATAAACAGGTACAGAAGATGCATGCACATATTGACTTTGGGCACCTAAAATATCGATTTTCAGCATGTTTTGGGCCTGCATCTGAGTAGGCATGTACAGATAGCTTCTAGGACCCAAAACTATCGAATTTTCAGGTGTTTTGAGGTTGAATTTGGGATATAAACGGGTACAGAAGATGCATGCACATATCGAATTTGGACACTTGAAATATCAATTTTTAGCATGTTTCGAGCCTATATTTTGAAAAAATTCTAGCACTGTACAGATCGCTTTTGGGACCCAAAAATATCGAATTTCCGGGAGTTTTGAGGTTGAATTTGGGATATAAACGGGTAAAGAAGATGCATGCACATATCGACTTTTGGGCACCTAAAAGATCGATTGTCAGTATGTTTTGGGCCTGTATTTTGAAAAAACTCTAACACGGAGTAGGCATGTACAGTTCGCTTCTGGGACCCCAAAATATCGAATTTTCGGGTGTTTTGGGCCTGAATTTAAGATATACATTTTGTGCACCTAAAATATCGATTTTTAGCATGTTTTGGGCCTATATTTTGAAAATATTCTAGCACTAAGTAGGCATGTACAGATCACTTCTGGGACCCCAAAATATCGAATTCTCGGGTGTTTTGAGACTGAATTTGAGATATAAACGGGTACAAATGATGCATGCACATATCGACTTTGGACACTTAAAATATCGATTTTTAGCATGTTTTGAGCCTATATTTTGAAAAAATTCTAGCACAGAGTAGGCATGTACAGATCGCTTCTGGGACCCCAAAATATCGAATTTTTGGGTGTTTTGGGCCTGAATTTTAAATATCGACTTTGGGCACCTAAAATATCGGTTTTTAGCATGTTTTGGGCCAATATTTTGAAAATATTCTAGCACTAAGTAGGCATGTACAGATCACTTATGGGACCCCAAAATATCGAATTTTCGGGTGTTTTGAGCCTGAATTTGAGATATAAACGGGTACAGAAGATGCATGCACAAATCGACTTTTGGGAACCTAAAATATCGATTTTGAGCATGTTTTGGGCCTGTATTTTGAAAATACTCTAACTAGGAGTAGGCATGTACAGATCGCTTCTGGGACCCCAAAATATCGAATTTTCAGGTGTTTTGAGCCTGAATTTGAGATATAAACGGGTACAGAAGATGCATGCACATATCGA
This sequence comes from Petrolisthes cinctipes, assembly GCA_033782935.1. Classification (NCBI taxonomy): domain Eukaryota; kingdom Metazoa; phylum Arthropoda; class Malacostraca; order Decapoda; family Porcellanidae; genus Petrolisthes; species Petrolisthes cinctipes. Next base: position 3,023,223 of record JAWQEG010000486.1, read on the forward strand.
CTTTGGACACTAATAATATCGATTTTTAGCATGTTTTGAGCCTATATTTTGAAAACATTCTAGCACTGACTAGACATGTACAGATCGCTTCTGATACCCAAAATTATCGAATTTTCGTTTGTTTTGAGGTTGAATTTGAGATATAAACGAGTGCAGAAGATGCATACACATGTTGACTTTGGGCACCTAAAATATCGATTTTTAGCATGTTTTGGGCCTGCATCTGAGTAGGCATGTACAGATCGATTCTGGGACCCCAAAATATCGAATTTTCTAGTGTTTGTAGCCTGAATTTGAGATATAAACGGGTACAGAAGATGCATGCACATATCGACTTTTGGGCACCAAAAAGATCGATTTTCAGTATGTTTTGGGCCTGTATTTTGAAAATACTCTAACACGGAGTAGGCATGTACAGTTCGCTTCTGGGACCCCAAAATATCGAATTTTCGGGTGTTTTGGGCCTGAATTTGAGATATCGATTTAGGGCACCTTAAATATCGATTATTAGCATGTTTTGGGCCTATGTTTGGAAATATTCTAGCACTAAGTAGGCATGTAAAGATCACGTTTGGGACCCCAAAATATCGAATTTTCGGGTGTTTTGAGCCTGAATTTGAGATATAAACGGGTACAGATGATGCATGCACATATCGACTTTTTGGCACCTAAAAGATCGATTTTCAGTATGTTTTGGGCCTGTATTTTTAAAATACTCTAACACGGAGTAGGCATGTACAGTTCGCTTCTGGGACCCAAAAATATCGAATTTTCGGGTGTTTTGAGCCTGAATTTGAGATATAAACAGGTACAGAAGATGCATGCACATATCGACTTTTTGGCACCTAAAAGATCGATTTTCAGTATGTTTTGGGCCTGTATTTTTAAAATACTCTAACTAGGAGTAGGGATGTACAGTTCGCTTCTGGGACCCCAAAATATCGAATTTTCGGGTGTTTTGGGCCTGAATTTGAGATATAAACAGGTACAGAAGATGCATGTACATATTGAATTTGGGCACCTAAAATATCGATTTTCAGCATGTTTTGGGCCTGCATCTGTGTAGGCATGTACAGATCGCTTCTAGGACCCAAAACTATCGAATTTTCGGGTGTTTTGAGGTTGAATTTGGGATATAAACAGGTACAGAAGATGCATGCACATATCGACTTTTTGGCACCTAAAAGATCGATTTTCAGTATGTTTTGGGCCTGTATTTTGAAAATACTCTAACACGGAGTAGGCATGTACAGTTCGCTTCTGGGACCCCAAAATATCGAATTTTCAGGTGTTTTGGGCCTGAAATTGATATATCGACTTCGGGCACCTAAAATATCGATTTTTAACATGTTTTGGGCCTATATTTTGAAAATATTCTAGCACTGAGTAGGCATGTACAGATCGCTTCTGGGACCCCAAAATATCGAATTTTCGGGTGTTTTGAGACTGAATTTGAGATATAAACGGGTACAGAAGATGCATGCACATATTGACTTTGAGCACCTAAAATATCGATTTTCAGCATGTTTTGGGCCTGTATTTTGAAAATACTCTAACTAGGAGTAGGGATGTACAGATCGCTTCTAGGACCCAAAAATACCAAATTTTCGGGTGTTTTGAGCCTGAATTTGAGATATAAACAGGTACAGAAGATGCATGCACATATTGACTTTGGGCACCTAAAATATCGATTTTCAGCATGTTTTGGGCCTGCATCTGAGTAGGCATGTACAGATAGCTTCTAGGACCCAAAACTATCGAATTTTCAGGTGTTTTGAGGTTGAATTTGGGATATAAACGGGTACAGAAGATGCATGCACATATCGAATTTGGACACTTAAAATATCGATTTTTAGCATGTTTTGAGCCTATATTTTGAAAAATTTTTAGCACTGTACAGATCGCTTCTGGGACCCAAAATTATCGAATTTTCGGGTGTTTTGAGGTTAAATTTGAGATATAAACGAGTGCAGAAGATGCATACACATGTTGACTTTGGGTACCTAAAATATCGATTTTCAGCATGTTTTGAGCCTGCCTCTGAGTAGGCATGTACAGATCGCTTCTGGGACCCCAAAATATCGAATTTTCCGGTGTTTGTAGCCTGAATTTGAGATATAAACGGGTACAGAAGATGCATGCACATATCGACTTTTGGGCACCAAAAAGATCGATTTTCAGTATGTTTTGGGCCTGTATTTTAAAAATACTCTAACACGGAGTAGGCGTGTACAGTTCGCTTCTGGGACCCCAAAATATCGAATTTTCGGGTGTTTTGGGCCTGAATTTGAGATATCGATTTTGGGCACCTAAAATATCGATTATTAGCATGTTTTGGGCCTATATTTTGAAAATATTCTAGCACTAAGTAGGCATGTAAAGATCACTTCTGGGACCCCAAAATATCGAATTTTCGGGTGTTTTGAGCATGAATTTGAGATATAAACGGGTACAGATGATGCATGCACATATCGACTTTGGACACTGAAAATATCGATTTTTAGCATGTTTTGAGCCTATATTTTGAAAAAATTCTAGCACTGAGTAGGCATGTACAGATCGCTTCTGGGACCCCAAAATATCGAATTTTTGGGTGTTTTGGGCCTGAATTTGAGATATCGACTTTGGGCACCTAAAATATCGGTTTTTAGCATGTTTTGAGCCTATATTTTGAAAATATTCTAGCACTGAGTAGGCATGTACAGATCGCTTGTGGGACCGAAAAATATCCAAATTTCGGGTGTTTTTAGCCTGAATTTGAGATATAAACGGGTACAGAAGATGCATCCTTATATCGACGTTTGGGCACCTAAAAGATCGATTTTCAGTATGTTTTGGGCCTGTGTATTGAAAATACTCTAACACGGAGTAGGCATGTACAGATCGCTTCTGGGACCCCAAAATATCCAATTTTCGAGTGTTTTGAGCCTGAATTTGATATATAAACGGGTACAGAAGATGCATCCACATATCGACTTTTGGGCACCTAAAATATCGATTTTGAGCTTGTTTTGGGCCTGCATTTTGAAAATACTCTAACTAGGATTAGGCATGTACAGATCGCTTCTGGGACCCCAAAATATCCAATTTTCGAGTGTTTTGAGCCTGAATTTGATATATAAACGGGTACAGAAGATGCATCCACATATCGACTTTTGGGCACCTAAAATATCGATTTTGAGCTTGTTTTGGGCCTGTATTTTGAAAATACTCTAACTAGAATTAGGCATGTACAGATCGCTTCTGGGACCCAAAAAATATCGAATTTTCGGGTGTTTTGAGCCTGAATTTGAGATATAAACGGGTACATAAGATGCATGCACATATCGACTTTGGACACTTAAAATATCGATTTTTAGCATGTTTTGAGCCTATATTTTGAAAACATTCTAGCACTGACTAGACATGTACAGATCGCTTCTGGGACCCAAAATTATCGAATTTTCGGGTGTTTTGAGGTTGAATTTGAGATATAAACGAGTGCAGAAGATGCATACACATGTTGACTTTGGGTACCTAAAATATTGATTTTCAGCATGTTTTATGCCTGCATCTGAGTATGCATGTACAGATCGCTTCTGGGACCCCAAAATATCGAATTTTCGGGTGTTTTGACCCTGAATTTGAGATATAAACGGGTACAGAAGATGCATGCACATATCGACTTTTGGGCACCTAAAAGATCGATTTTCAGTATTGTTTGGGCCTGTATATTGAAAAGACTCTAACACGGAGTAGGCATGTACAGATCGCTTCTGGAACCCCAAAATATCGAATTTTCTGGTGTTTTGGGCCTGAATTTGAGATATCGATTTTGGGCACCTAAAATATCGGTTTTTAGCATGTTTTGGGCCTATATTCTGAAAATATTCTAGCACTGAGTAGGCATGTACAGATCGCTTCTGGGAGACCAAAATATCCAATTTTCGAGTGTTTTGAGCCTGAATTTGAGATATAAACGGGTACAGAAGATGCATGCACATATCGACTTTTGGGCACCTAAAATATCGATTTTGAGCATGTTTTAGGCCTGTATTTTGAAAATACTCTAACTAGTAGTAGGCATGTACAGATCGCTTCTGGGACCCAAAAATGTCGAATTTTCGGCTGTTTTGAGCCTGAATTTGAGATATAAACGGGTACAGAAGAGTCATGCACATATCGACTTTTGGGCACCTAAAAGATCAATTTTCTGTATGTTTTGGGCCTGTATTTTGAAAAAACTCTAACACGCATGTACAGTTCGCTTCTGGGACCCGAAAATATCGAATTTTCGGGTGTTTTGGGCCTGAATTTAAGATATACATTTTGTGCACCTAAAATATCGATTTTTAGCATGTTTTGGGCCTATATATTGAAAATATTCTAGCACTAAGTAGGCATGTACAGATCACTTCTGGGACCCCTAAATATCGAAATCTCGGGTGTTTTGAGACTGAATTTGAGATATAAACGGGTACAGATGATGCATGCACATATCGACTTTGGACACTTAAAATATCGATTTTTAGCATGTTTTGAGCCTATATTTTGAAAAAATTCTAGCACAGAGTAGGCATGTACAGATCGCTTCTGGGACCCCAAAATATCGAATTTTTGGGTGTTTTGGGCCTGAATTTGAGATATCGACTTTGGGCACCTAAAATATCGGTTTTTAGCATGTTTTGAGCCTATATTTTGAACATATTCTAGCACTGAGTAGGCATGTACAGATCGCTTGTGGGACCGAAAAATATCTAAATTTCGGGTGTTTTGAGCCTGAATTTGAGATATAAACGGGTACAGAAGATGCATGCACATATCGACTTTTGGGCACATAAAATTTCGATTTTAAGCAAGTTTTGGGCCTGTATTTTGAAAATACTCTAACTAGGAGTAGGCATGTACAGATCGCTTCTGGGACCCAAAAATATCGAATTCTTGGGTGTTTTGAGCCTGAATTTGAGATATAAACGGGTACAGAAGATAAATGCACATATCGACTTTGGACACTAAAAATATCGATTTTTAGCATGTTTTGAGCCTATATTTTGAAAACATTCTAGCACTGACTAGACATGTACAGATCGCTTCTGGGACCCAAAATTATCGAATTTTCGGGTGTTTTGAGGTTGAATTTGAGATATAAACGAGTGCAGAAGATGCATACACATGTTGACTTTGGGTACCTAAAATATCGATTTTCAGCATGTTTTGAGCCTGCATCTGAGTAGGCATGTACAGATCGCTTCTGGGACCCCAAAATATCGAATTTTCGGGTGTTTGTAGCCTGAATTTGAGATATAAACGGGTACAGAAGATGCATGCACATATCGACTTTTGGTCACCAAAAAGATCGATTTTCAGTATGTTTTGGGCCTGTATTTTAAAAATACTCTAACACGGAGTAGGCGTGTACAGTTCGCTTCTGGGACCCCAAAATATCGAATTTTCGGGTGTTTTGGGCCTGAATTTGAGATATCGATTTTGGGCACCTAAAATATCGATTATTAGCATATTTTGGGCCTATGTTTGGAAAATATTCTAGCACTAAGTAGGCATGTAAAGATCACTTCTGGGACCCCAAAATATCGAATTTTCGGGTGTTTTGAGCATGAATTTGAGATATAAACGGGTACAGATGATGCATGCACATATCGACTTTGGACACATAAAAATATCGATTTTTAGCATGGTTTGAGCCTATATTTTGAAAAAATTCTAGCACTGTACAGATCGCTTCTGGGACCCAAAAATATTGAATTTTCGGGTGTTTTGAGGTTGAATTTGGGATATAAACGGGTACAGAAGATGCATGCAAATATCGACTTTTTGGCACCTAAAAGATCGATTTTCAGTATGTTTTGGGCCTGTATTTTGAAAATACTCTAACACGGAGTAGGCATGTACAGTTCGCTTCAGGGACCCCAAAATATCGAATTTTCGGGTGTTTTGGGCCTGAATTTGAGATATAAAACTTTGGGCATCTAAAATATCGATTTTTAGCATGTTTTGGGCCTATATTTTGAACATATTCTAGCACTGAGTAGGCATGTACAGATCGCTTCTGGGACCCCAAAATATCGAATTTTTGGGTGTTTTTAGCCTGAATTTGAGATATAAACGGGTACAGAAGATGCATGCACATATCGACTTTTGGGCACATAAAATTTCGATTTTGAGCATGTTATGGGCCTGTATTTTGAAAATACTCTAACTAGGAGTAGGCATGTACAGATCGCTTCTGGGACCCAAAAATATCGAATTCTCGGGTGTTTTGAGCCTGAATTTGAGATATAAACGGGTACAGAAGATGAATGCACATATCGACTTTGGACACTTAAAATATCGATTTTTAGCATGTTTTGAGCCTATATTTTGAAAACATTCTAGCACTGACTAGACATGTACAGATCGCTTCTGGGACCCAAAATTATCGATTTTTCGGGTGTTTTGAGGTTGAATTTGAGATATAAACGAGTGCAGAAGATGCATACACATATTGACTTTGGGCACCTAAAATATCGATTTTCAGCATGTTTTGGGCCTGCATCTGAGTAGGCATGTACAGATAGCTTCTAGGACCCAAAACTATCGAATTTTCATGTGTTTTGAGGTTGAATTTGGGATATAAACGGGTACAGAAGATACATGCACATATCGAATTTGGACACTTAAAATATCGATTTTTAGCATGTTTTGAGCCTATATTTTGAAAAAATTCTAGCACTGTACAGATCGCTTCTGGGACCCAAAAATATCGAATTTTCGGGTGTTTTGAGGTTGAATTTGGGATATAAACGGGTACAGAAGATACATGCACATATCGACTTTTGGACACCTAAAAGATCGATTGTCAGTATGTTTTGGGCCTATATTTTGAAAAAACTCTAACACGGAGTAGGCATGTACAGTTCGCTTCTGGGACCCCAAAATATCGAATTTTCGGGTGTTTTGGGCCTGAATTTAAGATATACATTTTGTGCACCTAAAATATCGATTTTTAGCATGTTTTGGGCCTATATTTTGAAAATATTCTAGCACTAAGTAGGCATGTACAGATCACTTCTGGGACCCTAAAATATCGAATTTTCGGGTGTTTTGAGACCTAATTTGAGATATAAACGAGAACAGATGATGCATGCACATATCGACTTTGGACACTGAAAATATCGATTTTTAGCATGTTTTGAGCCTATATTTTGAAAAAATTCTAGCACTGAGTAGGCATGTACAGATCGCTTCTGGGACCCCAAAATATCGAATTTTTGGGTGTTTTGGGCCTGAATTTGAGATATCGACTTTGGGCACCTAAAATATCGGTTTTTAGCATGTTTTGAGCCTATATTTTGAAAATATTCTAGCACTGAGTAGGCATGTACAGATCGCTTCTGGGACCCCAAAATATCCAAATTTCGGGTGTTTTGAACCTGAATTTGAGATATAAACGGGTACAGAAGATGCATCCTTATATCGACGTTTGGGCACCTAAAAGATCGATTTTCAGTATGTTTTGGGTCTGTATATTGAAAATACTCTAACACGGAGTAGGCATGTACAGATCGCTTCTGGGACCCCAAAATATCGAATTTTTGGGTGTTTTGGGCCTGAATTTGAGATATCGACTTTGGACACTGAAAATATCTATTTTTAGCATGTTTTTAGCCTATATTTTGAAAACATTCTAGCACTGACTAGACATGTACAGATCGCTTCTGGGACCCAAAATTATCGAATTTTCGGGTGTTTTGAGGTTGAATTTGAGATATAAACGAGTGCAGAAGATGCATACACATGTTGACTTTGGGTACCTAAAATATTGATTTTCAGCATGTTTTGGGCCTGCATCTGAGTAGGCATGTACAGATCGCTTCTGGGACCCCAAAATATCGAATTTTCGGGTGTTTTGACCCTGAATTTGAGATATAAACGGGTACAGAAGATGCATGCACATATCGACTTTTGGGCACCTAAAAGATCGATTTTCAGTATGTTTTGGGCCTGTATATTGAAAATACTCTAACCCGGATTAGGCATGTACAGATCGCTTCTGGAACCCCAAAATACCGAATTTTCGGGTGTTTTGGGCCTGAATTTGAGATATCGATTTTGGGCACCTAAAATATCGGTTTTTAGCATGTTTTGGGCCTATATTCTGAAAATATTCTAGCACTGAGTAGGCATGTACAGATCGCTTCTGGGAGACCAAAATATCCAATTTTCGAGTGTTTTGAGCCTGAATTTGAGATATAAACGGGTACAGAAGATGCATGCACATATCGAATTTTGGGCACCTAAAATATCGATTTTGAGCATGTTTTAGGCCTGTATTTTGAAAATACTCTAACTAGGAGTAGGCATGTACAGATCGCTTCTGGGACCCAAAAATATCGAATTTTCGGCTGTTTTGAGCCTGAATTTGAGATATAAACGGGTATAGAAGATGCATGCACATATCGACTTCGGACACTTAAAATATCGATTATTAGCATGTTTTGAGCCTATATTTTGAAAACATTCTAGCACTGACTAGACATGTACAGATCGCTTCTGGGACCTAAAATTATCGAATTTTCGGGTGTTTTTTAGGTTGAATTTGAGATATAAACGAGTGCAGAAGATACACATGTTGACTTTGGGTACCTAAAATATCGATTTTCAGCATGTTTTGGGCCTGCATCTGAGTAGGCATGTACAGATCGCTTCTGGGACCCCAAAATATCGAATTTTCGGGTGTTTTGAGGTTGAATTTGAGATATAAACGGGTACATAAGATGCATGCACATATCGACTTTTGGGCACCTAAAAGATCAATTTTCAGTATGTTTTGGGCCTGTATTTTGAAAAAACTCTAACACGCATGTACAGTTCGCTTCTGGGACCCCAAAATATCGAATTTTCGGGTGTTTTGGGCCTGAATTTAAGATATACATTTTGTGCACCTAAAATATCGATTTTTAGCATGTTTTGGGCTTATATTTTGAAAATTTTCTAGCACTAAGTAGGCATGTACAGATCACTTCAGGGACCCCAAAATATCGAATTCTCGGGTGTTTTGAGACTGAATTTGAGATATAAACGGGTACAGATGATGCATGCACATATCGACTTTGGACACTTAAAATATCGATTTTTAGCATGTTTTGAGCCTATATTTTGAAAACATTCTAGCACAGAGTAGGCATGTACAGATCGCTTCTGGGACCCCAAAATATCGAATTTTTGGGTGTTTTGGGCCTGAATTTTAAATATCGACTTTTTGCACCTAAAATATCGGTTTTTAGCATGTTTTGGGCCTATATTTTGAAAATATTCTAGCACTGAGTAGGCATGTACAGATCGCTTCTGGGACCCCAAAATATCCAAATTTCGGGTGTTTTGAGCCTGAGTTTGAGATATAAACGGGTACAGAAGATGCATGCACATATCGACTTTTAGGCACCTAAAATTTCGATTTTGAGCATGTTTTGGGCCTGTATTTTGAAAATACTCTAACTAGGAGTAGGGATGTACAGATCGCTTCTAGGACCCAAAAATACCGAATTTTCCGGTGTTTTGAGCCTGAATTTGAGATATAAACAGGTACAGAAGATGCATGCACATATTGACTTTGGGCACCTAAAATATCGATTTTCAGCATGTTTTGGGCCTGCATCTGAGTAGGCATGTACAGATAGCTTCTAGGACCCAAAACTATCGAATTTTCAGGTGTTTTGAGGTTGAATTTGGGATATAAACGGGTACAGAAGATGCATGCACATATCGAATTTGGACACTTAAAATATCGATTTTTAGCATGTTTTGAGCCTATATTTTGAAAAAATTCTAGCACTGTACAGATCGCTTTTGGGACCCAAAAACATCGAATTTCCGGGAGTTTTGAGGTTGAATTTGGGATATAAACGGGTACAGAAGATGCATGCACATATCGACTTTTGGGCACCTAAAAGATCGATTGTCAGTATGTTTTGGGCCTGTATTTTGAAAAAACTCTAACACGGAGTAGGCATGTACAGTTCGCTTCTGGGACCCCAAAATATCGAATTTTCGGGTGTTTTGGGCCTGAATTTAAGATATACATTTTGTGCACCTAAAATATCGATTTTTAGCATGTTTTGGGCCTATATTTTGAAAATATTCTAGCACTAAGTAGGCATGTACAGATCACTTCTGGGACCCCAAAATATCGAATTTTCGGGTGTTTTGAGACTTAATTTGAGATATAAACGAGTACAGATGATGCATGCACATATCGACTTTGGACACTGAAAATATCGATTTTTAGCATGTTTTGAGCCTATATTTTGAAAAAATTCTAGCACTGAGTAGGCATGTACAGATCGATTCTGGGACCCCAAAATATCGAATTTTTGGGTTTTTTGGGCCTGAATTTGGGATATCGACTTTGGGAACCTAAAATATCGGTTTTTAGCATGTTTTGAGCCTATATTTTGAAAATATTCCAGCACTGAGTAGGCATGTACAGATCGCTTCTGGGACCCCAAAATATCCAAATTACGGGTGTTTTGAACCTGAATTTGAGATATAAACGGGTACAGAAGATGCATCCTTATATCGACGTTTGGGCACCTAAAAGATCGATTTTCAGTATGTTTTGGGCCTGTATATTGAAAATACTCTAACACGGAGTAGGCATGTACAGATCGCTTCTAGGACCCCAAAATATCCAATTTTCGAGTGTTTTGAGCCTGAATTTGATATATAAACGGGTACAGAAGATGCATGCACATATCGACTTTTGGGCACCTAAAATATCGATTTTGAGCTTGTTTTGGGCCTGTATTTTGAAAATACTCTAACTAGGAGTAGGCATGTACAGATCGCTTCTGGGACCCAAAAAATATCGAATTTTCGGGTGTTTTGAGCCTGAATTTGAGATATAAACGGGTACATAAGATGCATGCACATATCGACTTTGGACACTTAAAATATCGATTTTTAGCATGTTTTGAGCCTATATTTTGAAAACATTCTAGCACTGACTAGACATGTACAGATCGCTTCTGGGACCCAAAATTATCGAATTTTCGTGTGTTTTGAGGTTGAATTTGAGATATAGACGAGTGCAGAAGATGCATACACATGTTGACTTTGGGTACCTAAAATATTGATTTTCAGCATGTTTTGGGCCTGCATCTGAGTAGGCATGTACAGATCGCTTCTGGGACCCCAAAATATCGAATTTTCGGGTGTTTTGACCCTGAATTTGAGATATAAACGGGTACAGAAGATGCATTCACATATAGACTTTTGGGCACCTAAAAGATCGATTTTCAGTATGTTTTGGGCCTGTATAATGAAAATACTCTAACACGGAGTAGGCATGTACAGATCGCTTCTGGAACCCCAAAATATCGAATTTTCGGGTGTTCTGGGCCTGAATTTGAGATATCGATTTTGGGCACCTAAAATATCGGTTTTTAGCATGTTTTGGGCCTATATTCTGAAAATATTCTAGCACTGAGTAGGCATGTACAGATCGCTTCTGGGAGACCAAAATATCCAATTTTCGAGTGTTTTGAGCCTGAATTTGAGATATAAACGGGTACAGAAGATGCATGCACATATCGACTTTTGGGCACCTAAAATATCGATTTTGAGCATGTTTTAGGCCTGTATTTTGAAAATACTCTAACTAGGAGTAGGCATGTACAGATCGCTTCTGGGACCCAAAAATATCGAATTTTCGGGCTGTTTTGAGCCTGAATTTGAGATATAAACGGGTATAGAAGATCCATGCACATATCGACTTCGGACACTTAAAATATCGATTATTAGCATGTTTTGAGCCTATATTTTGAAAACATTCTAGCACTGACTAGACATGTACAGATCGCTTCTGGGACCCAAAATTATCGAATTTTCGGGTGTTTTTTAGGTTGAATTTGAGATATAAACGAGTGCAGAAGATGCATACACATGTTGACTTTGGGTACCTAAAATATCGATTTTCAGCATGTTTTGGGCCTGCATCTGAGTAGGCATGTACAGATCGCTTCTGGGACCCCAAAATATCGAATTTTCGGGTGTTTTGAGGTTGAATTTGAGATATAAACGGGTACAGAAGATGCATGCACATATCGACTTTTGGGCACCTAAAAGATCAATTTTCAGTATGTTTTGGGCCTGTATTTTGAAAAAACTCTAACACGCATGTACAGTTCGCTTCTGGGACCTCAAAATATCGAATTTTCGGTTGTTTTGGGCCTGAATTTAAGATATACATTTTGTGCACCTAAAATATCGATTTTTAGCATGTTTTGGGCCTATATTTTGAAAATATTCTAGCACTAAGTAGGCATGTACAGATCACTTCTGGGACCCCAAAATATCGAATTCTCGGGTGTTTTGAGACTGAATTTGAGATATAAACGGGTACAGATGATGCATGCACATATCGACTTTGGACACTTAAAATATCGATTTTTAGCATGTTTTGAGCCTATATTTTGAAAAAATTCTAGCACAGAGTAGGCATGTACAGATCGCTTCTGGGACCCCAAAATATCGAATTTTTGGGTGTTTTGGGCCTGAATTTTAAATATCGACTTTGGGCACCTAAAATATCGGTTTTTAGCATGTTTTGGGCCTATATTTTGAAAATATTCTAGCACTGAGTAGGCATGTACAGATCGCTTGTGGGACCCCAAAATATCCAAATTTCGGGTGTTTTGAGACTGAATTTGAGATATAAACGGGTACAGAAGATGCATGCACATATCGACTTTTAGGCACCTAAAATTTCGATTTTGAGCATGTTTTGGGCCTGTATTTTGAAAATACTCTAACTAGGAGTAGGGATGTACAGATCGCTTCTAGGACCCAAAAATACCGAATTTTCCGGTGTTTTGAGCCTGAATTTGAGATATAAACAGGTACAGAAGATGCATGCACATATTGACTTTGGGCACCTAAAATATCGATTTTCAGAATGTTTTGGGCCAGCATCTGAGTAGGCATGTACAGATCGCTTCTAGGACCCAAAACTATTGAATTTTCGGGTGTTTTGAGGTTGAATATGGGATATAAACAGGTACAGAAGATGCATGCACATATCGACTTTTTGGCACCTAAAAGATCGATTTTCAGTATGTTTTGGGCCTGTATTTTGAAAATACTCTAACACGGAGTAGGCATGTACATTTCGCTTCTGGGACCCCAAAATATCGAATTTTCAGGTGTTTTGGGCCTGAATTTGATATATCGACTTTGGGCACCTAAGATATCGATTTTTAGCATGTTTTGGGCCTATATTTTGAAAATATACTAGCACTGAGTAGGCATGTACAGATCGCTTCTGGGACCCCAAAATATCGAATTTTCGGGTGTTTTGACACTGAATTTGAGATATAAACGGGTACAGAAGATGCATGCACATATTGACTTTGGGCACCTAAAATATCGATTTTGAGCATGTTTTGGGCCTGTATTTTGAAAATACTCTAACTAGGAGTAGGGATGTACAGATCGCTTCTAGGACCCAAAAATACCAAATTTTCTCGTGTTTTGAGCCTGAATTTGAGATATAAACAGGTACAGAAGATGCATGCACATATTGACTTTGGGCACCTAAAATATCGATTTTCAGCATGTTTTGGGCCTGCATCTGCGGAGGCATGTACAGATAGCTTCTAGGACCCAAAACTATCGAATTTTCAGGTGTTTTGAGGTTGAATTTGGGATATAAACGGGTACAGAAGATGCATGCACATATCGAATTTGGACACTTAAAATATCGATTTTTAGCATGTTTTGAGCCTATATTTTGAAAAAATTCTAGCACTGTACAGATCGCTTTTGGGACCCAAAAATATCGAATTTTCGGGAGTTTTGAGGTTGAATTTGGGATATAAACGGGTACAGAAGATGCATGCACATATCGACTTTTGGGCACCTAAAAGATCGATTGTCAGTATGTTTTGGGCCTGTATTTTGAAAATACTCTAACACGGAGTAGGCATGTACAGTTCGCATCTGGGACCCCAAAATATCGAATTTTCGGGTGTTTTGGGCCTGAATTTAAGATATACATTTTGTGCACCTAAAATATCGATTTTTAGCATGTTTTGGGCCTATATTTTGAAAATATTCTAGCACTAAGTAGGCATGGGACCCCAAAATATCGAATTTTCGGGTGTTTTGAGACTTAATTTGAGATATAAACGAGTACAGATGATGCATGCACATATCGACTTTGGACACTGAAAATATCGATTTTTAGCATGTTTTGAGCCTATATTTTGAAAAAATTCTAGCACTGAGTAGGCATGTACAGATCGATTCTGGGACCCCAAAATATCGAATTTTTGGGTGTTTTGGGCCTGAATTTGCGATATCGTCTTTGGGCACCTAAAATATCGGTTTTTAGCATGTTTTGAGCCTATATTTTGAAAATATTCTAGCACTGAGTAGGCATGTACAGATCGCTTCTGGGACCCCAAAATATCCAAATTTCGGGTGTTTTGAGCCTGAATTTGAGATATAAACGGGTACAGAAGATGCATGCACATATCGACTTTCGGGCACATAAAATTTCGATTTTGAGCATGTTTTGGGCCTGTATTTTGAAACTACTCTAACTAGGAGTAGGCATGTACAGATCGCTTCTGGGACCCAAAAATATCGAATTCTCGGGTGTTTTGAGCCTGAATTTGAGATTAAACGGGTACAGAAGATGAATGCACATATCGACTTTGGACACTAAAAATATCGATTTTTAGCATGTTTTGAGCCTATATTTTGAAAACATTCTAGCACTGACTAGACATGTACAGATCGCTTCTGGGACCAAAAATTATCAAATTTTCGGGTGTTTTGAGGTTGAATTTGAGATATAAACGAGTGCAGAAGATGCATACACATGTTGACTTTGGGCACCAAAAAGATCGATTTTCAGTATGTTTTGGGCCTGTATTTTAAAAATACTCTAACACGGAGTAGGCATGTACAGTTCGCTTCTGGGACCCCAAAATATCGAATTTTCGGGTATTTTGGGCCTGAATTTGAGATATCGATTTTGGGCACCTAAAATATCGATTATTAGCATGTTTTGGGCCTATATTTTGAAAATATTCTAGCACTAAGTAGGCATGTAAAGATCACTTCTGGGACCCCAAAATATCGAATTTTCGGGTGTTTTGAGCATGAATTTGAGATATAAACGGGTACAGATGATGCATGCACATATCGACTTTTGGGCACCTAAAATATCAATTTTGATCATGCTTTGAGCCTATATTTTGAAAACATTCTAGCACTGAGTAGGCGTGTACAGATCGCTTCTGGGACCCCTAAATATCGAATTTTCGGGTGTTTTGGGCCTTAATTTGAGATATCGACTTTTTGGCACCTAAAATATCGATTTTTAGCATGTTTTTACCCTATATTTTGAAAATATTCTAGCACTGATTAGGCATGTACAGATTGCTTCTGGGACCCAAAAATATTGAATTTTCGGGTGTTTTGAGCCTGAATTTGAGATATAAACGGGTACAGAAGATACATGCACATATTGACTTTGGGCATCTAAAATATCGATTTTCAGCATGTTTTGGGCATGTATTTTGAAAATACTCTTAAACGGAGTAGGCTTGTACAGATCGCTTCTGGGACCCCAAAATATCGAATTTTCGGGTGTTTTGAGCCTGAATTTGAGATATAAACGGGTACTGAAGATGCATGCACATATCGACTTTTTGGCACCTAAAACATCGATTTTGAGCATGTTTTAGGCCTGTATTTTGAAAATACTCTAACACGGAGTAGGCATGTACAGATCGCTTCTGGGACCCATAAATATCGAATTTTCGGGTGTTTTGGGCCTAAATTTGAGATATCGACTTTTTGGCACCTAAAATATCGATTTTTAGCATGTTTTTAGCCTATATTTTGAAAATATTCTAGCACTGAGTAGGCATGTACAGATTGCTTCTGGGACCCCAAAATATTGAATTTTCGGGTGTTTAGGGCCAGAATTTGAGATATAAACGGGTACAGAAGATGCATGCACATTTCGACTTTTGGGCACCTAAAAGATCGATTTTCAGTATGTTTTTGGCCTGTATTTTGAAAATACTCTAACACGGAGTAGGCATGTACAGATCGCTTCTGGGACCCCTAAATATCGAATTTTCGGGTGTTTTGGGACTGAATTTGAGATATCGACTTTTTGGCACCAAAAAGATCGATTTTTAGCATGTTTTTAGCCTATAGTTAGAAAATATTCTAGCACTGAGTAGGCATGTACAGATTTATCCTGGGACCCCAAAATATTGAATTTTCGGGTGTTTTGAGCCTGAATTTGAGATATAAACGGGTACAGAAGATACATGCACATATTGACTTTGGGCACCTAAAATATCGATTTTGAGCATGTTTTGAGCCTATATTTTGAAAACATTCTAGCATTGAGTAGGCATGTACAGATCGCTTCTGGGACCCAAAAATATCGAATTTTCGGGTGTTTAGGGCCAGAATTTGAGATATAAACGGGTACAGAAGATGCATGCAAATATCGACTTTTTGGCACCTAAAAGATCGATTTTCAGTATGTTTTGGGCCTTTATTTTGAAAATACTCTAACACGGAGTAGGCATGTACAGTTCGCTTCTGGAACCCCAAAATATCGAATTTTCGGGTGTTTTGGGCCTGAATTTGAGATATCGACTTTGGGCACCTAAAATATTGATTTTTAGCATGTTTTGGGCCAATATTTTGAACATATTCTAGCACTGAGTAGGCATGTACAGATCGCTTCTGGGTCCCCAAAATATCGAATTTTCGGGTGTTTTGAGCCTGAATTTGAGATATAAACGGGTACAGAAGATGCATGCACATATCTACTTTTGGGCACATAAAATTTCGATTTTGAGCATGTTTTGAGCCTATATTTTGAAAACATTCTAGCACTGAGTAGGCATGTACAGATCGCTTCTGGGACCCCAAAATATCGAATTTTCGGGTGTTTTGAGCCTGAATTTGAGATATAAACGAGAATAGAAGATGCATACACATATTGACTTTGGGCACCAAAAATATCGATTTTTTAGCATGTTTTGGGCCTGAATTTTTAAAAATACTCTAACACGGAGTAGGCATGTACAGATCGCTTCTGGGACCCCAAAATATCGAATTTTCGGGTGTTTAGGGCCAGAATTGGAGATATAAACGGGTACAGAAGATGCATGCACATATCGACTTTTGGGCACCTAAAAGATCGATTTTCAGTATGTTTTTGGCCTGTATTTTGAAAATACTTTAACACGGAGTAGGCATATACAGATCGCTTTTGGGACCCCTAAATATCGAATTTTCGGGTGTTTTGGGACTGAATTTGAGATATCGACTTTTTGACACCTAAAAGATCGATTTTTAGCATGTTTTTAGCCTATATTTTGAAAATATTCTAGCACTGAGTAGGCATGTACAGATTGCTTCTGGGACCCCAAAATATTGAATTTTTGGGTGTTTTGAGCCTGAATTTGAGATATAAACGGGTACAGAAGATACATGCACATATTGACTTTGGGCATCTAAATTATCGATTTTCAACATGTTTTGGGCCTGTATTTTGAAAATACTCTAACACGGAGTAGACATGTACAGATCGCTTCTGGGACCCCAAAATATCGATTTTTCGGGTGTTTTGAGCCTGAATTTGAGATATAAACGGGTACTGAAAATACATGCACATATCGACTTTTGGGCACCTAAAACATCGATTTTGAGCATGTTTTGGGCCTGTATTTTGAAAATACTCTAACACGGAGTAGGCTTTTACAGATCGCTTCTGGGACCCCAAAATATCGAATTTTCGGGTGTTTTGGGCCTGAATTTGAGATATCGCCTTTACGCACCTAAAATATCGATTTTTAGCATGTTTTGAGCCTATATTTTGAAAACATTCTAGCACTGAGTAGGCATGTACAGATCGCTTCTGGGACCCCAAAATATCGAATTTTCGGGTGTTTATGGCAAGAATTTGATATATAAACGGGTACTGAAGATGCATGCACATATCGACTTTTGAGCACTTAAAACATCGATTTTGAGCATGTTTTGGGCCTGTATTTTGAAAATACTCTAACACGGAGTAGGCATGTACAGATCGCTTCTGGGACAACAAAATACCGAATTTTCGGGTGTTTTGGGCCTTAATTTGAGATATCGCCTTTACGCACCAAAAATATCGATTTTTAGCATGTTTTGAGCCTATATTTTGAAAATATTCTAGCACTGAGTAGGCATGTACAGATCGCTTCTGGGACCCCAAAATATCGAATTTTCGGGTGTTTAGGGCCAGAATTTGAGATATAAACGGGAACAGAAGATGCATGCACATATCGACTTTTGGGCACCTAAAAGATTGATATTCAGTATGTTTTTGGCCTGTATTTTGAAAATACTTTAACACGGAGTAGGCATGTACAGATCCCTTCTGGGACCCCTAAATATCGAATTTTCGGGTGTTTTGGGCCTTAATTTGAGATATCGACTTTTTGACACCTAAAATATCGATTTTTAGCATGTTTTTAGCCTTTATTTTGAAAATATTCTAACACTGAGTAGGCATGTACAGATTGCTTTTGGGACCACGAAATATTGAATTTTCGGGTGTTTTGAGCCTCAATTTGAGATATAAACGGGTACAGAAGATACATGCACATATTGACTTTGGGCATCTAAAATATCGATTTTCAGCATGTTTTTGGCATGTATTTTGAAAAAACTCTAACACGGAGTAGGCATGTACAGATTGCTTCTGGGACCCCAAAATATCGAATTTTCGGGTGTTTTGAGTCTGAATTTGAGATATAAACAAGTATAGAAGATGCATACACATATTGACTTTGCGCACCAAAAATATCGATTTTCAGCATGTTTTGGGCCTGAATTTTGAAAATACTCTAACACGGAGTAGGCATGTACAGGTCGCTTCTGGGACCCCTAAATATCGAATTTTCGGGTGATTTGGGCCTTAATTTGAGATATCGACTTTTAGGCTCCTAAAATATCGATTTTTAGCATGTTTTTAGCCTATATTTTGAAAATATTCTAGCACTGAGTAGGCATGTACAGATTTCTTATGGGACCCCAAAATATTGAATTTTCGGGTGTTTAGGGCAAGAATTTGAGATATAAACGGGTACAGAAGATGCATGCACATATCGACTTTTGGGCACCTAAATATCGATTTTGATCATGTTTTGAGCCTATATTTTGAAAACATTCTAGCACTGAGTAGGCATGTACAGATCGCTTCTGGGACACAAAAATATCGAATTTTCGGGTGTTTAGGGCCAGAATTTGAGATACAAACGAGTATAGAAGATGCATACACATATTGACTTTGGGCACCAAAAATATCGATTTTCAGCATGTTTTGGGCCTGAATTTTGAAAATACTCTAACATGTACAGATCGCTTCTGGGACCCCAAAATATCGAATTTTCGGGTGTTTAGGGCCAGAATTTGAAATATAAACGGGTACAGAAGATGCATGCACATATCGACTTTTGGGCACCTAAAAGATCGATTTTCAGTATGTTTTTGGCCTGTATTTTGAAAATACTCTAACACGGAGTAGGCATGTACAAATCCCTTCTGGGACCTCTAAATATCGAATTTTTGGGTGTTTTGGGACTGAATTTGAGATATCGACTTTTTTGCTCCTAAAATGTCGATTTTTAGCATGTTTTTAGCCTATATTTTGAAAATATTCTAGCACTGAGTAGGCATGTACAGATCGCTTCTGGGACAACAAAATATAGAATTTTCGGGTGTTTTGAGCCTGAATTTGAGGTATAAACGAGTATAGAAGATGCATACACATATTGACTTTGGGCACCAAAAATATCGATTTTCAGCATGTTTTGGGCCTGAATTTTGAAAATACTCTAACACGGAGTAGGCATGTACAGATCGCTTCTGGGACCCCAAAATATCGAATTTTCGGGTGTTCAGGGCCAGAATTTGAGATATAAACGGGTACAGAAGATCCATGCACATATCGACTTTTGGGCACCTAAAAGATCGATTTTCAGTATGTTTTTGGCCTGTATTTTAGAAATACTCTAACACCTAGTAGGCATGTACAGATCCCTTCTGGGACCCCTAAATATCGAATTTTCGGGTGTTTTGGGACTTAATTTGAGATATCGACTTTTTGGCACCTAAAATATCGATTTTTAGCATGTTTTTAGACTATATTTTGAAAATATTCAAGCACTGAGTAGGCATGTACAGATTGCTTCTGGGACCCCAAAATATTGAATTTTCGGGTGTTTTGAGCCTCATATTTGAGATATAAACGGGTACAGAAGAATATTGACTTTGGGCATGTAAAATATCGATTTTCAGCATGTTTTGGGCGTGTATTTTGAAAATACTCTAACACGGAGTAGGCATGTACAGATCGCTTCTGGGACCCCAAAATATTGATTTTTCTGGTGTTTTGGGTCTGAATTTGAGATATCGCCTTTACGCACCTAAAATATCGATTTTTAGCATGTTTTGAGCCTATATTTTGAAAATATTCTAGCCCTGAGTAGGCATGTACAGATCGCTTCTGGGACCCCAAAATATCGAATTTTCGGGTGTTTTGAGCTTGAATTTGAGATATAAACGAGTACAGAAGATGCATGCACATATCGACTTTTGGGCACCTAAAATATCGATTTTGAGCATGTTTTGAGCCTATATTTTGAAAACATTCTAGCACTGAGTAGGCATGTACAGATTGCTTCTGGGACCCCAAAATATTGAATTTTCGGGTGTTTTGAGCCTCATATTTGAGATATAAACGGGTACAGAAGAATATTGACTTTGGGCATGTAAAATATCGATTTTCAGCATGTTTTGGGCGTGTATTTTGAAAATACTCTAACACGGAGTAGGCATGTACAGATCGCTTCTGGGACCCCAAAATATTGATTTTTCGGGTGTTTTGGGTCTGAATTTGAGATATCGCCTTTACGCACCTAAAATATCGATTTTTAGCATGTTTTGAGCCTATATTTTGAAAATATTCTAGCCCTGACTAGGCATGTACAGATTGCTTCTGGGACCCCAAAATATCGAATTTTCGGGTGTTTAGGGCCAGAATTTAAGATATAAACGGGTACAGAAGATGCATGCACATATCGACTTTTGGGCACCTAAAATATCGATTTTGAGCATGTTTTGAGCCTATATTTTGAAAACATTCTAGCACTGACTAGGCATGTACAGATCGCTTCTGGTACCCAAAAATATCGAATTTTCGGGTGTTTAGGGCCAGAATTTTAGATATAAACGGGTACAGAAGATGCATGCACATATCGACTTTTGAGCACCTAAAAGATCGATTTTCAGTATGTTTTTGGCCTGTATTTTGAAAATACTCTAACACGGAGTAGGCATGTACCGATCGCTTCTGGGACCCCTAAATATCGAATTTTCGGGTGTTTTGGGCCTTAATTTGATATATCGACATTTTGGCACCTAAAATATCGATTTTTAGCATGTTTTTAGCCTATATTTTGAAAATATTCTAGCACTGAGTAGGCATGTACAGATCGCTTTTGGGACCCCAAAATATCGAATTTTCGGGTGTTTTGAGCCTGAATTTGAGATATAAACGAGTACAGAAGATGCATGCACATATCGACTTTTGGGCACCTAAAATATCGATTTTGAGCATGTTTTGAGCTTATATTTTGAAAACATTCTAGCACTGAGTAGGCATGTACAGATCGCTTCTGGGACCCCAAAATATCGAATTTTCGGGTGTTTTGAGCCTGAATTTAAGTAATAAACGGGTACTGGAGATTCATGCACATATCGACTTTTGGGCACATAAAACATCGAATTTGAGCATGTTTTGGGCCTGTATCTTGAAAATACTCTAACACGGAGTAGGCATGTACAGATCGCTTCTGGGACCCCAAAATATCGAATTTTCGGGTGTTTTGGGCCTGAATTTGAGATATCGCCTTTACGCACCTAAAATATCGATTGTTAGCATGTTTTGAGCCTATATTTTGAAAATATTCTAGCACTGAGTAGGCATGTACAGATCGCTTCTGGGACCCTTATATATCGAATTTTCGGGTGTTTTGGTCCTTAATTTGATATATCGACTTTTTGGCACTTAAAATATCGATTTTTAGCATGTTTTTAGCCTATATTTTGAAAATATTCTAGCACTGAGTAGGCATGTACAGATTGTTTCTGGGACCCCTAAATATCGATTTTTCGGGTGTTTTGGGCCTTAATTTGAGATATCGCCTTTCCGCACCTAAAATATCGATTTTTAGCATATTTTGAGCCTATATTTTGAAAATATTCTAGCACTGAGTAGGCATGTACAGATCGCTTCTGGGACCCCAAAATATCGAATTTTTGGGTGTTTTGAGCCTGAATTTGAGATATAAACGGGTACAGAAGATTCATGCACATATCGACTTTTGGGCACCTAAAACATCGATTTTGAGCATGTTTTGGGCCTGTATTTTAAAAATACTCTAACACAGAGTAGGCATGTACAGATCGCTTCTGGGACCCCAAAATATCGAATTTTCGGGTGTTCAGGGCCAGAATTTGAGATATAAACGAGTATAGAAGATGCATACACATATTGACTTTGCGCACCAAAAATATCGATTTTCAGCATGTTTTGGGCCTGAATTTTGAAAATACTCTAACACGGAGTAGGCATGTACAGGTCGCTTCTGTGACCCCTAAATATCGAATTTTCGGGTGATTTGGGCCTTAATTTGAGATATCGACTTTTAGGCTCCTAAAATATCGATTTTTAGCATGTTTTTAGCCTATATTTTGAAAATATTCTAGCACTGAGTAGGCATGTACAGATTTCTTATGGGACCCCAAAATATTGAATTTTCGGGTGTTTAGGGCAAGAATTTGAGATATAAACGGGTACAGAAGATGCATGCACATATCGACTTTTGGGCACCTAAATATCGATTTTGATCATGTTTTGAGCCTATATTTTGAAAACATTCTAGCACTGAGTGCCTAGGCATGTACAGATCGCTTCTGGGACACAAAAATATCGAATTTTCGGGTGTTTAGGGCCAGAATTTGAGATACAAACGAGTATAGAAGATGCATACACATATTGACTTTGGGCACCAAAAATATCGATTTTCAGCATGTTTTGGGCCTGAATTTTGAAAATACTCTAACATGTACAGATCGCTTCTGGGACCCCAAAATATCGAATTTTCGGGTGTTTAGGGCCAGAATTTGAAATATAAACGGGTACAGAAGATGCATGCACATATCGACTTTTGGGCACCTAAAAGATCGATTTTCAGTATGTTTTTGGCCTGTATTTTGAAAATACTCTAACACGGAGTAGGCATGTACAGATCCCTTCTGGGACCTCTAAATATCGAATTTTTGGGTGTTTTGGGACTGAATTTGAGATATCGACTTTTTTGCTCCTAAAATGTCGATTTTTAGCATGTTTTTAGCCTATATTTTGAAAATATTCTAGCACTGAGTAGGCATGTACAGATCGCTTCTGGGACAACAAAATATAGAATTTTCGGGTGTTTTGAGCCTGAATTTGAGGTATAAACGAGTATAGAAGATGCATACACATATTGACTTTGGGCACCAAAAATATCGATTTTCAGCATGTTTTGGGCCTGAATTTTGAAAATACTCTAACACGGAGTAGGCATGTACAGATCGCTTCTGGGACCCCAAAATATCGAATTTTCGGGTATTCAGGGCCAGAATTTGAGATATAAACGGGTACAGAAGATCCATGCACATATCGACTTTTGGGCACCTAAAAGATCGATTTTCAGTATGTTTTTGGCCTGTATTTTAGAAATACTCTAACACCTAGTAGGCATGTACAGATCCCTTCTGGGACCCCTAAATATCGAATTTTCGGGTGTTTTGGGACTTAATTTGAGATATCGACTTTTTGGCACCTAAAATATCGATTTTTAGCATGTTTTTAGACTATATTTTGAAAATATTCAAGCACTGAGTAGGCATGTACAGATTGCTTCTGGGACCCCAAAATATTGAATTTTCGGGTGTTTTGAGCCTCATATTTGAGATATAAACGGGTACAGAAGAATATTGACTTTGGGCATGTAAAATATCGATTTTCAGCATGTTTTGGGCTTGTATTTTGAAAATACTCTAACACGGAGTAGGCATGTACAGATCGCTTCTGGGACCCCAAAATATTGATTTTTCGGGTGTTTTGGGTCTGAATTTGAGATATCGCCTTTACGCACCTAAAATATCGATTTTTAGCATGTTTTGAGCCTATATTTTGAAAATATTCTAGCCCTGAGTAGGCATGTACAGATCGCTTCTGGGACCCCAAAATATCGAATTTTCGGGTGTTTTGAGCTTGAATTTGAGATATAAACGAGTACAGAAGATGCATGCACATATCGACTTTTGGGCACCTAAAATATCGATTTTGAGCATGTTTTGAGCCTATATTTTGAAAACATTCTAGCACTGAGTAGGCATGTACATATCGCTTCTCGGACCCCTAAATATCGAATTTTCGGTTGTTTTGGGCCTTAATTTGAGATATCGACTTTTTGGCACCTAAAAGATCGATTTTTAGCATGTTTTTAGCCTATATTTTGAAAATATTCTAGCACTGACTAGGCATGTACAGATTGCTTCTGGGACCCCAAAATATCGAATTTTCGGGTGTTTAGGGCCAGAATTTAAGATATAAACGGGTACAGAAGATGCATGCACATATCGACTTTTGGGCACCTAAAATATCGATTTTGAGCATGTTTTGAGCCTATATTTTGAAAACATTCTAGCACTGAGTAGGCATGTACAGATCGCTTCTGGTACCCAAAAATATCGAATTTTCGGGTGTTTAGGGCCAGAATTTTAGATATAAACGGGTACAGAAGATGCATGCACATATCGACTTTTGAGCACCTAAAAGATCGATTTTCAGTATGTTTTTGGCCTGTATTTTGAAAATACTCTAACACGGAGTAGGCATGTACCGATCGCTTCTGGGACCCCTAAATATCGAATTTTCGGGTGTTTTGGGCCTTAATTTGATATATCGACATTTTGGCACCTAAAATATCGATTTTTAGCATGTTTTTAGCCTATATTTTGAAAATATTCTAGCACTGAGTAGGCATGTACAGATCGCTTTTGGGACCCCAAAATATCGAATTTTCGGGTGTTTTGAGCCTGAATTTGAGATATAAACGAGTACAGAAGATGCATGCACATATCGACTTTTGGGCACCTAAAATATCGATTTTGAGCATGTTTTGAGCTTATATTTTGAAAACATTCTAGCACTGAGTAGGCATGTACAGATCGCTTCTGGGACCCCAAAATATCGAATTTTCGGGTGTTTTGAGCCTGAATTTAAGTAATAAACGGGTACTGGAGATTCATGCACATATCGACTTTTGGGCACATAAAACATCGAATTTGAGCATGTTTTGGGCCTGTATCTTGAAAATACTCTAACACGGAGTAGGCATGTACAGATCGCTTCTGGGACCCCAAAATATCGAATTTTCGGGTGTTTTGGGCCTGAATTTGAGATATCGCCTTTACGCACCTAAAATATCGATTGTTAGCATGTTTTGAGCCTATATTTTGAAAATATTCTAGCACTGAGTAGGCATGTACAGATCGCTTCTGGGACCCTTATATATCGAATTTTCGGGTGTTTTGGTCCTTAATTTGATATATCGACTTTTTGGCACTTAAAATATCGATTTTTAGCATGTTTTTAGCCTATATTTTGAAAATATTCTAGCACTGAGTAGGCATGTACAGATTGTTTCTGGGACCCCTAAATATCGATTTTTCGGGTGTTTTGGGCCTTAATTTGAGATATCGCCTTTCCGCACCTAAAATATCGATTTTTAGCATATTTTGAGCCTATATTTTGAAAATATTCTAGCACTGAGTAGGCATGTACAGATCGCTTCTGGGACCAAAAAATATCGAATTTTCGGGTGTTTAGGGCCAGAATTTTAGATATAAACGGGTACAGAAGATGCATGCACATATCGACTTTTGGGCACCTAAAACATCGATTTTGAGCATGTTTTGGGCCTGTATTTTAAAAATACTCTAACACGGAGTAGGCATGTACAGATCGCTTCTGGGACCCCAAAATATCGAATTTTCGGGTGTTCAGGGCCAGAATTTGAGATATAAACGGGTACAGAAGATTCATGCACATATCGACTTTTGGGCACCTAAAACATCGATTTTCAGCATGTTTTGGGCCTGTATTTTAAAAATACTCTAACACGGTGTAGGCATGTACAGTTTGCTTCTGGGACCCCAAAATATCGAATTTTCGGGTGTTTTGAGCCTGAATTTGAGATATAAACGGGTACTGAAGATGCATGCACATATCGTCTTTTGGGCACCTAAAACATCGATTTTGAGCATGTTTTGGTCATGTATTTTGAAAATACTCTAGCACGGAGTAGGCATGTACAGATCGCTTCTGGGACCCCATAATATCGAATTTTCGGGTGTTTTGGGCCTGAATTTGATATATCGTTTTTACGCACCTAAAATATCGATTTTTAGCATGTTTTGAGCCTATATTTTGAAAATATTCTATCACTGAGTAGGCATGTACAGATCGCTTCTGGGACCCGAAAATATCGAATTTTCGGGTGTTTAGGGCCAGAATTTGAGATATAAACGGGTACAGAAGATGCATGCACATATCGACTTTTGGGCACCTAAAAGATCGATATTCAGTATGTTTTTGGCCTGTATTTTGAAAATACTTTAACACGGAGTAGGCATGTACAGATCGCTTCTGGGACCCCAAAATATCGAATTTTCAGGTGTTTTGGGACTGAATTTGAGATATCGACTTTTTGGCACCTAAAATATCGATTTTTAGCATGTTTTTAGCCTATATTTTGATAATATTTTAGCACAGAGTAGGCATGTACAGATTGCTTCTGGGACCCCAAAATATTGAATTTTCGGGTGTTTTGAGCTTGAATTTGAGATATAAACGAGTACAGAAGATGCATGCACATATCGACTTTTGGGCACCTAAAATATCGATTTTGAGCATGTTTTGAGCCTATATTTTGAAAACATTCTAGCACTGAGTAGGCATGTACAGATCGCTTCTGGGACCAAAAAATATCGAATTTTCGGGTGTTTAGGGCCAGAATTTTAGATATAAACGGGTACAGAAGATGCATGCACATATCGACTTTTGGGCACCTAAAAGATCGATTTTCAGTATGTTTTTGGCCTGTAATTTGAAAATACTCTAACACGGAGTAGGCATGTACAGATCGCTTCTGGGACCCCTAAATATCGAATTTTCGGGTGTTTTGGGCCTTTATTTGAGATATCGACTTTTTGTCACCTAAAATATCGATTTTTAGCATGTTTTTAGCCTATATTTTGAAAATATTCTAGCACCGAGTAGGCATGTACAGATTGCTTCTGGGACCCCAAAATATTGAATTTTCGGGTGTTTAGGGCCAGAATTTGAGATATAAACGGGTACAGAAGATGCATGCACATATCGACTTTTGGGCACCTAAAACATTGATTTTCAGTATGTTTTTGGCCTGTATTTTGAAAATACTCTAACACGGAGTAGGCATGTACAGATCGCTTCTGGGACCACTAAATATCGAATTTTCGGGTGTTTTGGGACTGAATTTGAGATATCGACTTTTTGGCACCTAAAAGATCGATTTTTAGCATGTTTTTATTTTAGCCTATATTTTGAAAATATTCTAGCACTGAGTAAGCATGTACAGATTGCTTCTGTGACCCCAAAATATTGAATTTTCGGGTGTTTTTTGAGCGTGAATTTGAGATATAAACGGGTACAGAAGATACATGCACATATTGACTTTGGGCAACTAAAATATCGATTTTCAGCATGTTTTAGGCATGTATTTTGAAAATACTCTAACACAGAGTAGGCATGTACAGATCGCTTCTGGGACCCGAGAATATCGAATTTTCGGGTGTTTTGAGCCTGAATTTGAGATATAAACGGTTAATGAATATGCATGCACATATCGACTTTTGGGCTCCTAAAACATCGATTTTGAGCATGTTTTTGGCCTGTATTTTGTAAATACTCTAACACGGAGTAGGCAGGTACAGATCGCTTCTGGGACCCCATAATATCGAATTTTCGGGTGTTTTGGGCCTTAATTTTAGATATCGCCTTTACGCACCTAAAATATCTATTTTTAGCATGTTTTGAGCCTATCTTTTGAAAATATTCTAGCACTGGGTAGGCATGTACAGATCGCTTCTGGGACCCCAAAATATCGAATTTTCAAGTGTTTTGAGCCTGAATTTGAGATATAAACGAGTACAGAAAATGCATGCACATATTGACTTTTGGGCACCTAAAATATCGATTTTGAGCATGTTTTGAGCCTATATTTTGAAAAAACTCTAACACGGAGTAGGCATGTACAGATCGCTTCTGGGACCCCAAAATATCATATTTACGGGTGTTTTGAGCCTGAATTTGAGATATAAACGGGTACTGAAGATGAATGCACATATCGACTTTTTGGCACCTAAAACATCGATTTTGAGCACGTTTTGGGCCTGTATTTTGAAAACACTCTAACACGGAGTAGGCATGTACAGATCGCTTCTGGGACCCCTAAATATCGAATTTTCGGGTGTTTTGGGCCTTAATTTGAGATATGGACTTTTTGTCACCTAAAATATCGATTTTTAGCATGTTTTTAGCCTATATTTTGAAAATATTCTAGCACTGAGTAGGCATGTACAGATTGCTTCTGGGACCCCTAAATATCGAATTTTCGGGTGTTTTGGGCCTTAATTTGAAATATCGACTTTTTGTCACCTAAAATATCGATTTTTAGCATGTTTTTAGCCTATATTTTCAAAATATTCTAGCACCGAGTAGGCATGTACAGATTGCTTCTGGGACCCCAAAATATTGAATTTTCGGGTGTTTAGGGCCAGAATTTGAGATATAAACGGGTACAGAAGATGCATGCACATATCGACTTTTGGGCACCTAAAAGATTGATTTTCAGTATGTTTTTGGCCTGTATTTTGAAAATACTCTAACACGGAGTAAGCATGTACAGATCGCTTCTAGGACCGTTAATTATCGAATTTTCGGGTGTTTTGGGCCTTAATTTGAGATATCGACTTTTTGTCACCTAAAATATCGATTTTTAGCATGTTTTTAGCCTATATTTTGAAAATATTCTAGCACTGAGTAGGCATGTAGAGATTGCTTCTGGGACCCCTAAATATCGAATTTTCGGGTGTTTTGGGCCTTAATTTGAAATATCGACTTTTTGTCACCTAAAATATCGATTTTTAGCATGTTTTTAGCCTATATTTTCAAAATATTCTAGCACCAAGTAGGCATGTACAGATTGCTTCTGGGACCCCAAAATATTGAATTTTCGGGTGTTTTGAGCCTGAATTTGAGATATAAACGGGTACAGAAGATACATGGACATATTGACTTTGCGCATCTAAAATATCGATTTTCAGCATGTTTTGGGCATGTATTTTGAAAATACTCTAACACGGAGTAGGCATGTACAGATCGCTTCTGGGACCCCAGAATATCGAATTTTCGGGTGTTTTGAGCCTGAATTTGAGATATAAACGGTTATTGAAGATGCATGCACATATCGACTTTTGGGCTCCTAAAACATCGATTTTGAGCATGTTTTGGGCCTGTATTTTGTAAATACTCTAACACGGAGTAGGCATGTACAGATTGCTTCTGGGACCCCATAATATCGAATTTTCGGGTGTTTTGGGCCAGAATTTGAGATATAAACGGGTACAGAAGATGCATGCACATATCGACTTTTGGGCACCTAAATGATCGATTTTCAGTATGTTTTTGGCCTGTATTTTGAAAATACTCTAACACGGAGTAGGCATGTACAGATCGCTTCTGGGACCCCTAAATATCGAATTTTCGGGTGTTTTGAGCCTGAATTTGAGATATCGACTTTTTGGCACCTAAAAGATCTATTTTAAGCATGTTTTTAGCCTATATTTTGAAAATATTCTAGCACTGAGTAGGCATGTACAGATTGCTTCTGGGACCCCAAAATATTGAATTTTCGGGTGTTTTGAGCCTGAATTTGAGATATAAACGGGTACGGAAGATACATGCACATATCGACTTTTGGGCACCTAAAACATCGATTTTGAGCATGTTTTGGGCCTGTATTTTGTAAATACTCTAACACGGAGTAGGAATGTACAGATCGCTTCTGGGACCCCATAATATCGAATTTTCGGGTGTTTTGGGCCTGAATTTGAGATATCGCCTTTACTCACCTAAAATATCGATTTTTACCATGTTTTTAGTCTATATTTTGAAAATATTTTAGCACTGAGTAGGCATGTACAGATTGCTTCTGGGACCCCTAAATATCGAATTTTCGGGTGTTTTGGGCCTTAATTTGAGATATCGCCTTGACGCACCAAAAATATCGATTTGTAGCATGTTTTGAGCCTATATTTTGAAAATATTTTAGCACTGAGTAGGCATGTACAGTTTGCTTCTGGGACCCCAAAATATCGAATTTGCGGGTTTTTTGAGCCTGAATTTGAGATATAAACGGGTACTGAAGATGCATGCACATATCGTCTTTTGGGCACCTAAAACATCGATTTTGAGCATGTTTTGGGCCTGTATTTTGAAAATACTCTAACACGGAGTAGGCATGTACAGATCGCTCCTGGGACCCCATAATATCGAATTTTCGGGTGTTTTGGACCTGAATTTGAGATATCGCCTTAACGCACCTAAAATATCGATTTTTAGCATGTTTTGGGCCTATATTTTGAAAATATTCTAGCACTGAGTAGGTATGTACAGATCGCTTCTGGGACCCCAAAATATCGAATTTTCAAGTGTTTTGAGCCTGAATTTGAGATATAAACGAGTACAGAAAATGCATGCACATATTGACTTTTGGGCACCTAAAATATCGATTTTGAGCATGTTTTGAGCCTATCTTTTGAAAACATTCTAGCACTGAGTAGGCATGTACAGATCGCTTCTGGGACCCCAAAATATCGTATTTACGGGTGTTTTGAGCCTGAATTTGAGATATAAACGAGTACAGAAGATGCATGCACATATCGACTTTTGGGCACCTAAAATATCGATTTTGAGCATGTTTTGAGCGTATATTTTGAAAATATTCTAGTACTGAGTAGGCATGTAAAGATTGCTTCTGGGACCCCAAAATATTGAATTTTCGGGTGTTTAGGACCAGAATTTGAGATATAAACGGGTACAGAAGATGCATGCACATATCGACTTTTGGGCACCTAAAAGATCGATTTTCAGTATGTTTTTGGCCTGTATTTTGAAAATACTCTAACACGGAGTAGGCATGTACAGATCGCTTCTGGGACCCCTAAATATCGAATTTTCGGGTGTTTTGAGACTGAATTTGAGATATCGACTTTTTGGCACCTAAAAGATCTATTTTTAGCACGTTTTTAGGCTATATTTTGAAAATATTCTAGCACTGAGTAGGCATGTACAGATTGCTTCTGGGACCCCAAAATATTGAATTATCGGGTGTTTTGAGCCTGAATTTGAGATATAAACGGGTACGGAAGATACATGCACATATCGACTTTTGGGCACGTAAAATATCGATTTTGATCATGTTTTGAGCCTATATTTTGAAAACATTCTAGCACTGAGTAGGCATGTACAGATCGCTTCTGGGACCAAAAAATATCGAATTTTCGGGTGTTTAGGGCCAGAATTTGAGATATAAACGGGTACAGAAGATGCATGCACATATCGACTTTTGGGCACCTAAAAGATCGATTTTCAGTATGTTTTTGGCCTGTATTTTGAAAATACTCTACCACGGAGTAGGCATGTGCAGATCGCTTCTGGGATCCCTAAATATCGAATTTTCGGGTGTTTTGGGCCTTAATTTGAGATATCGACTTTTTGGCACCTAAAATATCGATTTTTAGCATGTTTTTAGCCTTTATTTTGAAAATATTCTAACACTGAGTAGGCATGTACAGATTGCTTCTGGGACCCCAAAATATTGAATTTTCGGGTGTTTTGAGCCTGAATTTGAGATATAAACGGGTACAGAAGATACATGCACATATTGACTTTGGGCATCTAAAATATCGATTTTCAGCATGTTTTGGGCATGTATTTTGAAAATACTCTAACACGGAGTAGGCATGTACAGATCGCTTCTGGGACCCGAGAATATCGAATTTTCGGGTGTTTTGAGCCTGAATTTGAGATGTAAACGGTTACTGAAGATGCATGCACATATCGACTTTTGGGCTCCTAAAACATCGATTTTGAGCATGTTTTGGGCCTGTATTTTGTAAATACTCTAACACGGAGTAGGCATGTACAGATCGCTTCTGGGACCCCATAATATCGAATTTTCGGGTGTTTTGGGCCTTAATTTTAGATATCGCCTTTACGCACCTAAAATATCGATTTTTAGCATGTTTTGAGCCTATATTTTAAAAATATTCTTGCACTGAGTAGGCATGTACAGATCGCTTATGGGACCCCAAAATATCGAATTTTCAAGTGTTTTGAGCCTGAATTTGTGATATAAACGAGTACAGAAATTGCATGCACATATTGACTTTTGGGCACCTAAAATATCGATTTTGAGCATGTTTTGAGCCTATATTTTGAAAATATTCTAGCACTGAGTAGGCATGTACATATCGCTTCTGGGACCCCAAAATATCGAATTTTCGGGTGTTTTCAACCTGAATTTGAGATATAAACGAGTACAGAAGATGCATGCACATATCGACTTTTGGGCACCTAAAATATCGATTTTGAGCATGTTTTAAACCTATATTTTGAAAACATTCTAGCACTGAGTAGGCATGTACAGATCGTTTCTGGGACCCCTAAATATCGAATTTTCGGGTGTTTTGGGACTGAATTTGAGATTACGACTTTTTGGCACCAAAATTATTGATTTTTAGCATGTTTTTAGCCTATATTTTGAAAATATTCTAGCACTGAGTAGGCATGTACAGATTGCTTCTGGGACCCCAAAATAATGAATTTTCGGGTGTTTTGAGCCTGAATTTGAGATATAAACGGGTACAGAAGATACATGCACATATTGACTTTGTGCATCTAAATATCGATTTTCAGCATGTTTTGGGCCTGTATTTTGAAAATTCTCTAACACGGAGTAGGCATGTACAGATTGCTTCTGGGACCCCAAAATATCAAATTTTTCGGGTGTTTTTGGCCTGAATTTGAGATATCGTTTTTACGCTCCTAAAATATCGATTTTTAGTATGTTTTGAGCCTATATTTTGAAAACATTCTAGCACTGAGTAGGCATGTACAGATCGCTTCTGGGACCCCAAAATATTGAATTTTCGGGTGTTTAGGGCAAGAATTTGAGATATAAACGGGTACAGAAGATGCATGCACATATCGACTTTTGGGCACCTAAAAGATCGATTTTCAGTATGTTTTTGGCCTGTATTTTGAAAATACTCTAACACGGAGTAGGCATGTACAGATCGCTTCTGGGACCCCTAAATATCGAATTTTCGGGTGTTTTGGGCCTTAATTTGAGATATCGACTTTTTGGCACCTAAAATATCGATTTTTAGCATGTTTTTAGCCTATGTTTTGAAAATATTATAGCACTGACTACGCATGTACAGATTGCTTCTGGGACCCCAAAATATTAAATTTTCGGGTGTTTTGAGCCTGAATTTGAGATATAAACGGGTACAGAAGATACATCCACATATTGACTTTGGGCATCTAAAATATCGATTTTCAGCATGTTTTGGGCATGTATTTTGAAAATACTCTAACACGGAGAAGGCATGTACAGATCGCTTCTGTGACCCCAAAATATCGAATTTTCGGGTGTTTTGAGCCTGAATTTGAGATATAAACGGGTACTGAAGATGAATGCACATATCGACTTTTTGGCACCTAAAACATCGATTTTGAGCATGTTTTGGGCCTGTACTTTGAAAATACTCTAACACGGAGTAGGCATGTACAGATCGCTTCTGGGACCCCTAAATATCTAATTTTCGGGTGTTTTGGGCCTTAATTTGATGTATCGACTTTTTGGCACCTAAAATATAGATTTTTAGCATGTTTTTAGCCTATAATTTGAAAATATTCTAGCACTGAGTAGGCATGTAAAGATTGCTTCTGGGACCCCAAAATATTGAATTCTCGGGTGTTTAGGGCCAGAATTTGAGATATAAATGGGTACAGAAGATGCATGCACATATCGACTTTTGGGCACCTAAAAGATCGATTTTCAGTATGTTTTTAACCTGTATTTTGAAAATACTCTAACACGGAGTAGGCATGTACAGATCGCGTCTGGGACCCCTAGCTATCGAATTTTCGGGTGTTTTGGGACTGAATTTGAGATATCGACTTTTTGGCACCTAAAAGATCTATTTTTAGCATGTTTTTAGCCTATATTTTGAAAATATTCTAGCACTGAGTAGGCAAGTACAGATTGCTTCTGGGACCCCAAAATATTGAATTTTAGGGTTTTTTGAGCCTGAATTTGAGATATAAACGGGTAGGGAAGATACATGCGCATCACATATTGACTTTGGGCATCAAAAATATCGATTTTCAGCATGTTTTTGGCCTGTATTTTGTAAATACTCTAACACGGAGTAGGCATGTACAGATCGCTTCTGGGACCCAAAAATATCGAATTTTCGGGTGTTTAGGGACAGAATTTGAGATATAAACGGGTACAGAAGATGCATGCACATATCGACTTTTGGGCACCTAAAAGATCGATATTCAGTATGTTTTTGGCCTGTATTTTGAAAATACTTTAACACGGAGTAGGCATGTACAGATCTCTTCTGGGACCCCTAAATATCGAATTTGGGCGTGTTTTGGGACTGAATTTGAGATATCGACTTTTTGGCACCTAAAATATCGATTTTTAGCATGTTTTTAGCCTATATTTTGATAATATTCTAACACTGAGTAGGCATGTACAGATTGCTTCTGGGACCCCAAAATATTGAATTTTCGGGTTTTTTGAGCCTGAATTTGATATATAAACGGGTACAGAAGATGCATGCACATATCGACTTTTGGACACCTAAAATATCGATTTTCAGTATGTTTTTGGCCTGTATTTTGAAAATACTCTAACACGGAGTAGGCATGTACAGATCGCTTCTGGGACCCCTAAATATCGAATTTTCGGGTGTTTTGGGCCTTAATTTGAGATATCGACTTTTTGGCACCTAAAATATCGATTTTTAGCATGTTTTTAGCCTTTATTTTGAAAATATTCTAACACTGAGTAGGCATGTACAGATTGCTTCTGGGACCCCAAAATATTGAATTTTCGGGTTTTTTGAGCCTGAATTTGATATATAAACGGGTACAGAAGATACATGCACATATTGACTTTGGGCATCTAAAATATCGATTTTCAGCATGTTTTGGGCATGTATTTTGAAAAAACTCTAACACGGAGTAGGCATGTACAGATCGCTTCTGGGACCCCAAAATTTTGAATTTTCTGGTGTTTTGAGCCTGAATTTGAGATATAAACGGGTACTGAAGATAAATGCACATATCGACTTTTTGGCAAATAAAACATCGATTTTGAGCATGTTTTGGGCCTGTATTTTGAAAATACTCTAACACGGAGTAGGCATGTACAGATCGCTTCTGGGACCCCTAAATATCGAATTTTCGGGTGTTTTGGGCCTTAATTTGAGATATCGACTTTTTGTCCCCTAAAATATCGATTTTTAGCATGTTTTTAGCCTATATTTTGAAAATATTCTAGCACTGAGTAGGCATGTACAGATTGCTTCTGGGACCCCAAAATATTGAATTTTCGGGTGTTTAGGGCCAGAATTTGAGATATAAACGGGTACAGAAGATGCATGCACATATCGTCTTTTGGGCACCTAAAAGATTGATTTTCAGTATGTTTTTGGCCTGTATTTTGAAAATACTCTAACACGGAGTAGGCATGTACAGTTCGCTTCTGGGACCCCTAAATATCGAATTTTCGGGTGTTTTGGGCCTGAATTTGAGATATCGACTTTTTGGCACCTAAAAGATCGATTTCTAGCATGTTTTTATTTTAGCCTATATTTTGAAAATATTCTAGCACTGAGTAGGCATGGACAGATCGCTTCTGGGACCCCAAAATATCGAATTTTCACGTGTTTTGAGCCTGAATTTGAGATATAAACGAGTACAGAAAATGCATGCACATATTGACTTTTGGGCACCTAAAATATCGATTTTCATCATGTTTTGAGCCTATATTTTGAAAATATTCTAGCACTG
This sequence comes from Petrolisthes cinctipes, assembly GCA_033782935.1. Taxonomy (NCBI): domain Eukaryota; kingdom Metazoa; phylum Arthropoda; class Malacostraca; order Decapoda; family Porcellanidae; genus Petrolisthes; species Petrolisthes cinctipes. Next base: position 3,059,596 of record JAWQEG010000486.1, read on the forward strand.
AGTAGGCATGTACAGATCGCTTCTGGGACCCCAAAATATCGAATTTTCGGGTGTTTTGAGCCTGAATTTGAGATATAGACGAGTACAGAAAATGCATGCACATATTGACTTTTGGGCACCTAAAATATCGATTTTGATCATGTTTTGAGCCTATATTTTGAAAATATTCTAGCACTGAGTAGGCATGTACAGATCGCTTCTGGGACCCCAAAATATTGTATTTACGGGTGTTTTGAGCCTGAATTTGAGATATAAACGAGTACAGAAGATGCTTGCACATATCGACTTTTGGGCACCTAAAAGATCGATTTTCAGTATGTTTTTGGCCTGTATTTTGAAAATACTCTAACACGGAGTAGGCATGTACAGATCGCTTCTGGGACCCCTAAATATCGAATTTTCGGGTGTTTTGGGACTGAATTTGAGATATCGACTTTTTGGCACTTAAATGATCTATTTTTAGCATGTTTTTAGCCTATATTTTGAAAATATTCTAGCACTGAGTAGGCATGTACAGATTGCTTCTGGGACCCCAAAATATTGAATTTTCGGGTGTTTTGAGCCTGAATTTGAGATAGAAACGGGTACAGAAGATACATGGACATATTGACTTTGGGCATCTAAAATATCGATTTTCAGCATATTTTGGGCATGTATTTTGAAAATACTCTAACACGGAGTAGGCATGTACAGATCGCTTCTGGGACCCCAGAATATCGAATTTTCGGGTGTTTTGAGCCTGAATTTGAGATATAAACGGTTACTGAAGATGCATGCACATATCGACTTTTGGTCTCCTAAAACATCTATTTTGAGCATGTTTTCGGCCTGTATTTTGTAAATACTCTAACACGGAGTAGGCATGTACAGATCGCTTCTGGGACCCCATAATATCGAATTTTCGGGTGTTTTGGGCCTTAATTTTAGATATCGCCTTTACGCACCTAAAATATCGATTTTTAGCATGTTTTGAGCCAATATTATGAAAATATTCTAGCACTGAGTAGGCATGGACAGATCGCTTCTGGGACAACAAAATATCGAATTTTCAAGTGTTTTGAGACTTTATTTGAGATATAAACGAGTACAGAAAATGCATGCACATATTGACTTTTGGGCACCTAAAATATCGATTTTGAGCATGTTTTGAGCCTATATTTTGAAAACATTCTAGCACTGAGTAGGCATGTACAGATCGCTTCTGGGACCCCAAAATATCGTATTTACGGGTGTTTTGAGCCTGAATTTGAGATATAAACGAGTACAAAAGATGCATGCACATATCGACTTTTGGGCACCTAAAATATCGATTTTGAGCATGTTTTGAGCCTATATTTTGAAAATATTCTAGCACTGAGTAGGCATGTAAAGATTGCTTCTGGGACCCCAAAATATTGAATTTTCGGGTGTTTAGGGCCAGAATTTGAGATATAAACGGGTACAGAAGATGCATGCACATATCGACTTTTGGGCACCTAAAAGATCGATTTTCAGTATGTTTTTGGCCTGTATTTTGAAAATACTCTAAAACGGAGTAGGCATGTACAGATCGCTTTTGGGACCCCTAAATATCGAATTTTCGGGTGTTTTGGGACTGAATTTGAGATATCGACTTTTTGGCACCTAAAAGATCTATTTTTAGCATGTTTTTAGCCAATATTTTGAAAATATTCTAGCACTGAGTAGGCATGTACAGATTGCTTCTGGGACCCCAAAATATTGAATTTTCGGGTGTTTTGAGCCTGAATTTGAGATATAAACGGGTACGGAAGATACATGCACATATTGACTTTGGGCATCTAAAATATCGATTTTCATCATATTTTGGGCATGTATTTTGAAAATACTCTAACACAGAGTAGGCATGTACAAATCGCTTCTGGGACCCCAAAATATCGAATTTTCGGGTGTTTTGAGCCTGAATTTGAGATATAAACGGGTACTGAAGATGAATGCACATATCGACTTTTGGGCACCTAAAACATCGATTTTGAGCATGTTTTGGGCCTGTATTTTGTAAATACTCTAACACGGAGTAGGCATGTACAGATCGCTTTTGGGACCCCATAATATCGAATTTTCGGGTGTTTTGGGCCTGAATTTGAGATATCGCCTTTACTCACCTAAAATATCGATTTTTACCATGTTTTTAGCCTATATTTTGAAAATATTTTAGCACTGAGTAGGCATGTACAGATTGCTTCGGGGACCCCTAAATATCGAATTTTCGGGTGTTTTGGGCCTTAATTTGAGATATCGCCTTTACGCACCTAAAATATCGATTTTTAGCATGTTTTGAGCCTATATTTTGAAAATATTCTATCACTGAGTAGGCATGTACAGATCGCTTCTGGGACCCCAAAATATCGAATTTTCGGGTGTGTAGGGCTAGAATTTGAGATATAAACGGGTACAGAAGATGCATGCACATATCGACTTTTGGGCACCTAAAAGATCGATATTCAGTATGTTTTTGGCCTGTATTTTGAAAATACTTTAACACGGAGTATTCATGTACAGATCCCTTCTGGGACCCCTAAATATCGAATTTTCGGGTGTTTTGGGACTGAATTTGAGATATCGACTTTTTGGCACCTAAAATATCGATTTTTACCATGTTTTTAGCCTATATTTTGATAATATTCTAGCACTGAGTAGGCATGTACAGATTGCATCTGGGACCCCAAAATATTGAATTATCGGATGTTTTGAGCCTGAATTTGAGATACAAACGGGTACAGAAGATACATGGACATATTGACTTTGGGCATCTAAAATATCGATTTTCAGCATGTTTTGGGCATGTATTTTGAAAATACTCTAACACGGAGTAGGCATGTACAGATCGCTTCTGGGACCCCAGAATATCGAATTTTCGGGTGTTTTGAGCCTGAATTTGAGATATAAACGGGTACTGAAGATGCATGCACATATCGACTTTTGGTCTCCTAAAACATCGATTTTGAGCATGTTTTGGGCCTGTATTTTGTAAATACTCTAACACGGAGTAGGCATGTACAGATCGCTTTTGGGACCCCTAAATATCGAATTTTCGGGTGTTTTGGGCCTTAATTTTAGATATCGCCTTTACGCACCTAAAATATCGATTTTTAGCATGTTTTGAGCCTATATTTTGAAAACATTCTAGCACTGAGTAGGCATGTACAGATCGCTTCTGGGACCCCAAAATATCGTATTTACGGGTGTTTTGAGCCTGAATTTGAGATATAAACGAGTACAGAAGATGCATGCACATATCGACTTTTGGGCACCTAAAATATCGATTTTGAGCATGTTTTGAGCCTATATTTTGAAAATATTCTAGCACTGAGTAGGCATGTAAAGATTGCTTCTGGGACCCCAAAATATTGAATTTTCGGGTGTTTAGTGCCAGAATTTGAGATATAAACGGGTACAGAAGATGCATGCACATATCGACTTTTGGGCACCTAAAACATCGATTTTCAGTATGTTTTTGGCCTGAATTTTGAAAATACTCTAAAACGGAGTAGGCATGTACAGATCGCTTTTGAGACCCCTAAATATCGAATTTTCGGGTGTTTTGGGACTGAATTTGAGATATCGACTTTTTGGCACCTAAAAGATCTATTTTTAGCATGTTTTTAGCCTATATTTTGAAAATATTCTAGCACTGAGTAGGCATGTACAGATTGCTTCTGGGACCCCAAAATATCGAATTTTCGGGTGTTTTGAGCCAGAATTTGAGATATAAACAGGTACGGAAGATACATGCACATATTGACTTTGGGCATCTAAAATATCGATTTTCATCATGTTTTGGGCATGTATTTTGAAAATACTCTAATACGGAGTAGGCATGTACAGATCGCTTCTGGGACCCCAAAATATCTAATTTTCGGGTGTTTTGAGCCTGAATTTCAATATGTAAACGGGTACTGAAGATGAATGCACATATCGACTTTTGGGCACCTTAAACATCGATTTTGAGCATGTTTTGGGCCTGTATTTTGTAAATACTTTAACACGGAGTAGGCATGTACAGATCGCTTCTGGGACCCCATAATATCGAATTTTCGGGTGTTTTGGGCCTTAATTTGAGATATCGCCTTTACGCAACTAAAATATCGATTTGTAGCATGTTTTGAGCCTATATTTTGAAAATATTTTAGCACTGAGTAGGCATGTACAGTTTGCTTCTGGGACCCCAAAATATCGAATTTTCGGGTGTTTTGAGCAAGAATTTGAGATATAAACGGGTACTGAAGATGCATGCACATATCATCTTTTGGGCACCTAAAACATCGATTTTGAGCATGTTTTGGGCCTGTATTTTGAAAATACTCTAACATGGAGTAGGCATGTACAGATCGCTTCTGGGACCCCATAATATCGAATTTTCGGGTGTTTTGGGACTGAATTTGAGATATCGCCTTTACGCACCTAAAATATCGATTTGTAGCATGTTTTGAGCCTATATTTTGAAAATATTCTAGCACTGAGTAGGCATGTACAGATCGCTTGTGGGACCCCAAAATATCGAATTTTCAAGTGTTTTGAGCCTCAATTTGAGATATAGACGAGTACAGAAAATGCATGCACATATTGACTTATGGGCACCTAAAATATCGATTTTGAGCATGTTTTGAGCCTATATTTTGAAAACATTCTAGCACTGAGTAGGCATGTACAGATCGCTTCTGGGACCCTAAAATATCGTATTTACGGGTGTTTTGAGCCTGAATTTGAGATATAAACGAGTACAGAAGATGCATGCACATATCGACTTATGGGCACCTAAAATATCGATTTTGAGCATGTTTTGAGCCTATATTTTGAAAATATTCTAGCACTGAGTAGGCATGTAAAGATTGCTTCTGGGACCCCAAAATATTGAATTTTCGGGTGTTTAGGGCCGGAATTTGAGATATAAACGGGTACAGAAGATGCATGCACATATCGACTTTTGGGCACCTAAAAGATCGATTTTCAGTATGTTTTTGGCCTGTATTTTGAAAATACTCTAACACGGAGAAGGCATGTACAGATTGCTTCTGGGACCCCTAAATATCGAATTTTCGGGTGTTTTGGGACTGAATTTGAGATATCGACTTTTTGGCACCTAAAAGATCTATTTTTAGCATGTTTTTAGCCTATATTTTGAAAATATTCTAGCACTGAGTAGGCATGTACAGATTGCTTCTGGGACCCCAAAATATTGAATTTTCGGGTGTTTTGAGCCTGAATTTGAGATATAAACGGGAACAGAAGATACATGCACATATTGACTTTGGGCATCTAATATATCGATTTTCATCATGTTTTGGGCATGTATTTTGAAAATACTCTAACACGGAGTAGGCATGTACAGATCGCTTCTGGGACCCCAAAATATCGAATTTTCGGGTGTTTTGAGCCTGAATTTGAGATATAAACGGGTACTGAAGATGAATGCACATATCGACTTTTGGGCACCTAAAACATCGATTTTGAGCATGTTCTGGGCCTGTATTTTGTAAATACTCTAACACGGAGTAGGCATGTACAGATCGCTTCTGGGACCCCATAATATCGAATTTTCGGGTGTTTTGGGCCTGAATTTGAGATATCGCCTTTACTCACCTAAAATATCGAATTTTACCATGTTTTTAGCCTATATTTTGAAAATATTTTAGCACTGAGTAGGCATGTACAGATTGCTTCCGGGACCCCTAAATATCGAATTTTCGGGTGTTTTGGGCCTTAATTTGAGATATCGTCTTTACGCACCTAAAATATCGATTTTGAGCATGTTTTGAGCCTATGTTTTGAAAATATTCTATCACTGAGTAGGCCTGTACAGATCGCTTCTGGGACCCCAAAATATCGAATTTTCAAGTGTTTTGAGCCTGAATTTGAGATATAAACGAGTACAGAAAATGCATGCACATATTGACTTTTGGGCACCTGAAATATCGATTTTGAGCATGTTTTGAGCCTATATTTTGAAAACATTCTAGCACTGAGTAGGCATGTACAGATCGCTTCTGGGACCCCAAAATATCGTATTTACAGGTGTTTTGAGCCTGAATTTGAGATATAAACGAGTACAGAAGATGCATGCACATATCGACTTTTGGGCACCTAAAAGATCGATTTTCAGTATGTTTTTGGCCTGTATTTTGAAAATACTCTAACACGGAGTAGGCATGTGCAGATCGCTTTTGGGACCCCTAAATATCGAATTTTCGGGTGTTTTGGGACTGAATTTGAGATATCGACTTTTTGGCACCTAAAAGATCTATTTTTAGCATGTTTTTAGCCTATATTTTGAAAATATTCTAGCACTGAGTAGGCATGTACAGATTGCTTCAGGGACCCCAAAATATTGAATTTTCGGGTGTTTTGAGCCTGAATTTGAGATATAAACGGGTACGGAAGATACATGCACATATTGACTTTGGGCATCTAATATATCGATTTTCATCATGTTTTGGGCATGTATTTTGAAAATACTCTAACACGGAGTAGGCATGTACAAATCGCTTCTGGGACCCCAAAATATCGAATTTTCGGGTGTTTTGAGCCTGAATTTGAGATATAAACGGGTACTGAAGATGAATGCACATATCGACTTTTGGGCACCTAAAACATCGATTTTGAGCATGTTTTGGGCCTGTATTTTGTAAATACTCTAACACGGCGTAGGCATGTACAGATCGCTTTTGGGACCCCATAATATCGAATTTTCGGGTGTTTTGGGCCTGAATTTGAGATATCGCCTTTACTCACCTAAAATATCGATTTTTACCATGTTTTTAGCCTATATTTTGAAAATATTTTAGCACTGAGTAGGCATGTACAGATTGCTTCCGGGACCCCTAAATATCGAATTTTCGGGTGTTTTGGGCCTTAATTTGAGATATCGCCTTTACGCACCTAAAATATCGATTTTTAGCATGTTTTTAGACTATATTTTGAAAATATTCTATCACTGAGTAGGCATGTACAGATCGCTTCTGGGACCCCAAAATATCGAATTTTCGGGTGTGTAGGGCCAGAATTTGAGATATAAACGGGTACAGAAGATGCATGCACATATCGACTTTTGTGCACCTAAAAGATCGATATTCAGTATGTTTTTGGCCTGTTTTTTGAAAATACTTTAACACGGAGTATTCATGTGCAGATCCCTTCTGGGACCCCTAAATATCGAATTTTCGGGTGTTTTGGGACTGAATTTGAGATATCGACTTTTTGGCACCTAAAATATCGATTTTTAGCATGTTTTTAGCCTATATTTTGAAAATATTCTAGCACTGAGTAGGCATGTACAGATTGCTTCTGGGACCCCAAAATATTGAATTTTCGGGTGTTTAGGGCCAGAATTTGAGATATAAACGGGTACAGAAGATGCATGCACATATCGACTTTTGGGCACCTAAAAGATCGATTTTCAGTATGTTTTTGGCCTGTATTTTGAAAATACTCTAAAACGGAGTAGGCATGTACAGATCGCTTTTGGGACCCCTAAATATCGAATTTTCGGGTGTTTTGGGACTGAATTTGAGATATCGACTTTTTGGCACCTAAAAGATCTATTTTTAGCATGTTTTTAGCCAATATTTTGAAAATATTCTAGCACTGAGTAGGCATGTACAGATTGCTTCTGGGACCCCAAAATATTGAATTTTCGGGTGTTTTGAGCCTGAATTTGAGATATAAACGGGTACGGAAGATACATGCACATATTGACTTTGGGCATCTAAAATATCGATTTTCATCATGTTTTGGGCATGTATTTTGAAAATACTCTAACACAGAGTAGGCATGTACAAATCGCTTCTGGGACCCCAAAATATCGAATTTTCGGGTGTTTTGAGCCTGAATTTGAGATATAAACGGGTACTGAAGATGAATGCACATATCGACTTTTGGGCACCTAAAACATCGATTTTGAGCATGTTTTGGGCCTGTATTTTGTAAATACTCTAACACGGAGTAGGCATGTACAGATCGCTTTTGGGACCCCATAATATCGAATTTTCGGGTGTTTTGGGCCTGAATTTGAGATATCGCCTTTACTCACCTAAAATATCGATTTTTACCATGTTTTTAGCCTATATTTTGAAAATATTTTAGCACTGAGTAGGCATGTACAGATTGCTTCCGGGACCCCTAAATATCGAATTTTCGGGTGTTTTGGGCCTTAATTTGAGATATCGCCTTTACGCACCTAAAATATCGATTTTTAGCATGTTTTGAGCCTATATTTTGAAAATATTCTATCACTGAGTAGGCATGTACAGATCGCTTCTGGGACCCCAAAATATCGAATTTTCGGGTGTGTAGGGCTAGAATTTGAGATATAAACGGGTACAGAAGATGCATGCACATATCGACTTTTGGGCACCTAAAAGATCGATATTCAGTATGTTTTTGGCCTGTATTTTGAAAATACTTTAACACGGAGTATTCATGTACAGATCCCTTCTGGGACCCCTAAATATCGAATTTTCGGGTGTTTTGGGACTGAATTTGAGATATCGACTTTTTGGCACCTAAAATATCGATTTTTACCATGTTTTTAGCCTATATTTTGATAATATTCTAGCACTGAGTAGGCATGTACAGATTGCATCTGGGACCCCAAAATATTGAATTTTCGGGTGTTTTGAGCCTGAATTTGAGATACAAACGGGTACAGAAGATACATGGACATATTGACTTTGGGCATCTAAAATATCGATTTTCAGCATGTTTTGGGCATGTATTTTGAAAATACTCTAACACGGAGTAGGCATGTACAGATCGCTTCTGGGACCCCAGAATATCGAATTTTCGGGTGTTTTGAGCCTGAATTTGAGATATAAACGGGTACTGAAGATGCATGCTCATATCGACTTTTGGTCTCCTAAAACATCGATTTTGAGCATGTTTTGGGCCTGTATTTTGTAAATACTCTAACACGGAGTAGGCATGTACAGATCGCTTTTGGGACCCCTAAATATCGAATTTTCGGGTGTTTTGGGCCTTAATTTTAGATATCGCCTTTACGCACCTAAAATATCGATTTTTAGCATGTTTTGAGCCTATATTTTGAAAACATTCTAGCACTGAGTAGGCATGTACAGATCGCTTCTGGGACCCCAAAATATCGTATTTACGGGTGTTTTGAGCCTGAATTTGAGATATAAACGAGTACAGAAGATGCATGCACATATCGACTTTTGGGCACCTAAAATATCGATTTTGAGCATGTTTTGAGCCTATATTTTGAAAATATTCTAGCACTGAGTAGGCATGTAAAGATTGCTTCTGGGACCCCAAAATATTGAATTTTCGGGTGTTTAGTTCCAGAATTTGAGATATAAACGGGTACAGAAGATGCATGCACATATCGACTTTTGGGCACCTAAAACATCGATTTTCAGTATGTTTTTGGCCTGTATTTTGAAAATACTCTAAAACGGAGTAGGCATGTACAGATCGCTTTTGAGACCCCTAAATATCGAATTTTCGGGTGTTTTGGGACTGAATTTGAGATATCGACTTTTTGGCACCTAAAAGATCTATTTTTAGCATGTTTTTAGCCTATATTTTGAAAATATTCTAGCACTGAGTAGGCATGTACAGATTGCTTCTGGGACCCCAAAATATCGAATTTTCGGGTGTTTTGAGCCAGAATTTGAGATATAAACAGGTACGGAAGATACATGCACATATTGACTTTGGGCATCTAAAATATCGATTTTCATCATGTTTTGGGCATGTATTTTGAAAATACTCTAATACGGAGTAGGCATGTACAGATCGCTTCTGGGACCCCAAAATATCGAATTTTCGGGTGTTTTGAGCCTGAATTTCAATATGTAAACGGGTACTGAAGATGAATGCACATATCGACTTTTGGGCACCTTAAACATCGATTTTGAGCATGTTTTGGGCCTGTATTTTGTAAATACTTTAACACGGAGTAGGCATGTACAGATCGCTTCTGGGACCCCATAATATCGAATTTTCGGGTGTTTTGGGCCTTAATTTGAGATATCGCCTTTACGCAACTAAAATATCGATTTGTAGCATGTTTTGAGCCTATATTTTGAAAATATTTTAGCACTGAGTAGGCATGTACAGTTTGCTTCTGGGACCCCAAAATATCGAATTTTCGGGTGTTTTGAGCAAGAATTTGAGATATAAACGGGTACTGAAGATGCATGCACATATCATCTTTTGGGCACCTAAAACATCGATTTTGAGCATGTTTTGGGCCTGTATTTTGAAAATACTCTAACATGGAGTAGGCATGTACAGATCGCTTCTGGGACCCCATAATATCGAATTTTCGGGTGTTTTGGGCCTGAATTTGAGATATCGCCTTTACGCACCTAAAATATCGATTTGTAGCATGTTTTGAGCCTATATTTTGAAAATATTCTAGCACTGAGTAGGCATGTACAGATCGCTTGTGGGACCCCAAAATATCGAATTTTCAAGTGTTTTGAGCCTCAATTTGAGATATAGACGAGTACAGAAAATGCATGCACATATTGACTTTTGGGCACCTAAAATATCGATTTTGAGCATGTTTTGAGCCTATATTTTGAAAACATTCTAGCACTGAGTAGGCATGTACAGATCGCTTCTGGGACCCTAAAATATCGTATTTACGGGTGTTTTGAGCCTGAATTTGAGATATAAACGAGTACAGAAGATGCATGCACATATCGACTTATGGGCACCTAAAATATCGATTTTGAGCATGTTTTGAGCCTATATTTTGAAAATATTCTAGCACTGAGTAGGCATGTAAAGATTGCTTCTGGGACCCCAAAATATTGAATTTTCGGGTGTTTAGGGCCGGAATTTGAGATATAAACGGGTACAGAAGATGCATGCACATATCGACTTTTGGGCACCTAAAAGATCGATTTTCAGTATGTTTTTGGCCTGTATTTTGAAAATACTCTAACACGGAGAAGGCATGTACAGATTGCTTCTGGGACCCCTAAATATCGAATTTTCGGGTGTTTTGGGACTGAATTTGAGATATCGACTTTTTGGCACCTAAAAGATCTATTTTTAGCATGTTTTTAGCCTATATTTTGAAAATATTCTAGCACTGAGTAGGCATGTACAGATTGCTTCTGGGACCCCAAAATATTGAATTTTCGGGTGTTTTGAGCCTGAATTTGAGATATAAACGGGAACAGAAGATACATGCACATATTGACTTTGGGCATCTAATATATCGATTTTCATCATGTTTTGGGCATGTATTTTGAAAATACTCTAACACGGAGTAGGCATGTACAGATCGCTTCTGGGACCCCAAAATATCGAATTTTCGGGTGTTTTGAGCCTGAATTTGAGATATAAACGGGTACTGAAGATGAATGCACATATCGACTTTTGGGCACCTAAAACATCGATTTTGAGCATGTTCTGGGACTGTATTTTGTAAATACTCTAACACTGAGTAGGCATGTACAGATCGCTTCTGGGACCCCATAATATCGAATTTTCGGGTGTTTTGGGCCTGAATTTGAGATATCGCCTTTACTCACCTAAAATATCGAATTTTACCATGTTTTTAGCCTATATTTTGAAAATATTTTAGCACTGAGTAGGCATGTACAGATTGCTTCCGGGACCCCTAAATATCGAATTTTCGGGTGTTTTGGGCCTTAATTTGAGATATCGTCTTTACGCACCTAAAATATCGATTTTGAGCATGTTTTGAGCCTATGTTTTGAAAATATTCTATCACTGAGTAGGCCTGTACAGATCGCTTCTGGGACCCCGAAATATCGAATTTTCAAGTGTTTTGAGCCTGAATTTGAGATATAAACGAGTACAGAAAATGCATGCACATATTGACTTTTGGGCACCTAAAATATCGATTTTGAGCATGTTTTGAGCCTATATTTTGAAAACATTCTAGCACTGAGTAGGCATGTACAGATCGCTTCTGGGACCCCAAAATATCGTATTTACAGGTGTTTTGAGCCTGAATTTGAGATATAAACGAGTACAGAAGATGCATGCACATATCGACTTTTGGGCACCTAAAAGATCGATTTTCAGTATGTTTTTGGCCTGTATTTTGAAAATACTCTAACACGGAGTAGGCATGTGCAGATCGCTTTTGGGACCCCTAAATATCGAATTTTCGGGTGTTTTGGGACTGAATTTGAGATATCGACTTTTTGGCACCTAAAAGATCTATTTTTAGCATGTTTTTAGCCTATATTTTGAAAATATTCTAGCACTGAGTAGGCATGTACAGATTGCTTCTGGGACCCCAAAATATTGAATTTTCGGGTGTTTTGAGCCTGAATTTGAGATATAAACGGGTACGGAAGATACATGCACATATTGACTTTGGGCATCTAATATATCGATTTTCATCATGTTTTGGGCATGTATTTTGAAAATACTCTAACACGGAGTAGGCATGTACAAATCGCTTCTGGGACCCCAAAATATCGAATTTTCGGGTGTTTTGAGCCTGAATTTGAGATATAAACGGGTACTGAAGATGAATGCACATATCGACTTTTGGGCACCTAAAACATCGATTTTGAGCATGTTCTGGGACTGTATTTTGTAAATACTCTAACACTGAGTAGGCATGTACAGATCGCTTCTGGGACCCCATAATATCGAATTTTCGGGTGTTTTGGGCCTGAATTTGAGATATCGCCTTTACTCACCTAAAATATCGAATTTTACCATGTTTTTAGCCTATATTTTGAAAATATTTTAGCACTGAGTAGGCATGTACAGATTGCTTCCGGGACCCCTAAATATCGAATTTTCGGGTGTTTTGGGCCTTAATTTGAGATATCGTCTTTACGCACCTAAAATATCGATTTTGAGCATGTTTTGAGCCTATGTTTTGAAAATATTCTATCACTGAGTAGGCCTGTACAGATCGCTTCTGGGACCCCGAAATATCGAATTTTCAAGTGTTTTGAGCCTGAATTTGAGATATAAACGAGTACAGAAAATGCATGCACATATTGACTTTTGGGCACCTAAAATATCGATTTTGAGAATGTTTTGAGCCTATATTTTGAAAACATTCTAGCACTGAGTAGGCATGTACAGATCGCTTCTGGGACCCCAAAATATCGTATTTACAGGTGTTTTGAGCCTGAATTTGAGATATAAACGAGTACAGAAGATGCATGCACATATCGACTTTTGGGCACCTAAAAGATCGATTTTCAGTATGTTTTTGGCCTGTATTTTGAAAATACTCTAACACGGAGTAGGCATGTGCAGATCGCTTTTGGGACCCCTAAATATCGAATTTTCGGGTGTTTTGGGACTGAATTTGAGATATCGACTTTTTGGCACCTAAAAGATCTATTTTTAGCATGTTTTTAGCCTATATTTTGAAAATATTCTAGCACTGAGTAGGCATGTACAGATTGCTTCTGGGACCCCAAAATATTGAATTTTCGGGTGTTTTGAGCCTGAATTTGAGATATAAACGGGTACGGAAGATACATGCACATATTGACTTTGGGCATCTAATATATCGATTTTCATCATGTTTTGGGCATGTATTTTGAAAATACTCTAACACGGAGTAGGCATGTACAAATCGCTTCTGGGACCCCAAAATATCGAATTTTCGGGTGTTTTGAGCCTGAATTTGAGATATAAACGGGTACTGAAGATGAATGCACATATCGACTTTTGGGCACCTAAAACATCGATTTTGAGCATGTTTTGGGCCTGTATTTTGTAAATACTCTAACACGGCGTAGGCATGTACAGATCGCTTTTGGGACCCCATAATATCGAATTTTCGGGTGTTTTGGGCCTGAATTTGAGATATCGCCTTTACTCACCTAAAATATCGATTTTTACCATGTTTTTAGCCTATATTTTGAAAATATTTTAGCACTGAGTAGGCATGTACAGATTGCTTCCGGGACCCCTAAATATCGAATTTTCGGGTGTTTTGGGCCTTAATTTGAGATATCGCCTTTACGCACCTAAAATATCGATTTTTAGCATGTTTTTAGCCTATATTTTGAAAATATTCTATCACTGAGTAGGCATGTACAGATCGCTTCTGGGACCCCAAAATATCGAATTTTCGGGTGTGTAGGGCCAGAATTTGAGATATAAACGGGTACAGAAGATGCATGCACATATCGACTTTTGGGCACCTAAAAGATCGATATTCAGTATGTTTTTGGCCTGTTTTTTGAAAATACTTTAACACGGAGTATTCATGTACAGATCCCTTCTGGGACCCCTAAATATCGAATTTTCGGGTGTTTTGGGACTGAATTTGAGATATCGACTTTTTGGCACCTAAAATATCGATTTTTAGCATGTTTTTAGCCTATATTTTGAAAATATTCTAGCACTGAGTAGGCATGTACAGATTGCTTCTGGGACCCCAAAATATTGAATTTTCGGGTGTTTTGAGCCTGAATTTGAGATATAAACGGGTACGGAAGATACATGCACATATTGACTTTGGGCATCTAATATATCGATTTTCATCATGTTTTGGGCATGTATTTTGAAAATACTCTAACACGGAGTAGGCATGTACAGATCGCTTCTGGGACCCCAAAATATCGAATTTTCGGGTGTTTTGAGCCTGAATTTGAGATATAAACGGGTACTGAAGATGAATGCACATATCGACTTTTGGGCACCTAAAACATCGATTTTGAGCATGTTTTGGGCCTGTATTTTGTAAATACTCTAACACGGAGTAGGCATGTACAGATCGCTTCTGGGACCCCATAATATCGAATTTTCGGGTGTTTTGGGCCTGAATTTGAGATATCGCCTTTACTCACCTAAAATATCGATTTTTACCATGTTTTTAGCCTATATTTTGAAAATATTTTAGCACTGAGTAGGCATGTACAGATTGCTTCCGGGACCCCTAAATATCGAATTTTCGGGTGTTTTGGGCCTTAATTTGAGATATCGCCTTTACGCACCTAAAATATCGATTTTGAGCATGTTTTGAGCCTATGTTTTGAAAATATTCTATCACTGAGTAGGCCTGTACAGATCGCTTCTGGGACCCCAAAATATCGAATTTTCGGGTGTGTAGGGACAGAATTTGAGATATAAACGGGTACAGAAGATGCATGCACATATCGACTTTTGGGCACCTAAAAGATCGATATTCAAAATGTTTTTGGCCTGTATTTTGAAAATACTTTAACACGGAGTATTCATGTACAGATCCCTTCTGGGACCCCTAAATATCGAATTTTCGGGTGTTTTGGGACTGAATTTGAGATATCGACTTTTTGGCACCTAAAATATCGATTTTTAGCATGTTTTTAGCCTATATTTTGATAATATTCTAGCACTGAGTAGGCATGTACAGATTGCTTCTGGGACCCCAAAATATTGAATTTTCGGGTGTTTTGAGCCTGAATTTGAGATATAAACGAGTACAGAAGATGCATGCACATATCGACTTTTGGGCACCTAAAATATCGATTTTGAGCATGTTTTGAGCCTATATTTTGAAAAAATTCTAGCACTGAGTAGGCATGTACAGATCGCTTCTGGGACCAAAAAATATCGAATTTTCGGGTGTTTAGGGCCTGAATTTGAGATATAAACGGGTACAGAAGATGCATGCACATATCGACTTTTGGGCACCTAAAAGATCGATTTTCAGTATGTTTTTGGCCTGTATTTTGAAAATACTCTAACACGGAGTAGGCATGTACAGATCGCTTCTGGGACCCCTAAATATCGAATTTTCGGGTGTTTTGGGACTGAATTTGAGATATCGACTTTTTGGCACCTAAAAGATCTATTTTTAGCATGTTTTTAGCCTATATTTTGAAAATATTCTAGCACTGAGTATGCATGTACAGATTGCTTCTGTGACCCCAAAATATCGAATTTTCGGGTGTTTTGAGCCTGAATTTGAGATATAAACGAGTACAGAAAATGCAAGCACATATCGACTTTTGGGCACCTAAAATATCGATTTTGAGCATGTTTTGAGCCTCTATTTTGAAAACATTCTAGCACTGAGTAGGCATGTACAGATCGCTTCTGGAACCCCAAAATATCGAATTTTCGGGTGTTTAGGGCCAGAATTTGAGATATAAACGGGTACAGAAGATGCATGCACATATCGACTTTTGGGCACCTAAAAGATCGATTTTCAGTATGTTTTTGGCCTGTATTTTGAAAATACTCTAACACTGAGTAGGCATGTACAGATCGCTTCTGGGACCCCTAAATATCGAATTTTCGGTTGTTTTGGGACTGGATTTGAGATATCGACTTTTTGGCACCTAAAAGATCGATTTTTAGCATGTTTTTAGCCTATATTTTGAAAATATTCTAGCACTGAGTAGGCATGTACAGATTGCTTCTGGGACCCCAAAATATTGAATTTTCGGGTGTTTTGAGCCTGAATTTGAGATATAAACGAGTACAGAAGATGCATGCACATATCGACTTTTGGGCACCTAAAATATCGATTTTGAGCATGTTTTGAGCCTATATTTTGAAAAAATTCTAGCACTGAGTAGGCATGTACAGATCGCTTCTGGGACCAAAAAATATCGAATTTTCGGGTGTTTAGGGCCTGAATTTGAGATATAAACGGGTACAGAAGATGCATGCACATATCGACTTTTGGGCACCTAAAAGATCGATTTTCAGTATGTTTTTGGCCTGTATTTTGAAAATACTCTAACACGGAGTAGGCATGTACAGATCGCTTCTGGGACCCCTAAATATCGAATTTTCGGGTGTTTTGGGACTGAATTTGAGATATCGACTTTTTGGCACCTAAAAGATCTATTTTTAGTATGTTTTTAGCCTATATTTTGAAAATATTCTAGCACTGAGTATGCATGTACAGATTGCTTCTGTGACCCCAAAATATCGAATTTTCGGGTGTTTTAAGCCTGAATTTGAGATATAAACGAGTACAGAAAATGCAAGCACATATCGACTTTTGGGCACCTAAAATATCGATTTTGAGCATGTTTTGAGCCTATATTTTAAAAAACATTCTAGCACTGAGTAGGCATGTACAGATCGCTTCTGGAACCCCAAAATATCGAATTTTCGGGTGTTTAGGGCCAGAATTTGAGATATAAACGGGTACAGAAGATGCATGCACATATCGACTTTTGGGCACCTAAAAGATCGATTTTCAGTATGTTTTTGGCCTGTATTTTGAAAATACTCTAACACTGAGTAGGCATGTACAGATCGCTTCTGGGACCCCTAAATATCGAATTTTCGGTTGTTTTGGGACTGGATTTGAGATATCGACTTTTTGGCACCTAAAAGATCGATTTTTAGCATGTTTTTAGCCTATATTTTGAAAATATTCTAGCACTGAGTAGGCATGTACAGATCGCTTCTGGGACCCCAAAATATTGAATTTTCAGGTGTTTTGAGCCTGAATTTGAGATATAAACGGGTACAGAAGATACATGCACATATTGACTCTGGGTATCTAAAATATCGATTTTCAGCATGTTTTGGGCATGTATTTTGAAAATACTCTAACACGGAATAGGCATGTATTGATCGCTTCTGGGACCCCAAAATATCGAATTTTCGGGTGTTTTGAGCCTGAATTTGAGATGTAAACGGGTACTGAAGATGCATGCACATATCGACTTTTGGGCACCTAAAAGACCGATTTTCAGTATGTTTTTGGCCTGTATTTTGAAAATACTCTAACACTGAGTAGGCATGTACAGATCGCTTCTGGCACCCCTAAATATCGAATTTTCGTGTGTTTTGGACTGGATTTGAGATATCGACTTATTGGCACCTTAAAGATCGATTTTTAGCATGTTTTTAGCCTATATTTTGAAAATATTCTAGCACTGAGTAGGCATGTACAGATTGCTTCTGGGACCCCAAAATATTGAATTTTTGGGTGTTTTGAGCCTGAATTTGAGATATAAACGGGTACAGAAGATGCATGCACATATCGACTTTTGGGCACCTAAAATATCGATTTTGAGCATGTTTTGAGCCTATATTTTGAAAACATTCTAGAACTAAGTAGGCATGCACAGATCGCTTCGGGGACCCCTAAATATTGAATTTTCGGGTGTTTTGGGACTGAATTTGAGATATCGACTTTTTGGCACCTAAATTATCGATTTTTAGAATGTTTTTAGTCTATATTTTGAAAATATTCTAGCACTGAGTAGGCATGTACAGATTGCTTCTGGGACCCCAAAATATTGAATTTTCCGGTATTTTGAGCCTGAATTAGAGATATCGACTTTTTGGCACCTAAAAGATCTATTTTTAGCATGTTTTTAGCCTATATTTTGAAAATATTCTAGCACTGAGTATGCATGTACAGATTGCTTCTGTGACCCCAAAATATTGAATTTTCGGGTGTTTTGAGCCTGAATTTGAGATATAAACGAGTACAGAAGATGCAAGCACATATCGACTTTTGGGCACCTAAAATATCGATTTTCAGTATGTTTTTGGCCTGTATTTTGAAAATACTCTAACACTGAGTAGGCATGTACAGATCGCTTCTGGCACCCCTAAATATCGAATTTTCGTGTGTTTTGGACTGGATTTGAGATATCGACTTATTGGCACCTAAAAGATCGATTTTTAGCATGTTTTTAGCCTATATTTTGAAAACATTCTAGCTCTGAGTAGGCATGTACAGATCGCTTCTGGGACCCCAAAATATCGAATTTTCGGGTGTTTTGAGCCTGAATTTGAGATATCAGTAGGTTTTTGGCTTGTATTTTGAAAATACTCTAACATGGAGTAGGCATGTACAGATCGCTTCTGGAACCCCTAAATATCGAATTTTCGGGTATTTTGGGCCTTAATTTGATATATCAACTTTTTGGCACCTAAAATATCGATTTTTAGCATGTTTTTAGCCTATATTTTGAAAATATTCTAGCACTGAGTAGGCATGCACAGATTGCTTCTGGGACCCCTAAATATCGAATTTTCGGGTGTTTTGGGCCTTAATTTGAGATATCGCCTTTACGCACCTAATATATCGAGTTTTAGCATGTTTTGAGCCTATATTTTGAAAATATTCTAGCACTGAGTAGGCATGTACAGATTGCTTTTGGGACCCCAAAATATCGAATTTTCGGGTGTTTTGAGCCTGAATTTGAGATATAAACGGGTACAGAAGATGCATGCACATATCGACTTTTGGGCACCTAAAATATCGATTTTGAGCATGTTTTGAGCCTATATTTTGAAAACATTCTAGAACTAAGTAGGCATGTACAGATCGCTTCGGGGACCCCTAAATATTGAATTTTAGGGTGTTTTGGGACTGAATTTGAGATATCGACTTTTTGGCACCTAAATTATCGATTTTTAGAATGTTTTTAGTCTATATTTTGAAAACATTCTAGCTCTGAGTAGGCATGTACAGATCGCTTCTGGGACCCCAAAATATCGAATTTTCGGGTGTTTTGAGCCTGAATTTGAGATATCAGTAGGTTTTTGGCTTGTATTTTGGAAATACTCTAACATGGAGTAGGCATGTACAGATCGCTTCTGGAACCCCTAAATATCGAATTTTCGGGTATTTTGGGCCTTAATTTGAGATATCAACTTTTTGGCACCTAAAATATCGATTTTTAGCATGTTTTTAGCCTATATTTTGAAAATATTCTAGCACTGAGTAAGCATGCACAGATTGCTTCTGGGACCCCTAAATATCGAATTTTCGGGTGTTTTGGGCCTTAATTTGAGATATCGCCTTTACGCACCTAAAATATCGAGTTTTAGCATGTTTTGAGCCTATATTTTGAAAATATTCTAGCACTGAGTAGGCATGTACAGATTGCTTTTGGGACCCCAAAATATCGAATTTTCGGGTGTTTTGAGCCTGAATTTGAGATATAAACGAGTACAGAAGATGCATGAACATATTGACTTTTGGGCACCTAAAATATCGATTTTGAGCATGTTTTGAGCCTATATTTTGAAAACATTCTAGAACTAAGTAGGCATGTACAGATCGCTTCGGGGACCCCTAAATATTGAATTTTCGGGTGTTTTGGGACTGAATTTGAGATATCGACTTTTTGGCACCTAAATTATCGATTTTTAGAATGTTTTTAGTCTATATTTTGAAAATATTCTAGCACTGAGTAGGCATGTACAGATTGCTTCTGGGACCCCAAAATATTGAATTTTCCGGTATTTTGAGCCTGAATTTGAGATATAAACGGGTACAGAAGATACATGCACATATTGACTTTGGGCATCTAAAATATCGATTTTCATCATGTTTTGGGCGTGTATTTTAAAAATACTCGAACACGGAGTAGGCATGTACAGATCGCTTCTGGGACCCCAAAATATTGAATTTTCGGGTGTTTAGGGCCAGAATTTGAGATATAAACGGGTACAGAAGATGCATGCACATATCGACTTTTGCGCACCTAAAAGATCTATTTTCAGTATGTTTTTGGCCTGTATTTTGAAAATACTCTAACACGGAGTAGGCATGTACAGATCGCTTCTGGGACCCCTAAATATCGAATTTTCGGGTGTTTTGGGACTGAATTTGAGATATCGACTTTTTGGCACCGAAAATATCGATTTTTAGCATGTTTTGAACCTATATTTTGAAAACATTCTAGCACTGAGTAGGCATGTACAGATTGCTTCTGGGACCCCAAAATATCGAATTTTCGGGTGTTTTAAGCCTGAATTTGAGATATAAACGGGTACAGAAGATACATGCACATATTGACTTTGGGCATCTAAAATATCGATTTTCAGCATGTTTTGGGCATGTATTTTGAAAATACTCTAACACAGAGTAGGCATGTACAGATCGCTTCTGGGACCCCATAATATCGAAGTTTCGGGCGTTTTGGGCCTGAATTTGAGATATCGCCTTTACGCACCTAAAATATCGATTTTTAGCATGTTTTGAGCCTATATTTCTAAAATATTCTAGCACTCAGTAGGCATGTACAGATTGCTTCTGGGACCCCAAAATATTGAATTTTCGGGTGTTTTGAGCCTGAATTTGAGATATAAACGGGTACAGAAGATACATGCGCATATTGACTTTGGGCATCTAAAATATCGATTTTCAACATGTTTTGGGCATGTATTTTGAAAATACTCTAACACGGAGTAGGCATGTACAGATCGCTTCTGGGACCCCAAAATATCGAATTTTCGGGTGTTTTGAGCCTGAATTTGAGATATAAACGGGTACTGAAGATGCATGCACATATCGACTTTTGGGCACCTAAAACATCGATTTTGAGTATGTTTTAAGCCTATATTTTGAAAACATTCTAGCACTGAGTAGGCATGTACAAATCGCTTCTGGGACCCCAAATAATCGAATTTTCGGGTGTTTTGAGCCTGAATTTGAGATATAAACGAGTATAGAAGATGCATACACATATTGACTTTGGGCACCAAAAATATCGATTTTCATCAAGTTTTGGGCCTGTATTTTGTAAATACTCTAACACGGAGTAGGCATGTACAGATCGCCTCTGGGACCCCATAATATCGAATTTTCGGGTGATTTGGGCCTGAATTTGAGATATCGCTTTTACGCACTTAAAATATCGATTTTTAGCATGTTTTGAGCCTATATTTTGAAAATATTCTAGCAGTGAGTAGACATGTACAGATCGCTTCTGGGACCCCAAAATATCGAATTTTCGGGTTTTTTGAGCCTGAATTTGAGATATAAACGAGCACAGAAGATGCATGCACATATCGACTTTTGGGCACCTAAAATATCGATTTTGAGTATGTTTTAAGCCTATATTTTGAAAACATTCTAGCACTGGATAGGCAGGTACAGATCGCTTCTGGGACCCCAAAATATCGAATTTTCGGGTGTTTAGGGTCAGAATTTGAGATATAAACAGGTACAGAAGATGCAAGCACATATCGACTTTTGGGCACCTAAAAGATCGATTTTCAGTATGTTTTTGGCCTGTAATTTGAAAATACTCTAACACGGAGTAGGCATGTACAGATCCCTTTTGGGACCCCTAAATATCGAATTTTCGGGTGTTTTGGGCCTAAATTTGAGATATCGCCTTTACGCACCTAAAATATCGATTTTTAGCATGTTTTTAGCCTATATTTTGAAAATATTCTAGCACTGAGTAGGCATGTACAGATCGCTTCTGGGACCCCAAAATATCGAATTTTCGGGTGTTTTGGGCCTTAATTTGAGATATCGACTTTTTGGCACCTAAAATATCGATTTTTAGCATGTTTTTAGCCTATATTTTGAAAATATTCTAGCACTGAGTAGGCATGTACAGATTGCTTCTTTGACCCCCAAATATCGAATTTTCGGGTGTTTTGGGCCTTAATTTGAGATATCGCTATTACGCACCTAAAATTCCGATTTTTAGCATGTTTTGAGCCTATATTTTGAAAATATTCTAGCACTGAGTAGGCATGTACAGATCGCTTCTGGGACCCCAAAATATCGAATTTTCGGGTGTTTTGAGCCTGAATTTGAGATATAAACAGGTACAGAAGATGCATGCACATATCGACTTTTGGGCACCTAAAAGATCGATTTTCAGTATGTTTTTGGCCTGTATTTTGAAAATACTCTAACACGGAGTAGGCATGTACAGATCCCTTTTGGGACCCCTAAATATCGAATTTTCGGGTGTTTTGGGCCTTAATTTGAGATAGCGACTTTTTGGCACCTAAAATATCGATTTTCAGCATGTTTTTAGCCTATATTTTGAAAATATTCTAGCACTGAGTAGGCATGTACAGATTACTTCTGGGACCCCAAAATATTGAATTTTCGGGAGTTTTGAGCCTGAATTTGAGATATAAACGGGTACAGAAGATACATGGACATATTGACTTTGGGCTTCTAAAATATCGATTTTCAGCATGTTTTGGGCATGTATATTGAAAATACTCTAACACGGAGTAGGCATGTACAGATCGCTTCTGGGACCCCATAATATCGAATTTTCGGGTGTTTTGGGCCTGAATTTGAGGTATCGCCTTTACGCACCTAAAATATCGATTTTTAGCATGTTTTGAGCCTATATTTTGAAAATATTCTAGCACTCAGTAGGCATGTACATTTTGCTTCTGGGACCCCAAAATATCGAATTTTCGGGTGTTTTGAGCCTGAATTTGAGATATAAACGAGTACAGAAGATGCATGCTCATATCGACTTTTGGGCACCTAAAATATCGATTTTGAGCATGTTTTGAGCCTATATTCTGAAAAAATTCTAGCACTAAGTAGGCATGTACAGATCGCTTCTGGGACCCCAAAATATCGAATTTTCGGGTGTTTTGAGCCTGAATTTGAGATATAAACGAGTATAGAAGATGCATACACATATTGATTTTGGGCACCAAAAATATCGATTTTCAGCATGTTATGGGCCTGAATTTTGAAAATACTCTAACACGGAGTAGGCATGTACAGATCGCTTATGAGACCCCAAAATTTCGAATTTTCGGGTGTTTAGGGCCAGAATTTGAGATATAAATGGGTACAGAAGATTCATGCACATATCGACTTTTGGGCACCTAAAAGATCGATTTTCAATATGTTTTTGGCCTGTATTTTGAAAATACTCTAACACGGAGTAGGCATGTACAGATTGCTTCTGGGACCCCTAAATATCGAATTTTCGGGTGTTTTGGGACTGAATTTGAGATATCGACGTTTTGGCACCTAAAATATCGATTTTTAGCATGTTTTTAGCCTATATTTTGAAAATATTCTAGCACTGAGTAGGCATGTACAGATTACTTCTGGAACCCCAAAATATTGAATTTTCGGGTGTTTTGAGCCTGAATTTGAGATATAAACGGGAACAGAAGATGCATGCACATATTGACTTTCGGCATCTAAAATATCGATTTTCAGCATGTTTTGGGCATGTATTTTGAAAATATTCTAACACGGAGTAGGCATGTACAGATCGCTTCTGGGACCCCAAAATATCGAATTTTCGGGTGTTTTGAGCCTGAATTTGAGATATAAACGGGTACTGAAGATGCATGCACATATCGACTTTTGGGCACCTAAAACATCAATTTTGAGCATGATTTGGGCCTGTATTTTGTAAATACTCTAACACGGAGTAGGCATGTACAGATCGCTTCTGGGACCCCATAATATCGAATTTTCGGGTGTAATGGGCCTGAATTTGAGATATCGCCTTTACGCATCTAAAATATCGATTTTTAGCATGTTTTGAGCCTATATTTTGAAAATATTATAGGACTGAGTAGGCATGTACAGATCGCTTCTGGGACCCCAAAATATCGAATTTTCGGGTGTTTTGAGCCTGAATTTGAGATATAAACGAGTATAGAAGATGCATACACATATTGACTTTGGGCACCAAAAATATCGATTTTCAGCATGTTTTGGGCCTGAATTTTGAAAATACTCTAACACGGAGTAGGCATGTACAGATCGCTTCTGGGACCCCCAAATATCGAATTTTCGGGTGTTTAGGGCCAGAATTTGAGATATAAACGGGTACAGAAGATGCATGCACATATTGACTTTGGGCAAAAAAAATTTCGATTTTCACCATGTTTTGGGCCTGAATTTTGAAAATACTCTAACACGGAGTAGGCATGTACAGATCGCTTCTGGGACCCCAAAATATCGAATTTTCGGGTGTTTAGGGCCAGAATTTGAGATATAAACGGGTACAGAAGATGCATGCACATATTGACTTTTGGGCACATAAAAGATCGATTTTCAGTATGCTTTTGGCCTATATTTTGAAAATACTCTAACACGGAGTAGGCATGTACAGATCCCTTCTGGGACCCCTAAATATCGAGTTTTCGGGTGTTTTGGGACTGAATTTGAGATATCGTCTTTTTGGCCCCTAAAATATCGATTTTTAGCATGTTTTTAGCCTAAATTTTGAAAATATTCTAGCACTGAGTAGACATCTACAGATCGCTTC
Organism: Petrolisthes cinctipes; assembly: GCA_033782935.1. Taxonomy (NCBI): domain Eukaryota; kingdom Metazoa; phylum Arthropoda; class Malacostraca; order Decapoda; family Porcellanidae; genus Petrolisthes; species Petrolisthes cinctipes. The sequence goes on from JAWQEG010000486.1 coordinate 3,084,525, forward strand.
TGGGACCCCAAAATATCGAATTTTCGGGTGTTTTGAGCTTGAATATGAGATATAAACGAGTACAGAAGATGCATGCACATATCGACTTATGGGCACCTAAAATATCGATTTTTAGCATGTTTTGAGCCTATATTTTGATAATATTCTAGCACTGAGTAGGCATGTACAGATTGCTTCTGGGACCCCAAAATATTGAATTTTCGGGTGTTTTGAGCCTGAATTTCAAATATAAACGGGTACAGAAGATACATGCACATATTGACTTTGGGCATCTAAAATATCGATTTTCAGCATGTTTTGGGCCTGTATTTTGAAAATACTCTAACACGGAGTAGGCATGTACAGATCGCTTCTGGGACCCCAAAATCTCGAATTTTCGGGTGTTTTTAGCCTGAATTTGAGATATAAACGGGTACTGAAGATGCATGCACATATCGACATATGGGCACCTGAAACATCGATTTTGAGCATGTTTTGGGCCTGTATTTTGAAAATACTCTAACACGGAGTAGGCATGTACAGATTGCTTCTGGGACCCCAAAATATCGAATTTTCGGGTGTTTTGGGCCTGAATTTGAGATATCGCCTTTACGCACCTAAAATATCGATTTTTAGCATGTTTTGAGCCTATATTTTGAAAATATTCTAGCACTGAGTAGGCATGTACAGATCGCTTCTGGGACCCCAAAATATCGAATTTTCGGGTGTTTTGGGCCTTAATTTGAGATATCGACTTTTTGGCACCTAAAATATCGAATTTTAGCATGTTTTTAGCCTATATTTTGAAAATATTCTAGCACTGAGTAGGCATGTACCGATTGCTTCTTTGACCCCTAAATATCGAATTTTCGGGTGTTTTGGGTCTTTATTTGAGATATTGCTATTACGCACCTAAAATATTGATTTTTAGCATATTTTGAGCCTATATTTTGAAAATATTCTAGCACTGAGTAGGCATGTACAGATTGCTTCTGGGACCCCAAAATATTGAATTTTCGGGTGTTTTTAGCCTGAATTTGAGATATAAACGGGTACAGAAGATACGTGCACATATTGACTTTGGGCATCTAAAATATCGATTTCCATCATGTTTTGGGCATGTATTTTGAAAATACTCTAACACGGAGTAGGCATGTACAGATCGCTTCTGGGACCCCAAAATATCGAATTTTCGGGTGTTTTGAGCCTGAATTTAAGATTTAAACGGGTACTGAAGATGCATGCACATATCGACTTTTGGGCACCTAAAACATCGATTTTGAGCATGTTTTCGGCCTGTATTTTGAAAATACTCTAACACGGAGTAGGCATTAACAGATCGCTTCTGGGACCCCAAAATATCGAATTTTCGGGTGTTTTGGGCCTGAATTTGTGATATCGCCTTTACGCACCTAAAATATCGATTTTTAGCATGTTTTGAGCCTATATTTTGAAAACATTCTAGCACTAGATAGGCATGTACAGATCGCTTCTGGGACCCCAAAATATCGAATTTTCGGGTGTTTAGGGCCAGAATTTGAGATATAAACAGGTACAGAAGATGCATACACATATCGACTTTTGGGCACCTAAAAGATCGATTTTGAGCATGATTTGGGCCTGTATTTTGTAAATACTCTAACACGGAGTAGGCATGTACAGATCGCTTCTGGGACCCCATAATATCGAATTTTCGGGTGTAATGGGCCTGAATTTGAGATATCGCCTTTACGCATCTAAAATATCGATTTTTAGCATGTTTTGAGGCTATATTTTGAAAATATTCTAGCACTGAGTAGGCATGTACAGATCGCTTCTGGGACCCCAAAATATCGAATTTTCGGGTGTTTTGAGCCTGAATTTGAGATATAAACGAGTATAGAAGATGCATACACATATTGACTTTGGGCACCAAAAATATCGATTTTCAGCATGTTTTGGGCCTGAATTTTGAAAATACCCTAACACGGAGTAGGCATGTACAGATCGCTTCTGGGACCCCAAAATATCGAATTTTCGGGTGTTTAGGGCCAGAATTTGAGATATAAACGGGTACAGAAGATGCATGCACATATTGACTTTGGGCAAAAAAAATTTCGATTTTCAGAATGTTTTGGGCCTGAATTTTGAAAATACTCTAACACGGAGTAGGCATGTACAGATCGCTTCTGGGACCTCAAAATATCGAATTTTCGGGTGTTTAGGGCCAGAATTTGAGATATAAACGGGTACAGAAGATGCATGCACATATCGACTTTTGGGCACCTAAGAGATCGATTTTCAGTATTCTTTTGGCCTATATTTTGAAAATACTCTAACACGGAGTAGGCATGTACAGATCCCTTCTGGGACCCCAAAATCTCGAGTTTTCGGGTGTTTTGGGACTGAATTTGAGATATCGACTTTTTGGCACCTAAAATATCGATTTTTAGCATGTTTTTAGCCTATATTTTGAAAATATTCTAGCACTGAGTAGGCATGTACAGATTGCTTCTGGGACCCCAAAATATTGAATTTTCGGGTGTTTTGAGCCTGAATTTGAGATATAAACGGGTACAGAAGATGCATGCACATATCGACTTTTGGGCACCTAAAATATCGATTTTGAGCATGTTTTGAGCCTATATTTTGAAAACATTCTAGCACTGAGTAGGCATGTACAGATCGCTTCTGGGACCCCTAAATATCGAAGTTTCGGGTGTTTTGGGACTGAATTTGAGATATCGACTTTTTGGCACCTAAAATATCGATTTATAGCATGTTTTTAGCCTATATTTTGAAAATATTCTAGCACTGAGTAGGCATGTACAGATCGCTTCTGGGACCCCAAAATATTGAATTTTCGGGTGTTTTGAGCTTGAATTTGAGATATAAACGAGTACAGAAGATGCATGCACATATCGACTTTTGGGCACCTAAAATATCGATTTCCATCATGTTTTGGGCATGTATTTTGAAAATACTCTAACACGGAGTAGGCATGTACAGATCGCTTCTGGGACCCCAAAATATCGAATTTTCGGGTGTTTTGAGCCTGAATTTAAGATTTAAACGGGTACTGAACATGCATGCACATATCGACTTTTGGGCACCTAAAACATCGATTTTGAGCATGTTTTCGGCCTGTATTTTGAAAATACTCTAACACGGAGTAGGCATTAACAGATCGCTTCTGGGACCCCAAAATATCGAATTTTCGGGTGTTTTGGGCCTGAATTTGAGATATCGCCTTTACGCACCTAAAATATCGATTTTTAGCATGCTTTGAGCCTATATTTTGAAAACATTCTAGCACTGGATAGGCATGTACAGATCGCTTCTGGGACCCCAAAATATCGAATTTTCGGGTGTTTAGGGCCAGAATTTGAGATATAAACAGGTACAGAAGATGCATACACATATCGACTTTTGGGCACCTAAAAGATCGATTTTCAGTATGTTTTTGGCCTGTATTTTGAAAATACTCTAACACGGAGTAGGCATGTACAGATCCCTTTTGGGACCCCTAAATATCGAATTTTCGGGTGTTTTGGGCCTTTATTTGAGATAGCGACTTTTTGGCACCTAAAATATCGATTTTAGCATGTTTTTAGCCTATATTTTGAAAATATTCTAGCACTGAGTAGGCATGTACAGATTACTTCTGGGACCCCAAAATATTGAATTTTCGGGGGTTTTGAGCCTGAATTTGAGATATAAACGGGTACAGAAGATACATGGACATATTGACTTTGGGCTTCTAAAATATCGATTTTCAGCATGTTATGGGCCTGAATTTTGAAAATACTCTAACACGGAGTAGGCATGTACAGATCGCTTCTGGGACCCCAAAATATCAAATTTTCAGGTGTTTAGGACCAGAATTTGAGATATAAATGGGTACAGAAGATTCATGCACATATCGACTTTTGGGCACCTAAAAGATCGATTTTCAGTATGTTTTTGGCCTGTATTTTGAAAATATTCTAACACGGAGTAGGCATGTACAGATTGCTTCTGGGACCCCTAAATATCGAATTTTCGGGTGTTTTGGGACTTAATTTGAGATATCGACTTTTTGGCACCTAAAATATCGATTTTTAGCATGTTTTTAGCCTATATTTTTAAAATATTCTAGCACTGAGTAGGCATGTACAGATTGCTTCTGGGACCCCAAAATATTGAATTTTCGGGTGTTTTGAGCCTGAATTTGAGATATAAACGGGAACAGAAGATACGTGCACATATTGACTTTCGGCATCTAAAATATCGATTTTCAGCATGTTTTGGGCATGTATTTTGAAAATACTCTAACACAGAGTAGGCATGTACAGATCGCTTCTGGGACCCCAAAATATCGAATTTTCGGGTGTTTTGAGCCTGAATTTGAGATATAAATGGGTACTGAAGATGCATGCACATATTGACTTTTGGGCACCTAAAACATCGATTTTGAGCATGATTTGGGCCTGTATTTTGTAAATACTCTAACACGGAGTAGGCATGTACAGATCGCTTCTGGGACCCCATAATATCGAATTTTCGGGTGTAATGGGCCTGAATTTGAGATATCGCCTTTACGCATCTAAAATATCGATTTTTAGCATGTTTTGAGCCTATATTTTGAAAATATTCTAGCACTGAGTAGGCATGTACAGATCGCTTCTGGGACCCCAAAATATCGAATTTTCGGGTGTTTTGAGCCTGAATTTGAGATATAAACGAGTATAGAAGATGCATACACATATTGACTTTGGGCGCCAAAAATATCGATTTTCTGCATGTTTTGGGCCTGTATTTTGAAAATACTCTAACACGGAGTAGGCATGTACAGATCGCTTCTGGGACCCCTAAATATCGAATTTCCGGGTGTTTTGAGCCTGAATTTGAGATATAAACGAGTATAGAAGATGCATACACATATTGACTTTGGGCAAAAAAAATTTCGATTTTCAGAATGTTTTGGGCCTGAATTATGAAAATACTCTAACACGGAGTAGGCATGTACAGATCGCTTCTGGGACCTCAAAATATCGAATTTTCGGGTGTTTAGGGCCAGAATTTGAGATATAAACGGGTACAGAAGATGCATGCACATATCGACTTTTGGGCACCTAAGAGATCGATTTTCAGTATGCTTTTGGCCTATATTATGAAAATACTCTAACACGGAGTAGGCATGTACAGATCCCTTCTGGGACCCCTAAATTTCGAGTTTTCGGGTGTTTTGGGACTGAATTTGAGATATCGACTTTTTGGCACCTAAAATATCGATTTTTAGCATGTTTTTAGCCTATATTTTGAAAATATTCTAGCACTGAGTAGGCATGTACAGATTGCTTCTGGGACCCCAAAATATTGAATTTTCGGGTGTTTTGAGCCAGAATTTGAGATATAAACGGGTACAGAAGATGCATGCACATATCGACTTTTGGGCACCTAAAATATTGATTTTGAGCATGTTTTGAGCCTATATTTTGAAAACATTCTAGCACTGAGTAGGCATGTACAGATCGCTTCTGGGACCCCTAAATATCGAAGTTTCGGGTGTTTAAGGACTGAATTTGAGATATCGACTTTTTGGCACCTAAAATATCGATTTATAGCATGTTTTTAGCCTATATTTTGAAAATATTCTAGCACTGAGTAGGCATGTACAGATCGCTTCTGGGACCCCAAAATATCGAATTTTCGGGTGTTTTGAGCTTGAATTCGAGATATAAACGAGTACAGAAGATGCATGCACATATCGACTTTTGGGCACCTAAAATATCGATTTTGAGCATGTTTTGAGCCTATATTTTGAAAACATTCTAGCACTGAGTAGGCATGTACAGATCGCTTCTGGGACCCCAAAATATCGAATTTTCGGGTGTTTAGGGCCAGAATTTGAGATATCAACGGGTACAGAAGATGCATGCACATATCGACTTTTGGGCACCTAAAAGATCGATTTTCAGTATGCTTTTGGCCTATATTTTGAAAATACTCTAACACGGAGTAGGCATGTACAGATCGCTTCTGGGACCCCTAAATATCAAATTTTCGGGTGTTTTGAGCCTGAATTTGAGATATAAACGAGTATAGAAGATGCATACACATATTGACTTTGTGCAAAAAAAATTTCGATTTTCAGAATGTTTTGGGCCTGAATTTTGAAAATACACTAACACGGAGTAGGCATGTACAGATCGCTTCTGGGACCTCAAAATATCGAATTTTCGGGTGTTTAGGGCCAGAATTTGAGATATAAACGGGTACAGAAGATGCATGCACATATCGACTTTTGGGCACCTAAGAGATCGATTTTCAGTATTCTTTTGGCCTATATTTTGAAAATACTCTAACACGGAGTAGGCATGTACAGATCCCTTCTGGGACCCCAAAATCTCGAGTTTTCGGGTGTTTTGGGACTGAATTTGAGATATCGACTTTTTGGCACCTAAAATATCGAGTTTTAGCATGTTTTTAGCCTATATTTTGAAAATATTCTAGCACTGAGTAGGCATGTACAGATCGCTTCTGGGACCCCAAAATATTGAATTTTCGGGTGTTTTGAGCTTGAATTTGAGATATAAACGAGTACAGAAGATGCATGCACATATCGACTTTTGGGCACCTAAAATATCGATTTCCATCATGTTTTGGGCATGTATTTTGAAAATACTCTAACACGGAGTAGGCATGTACAGATCGCTTCTGGGACCCCTAAATCTCGAGTTTTCGGGTGTTTTGGGACTGAATTTGAGATATCGACTTTTTGGCACCTAAAATATCGATTTTTAGCATGTTTTTAGCCTATATTTTGAAAATATTCTAGCACTGAGTAGGCATGTACAGATTGCTTCTGGGACCCCAAAATATTGAATTTTCGGGTGTTTTGAGCCTGAATTTGAGATATAAACGGGTACAGAAGATGCATGCACATATCGACTTTTGGGCACCTAAAATATCGATTTTGAGCATGTTTTGAGCCTATATTTTGAAAACATTCTAGCACTGAGTAGGCATGTACAGATCGCTTCTGGGACCCCTAAATATCGAGGTTTCGGGTGTTTTGGGACTGAATTTGAGATATCGACTTTTTGGCACCTAAAATATCGATTTATAGCATGTTTTTAGCCTATATTTTGAAAATATTCTAGCACTGAGTAGGCATGTACAGATCGCTTCTGGGACCCCAAAATATTGAATTTTCGGGTGTTTTGAGCTTGAATTTGAGATATAAACGAGTACAGAAGATGCATGCACATATCGACTTTTGGGCACCTAAAATATCGATTTCCATCATGTTTTGGGCATGTATTTTGAAAATACTCTAACACGGAGTAGGCATGTACAGATCGCTTCTGGGACCCCAAAATATCGAATTTTCGGGTGTTTTGAGCCTGAATTTAAGATTTAAACGGGTACTGAAGATGCATGCACATATCGACTTTTGGGCACCTAAAACATCGATTTTGAGCATGTTTTCGGCCTGTATTTTGAAAATACTCTAACACGGAGTAGGCATTAACAGATCGCTTCTGGGACCCCAAAATATCGAATTTTCGGGTGTTATGGGCCTGAATTTGAGATATCGCCTTTACGCACCTAAAATATCGATTTTTAGCATGCTTTGAGCCTATATTTTGAAAACATTCTAGCACTGGATAGGCATGTACAGATCGCTTCTGGGACCCCAAAATATCGAATTTTCGGGTGTTTAGGGCCAGAATTTGAGATATAAACAGATACAGAAGATGCATACACATATCGACTTTTGGGCACCTAAAAGATCGATTTTCAGTATGTTTTTGGCCTGTATTTTGAAAATACTCTAACACGGAGTAGGCATGTACAGATCCCTTTTGGGACCCCTAAATATCGAATTTTCGGGTGTTTTGGGCCTTTATTTGAGATAGCGACTTTTTGGCACCTAAAATATCGATTTTCAGCATGTTTTTAGCCTATATTTTGAAAATATTCTAGCACTGAGTAGGCATGTACAGATTACTTCTGGGACCCCAAAATATTGAATTTTCGGGGGTTTTGAGCCTGAATTTGAGATATAAACGGGTACAGAAGATACATGGACATATTGACTTTGGGCTTCTAAAATATCGATTTTCAGCATGTTATGGGCCTGAATTTTGAAAATACTCTAACACGGAGTAGGCATGTACAGATCGCTTCTGGGACCCCAAAATATCAAATTTTCGGGTGTTTAGGACCAGAATTTGAGATATAAATGGGTACAGAAGATGCATGCACATATCGACTTTTGGGCACCTAAAAGATCGATTTTCAGTATGTTTTTGGCCTGTATTTTGAAAATATTCTAACACGGAGTAGGCATGTACAGATTGCTTCTGGGACCCCTAAATATCGAATTTTCGGGTGTTTTGGGACTTAATTTGAGATATCGACTTTTTGGCACCTAAAATATCGATTTTTAGCATGTTTTTAGCCTATATTTTTAAAATATTCTAGCACTGAGTAGGCATGTACAGATTGCTTCTGGGACCCCAAAATATTGAATTTTCGGGTGTTTTGAGCCAGAATTTGAGATATAAACGGGAACAGAAGATACGTGCACATATTGACTTTCGGCATCTAAAATATCGATTTTCAGCATGTTTTGGGCATGTATTTTGAAAATACTCTAACACGGAGTAGGCATGTACAGATCGCTTCTGGGACCCCAAAATATCGAATTTTCGGGTGTTTTGAGCCTGAATTTGAGATATAAATGGGTACTGAAGATGCATGCACATATCGACTTTTGGGCACCTAAAACATCGATTTTGAGCATGATTTGGGCCTGTATTTTGTAAATACTCTAACACGGAGTAGGCATGTACAGATCGCTTCTGGGACCCCATAATATCGAATTTTCGGGTGTAATGGGCCTGAATTTGAGATATCGCCTTTACGCATCTAAAATATCGATTTTTAGCATGTTTTGAGCCTATATTTTGAAAATATTCTAGCACTGAGTAGGCATGTACAGATCGCTTCTGGGACCCCAAAATATCGAATTTTCGGGTATTTTGAGCCTGAATTTGAGATATAAACGAGTATAGAAGATGCATACACATATTGACTTTGGGCACCAAAAATATCGATTTTCTGCATGTTTTGGGCCTGAATTTTGAAAATACTCTAACACGGAGTAGGCATGTACAGATCGCTTCTGGGACCCCAAAATATCGAATTATCGGGTGTTTAGGGCCAGAATTTGAGATATAAACGGGTACAGAAGATGCATGCACATATCGACTTTTGGTTACCTAAAAGATCGATTTTCAGTATGCTTTTGGCCTATATTTTGAAAATACTCTAACACGGAGTAGGCATGTACAGATCGCTTCTGGGACCCCTAAATATCGAATTTCCGGGTGTTTTGAGCCTGAATTTGAGATATAAACGAGTATAGAAGATGCATACACATATAGACTTTGGGCAAAAAAAATTTCGATTTTCAGAATGTTTTGGGCCTGAATTTTGAAAATACTCTAACACGGAGTAGGCATGTACAGATCGCTTCTGGGACCTCAAAATATCGAATTTTCGGGTGTTTAGGGCCAGAATTTGAGATATAAACAGGTACAGAAGATGCATGCACATATCGACTTTTGGGCACCTAAGAGATCGATTTTCAGTATGCTTTTGGCCTATATTATGAAAATACTCTAACACGGAGTAGGCATGTACAGATCCCTTCTGGGACCCCTAAATTTCGAGTTTTCGGGTGTTTTGGGACTGAATTTGAGATATCGACTTTTTGGCACCTAAAATATCGATTTTTAGCATGTTTTTAGCCTATATTTTGAAAATATTCTAGCACTGAGTAGGCATGTACAGATTGCTTCTGGGACCCCAAAATATTGAATTTTCGGGTGTTTTGAGCCAGAATTTGAGATATAAACGGGTACAGAAGATGCATGCACATATCGACTTTTGGGCACCTAAAATATTGATTTTGAGCATGTTTTGAGCCTATATTTTGAAAACATTCTAGCACTGAGTAGGCATGTACAGATCGCTTCTGGGACCCCTAAATATCGAAGTTTCGGGTGTTTTAGGACTGAATTTGAGATATCGACTTTTTGGCACCTAAAATATCGATTTATAGCATGTTTTTAGACTATATTTTGAAAATATTCTAGCACTGAGTAGGCATGTACAGATCGCTTCTGGGACTCCAAAATATCGAATTTTCGGGTGTTTTGAGCTTGAATTCGAGATATAAACGAGTACAGAAGATGCATGCACATATCGACTTTTGGGCACCTAAAATATCGATTTTGAGCATGTTTTGAGCCTATATTTTGAAAACATTCTAGCACTGAGTAGGCATGTACAGATCGCTTCTGGGACCCAAAAATATCGAATTTTTGGGTGTTTAGGGCCAGAATTTGAGATATAAACGGGTACAGGAGATGCATGCACATATCGAATTTTGGGCACCTAAAAGATCGATTTTCAGTATGTTTTTGGCATGTATTTTGAAAATACTCTAACACGGATTAGGCATGTACAGATTGCTTCTGGGACCCCTAAATATCGAATTTTCGGGTGTTTTGGGACTGAATTTGAGATATCGACAATTTGGCACCTAAAATATCGATTTTTAGCATGTTTTTAGCCTATATTCTTAAAATATTCAAGCACTGAGTAGGCATGTACAGATTGCTTCTGGGACCCCAAAATATTGAATTTTCGGGTGTTTTGAGCCTGAATTTGAGATATAAACGGGAACAGAAGATACGTGCACATATTGACTTTCGGAATCTAAAATATCGATTTTCAGCATGTTTTGGGCATGTATTTTTAAAATACTCTAACACGGAGTAGGCATGTACAGATCGCTTCTGGGACCCCAAAATATCGAATTTTCGGGTGTTTTGAGCCTGAATTTGAGATATATATGGGTACTGAAGATGCATGCACATATCGACTTTTGGGCACCTAAAACATCGATTTTGAGCATGATTTGGGCCTGTATTTTGTAAATACTCTAACACGGAGTAGGCATGTACAGATCGCTTCTGGGACCCCATAATATCGAATTTTCGGATGTAATGGGCCTGAATTTGAGATATCGCCTTTACGCATCTAGAATATCGATTTTTAGCATGTTTTTAGCCTATATTTTGAAAATATTCTAGCACTGAGTAGGCATGTACAGATCGCTTCTGGGACCCCAAAATATCGAATTTTCGGGTGTTTTGAGCCTGAATTTGAGATATAAACGAGTATAAAAGATGTATACACATTTTGACTTTAAGCACCAAAAATATCGATTTTCAGCATGTTTTGGGCCTGAATATTGAAAATACTCTAACACGGAGTAGGCATGTACAGATCGCTTCTGGGACCCCAAAATATCGAATTTTCGGGTGTTTAGGGCCAGAATTTGAGATATAAACGGGTACAGAAGATGCATGCACATATCGACTTTTGGGCACCTAAAAGATCGATTTTCAGTATGCTTTTGGCCTATATTTTGAAAATACTCTAACACGGAGTAGGCATGTACAGATCCCTTCTGGGACCCCTAAATCTCGAGTTTTCGGGTGTTTTGGGACTGAATTTGAGATATCAACTTTTTGGCACCTAAAATATCGATTTTTAGCATGTTTTTAGCCTATATTTTGAAAATATTCTATCACTGAGTAGGCATGTACAGATTGCTTCTGGGACCCCAAAATATTGAATTTTCGGGTGTTTTGAGCCAGAATTTGAGATATAAACGGGTACAGAAGATGCATGCACATATCGACTTTTGGGCACATAAAATATTGATTTTGAGCATGTTTTGAGCCAATATTTTGAAAACATTCTAGCACTGAGTAGGCATGTACAGATCGCTTCTGGGACCCCAAAATATCGAAGTTTTGGGTGTTTAGGGCCAGAATTTGAGATATAAACGGGTACAGGAGATGCATGCACATATCGAATTTTGGGCACCTAAAAGATCGATTTTCAGTATGTTTTTGGCATGTATTTTGAAAATACTCTAACACGGATTAGGCATGTACAGATTGCTTCTGGGACCCCTAAATATCGAATTTTCGGGTGTTTTGGGACTGAATTTGAGATATCGACAATTTGGCACCTAAAATATCGATTTTTAGCATGTTTTTAGCCTATATTCTTAAAATATTCAAGCACTGAGTAGGCATGTACAGATTGCTTCTGGGACCCCAAAATATTGAATTTTCGGGTGTTTTGAGCCTGAATTTGAGATATAAACGGGAACAGAAGATACGTGCACATATTGACTTTCGGAATCTAAAATATCGATTTTCAGCATGTTTTGGGCATGTATTTTTAAAATACTCTAACACGGAGTAGGCATGTACAGATCGCTTCTGGGACCCCAAAATATCGAATTTTCGGGTGTTTTGAGCCTGAATTTGAGATATATATGGGTACTGAAGATGCATGCACATATCGACTTTTGGGCACCTAAAACATCGATTTTGAGCATGATTTGGGCCTGTATTTTGTAAATACTCTAACACGGAGTAGGCATGTACAGATCGCTTCTGGGACCCCATAATATCGAATTTTCGGATGTAATGGGCCTGAATTTGAGATATCGCCTTTACGCATCTAGAATATCGATTTTTAGCATGTTTTTAGCCTATATTTTGAAAATATTCTAGCACTGAGTAGGCATGTACAGATCGCTTCTGGGACCCCAAAATATCGAATTTTCGGGTGTTTTGAGCCTGAATTTGAGATATAAACGAGTATAAAAGATGTATACACATTTTGACTTTAAGCACCAAAAATATCGATTTTCAGCATGTTTTGGGCCTGAATATTGAAAATACTCTAACACGGAGTAGGCATGTACAGATCGCTTCTGGGACCCCAAAATATCGAATTTTCGGGTGTTTAGGGCCAGAATTTGAGATATAAACGGGTACAGAAGATGCATGCACATATCGACTTTTGGGCACCTAAAAGATCGATTTTCAGTATGCTTTTGGCCTATATTTTGAAAATACTCTAACACGGAGTAGGCATGTACAGATCCCTTCTGGGACCCCTAAATCTCGAGTTTTCGGGTGTTTTGGGACTGAATTTGAGATATCAACTTTTTGGCACCTAAAATATCGATTTTTAGCATGTTTTTAGCCTATATTTTGAAAATATTCTATCACTGAGTAGGCATGTACAGATTGCTTCTGGGACCCCAAAATATTGAATTTTCGGGTGTTTTGAGCCAGAATTTGAGATATAAACGGGTACAGAAGATGCATGCACATATCGACTTTTGGGCACATAAAATATTGATTTTGAGCATGTTTTGAGCCAATATTTTGAAAACATTCTAGCACTGAGTAGGCATGTACAGATCGCTTCTGGGACCCCAAAATATCGAAGTTTCGGGTGTTTTGGGACTGAATTTGAGATATTGACTTTTTGGCACCTAAAATATCGATTTATAGCATGTTTTTAGCCTATATATTGAAAATATTCTAGCACTGAGTAGGCATGTACAGATCGCTTCTGGGACCCCAAAATATCGAATTATCGGGTGTTTTGAGCTTGAATTTGAGATATAAACGAGTACAGAAGATGCATGCACATATCGACTTTTGGGCACCTAAAATATCGATTTTGAGCATGTTTTGAGCCTATATTTTGAAAAAATTCTAGCACTGAGTAGGCATGTACAGATCGCTTCTGGGACCCTAAAATATCGAATTTTTGGGTTTTTAGGGCCAGAATTTGAGATATAAACGGGTACAGGAGATGCATGCACATATCGAATTTTGGGCACCTAAAAGATCGGTTTTCAGTATGTTTTTGGCCTGTATTTTGAAAATACTCTAACACGGAGTAGGCATGTACAGATCGCTTCTGGGACCCCTAAATATCGAATTTTCGGGTGATTTGGGACTGAATTTGGCATGTACAGATTAATTCTGGGACCCCAAAATATTGAATTTTCGGGTGTTTTGAGCCTGAATTTGAGATATAATCGGGTACAGAAGATACATGCACATATTGACTTTGGGCATCTAAAATATCGATTTTCAGCATGTTTTGGGCATGTATTTTGAAAATACTCTAACACGGAGTAGGCATGTACAGATCGCTTCTGGGACCCCAAAATATCGAGTTTTCTGGTGTTTTGAGCCTGAATTTGAGATATAAACGGGTACTGAAGATGCATGCACATATCGACTTTTGGGCACCTAAAACATCGATTTTGAGCATGTTTTGGGCCTGTATTTTGTAAATACTCTAACACGGAGTAGGCATGTACAGATCGCTTCTCGGACCCCATAATATCGAATTTTTGGGTGTTTTGGGCCTGAATTTGAGATATCGCCTTTACGCACCTAAAATATCGATTTTTAGCATGTTTTGAGCCAATATTTTGAAAATATTCTAGCACTGAGTAGGCATGTACAGATTGCTTCTGGGACCCCAAAATATCGAATTTTCGGGTGTTTAGGGCCAGAATTTGTGATATAAACGGGTACAGAAGATGCATGCACATATCGACTTTTGGGCACCTAAAAGATCGATTTTCTGTATGTTTTGGGGCATGTATTTTGAAAATACTCTAACACGGAGTAGGCATGTACAGATCCCTTCTGGGACTCCTAAATATCGAATTTTCGGGTGTTTTGGGACTGAATTTGAGATATCGACTTTTTGGCACCTAAAATATCGATTTTTAGCATGTTTTTAGCCTATATTTTGATAATATTCTAGCACTGAGTAGGCATGTACAGATTGCTTTTGGGACCCCAATATATTGAATTTTCGGGTGTTTAGGGCCAGAATTTGAGATATAAACGGGTACAGAAGATGCATGCACATATCGACTTTTGGGCACCTAAAAGATCGATTTTCAGTATGTTTTTGGCCTGTATTTTGAAAATACTCTAACACGGAGTAGGCATGTACAGATCCCTTTTGGGACCCCTAAATATCGAATTTTCGGGTGTTTTGGGCCTTAATTTGAGATAGCTACTTTTTGGCACCTAAAATATCGATTTTCAGCATGTTTTTAGCCTATATTTTGAAAATATTCTAGCACTGAGTAGGCATGTACAGATTACTTCTGGGACCCCAAAATATTGAATTTTCGGGGGTTTTGAGCCTGAATTTGAGATATAAATGGGTACAGAAGATACATGGACATATATTGACTTTGGGCTTCTAAAATTTCGATTTTCAGCATGTTTTGGGCATGTATATTGAAAATACTCTAACACGGAGTAGGCATATACAGATCGCTTCTGGGACCCCATAATATCGAATTTTCGGGTGTTTTGGGCCTGAATTTGAGTTATCGCCTTTACGCACCTAAAATATCGATTTTTAGTATGTTTTGAGCCTATATTTTGAAAATATTCTAGCACTCAGTAGGCATGTACATTTTGCTTCACGGACCCCAAAATATCGAATTTTTGGGTGTTTTGAGCCGAAATTTGAGATATAAACGAGTACAGAAGATGCATGCTCATATCGACTTTTGGGCACCTAAAATATCGATTTTGAGCATGTTTTGAGCCTATGTTTTGAAAACATTCTAGCACTGAGTAGGCATGTACAGATCGCTTCTGGGACCCCAAAATATCGAATTTTCGGGTGTTTTGAGCATGAATTTGAGATATAAACGAGTATAGAAGATGCATACACATATTGACTTTGGGCACCAAAAATATCGATTTTCAGCATGTTAAGGGCCTGAATTTTGAAAATACTCTAACACGGAGTAGGCATGTACAGATCGCTTCTGGGACCCCAAAATATCGAATTTTTGGGTGTTTAGGGCCAGAATTTGAGATATAAACGGGTACAGAAGATGCATGCACATATCGACTTTTGGGCACCTAAAAGATCGATTTTCAGTATGCTTTTGGCCTATATTTTGAAAATACTCTAACACGGAGTAGGCATGTACAGATCGCTTCTGGGACCCCTAAATATCGAATTTCCGGGTGTTTTGAGCCTGAATTTGAGATATAAACGAGTATAGAAGATGCATACACATATTGACTTTGGGCAAAAAAAATTTCGATTTTCAGAATGTTTTGGGCCTGAATTTTGAAAATACTCTAACACGGAGTAGGCATGTACAGATCGCTTCTGGGACCTCAAAATATCGAATTTTCGGGTGTTTAGGGCCAGAATTTGAGATATAAACAGGTACAGAAGATGCATGCACATATCGACTTTTGGGCACCTAAGAGATCGATTTTCAGTATGCTTTTGGCCTATATTATGAAAATACTCTAACACGGAGTAGGCATGTACAGATCCCTTCTGGGACCCCTAAATTTCGAGTTTTCGGGTGTTTTGGGACTGAATTTGAGATATCGACTTTTTGGCACCTAAAATATCGATTTTTAGCAAGTTTTTAGCCTATATTTTGAAAATATTCTAGCACTGAGTAGGCATGTACAGATTGCTTCTGGGACCCCAAAATATTGAATTTTCGGGTGTTTTGAGCCAGAATTTGAGATATAAACGGGTACAGAAGATGCATGCACATATCGACTTTTGGGCACCTAAAATATTGATTTTGAGCATGTTTTGAGCCTATATTTTGAAAACATTCTAGCACTGAGTAGGCATGTACAGATCGCTTCTGGGACCCCTAAATATCGAAGTTTCGGGTGTTTTAGGACTGAATTTGAGATATCGACTTTTTGGCACCTAAAATATCGATTTATAGCATGTTTTTAGCCTATATTTTGAAAATATTCTAGCACTGAGTAGGCATGTACAGATCGCTTCTGGGACCCCAAAATTTCGAATTTTAGGGTGTTTTGAGCTTGAATTCGAGATATAAACGAGTACAGAAGATGCATGCACATATCGACTTTTGGGCACCTAAAATATCGATTTTGAGCATGTTTTGAGCCTATATTTTGAAAACATTCTAGCACTGAGTAGGCATGTACAGATCGCTTCTGGGACCCAAAAATATCGAATTTTTGGGTGTTTAGGGCCAGAATTTGAGATATAAACGGGTACAGGAGATGCATGCACATATCGAATTTTGGGCACCTAAAAGATCGATTTTCAGTATGTTTTTGGCATGTATTTTGAAAATACTCTAACACGGATTAGGCATGTACAGATTGCTTCTGGGACCCCTAAATATCGAATTTTCGGGTGTTTTGGGACTGAATTTGAGATATCGACTTTTTGGCACCTAAAATATCGATTTTTAGCATGTTTTTAGCCTATATTCTTAAAATATTCAAGCACTGAGTAGGCATGTACAGATTGCTTCTGGGACCCCAAAATATTGAATTTTCGGGTGTTTTGAGCCTGAATATGAGATATAAACGGGAACAGAAGATACGTGCACATATTGACTTTCGGAATCTAAAATATCGATTTTCAGCATGTTTTGGGCATGTATTTTTAAAATACTCTAACACGGAGTAGGCATGTACAGATCGCTTCTGGGACCCCAAAATATCGAATTTTCGTGTGTTTTGAGCCTGAATTTGAGATATATATGGGTACTGAAGATGCATGCACATATCGACTTTTGGGCACCTAAAACATCGATTTTGAGCATGATTTGGGCCTGTATTTTGTAAATACTCTAACACGGAGTAGGCATGTACAGATCGCTTCTGGGACCCCATAATATCGAATTTTCGGATGTAATGGGCCTGAATTTGAGATATCGCCTTTACGCATCTAAAATATCGATTTTTAGCATGTTTTTAGCCTATATTTTGAAAATATTCTAGCACTGAGTAGGCATGTACAGATCGCTTCTGGGACCCCAAAATATCGAATTTTCGGGTGTTTTGAGCCTGAATTTGAGATATAAACGAGTATAAAAGATGTATACACATTTTGACTTTGGGCACCAAAAATATCGATTTTCAGCATGTTTTGGGCCTGAATATTGAAAATACTCTAACACGGAGTAGGCATGTACAGATCGCTTCTGGGACCCCAAAATATCGAATTTTCGGGTGTTTAGGGCCAGAATTTGAGATATAAACGGGTACAGAAGATGCATGCACATATCGACTTTTGGGCACCTAAAAGATCGATTTTCAGTATGCTTTTGGCCTATATTTTGAAAATACTCTAACACGGAGTAGGCATGTACAGATCCCTTTTGGGACCCCTAAATCTCGAGTTTTCGGGTGTTTTGGGACTTAATTTGAGATATCAACTTTTTGGCACCTAAAATATCGATTTTTAGCATGTTTTTAGCCTATATTTTGAAAATATTCTAGCACTGAGTAGGCATGTACAGATTGCTTCTGGGACCCCAAAATATTGAATTTTCGGGTGTTTTGAGCCAGAATTTGAGATATAAACGGGTACAGAAGATGCATGCACATATCGACTTTTGGGCACATAAAATATTGATTTTGAGCATGTTTTGAGCCAATATTTTGAAAACATTCTAGCACTGAGTAGGCATGTACAGATCGCTTCTGGGACCCCTAAATATCGAAGTTTCGGGTGTTTTGGGACTGAATTTGAGATATTGACTTTTTGGCAACTAAAATATCGATTTATAGCATGTTTTTAGCCTATATATTGAAAATATTCTAGCACTGAGTAGGCATGTACAGATTGCTTCTGGGACCCCAAAATATCGAATTTTCGGGTGTTTTGAGCTTGAATTTGAGATATAAACGAGTACAGAAGATGCATGCACATATCGACTTTTGGGCACCTAAAATATCGATTTTGAGCATGTTTTGAGCCTATATTTTGAAAACATTCTAGCACTGAGTAGGCATGTACAGATCGCTTCTGGGACCCAAAAATATCGAATTTTTGGGTTTTTAGGGCCAGAATTTGAGATATAAACGGGTACAGGAGATGCATGCACATATCGAATTTTGGGCACCTAAAAGATCGGTTTTCAGTATGTTTTTGGCCTGTATTTTGAAAATACTCTAACACGGAGTAGGCATGTACAGATCGCTTCTGGGACCCCTAAATATCGAATTTTCGGGTGATTTGGGACTGAATTTGGCATGTACAGATTAATTCTGGGACCCCAAAATATTGAATTTTCGGGTGTTTTGAGCCTGAATTTGAGATATAATCGGGTACAGAAGATAC
Source organism: Petrolisthes cinctipes (assembly GCA_033782935.1). Taxonomy (NCBI): domain Eukaryota; kingdom Metazoa; phylum Arthropoda; class Malacostraca; order Decapoda; family Porcellanidae; genus Petrolisthes; species Petrolisthes cinctipes. Next base: position 3,103,563 of record JAWQEG010000486.1, read on the forward strand.
ATGCACATATTGACTTTGGGCATCTAAAATATCGATTTTCAGCATGTTTTGGGCATGTATTTTGAAAATACTCTAACACGGAGTAGGCATGTACAGATCGCTTCTGGGACCCCAAAATATCGAATTTTCTGGTGTTTTGAGCCTGAATTTGAGATATAAACGGGTACTGAAGATGCATGCACATATCGACTTTTGGGCACCTAAAACATCGATTTTGAGCATGTTTTGGGCCTGTATTTTGTAAATACTCTAACACGGAGTAGGCATGTACAGATCGCTTCTCGGACCCCATAATATCGAATTTTTGGGTGTTTTGGGCCTGAATTTGAGATATTGCCTTTACGCACCTAAAATATCGATTTTTAGCATGTTTTGAGCCAATATTTTGAAAATATTCTAGCACTGAGTAGGCATGTACAGATTGCTTCTGGGACCCCAAAATATCGAATTTTCGGGTGTTTAGGGCCAGAATTTGTGATATAAACGGGTACAGAAGATGCATGCACATATCGACTTTTGGGCACCTAAAAGATCGATTTTCTGTATGTTTTGGGGCATGTATTTTGAAAATACTCTAACACGGAGTAGGCATGTACAGATCCCTTCTGGGACTCCTAAATATCGAATTTTCGGGTGTTTTGGGACTGAATTTGAGATATCGACTTTTTGGCACCTAAAATATCGATTTTTAGCATGTTTTTAGCCTATATTTTGATAATATTCTAGCACTGAGTAGGCATGTACAGATTGCTTTTGGGACCCCAATATATTGAATTTTCGGGTGTTTAGGGCCAGAATTTGAGATATAAACGGGTACAGAAGATGCATGCACATATCGACTTTTGGGCACCTAAAAGATCGATTTTCAGTATGTTTTTCGCCTGTATTTTGAAAATACTCTAACACGGAGTAGGCATGTACAGATCCCTTTTGGGACCCCTAAATATCGAATTTTCGGGTGTTTTGGGCCTTAATTTGAGATAGCTACTTTTTGGCACCTAAAATATCGATTTTCAGCATGTTTTTAGCCTATATTTTGAAAATATTCTAGCACTGAGTAGGCATGTACAGATTACTTCTGGGACCCCAAAATATTGAATTTTCGGGGGTTTTGAGCCTGAATTTGAGATATAAATGGGTACAGAAGATACATGGACATATATTGACTTTGGGCTTCTAAAATTTCGATTTTCAGCATGTTTTGGGCATGTATATTGAAAATACTCTAACACGGAGTAGGCATATACAGATCGCTTCTGGGACCCCTAATATCGAATTTTCGGGTGTTTTGGGCCTGAATTTGAGTTATCGCCTTTACGCACCTAAAATATCGATTTTTAGTATGTTTTGAGCCTATATTTTGAAAATATTCTAGCACTCAGTAGGCATGTACATTTTGCTTCACGGACCCCAAAATATCGAATTTTTGGGTGTTTTGAGCCGAAATTTGAGATATAAACGAGTACAGAAGATGCATGCTCATATCGACTTTTGGGCACCTAAAATATCGATTTTGAGCATGTTTTGAGCCTATGTTTTGAAAACATTCTAGCACTGAGTAGGCATGTACAGATCGCTTCTGGGACCCCAAAATATCGAATTTTCGGGTGTTTTGAGCATGAATTTGAGATATAAACGAGTATAGAAGATGCATACACATATTGACTTTGGGCACCAAAAATATCGATTTTCAGCATGTTAAGGGCCTGAATTTTGAAAATACTCTAACACGGAGTAGGCATGTACAGATCGCTTCTGGGACCCCAAAATATCGAATTTTTGGGTGTTTAGGGCCAGAATTTGAGATATAAACGGGTACAGAAGATGCATGCACATATCGACTTTTGGGCACCTAAAAGATCGATTTTCAGTATGTTTTTGGCCTGTATTTTGAAAATACTCTAACACGGAGTAGGCATGTACAGATTGCTTCTGGGACCCCTAAATATCGAATTTTCGGGTGTTTTGTGACTGAATTTGAGATATCGACTTTTTGGCACCTAAAATATCGATTTTTAGCATGTTTTTAGCCTATATTTTTAAAATATTCTAGCACTGAGTAGGCATGTACAGATTGCTTCTGGGACCCCAAAATATTGAATTTTCGGGTGTTTTGAGCCTGAATTTGAGATATAAACGGGAACAGAAGATACGTGCACATATTGACTTTCGGCATCTAAAATATCGATTTTCAGCATGTTTTGGGCATGTATTTTGAAAATACTCTATCACGGAGTAGGCATGTACAGATCGCTTCTGGGACCCCAAAATATCGAATTTTCGGGTGTTTTGGGCCTGAATTTGAGATATCGCCTTTACGCATCTAAAATATCGATTTTTAGCATGTTTTGAGCCTATATTTTGAAAATATTCTAGCACTGAGTAGGCATGTACAGATCGCTTCTGGGACCCCAAAATATCGAATTTTCGGGTGTTTTGAGCCTGAATTTGAGATATAAACGAGTATAGAAGATGCATACACATATTGACTTTGGGCACCAAAAATATCGATTTTCAGCATGTTTTGGGCCTGAATTTTGAAAATACTCTAACACGGAGTAGGCATGTACAGTTCGCTTTTGGGACCCCAAAATATCGAATTTTCGGGTGTTTAGGGCCAGAATTTGAGATATAAACGGGTACAGAATATGCATGCACATATCGACTTTTGGGCACCTAAAAGACCGATTTTCAGTATGCTTTTGGCCTATATTTTGAAAATACTCTAACACGGAGTAGGCATGTACAGATTTGGTTCTGGGACCCCTAAATATCGAATTTTCGGGTGTTTTGAGCCTGAATTTGAGATATAAACGAGTATAGAAGATGCATACACATATTGACTTTGGGCACCTAAAATATCGATTTTCAGCATGTTTTGGGCCTGAATTTTGAAAATACTCTAACACGGAGTAGGCATGTACAGATCGCTTCTGTGACCCCAAAATATCGAATTTTCGGGTGTTTAGGGCCAGAATTTGAGATATCGACTTTTTGGCACCTAAAATATCGACTTTTAGCATGTTTTTAGCCTATATTTTGAAAATATTCTAGCACTGAGTAGGCATGTACAGATTGCTTCTGGTACCCCAAAATATTGAATTTTCGGGTGTTTTGAGCCAGAATTTGAGATATAAACGGGTACAGAAGATGCATGCACATATCGACTTTTGGGCACCTAAAATATTGATTTTGAGCATGTTTTGAGCCTATATTTTGAAAACATTCTAGCACTGAGTAGGCATGTACAGATCGCTTCTGGGACCCCTAAATATCGAAGTTTCGGGTGTTTTGGGACTGAATTTGAGATATCGACTTTTTGGCACCTAAAATATCGATTTTTAGCATGTTTTTAGCCTATATTTTGAAAATATTCTAGCACTGAGTAGGCATGTACAGATCGCTTCTGGAACCCCAAAATATCGAATTTTCGGGTGTTTTGAGCTTGAATTTGAGATATAAACGGGTACAGAAGATGAATGCACATATCGACTTTTATGCACCTAAAATATCGATTTTGAGCATGTTTTGAGCCTATATTTTGAAAACATTCTAGCACTGAGTAGGCATGTACAGATCGCTTCTGGGACCCAAAAATATCGAATTTTTGGGTGTTTAGGGCCAGAATTTGAGGTATAAACAAGTGCAGAAGATGCATGCACATATCGACTTTTGGGCACCAAAAACATCGATTTTGAGCATGTTTTGGGCCATATTTTGTAAATACTCTAACACGGAGTAGGCATGTACAGATCGCTTCTGGTACCCCATAATATCGAATTTTTGGTGTTTAGGGCCAGAATTTGAGATATAAACGGGTACAGAAGATGCATGCACATATCGACTTTTGGGCACCTAAAACATCGATTTTGAGCATGTTTTGGGCCTGTATTTTGTAAATACTCTAACACGGAGTAGGCATGTACAGATCGCTTCTGGGACCCCAAAATATCGAATTTTCGGGTGTTTTGAGCTTGAATTTGAGATATAAACGAGTACAGAAGATGCATACACATATCGACTTTTGGGAACCTAAAATATCGATTTTGAGCATGTTTTGAGCCTATATTTTGAAAACATTCTAGCACTGAGTAGGCATGTACAGATCGCTTCTGGGACCCAAAAATATCGAATTTTCGGGAGTTTAGGGCCAGAATTTGAGATATAAACGGGTACAGAATATGCATGCACATATCGACTTTTGGGCACCTAAAAGACCGATTTTCAATATGCTTTTGGCCTATATTTTGAAAATACTCTAACACGGAGTAGGCATGTACAGATTTGGTTCTGGGACCCCTAAATATCGAATTTTCGGGTGTTTTGAGCCTGAATTTGAGATATAAACGATTATAGAAGATGCATACACATATTGACTTTGGGCAAAAAAAATTTCGATTTTTAGCATGTTTTGGGCCTGAATTTTGAAAATACTCTAACACGGAGTAGGCATGTACAGATCGCTTCTGGGACCCCAAAATATCGAATTTTCGGGTGTTTAGGGCCAGAATTTGAGATATCGACTTTTTGGCACCTAAAATATCGATTTTTAGCATGTTTTTAGCCTATATTTTGAAAATATTCTAGCACTGAGTAGGCATGTACAGATTGCTTCTGGTACCCCAAAATATTGAATTTTCGGGTGTTTTGAGCCAGAATTTGAGATATAAACGGGTACAGAAGATGCATGCACATATCGACTTTTGGGCACCTAAAATATTGATTTTGAGCATGTTTTGAGCCTATATTTTGAAAACATTCTAGCACTGAGTAGGCATGTACAGATCGCTTCTGGGACCCCTAAATATCGAATTTTCGGGTGTTTTGGGACTGAATTTGAGATATCGACTTTTTGGCACCTAAAATATCGATTTTTAGCATGTTTTTAGCCTATATTTTGAAAATATTCTAGCACTGAGTAGGCATGTACAGATCGCTTCTGGAACCCCAAAATATCGAATTTTCGGGTGTTTTGAGCTTGAATTTGAGATATAAACGGGTACAGAAGATGAATGCACATATCGACTTTTATGCACCTAAAATATCGATTTTGAGCATGTTTTGAGCCTATATTTTGAAAACATTCTAGCACTGAGTAGGCATGTACAGATCGCTTCTGGGACCCAAAAATATCGAATTTTTGGGTGTTTAGGGCCAGAATTTGAGATATAAACGGGTACAGAAGATGCATGCACATATCGACTTTTGGGCACCTAAAACATCGATTTTGAGCATGTTTTGGGCCATATTTTGTAATTACTCTAACACGGAGTAGGCATGTACAGATCGCTTCTGGTACCCCATAATATCGAATTTTTGGGTGTTTAGGGCCAGAATTTGAGATATAAACGGGTACAGAAGATGCATGCACATATCGACTTTTGGGCACCTAAAACATCGATTTTGAGCATGTTTTGGGCCTGTATTTTGTAAATACTCTAACACGGAGCAGGCATGTACAGATCGCTTCTGGGACCCCAAAATATCGAATTTTCGGGTGTTTTGAGCTTGAATTTGAGATATAAACGAGTACAGAAGATGCATACACATATCGACTTTTGGGCACCTAAAATATCGATTTTGAGCATGTTTTGAGCCTATATTTTGAAAACATTCTAGCACTGAGTAGGCATGTACAGATCGCTTCTGGGACCCAAAAATATCGAATTTTTGGGTGTTTAGGGCCAGAATTTGAGATATAAACGGGTACAGAAGATGCATGCACATATCGACTTTTGGGCACCTAAGAGATCGATTTTCAGTATGTTTTTGGCCTGTATTTTTAAAATACTCTAAAACGGAGTAGGCATGTACAGATCGCTTCGGGGACCCCTAAATATCGAATTTTCGGGTGTTTTGGGACTGAATTTGAGATATCGACTTTTTGGCACCTAAAATATCGATTTTTAGCATGTTTTTAGCCTATATTTTGATAATATTCTAGCACTGAGTAGGCATGTACAGATTGCTTTTGGGACCCCAATATATTGAATTTTCGGGTGTTTAGGGCCAGAATTTGAGATATAAACGGGTACAGAAGATGCATGCACATATCGACTTTTGGGCACCTAAAAGATCGATTTTCAGTATGTTTTTCGCCTGTATTTTGAAAATACTCTAACACGGAGTAGGCATGTACAGATCCCTTTTGGGACCCCTAAATATCGAATTTTCGGGTGTTTTGGGCCTTAATTTGAGATAGCTACTTTTTGGCACCTAAAATATCGATTTTCAGCATGTTTTTAGCCTATATTTTGAAAATATTCTAGCACTGAGTAGGCATGTACAGATTACTTCTGGGACCCCAAAATATTGAATTTTCCGGGGTTTTGAGCCTGAATTTGAGATATAAATGGGTACAGAAGATACATGGACATATATTGACTTTGGGCTTCTAAAATTTCGATTTTCAGCATGTTTTGGGCATGTATATTGAAAATACTCTAACACGGAGTAGGCATATACAGATCGCTTCTGGGACCCCATAATATCGAATTTTCGGGTGTTTTGGGCCTGAATTTGAGTTATCGCCTTTACGCACCTAAAATATCGATTTTTAGCATGTTTTGAGCCTATATTTTGAAAATATTCTAGCACTCAGTAGGCATGTACATTTTGCTTCACGGACCCCAAAATATCGAATTTTTGGGTGTTTTGAGCCGAAATTTGAGATATAAACGAGTACAGAAGATGCATGCTCATATCGACTTTTGGGCACCTAAAATATCGATTTTGAGCATGTTTTGAGCCTATGTTTTGAAAACATTCTAGCACTGAGTAGGCATGTACAGATCGCTTCTGGGACCCCAAAATATCGAATTTTCGGGTGTTTTGAGCATGAATTTGAGATATAAACGAGTATAGAAGATGCATACACATATTGACTTTGGGCACCAAAAATATCGATTTTCAGCATGTTAAGGGCCTGAATTTTGAAAATACTCTAACACGGAGTAGGCATGTACAGATCGCTTCTGGGACCCCAAAATATCGAATTTTCGGGTGTTTTGGGACTGAATTTGAGATATCGACTTTTTGGCACCTAAAATATCGATTTTTAGCATGTTTTTAGCCTATATTTTTAAAATATTCTAGCACTGAGTAGGCATGTACAGATTGCTTCTGGGACCCCAAAATATTGAATTTTCGGGTGTTTTGAGCCTGAATTTGAGATATAAACGGGAACAGAAGATACGTGCACATATTGACTTTCGGCATCTAAAATATCGATTTTCAGCATGTTTTGGGCATGTATTTTGAAAATACTCTATCACGGAGTAGGCATGTACAGATCGCTTCTGGGACCCCAAAATATCGAATTTTCGGGTGTTTTGAGCCTGAATTTGAGATATAAACGGGTACTGAAGATGCATGCACATATCGACTTTTGGGCACCTAAAACATCGATTTTGAGCATGATTTGGGCCTGTATTTTGTAAAAACTCTAACACGAAGTAGGCATGTACAGATCGCTTCTGGGACCCCATAATATCGAATTTTCGGGTGTTATGGGCCTGAATTTGAGATATCGCCTTTACGCATCTAAAATATCGATTTTTAGCATGTTTTGAGCCTATATTTTGAAAATATTCTAGCACTGAGTAGGCATGTACAGATCGCTTCTGGGACCCCAAAATATCGAATTTTCGGGTGTTTTGAGCCTGAATTTGAGATATAAACGGGTACAGAAGATGCATGCACATATCGACTTTTGGGCACCTAAAATATTGATTTTGAGCATGTTTTGAGCCTATATTTTGAAAACATTCTAGCACTGAGTAGGCATGTACAGATCGCTTCTGGGACCCCTAAATATCGAAGTTTCGGGTGTTTTGGGACTGAATTTGAGATATCGACTTTTTGGCACCTAAAATATCGATTTTTAGCATGTTTTTTGCCTATATTTTGAAAATATTCTAGCACTGAGTAGGCATGTACAGATCGCTTCTGGAACCCCAAAATATCGAATTTTCGGGTGTTTTGAGCTTGAATTTGAGATATAAACGGGTAAAGAAGATGAATGCACATATCGACTTTTATGCACCTAAAATATCGATTTTGAGCATGTTTTGAGCCTATATTTTGAAAACATTCTAGCACTGAGTAGGCATGTACAGATCGCTTCTGGGACCCAAAAATATCGAATTTTTGGGTGTTTAGGGCCAGAATTTGAGATATAAACGGGTACAGAAGATGCATGCACATATCGACTTTTGGGCACCTAAAACATCGATTTTGAGCATGTTTTGGGCCATATTTTGTAAATACTCTAACACGGAGTAGGCATGTACAGATCGCTTCTGGTACCCCATAATATCGAATTTTTGGGTGTTTTGAGCTTGAATTTGAGATATAAACGGGTAAAGAAGATGAATTCACATATCGACTTTTATGCACCTAAAATATCGATTTTGAGCATGTTTTGAGCCTATATTTTGAAAACATTCTAGCACTGAGTAGGCATGTACAGATCGCTTCTGGGACCCAAAAATATCGAATTTTTGGGTGTTTAGGGCCAGAATTTGAGATATAAACGGGTACAGAAGATGCATGCACATATCGACTTTTGGGCACCTAAAACATCGATTTTGAGCATGTTTTGGGCCGTATTTTGTAAATACTCTAACACGGAGTAGGCATGTACAGATCGCTTCTGGTACCCCATAATATCGAATTTTTGGGTGTTTAGGGCCAGAATTTGAGATATAAACGGGTACAGAAGATGCATGCACATATCGACTTTTGGGCACCTAAAACATCGATTTTGAGCATGTTTTGGGCCTGTATTTTGTAAATACTCTAACACGGAGTAGGCATGTACAGATCGCTTCTGGGACCCCAAAATATCGAATTTTCGGGTGTTTTGAGCTTGAATTTGAGATATAAACGAGTACAGAAGATGCATACACATATCGACTTTTGGGCACCTAAAATATCGATTTTGAGCATGTTTTGAGCCTATATTTTGAAAACATTCTAGCACTGAATAGGCATGTACAAATCGCTTCTGGGACCCAAAAATATCGAATTTTCAGGTGTTTAGGGCCAGAATTTGAGATATAAACGGGTACAGAATATGCATGCACATATCGACTTTTGGGCACCTAAAAGACCGATTTTCAGTATGCTTTTGGCCTATATTTTGAAAATACTCTAACACGGAGTAGGCATGTACAGATTTGGTTCTGGGACCCCTAAATATCGAATTTTCGGGTGTTTTGAGCCTGAATTTGAGATATAAACGAGTATAGAAGATGCATACACCTATTGACTTTAGGCAAAAAAAATTTAGATTTTCAGCATGTTTTGGGCCTGAATTTTGAAAATACTCTAACACGGAGTAGGCATGTACAGATCGCTTCTAGGACCCCAAACTATCGAATTTTCGGGTGTTTAGGGCCAGAATTTGAGATATCGACTTTTTGGCACCTAAAATATCGATTTTTAGCATGTTTTTAGCCTATATTTTGAAAATATTCTAGCACTGAGTAGGCATGTACAGATTGCTTCTGGTACCCCAAAATATTGAATTTTCGGGTGTTTTGAGCCAGAATTTGAGATATAAACGGGAACAGAAGATGCATGCACATATCGACTTTTGGGCACCTAAAATATTGATTTTGAGCATGTTTTGAGCCTATATTTTGAAAACATTCTAGTACTGAGTAGGCATGTACAGATCGCTTCTGGGACCCCTAAATATCGAATTTTCGGGTGTTTTGGGACTGAATTTGAGATATCGACTTTTTGGCACCTAAAATATCGATTTTTAGCATGTTTTTAGCCTATATTTTGAAAATATTCTAGCACTGAGTAGGCATGTACAGATCGCTTCTGGAACCCCAAAATATCGAATTTTCGGGTGTTTTGAGCTTGAATTTGAGATATAAACGGGTACAGAAGATGAATGCACATATCGACTTTTATGCACCTAAAATATCGATTTTGAGCATGTTTTGAGCCTATATTTTGAAAACATTCTAGCACTGAGTAGGCATGTACAGATCGCTTCTGGGACCCAAAAATATCGAATTTTTGGGTGTTTAGGGCCAGAATTTGAGATATAAACGGGTACAGAAGATGCATGCACATATCGACTATTGGGCACCTAAGAGATCGATTTTCAGTATGTTTTTGGCCTGTATTTTTAAAATACTCTAAAACGGAGTAGGCATGTACAGATCGCTTCGGGGACCCCTAAATATCGAATTTTCGGGTGTTTTGGGACTGAATTTGAGATATCGACTTTGTGGCACCTAAAATATCGATTTTTAGCATGTTTTTAGCCTATATTTTGATAATATTCTAGCACTGAGTAGGCATGTCCAGATTGCTTTTGGGACCCCAATATATTGAATTTTCGGGTGTTTAGGGCCAGAATTTGAGATATAAACGGGTACAGAAGATGCATGCACATACCGACTTTTAGGCAACTAAAGGATCGATTTTCAGTATGTTTTTGGCCTGTATTTTGAAAATACTCTAACACGGAGTAGGCATGTACAGATCGCTTCTGGGACCCCATAATATCGAATTTTCGGGTGTTTTGGGCCTGAATTTGAGATATCGCCTTTACGCACCTAAAATATCGATTTTTAGCATGTTTTTACCCTATATTTTGAAAATATTCTAGAACTGAGTAGGCATGTACAGATCGCTTCTGGGACCCAAAAATATCGAATTTTTGGGTGTTTAGGGCCAGAATTTGAGATATAAACGGGTACAGAAGATGCATGCACATATCGACTATTGGGCACCTAAGAGATCGATTTTCAGTATGTTTTTGGCCTGTATTTTTAAAATACTCTAAAACGGAGTAGGCATGTACAGATCACTTCTGGGACCCCATAATATCGAATTTTCGGGTGTTTTGGGCCTGAATTTGAGATATCGCCTTTACGCACCTAAAATATCGATTTTTAGCATGTTTTTACCCTATATTTTGAAAATATTCTAGAACTGAGTAGGCATGTACAGATCAAGTCTGGGACACCAAAATATCGAATTTTCGGGTGTTTTGAGCCTGAATTTGAGGTATAAACGAGTACAGGAGATGCATGCACATATCGACTTTTGGGCACATAAAATATCGATTTTGAGGATGTTTTGAGCCTATATTTTGGAAACATTCTAGCACTGAGTAGGCATGTACAGATCGCTTCAGAGACCCCAAAATATCGAATTTTCGGGTGTTTTGAGCCTGAATTTGAGATATAAACAAGTACAGAAGATGCATGCACATGTCGACTTTTGAGCACCTAAAATATCGATTTTGAGCATGATTTGAGCCTATATTTTGAAAACATTCTAGCACTGAGTAGGCATGTACAGATCGCTTCTGGGACCCAAAAATATCGAATTTTCGGGTGTTTAGGGCCAGAATTTGAGATATTAACGGGTACAGAAGAAGCATGCACATATCGACTTTTGGGCACCTAAAAGATCGATTTTCAGTATGTTTTTGGCCTGTATTTTGAAAATACTCTAAAATGGAGTAGGCATGTACAGATCGCATCGGGGACCCCTAAATATCGAATTTTCGGGTGATTTGGGACTGAATTTGAGATATCGACTTTTTGGCACCTAAAATATCGATTTTTAGCATGTTTTTAGCCTATATTTTGAAAATATTCTAGCACTGAGTAGGCATGTACAGATCGCTTCTGTGACACCAAAATATCGAATTTTCGGGTGTTTTGAGCCTGAATTTGAGATATAAACGAGTACAGAAGATGCATGCACATATCGACTTTTGGGCACCTAAAATATCGATTTTGAGCATGTTTTGAGCCTATATTTTAAAAACATTCTAGCACTGAGTAGGCATGTACAAATCGCTTTTGGGACCCCAAAATATCGAATTTTCGGGTGTTTTGAGCCTGAATTTGAGATATAAACGAGTATAGAAGATGCATACACATATTGACTTTGGGCACCAAAAATATCGATTTTCAGCATGTTTTGGGCCTATATTTTGTAAATACTCTAACACGGAGTAGGCATGTACAGATCGCTTTTGGGACCCCTAAATATCGAATTTTCGGGTGTTTTGGGACTGAATTTGAGATATCGACTTTTTGGCACCTAAAATATCGATTTTTAGCATGTTTTTTAGCCTATATATTGAAAATATTCCAGCACTGAGTAGGCATGTACAGATTGCTTCTGGGACCCCAAAATATTGAATTTTCGGGTGTTTTGAGCCTGAATTTGAGATATAAACGGGTACTGAAGATACGTGCACATATTGACTTTGGGAATCTAAAATATCGATTTTGAGCATGTTTTGGGAATGTATTTTGAAAATACTCTAACACGGAGTAGGCATGTACAGATCGCTTCTGGGACCCCAAAATATCGAATTTTCGGGTGTTTTGGGCCTGAATTTGAGATATCGCCTTTACGCACCTTAAATATCGATTTTTAGCATGTTTTGAGTTTATATTTTGAAAATATTCTAGCACTGAGTAGGCATGTACAGATCGCTTCTGGGACCCCAAAATATCGAATTTTCGGGTGTTTTGAGCCTGAATTTGAGATATAAACGAGTACAGAAGATGCATGTACATATCGATTTTTGGGCACCTAAAATACCGATTTTGAGCATGTTTTGGGCCTGTATTTTGTAAATACTCTAACACGGAGTAGGCATGTACAGATCGCTTCTGGGACCCCATAATATCGAATTTTTGGGTGTTTTGGGCCTGAATTTGAGATATCGCCTTTACACACCTAAAATATCGATTTTTAGCATGTTTTTAGCCTATATTTTGATAATATTCTAGCACTGACTAGGCATGTTCAGATCGCTTCTGGGACCCCAAAATATCGAATTTTCGGGTGTTTAGGGCCAGAATTTGTGATATAAACGGGTACAGAAGATGAATGCACATATCGACTTTTGGGCACCATAAAGATCGATTTTCTGTATGTTTTGGGGCATGTATTTTGAAAATACTCTAACACGGAGTAGGCATGTACAGATCCCTTCTGTGACTCCTAAATATTGAATTTTCGGGTGTTTTGGGACTGAATTTGAGATATCGCCTTTACGCACCTAAAATATCGATTTTTAGCATGTTTTTAGCCTATATTTTGAAAATATTCTAGCACTGAGTAGGCATGTACAGATCGCGTATGTGACCCCAAAATATCGAATTTTCGGGTGTTTTGAGCCTGAATTTGAGATATAAACGAGTACAGGAGATGCATGCACATATCGACTTTTGGACACCTAAAATATCGATTTTGAGGATGTTTTGAGCCTATATTTTGAAAACATTCTAGCATTGAGTAGGCATGTACAGATCGCTTCAGGGACCCCAAAATATCGAATTTTCGGGTGTTTTGAGCCTGAATTTGAGATATAAACAGGTACAGAAGATGCATGGACATATCGACTTTTGAGCACCTAAAATATCGATTTTGAGCATGATTTGAGCCTATATTTTGAAAACATTCTAGCACTGAGTAGGCATGTACAGATCGCTTCTGGGACCCAAAAATATCGAATTTTCGGGTGTTTAGGGCCAGAATTTGAGATATAAACGAGTACAGAAGATGCATGCACATATCGACTTTTGGGCACCTAAAATATCGATTTTGAGCATTTTTTGAGCCTATATTTTGAAAACATTCTAGCACTGAGTAGGCATGTACAAATCGGTTCTGGGACCCCAAAATATCGAATTTTCGGGTGTTTTGAGCCTGAATTTGAGATATAAACGAGTATAGAAGATCCATACACATATTGACTTTGGGCACCAAAAATATCGATTTTCAGCATGTTTTGGGCATGAATTTTGAAAATACTCTAACACGGAGTAGGCAAGTACAGATCGCTTCTGGGACCCCAAAATATCGAATTTTCGGGTGTTTAGGGCCAGAATTTGAGATATAAACGGGTACAGAAGATGCATGCACATATCGACTTTTGGGAACCTAAAAGATCGATTTTCAGTATGCTTTTGGCCTATTTTTTGAAAATACTCTAACACGGAGTAGGCATGTAGAGATCGCTTCTGGGACCCCTAAATATCGAATTTTCGGGTGTTTAGGGCCAGAATTTGAGATATAAACGGGTACAGAAGATGCCTGCACATATCGACCTTTGGGCACCTAAAAGATCGATTTTCAGTATGTTTTTGGCCTGTAATTTGAAAATACTCTAACTAGGAGTAGGCATGAAAAGATCGCTTTTGGGACCCCTAAATATCGAATTTTCGGGTGTTTTGGGACTGAATTTGAGATATCGACTTTTTGGCACCTAAAATATCGATTTTTAGCATGTTTTTTAGCCTATATTTTGAAAATATTCCAGCACTGAGTAGGCATGTACAGATTGCTTCTGGGACCCCAAAATATTGAATTTTCGGGTGTTTTGAGCCTGAATTTGAGATATAAACGGGTACAGAAGATACATGCACATATTGACTTTGGGCATCTAAAATATCGATTTTTCGCATGTTTTGGGCATGTATTTTGAAAATACTCTAACACGGAGTAGGTATGTACAGATCGCTTCTGGGACCCCAAAATATCGAATTTTCGGGTGTTTTGAACCTGAATTTGAGATATAAACGGGTACTGAAGATGCATGCACATATCGACTTTTGGGCACCTAAAACATAAATTTTGAGCATGTTTTGGGCCTGTATTTTGTAAATACTCTAACACGGAGTAGGCATGTACAGATCGCTTCTGGGACCCCATAATATCGAATTTTTGGGTGTTTTGGGAGTGAATTTGAGATATCGCCTTTACGCACCTAAAATATCGATTTTTAGCATGTTTTTAGCCTATATTTTGAAAATATTCTAGCACTGAGTAGGCATGTACAGATCGCTTCTGGGACCCCAAAATATCGAATTTTCGGGTGTTTTGAGCTTGAATTTGAGATATAAACGAGTACAGAAGATGCATGCACATATCGACTTTTGGGCACCTAAAATATCGATTTTGAGCATGTTTTGAGCCTATATTTTGAAAACATTCTAGCACTGAGTAGGCATGTACAGATCGCTTCTGGGACCCAAAAATACCGAATTTTTGGGTGTTTAGGGCCAGAATTTGAGATATAAACGGGTACAGAAGATGCATGAACATATCGACTTTTGGGCACCTAAAAGATTGATTTTCAGTATGTTTTTGGCCTGTATTTTGAAAATACTCTAACACAGAGTAGGCATGTACAGATCGCTTCGGAGACCCCTAAATATCGAATTTTCGGGTGTTTTGGGACTGAATTTGAGATATCGACTTTTTGGCACCAAAAATATCGATTTTTATCATGTTTTTAGCCTATATTTTGAAAATATTCTAGCACTGAGTAGGCATGTACAGATTGCATCTGGAACCCCAAAATATTGAATTTTCGGGTGTTTTGAGCCTGAATTTGAGATATAATCGGGTACAGAAGATACATGCACATATTGACTTTGGGCATCTAAAATATCGATTTTCAGCATGTTTTGGGCATGTATTTTGAAAATACTCTAACACGGAGTAGGCATGTACAGATCGCTTCTGGGACCCCAAAATATCGAGTTTTCTGGAGTTTTGAGCCTGAATTTGAGATATAAACGGGTACTGAAGATGCATGCACATATCGAACTTTGGGCACCTAAAACATCGATTTTGAGCATGTTTTGGGCCTGTATTTTGTAAATACTCTAACACGAAGTAGGCATGTACAGATCGCTTCTCGGACCCCATAATATCGAATTTTTGGGTGTTTTGGGCCTGAATTTGAGATATCGCCTTTACGTACCTAAAATATCGATTTTTAGCATGTTTTGAGCCTATATTTTGAAAACATTCTAGCACTGAGTAGGCATGTACAGATCGCTTCAGGGACCCCAAAATATCGAATTTTCGGGTGTTTTGAGACTGAATTTGAGATATAAACAGGTACAGAAGATGCATGCACATATCGACTTTTGAGCACCTAAAATATCGATTTTGAGCATGATTTGAGCCTATATTTTGAAAACATTCTAGCACTGAGTAGGCATGTACAGATCGCTTCTGGGACCCAAAAATATCGAATTTTCGGGTGTTTAGGGCCAGAATTTGAGATATAAACGAGTACAGAAGATGCATGCACATATCGACTTTTGGGCACCTACAAGATCGATTTTCAGTATGTTTTTGGCCTGTATTTTGAAAATACTCTAACACGGAGTAGGCTTGTACAGATCGCTTTTGGGACCCCTAAATATCGAATTTTCGGGTGTTTTGGGACTGAATTTGAGATATCGACTTTTTGGCACCTAAAATATCGATTTTTAGCATGTTTTTAGCCTATATTTTGAAAATATTCTAGCACTGAGTAGGCATGTACAGATCGCTTCTGGGACCCCAAAATATCGAATTTTCAGGTGTTTTGAGCCTGAATTTGAGATATAAACGAGTACAGAAGATGCATGCACATATCGACTTTTGGGCACCTAAAATATCGATTTTGAGCATTTTTTGAGCCTATATTTTGAAAACATTCTAGCACTGAGTAGGCATGTACAAATAGCTTCTGGGACCCCAAAATATCGAATTTTCGGGTGTTTTGAGCCTGAATTTGAGATATAAACGAGTATAGAAGATCCATACACATATTGACTTTGGGCACCAAAAATATCGATTTTCAGCATGTTTTGGGCATGAATTTTGAAAATACTCTATCACGGAGTAGGCAAGTACAGATTGCTTCTGGGACCCCAAAATATCGAATTTTCGGGTGTTTAGGGCCAGAATTTGAGATATAAACGGGTACAGAAGATGCATGCACATATCGACTTTTGGGAACCTAAAAGATCGATTTTCAGTATGCTTTTGGCCTATATTTTGAAAATACTCTAACACGGAGTAGGCATGTAGAGATCGCTTCTGGGACCCCTAAATATCGAATTTTCGGGTGTTTAGGGCCAGAATTTGAGATATAAACGGGTACAGAAGATGCCAGGACATATCGACATTTGGGCACCTAAAAGATCGATTTTCAGTATGTTTTTGGCCTGTATTTTGAAAATACTCTAACTAGGAGTAGGCATGAAAAGATCGCTTTTGGGACCCCTAAATATCGAATTTTCGGGTGTTTTGGGACTGAATTTGAGATATCGACTTTTTGGCACCTAAAATATCGATTTTTAGCATGTTTTTTAGCCTATATTTTGAAAATATTCCAGCACTGAGTAGGCATGTACAGATTGCTTCTGGGACCCCAAAATATTGAATTTTCGGGTGTTTTGAGCCTAAATTTGAGATATAAACGGGTACAGAAGATACATGCACATATTGACTTTGGGCATCTAAAATATCGATTTTTCGCATGTTTTGGGCATGTATTTTGAAAATACTCTAACACGGAGTAGGCATGTACAGATCGCTTCTGGGACCCCAAAATATCGAATTTTCGGGTGTTCAGGGCCAGAATTTGAGATATAAACAGGTACAGAAGATGCATGCACATATCGACTTTTGAGCACCTAAAATATCGATTTTGAGCATGATTTGAGCCTATATTTTGAAAACATTCTAGCACTGAGTAGGCATGTACAGATCGCTTCTGGGACCCAAAAATATCGAATTTTCGGGTGTTTAGGGCCAGAATTTGAGATATAAACGAGTACAGAAGATGCATGCACATATCGACTTTTGGGCACCTACAAGATCGATTTTCAGTATGTTTTTGGCCTGTATTTTGAAAATACTCTAACACGGAGTAGGCTTGTACAGATCGCTTTTGGGACCCCTAAATATCGAATTTTCGGGTGTTTTGGGACTGAATTTGAGATATCGACTTTTTGGCACCTAAAATATCGATTTTTAGCATGTTTTTAGCCTATATTTTGAAAATATTCTAGCACTGAGTAGGCATGTACAGATCGCTTCTGGGACCCCAAAATATCGAATTTTCAGGTGTTTTGAGCCTGAATTTGAGATATAAACGAGTACAGAAGATGCATGCACATATCGACTTTTGGGCACCTAAAATATCGATTTTGAGCATTTTTTGAGCCTATATTTTGAAAACATTCTAGCACTGAGTAGGCATGTACAAATCGCTTCTGGGACCCCAAAATATCGAATTTTCGGGTGTTTTGAGCCTGAATTTGAGATATAAACGAGTATAGAAGATCCATACACATATTGACTTTGGGCACCAAAAATATCGATTTTCAGCATGTTTTGGGCATGAATTTTGAAAATACTCTATCACGGAGTAGGCAAGTACAGATCGCTTCTGGGACCCCAAAATATCGAATTTTCGGGTGTTTAGGGCCAGAATTTGAGATATAAACGGGTACAGAAGATGCATGCACATATCGACTTTTGGGAACCTAAAAGATCGATTTTCAGTATGCTTTTGGCCTATATTTTGAAAATACTCTAACACGGAGTAGGCATGTAAAGATCGCTTCTGGGACCCCTAAATATCGAATTTTCGGGTGTTTAGGGCCAGAATTTGAGATATAAACGGGTACAGAAGATGCCAGGACATATCGACATTTGGGCACCTAAAAGATCGATTTTCAGTATGTTTTTGGCCTGTATTTTGAAAATACTCTAACTAGGAGTAGGCATGAAAAGATCGCTTTTGGGACCCCTAAATATCGAATTTTCGGGTGTTTTGGGACTGAATTTGAGATATCGACTTTTTGGCACCTAAAATATCGATTTTTAGCATGTTTTTTAGCCTATATTTTGAAAATATTCCAGCACTGAGTAGGCATGTACAGATTGCTTCTGGGACCCCAAAATATTGAATTTTCGGGTGTTTTGAGCCTGAATTTGAGATATAAACGGGTACAGAAGATACATGCACATATTGACTTTGGGCATCTAAAATATCGATTTTTCGCATGTTTTGGGCATGTATTTTGAAAATACTCTAACACGGAGTAGGCATGTACAGATCGCTTCTGGGACCCCAAAATATCGAATTTTCGGGTGTTTTGAACCTGAATTTGAGATATAAACGGGTACTGAAGATGCATGCACATATCGACTTTTGGGCACCTAAAACATAAATTTTGAGCATGTTTTGGGCCTGTATTTTGTAAATACTCTAACACGGAGTAGGCATGTACAGATCGCTTCTGGGACCCCATAATATCGAATTTTTGGGTGTTTTGGGCCTGAATTTGAGATATCGCCTTTACGCACCAAAAATATCGATTTTTAGCATGTTTTTAGCCTATATTTTGAAAATATTCTAGCACTGAGTAGGCATGTACAGATCGCTTCTGGGACCCCAAAATATCG
Organism: Petrolisthes cinctipes; assembly: GCA_033782935.1. Taxonomy (NCBI): domain Eukaryota; kingdom Metazoa; phylum Arthropoda; class Malacostraca; order Decapoda; family Porcellanidae; genus Petrolisthes; species Petrolisthes cinctipes. The sequence goes on from JAWQEG010000486.1 coordinate 3,122,823, forward strand.
ATTTTTCGGGTGTTTTGAGCTTGAATTTGAGATATAAACGAGTACAGAAGATGCATGCACATATCGACTTTTGGGCACCTAAAATATCGATTTTGAGCATGTTTTGAGCCTATATTTTGATAACATTCTAGCACTGAGTAGGCATGTACAGATCGCTTCTGGGACCCAAAAATAAAGAATTTTTGGGTGTTTAGGGCCAGAATTTGAGATATAAACGGGTACAGAAGATGCATGCACATATCGACTTTTGGGCACCTAAAAGATTGATTTTCAGTATGTTTTTGGCCTGTATTTTGAAAATACTCTAACACAGAGTAGGCATGTACAGATCGCTTCGGGGACCCCTAAATATCGAATTTTCGGGTGTTTTGGGACTGAATATGAGATATCGACTTTTTGGCACCAAAATGATCGATTTTTATCATGTTTTTAGCCTATATTTTGAAAATATTCTAGCACTGAGTAGGCATGTACAGATTGCATCTGGAACCCCAAAATATTGAATTTTCGGGTGTTTTGAGCCTGAATTTGAGATATAATCGGGTACAGAAGATACATGCACATATTGACTTTGGGCATCTAAAATATCGATTTTCAGCATGTTTTGGGCATGTATTTTGAAAATACTCTAACACGGAGTAGGCATGTACAGATCGCTTCTGGGACCCCAAAATATCGAATTTTCGGGTGTTTTGAACCTGAATTTGAGATATAAACGGGTACTGAAGATGCATGCACATATCGACTTTTGGGCACCTAAAACATAAATTTTGAGCATGTTTTGGGCCTGTATTTTGTAAATACTCTAACACGGAGTAGGCATGTACAGATCGCTTCTGGGACCCCATAATATCGAATTTTTGGGTGTTTTGGGCCTGAATTTGAGATATCGCCTTTACGCACCTAAAATATCGATTTTTAGCATGTTTTGAGCCTATATTTTGAAAACATTCTAGCACTGAGTAGGCATGTACAGATCGCTTCAGGGACCCCAAAATATCGAATTTTCGGGTGTTTTGAGCCTGAATTTGAGATATAAACAGGTACAGAAGATGCATGCACATATCGACTTTTGAGCACCTAAAATATCGATTTTGAGCATGATTTGAGCCTATATTTTGAAAACATTCTAGCACTGAGTAGGCATGTACAGATCGCTTCTGGGACCCAAAAATATCGAATTTTTGGGTGTTTAGGGCCAGAATTTAAGATATAAACGAGTACAGAAGATGCATGCACATATCGACTTTTGGGCACCTACAAGATCGATTTTCAGTATGTTTTTGGCCTGTATTTTGAAAATACTCTAACACGGAGTAGGCTTGTACTGATCGCTTTTGGGACCCCTAAATATCGAATTTTCGGGTGTTTTGGGACTGAATTTGAGATATCGACTTTTTGGCACCTAAAATATCGATTTTTAGCATGTTTTTAGCCTATATTTTGAAAATATTCTAGCACTGAGTAGGCATGTACAGATCGCTTCTGGGACCCCAAAATATCGAATTTTCGGGTGTTTTGAGCCTGAATTTGAGATATAAACGAGTACAGAAGATGCATGCACATATCGACTTTTGAGCACCTAAAATATCGATTTTGAGCATTTTTTGAGCCTATATTTTGAAAACATTCTAGCACTGAGTAGGCATGTACAAATCGCTTCTGGGACCCCAAAATATCGATTTTTCGGGTGTTTTGAGCCTGAATTTGAGATATAAACGAGTATAGAAGATCCATACACATATTGACTTTGGGCACCAAAAATATCGATTTTCAGCATGTTTTGGGCATGAATTTTGAAAATACTCTAACACGGAGTAAGCAAGTACAGATCCCTTCTGGGACCCCAAAATATCGAATTTTCGGGTGTTTAGGGCCAGAATTTGAGATATAAACGGGTACAGAAGATTCATGCACATATCGACTTTTGGGAACCTAAAAGATCGATTTTCAGTATGCTTTTGGCCTATATTTTGAAAATACTCTAACACGGAGTAGGCATGTAGAGATCGCTTCTGGGATCCCTAAATATCGAATTTTCGGGTGTTTAGGGCCAGAATTTGAGATATAAACGGGTACAGAAGATGCCTGCACATATCGACCTTTGGGCACCTAAAAGATCGATTTTCAGTATGTTTTTGGCCTGTATTTTGAAAATACTCTAACACGGAGTAGGCATGAAAAGATCCCTTCTGGGACTCCTAAATATCGAATTTTCGGGTGTTTTGGGACTGAATTTGAGATATCGACTTTTTGGCACCTAAAATATCGATTTTTAGCATGTTTTTAGCCTATATTTTGATAATATTCTAGCACTGAGTAGGCATGTACAGATTGCTTTTGGGACCCCAATATATTGAATTTTCGGGTGTTTAGGGCCAGAATTTGAGATATAAACGGGTACAGAAGATGCATGCACATATCGACTTTTGGGCACCTAAAAGATCAATTTTCAGTATGTTTTTGGCCTGTATTTTGAAAATACACTAACACGGAGTAGGCATGTACAGATCCCTTTTGGGACCCCTAAATATCGAATTTTCGGGTGTATTGGGCCTTAATTTGAGATAGCGACTTTTTGGCACCTAAAATATCGATTTTCAGCATGTTTTTAGCCTATATTTTGAAAATATTCTAGCACTGAGTAAGCATGTACAGATCGCTTCTGGGACCCCAAAATATCGAATTTTCGGGTGTTTTGAGCCTGAATTTGAGATATAAACGAGTATAGAAGATGCATACACATATTGACTTTGGGCACCAAAAATATCGATTTTCAGCATGTTTTGGGCCTGAATTTTGAAAATACTCTAACACGGAGTAGGCATGTACAGTTCGCTTCTAGGACCCCAAAATATCGAATTTTCGGGTGTTTAGGGCCAGAATTTGAGATATAAACGGGTACAGAATATGCATGCACATATCGACTTTTGGGCACCTAAAAGACCGATTTTCAGTATGCTTTTGGCCTATATTTTGAAAATACTCTAACACGGAGTAGGCATGTACAGATCGCTTCTGGGACCCCTAAATATCGAATTTTCGGGTGTTTTGAGCCTGAATTTGAGATATAAACGAGTATAGAAGATGCATACACATATTGACTTTGGGCAAAAAAAATTTCGATTTTCAGCATGTTTTGGGCCTGAATTTTGAAAATACTCTAACACGGAGTAGGCATGTACAGATCGCTTCTGGAACCCCAAAATATCGAATTTTCGGGTGTTTAGGGCCAGAATTTGAGATATCGACTTTTTGGCACCTAAAATATCGATTTTTAGCATGTTTTTAGCCTATATTTTGAAAATATTCTAGCACTGAGTAGGCATGTACAGATTGCTTCTGGTACCCCAAAATATTGAATTTTCGGGTGTTTTTTGAGCCAGAATTTGAGATATAAACGGGTACAGAAGATGCATGCACATATCGACTTTTGGGCACCTAAAATATTGATTTTGAGCATGTTTTGAGCCTATAATTCGAAAACATTCTAGCACTGAGTAGGCATGTACAGATCGCTTCTGGGACCCCTAAATATCGAAGTTTCGGGTGTTTTGGGACTGAATTTGAGATATCGACTTTTTGGCACCTAAAATATCGTTTTTTAGCATGTTTTTAGCCCATATTTTGAAAATATTCTAGCACTGAGTAGGCATGTACAGATCGCTTCTGGGACCCCAAAATATCGAATTTTCGGGTGTTTTGAGCTTGAATTTGAGATATAAACGGGTACAGAAGATGAATGCACATATCGACTTTTATGCACCTAAAATATCGATTTTGAGCATGTTTTGAGCCTATATTTTGAAAACATTCTAGCACTGAGTAGGCATGTACAGATCGCTTCTGGGACCCCAAAATATCCAATTTTTATGGGTGTTTTGAGCTTGAATTTGAGATATAAACGAGTACAGAAGATGCATACACATATCGACTTTTGGGCACCTAAAATATCGATTTTGAGCATGTTTTGAGCCTATATTTTGAAAACATTCTAGCACTGAGTAGGCATGTACAGATCGCTTCTGGGACCCAAAAATATCGAATTTTTGGGTGTTTAGGGCCAGAATTTGAGATATAAACGGGTACAGAAGATGCATGCACATATCGACTTTTGGGCACCTAAGAGATCGATTTTCAGTATGTTTTTGGCCTGTATTTTGAAAATACTCTAACACAGAGTAGGCATGTACAGATCGCTTCGGGGACCCCTAAATATCGAATTTTCGGGTGTTTTGGGACTGAATTTGAGATATCGACTTTTTGGCACCAAAAAGATCGATTTTTATCATGTTTTTAGCCTATATTTTGAAAATATTCTAGCACTGAGATGGCATGTACAGATTGCATATGGAACCCCAAAATATTGAATTTTCGGGAGTTTTGAGCCTGAATTTGAGATATAATCGGGTACAGAAGATACATGCACATATTGACTTTGGGCATCTAAAATATCGATTTTCAGCATGTTTTGGGCATGTATTTTGAAAATACTCTAACACGGAGTAGGCATGTACAGATCGCTTCTGGGACCCCAAAATATCGAGTTTTCTGGAGTTTTGAGCCTGAATTTGAGATATAAACGGGTACTGAAGATGCATGCACATATCGACTTTTGGGCACCTAAAACATTGATTTTGAGCATGTTTTGGGCCTGTATTTTGTAAATACTCTAACACGGAGTAGGCATGTACAGATCGCTTCTCGGACCCCATAATATCGAATTTTTGGGTGTTTTGGGCCTGAATTTGAGATATCGCCTTTACGCACCTAAAATATCGATTTTTAGCATGTTTTGAGCCAATATTTTGAAAATATTCTAGCACTGAGTAGGCATGTACAGATCGCTTCTGGGACCCCAAAATATCGAATTTTCGGGTGTTTAGGGCCAGAATTTGTGATATAAACGGGTACAGAAGATGCATGCACATATCCGCTTTTGGGCACCTAAAAGATCGATTTTCTGTATGTTTTGGGGCATGTATTTTGAAAATACTCTAACACGGAGTAGGCATGTACAGATCCCTTCTGGGACTCCTAAATATCGAATTTTCGGGTGTTTTGGGACTGAATTTGAGATATCGACTTTTTGGCACCTAAAATATTGATTTTTAGCATGTTTTTAGCCTATATTTTGATAATATTCTAGCACTGAGTAGGCATGTACAGATTGCTTTTGGGACCCCAATATATTGAATTTTCGGGTGTTTAGGGCCAGAATTTGAGATATAAACGGGTACAGAAGATGCATGCACATATCGACTTTTGGGCACCTAAAAGATCAATTTTCAGTATGTTTTTGGCCTGTATTTTGAAAATACTCTAACACGGAGTAGGCATGTACAGATCCCTTTTGGGACCCTTAAATATCGAATTTTCGGGTGTTTTGGGCCTTAATTTGAGATAGCGACTTTTTGGCACCTAAAATATCGATTTTCAGCATGTTTTTAGCCTATATTTTGAAAATATTCTAGCACTGAGTAGGCATGTACAGATCGCTTCTGGGACCCCAAAATATCGAATTTTCGGGTGTTTTGAGCCTGAATTTGAGATATAAACGAGTATAGAAGATGCATACACATATTGACTTTTGGGCACCAAAAATATCGATTTTCAGCATGTTTTGGGCCTGAATTTTGAAAATACTCTAACACGGAGTAGGCATGTACAGTTCGCTTCTGGGACCCCAAAATATCGAATTTTCGGGTGTTTAGGGCCAGAATTTGAGATATAAACGGGTACAGAATATGCATGCACATATCGACTTTTGGGCACCTAAAAGACCGATTTTCAGTATGCTTTTGGCCTATATTTTGAAAATACTCTAACACGGAGTAGGCATGTACAGATTGCTTCTGGGACCCCAAAATATCGAATTTTCGGGTGTTTTGAGCCTGAATTTGAGATATAAACGAGTACAGAAGATGCATGCACATATCGACTTTTGAGCACCTAAAATATCGATTTTGAGCATTTTTTGAGCCTATATTTTGAAAACATTCTAGCACTGAGTAGGCATGTACAAATCGCTTCTGGGACCCCAAAATATCGAATTTTCGGGTGTTTTGAGCCTGAATTTGAGATATAAACGAGTATAGAAGATCCATACACATATTGACTTTGGGCACCAAAAATATCGATTTTCAGCATGTTTTGGGCATGAATTTTGAAAATACTCTAACACGGAGTAGGCAAGTACAGATCCCTTCTGGGACCCCAAAATATCGAATTTTCGGGTGTTTAGGGCCAGAATTAGAGATATAAACGGGTACAGAAGATGCATGCACATATCGACTTTTGGGCACCTAAAATATTGATTTTGAGCATGTTTTGAGCCTATAATTCGAAAACATTCTAGCACTGAGTAGGCATGTACAGATCGCTTCTGGGACCCCTAAATATCGAAGTTTCGGGTGTTTTGGGACTGAATTTGAGATATCGACTTTTTGGCACCTAAAATATCGTTTTTTAGCATGTTTTTAGCCCATATTTTGAAAATATTCTAGCACTGAGTAGGCATGTACAGATCGCTTCTGGGACCCCAAAATATCGAATTTTCGGGTGTTTTGAGCTTGAATTTGAGATATGAACGGGTACAGAAGATGCATACACATATCGACTTTTGGGCACCTAAAATATCGATTTTGAGCATGTTTTTAGCCTATATTTTGAAAACATTCTAGCACTGAGTAGGCATGTACAGATCGCTTCTGGGACCCAAAAATATCGAATTTTTGGGTGTTTAGGGCCAGAATTTGAGATATAAACGGGTACAGAAGATGCATGCACATATCGACTTTTGGGCACCTAAGAGATCGATTTTCAGTATGTTTTTGGCCTGTATTTTGAAAATACTCTAACACAGAGTAGGCATGTACAGATCGCTTCGGGGACCCCTAAATATCGAATTTTCGGGTGTTTTGGGACTGAATTTGAGATATCGACTTTTTGGCACCAAAAAGATCGATTTTTATCATGTTTTTAGCCTATATTTTGAAAATATTCTAGCACTGAGATGGCATGTACAGATTGCATATGGAACCCCAAAATATTGAATTTTCGGGTGTTTTGAGCCTGAATTTGAGATATAATCGGGTACAGAAGATACATGCACATATTGACTTTGGGCATCTAAAATATCGATTTTCAGCATGTTTTGGGCATGTATTTTGAAAATACTCTAACACGGAGTAGGCATGTACAGATCGCTTCTGGGACCCCAAAATATCGAGTTTTCTGGAGTTTTGAGCCTGAATTTGAGATATAAACGGGTACTGAAGATGCATGCACATATCGACTTTTGGGCACCTAAAACATTGATTTTGAGCATGTTTTGGGCCTGTATTTTGTAAATACTCTAACACGGAGTAGGCATGTACAGATCGCTTCTCGGACCCCATAATATCGAATTTTTGGGTGTTTTGGGCCTGAATTTGAGATATCGCCTTTACGCACCTAAAATATCGATTTTTAGCATGTTTTGAGCCAATATTTTGAAAATATTCTAGCACTGAGTAGGCATGTACAGATCGCTTCTGGGACCCCAAAATATCGAATTTTCGGGTGTTTAGGGCCAGAATTTGTGATATAAACGGGTACAGAAGATGCATGCACATATCCGCTTTTGGGCACCTAAAAGATCGATTTTCTGTTTGTTTTGGGGCATGTATTTTGAAAATACTCTAACACGGAGTAGGCATGTACAGATCCCTTCTGGGACTCCTAAATATCGAATTTTCGGGTGTTTTGGGACTGAATTTGAGATATCGACTTTTTGGCACCTAAAATATCGATTTTTAGCATGTTTTTAGCCTATATTTTGATAATATTCTAGCACTGAGTAGGCATGTACAGATTGCTTTTGGGACCCCAATATATTGAATTTTCGGGTGTTTAGTGCCAGAATTTGAGATATAAACGGGTACAGAAGATGCATGCACATATCGACTTTTGAGCACCTAAAATATCGATTTTGAGCATTTTTTGAGCCTATATTTTGAAAACATTCTAGCACTGAGTAGGCATGTACAAATCGCTTCTGGGACCCCAAAATATCGAATTTTCGGGTGTTTTGAGCCTGAATTTGAGATATAAACGAGTATAGAAGATCCATACACATATTGACTTTGGGCACCAAAAATATCGATTCTCAGCATGTTTTGGGCATGAATTTTGAAAATACTCTAACACGGAGTAGGCAAGTACAGATCCCTTCTGGGACCCCAAAATATCGAATTTTCGGGTGTTTAGGGCCAGAATTTGAGATATAAACGGGTACAGAAGATGCATGCACATATCGACTTTTGGGCACCTAAAATATTGATTTTGAGCATGTTTTGAGCCTATAATTCGAAAACATTCTAGCACTGAGTAGGCATGTACAGATCGCTTCTGGGACCCCTAAATATCGAAGTTTCGGGTGTTTTGGGACTGAATTTGAGATATCGACTTTTTGGCACCTAAAATATCGTTTTTTAGCATGTTTTTAGCCCATATTTTGAAAATATTCTAGCACTGAGTAGGCATGTACAGATCGCTTCTGGGACCCCAAAATATCGAATTTTCGGGTGTTTTGAGCTTGAATTTGAGATATAAACGGGTACAGAAGATGAATGCACATATCGACTTTTATGCACCTAAAATATCGATTTTGAGCATGTTTTGAGCCTATATTTTGAAAACATTCTAGCACTGAGTAGGCATGTACAGATCGCTTCTGGGACCCCAAAATATCCAATTTTTATGGGTGTTTTGAGCTTGAATTTGAGATATAAACGAGTACAGAAGATGCATACACATATCGACTTTTGGGCACCTAAAATATCGATTTTGAGCATGTTTTGAGCCTATATTTTGAAAACATTCTAGCACTGAGTAGGCATGTACAGATCGCTTCTGGGACCCAAAAATATCGAATTTTTGGGTGTTTAGGGCCAGAATTTGAGATATAAACGGGTACAGAAGATGCATGCACATATCGACTTTTGGGCACCTAAGAGATCGATTTTCAGTATGTTTTTGGCCTGTATTTTGAAAATACTCTAACACAGAGTAGGCATGTACAGATCGCTTCGGGGACCCCTAAATATCAAATTTTCGGGTGTTTTGGGACTGAATTTGAGATATCGACTTTTTGGCAACAAAAAGATCGATTTTTATCATGTTTTTAGCCTATATTTTGAAAATATTCTAGCACTGAGATGGCATGTACAGATTGCATATGGAACCCCAAAATATTGAATTTTCGGGTGTTTTGAGCCTGAATTTGAGATATAATCGGGTACAGAAGATACATGCACATATTGACTTTGGGCATCTAAAATATCGATTTTCAGCATGTTTTGGGCATGTATTTTGAAAATACTCTAACACGGAGTAGGCATGTACAGATCGCTTCTGGGACCCCAAAATATCGAGTTTTCTGGAGTTTTGAGCCTGAATTTGAGATATAAACGGGTACTGAAGATGCATGCACATATCGACTTTTGGGCACCTAAAACATTGATTTTGAGCATGTTTTGGGCCTGTATTTTGTAAATACTCTAACACGGAGTAGGCATGTACAGATCGCTTCTCGGACCCCATAATATCGAATTTTTGGGTGTTTTGGGCCTGAATTTGAGATATCGCCTTTACGCACCTAAAATATCGATTTTTAGCATGTTTTGAGCCAATATTTTGAAAATATTCTAGCACTGAGTAGGCATGTACAGATCGCTTCTGGGACCCCAAAATATCGAATTTTCGGGTGTTTAGGGCCAGAATTTGTGATATAAACGGGTACAGAAGATGCATGCACATATCCGCTTTTGGGCACCTAAAAGATCGATTTTCTGTATGTTTTGGGGCATGTATTTTGAAAATACTCTAACACGGAGTAGGCATGTACAGATCCCTTCTGGGACTCCTAAATATCGAATTTTCGGGTGTTTTGGGACTGAATTTGAGATATCGACTTTTTGGCACCTAAAATATCGATTTTTAGCATGTTTTTAGCCTATATTTTGATAATATTCAAGCACTGAGTAGGCATGTACAGATTGCTTTTGGGACCCCAATATATTGAATTTTCGGGTGTTTAGTGCCAGAATTTGAGATATAAACGGGTACAGAAGATGCATGCACATATCGACTTTTGGGCACCTAAAAGATCAATTTTCAGTATGTTTTTGGCCTGTATTTTGAAAATACTCTAACACGGAGTAGGCATGTACAGATCCCTTTTGGGACCCCTAAATATCGAATTTTCGGGTGTTTTGGGCCTTAATTTGAGATAGCGACTTTTTGGCACCTAAAATATCGATTTTCAGCATGTTTTTAGCCTATATTTTGAAAATATTCTAGCACTGAGTAGGCATGTACAGATCGCTTCTGGGACCCCAAAATATCGAATTTTCGGGTGTTTTGAGGCTGAATTTGAGATATAAACGAGTATAGAAGATGCATACACATATTGACTTTGGGCACCAAAAATATCGATTTTCAGCATGTTTTGGGCCTGAATTTTGAAAATACTCTAACACGGAGTAGGCATGTACAGTTCGCTTCTGGGACCCCAAAATATCGAATTTTCGGGTGTTTAGGGCTAGAATTTGAGAGTTAAACGGGTACAGAATATGCATGCACATATCGACTTTTGGGCACCTAAAAGACCGATTTTCAGTATGCTTTTGGCCTATATTTTGAAAATACTCTAACACGGAGTAGGCATGTACAGATCGCTTCTGGGACCCCTAAATATCGAATTTTCGGGTGTTTTGAGCCTGAATTTGAGATATAAACGAGTATAGAAGATGCATACACATATTGACTTTGGGCAAAAAAAATTTCGATTTTCAGCATATTTTGGGCCTGAATTTTGTAAATACTCTAACACGGAGTAGGCATGTACAGATCGCTTCTGGAACCCCAAAATATCGAATTTTCGGGTGTTTAGGGCCAGAATTTGAGATATCGACTTTTTGGCACCTAAAATATCGATTTTTAGCATGTTTTTAGCCTATATTTTGAAAATATTCTAGCACTGAGTAGGCATGTACAGATTGCTTCTGGTACCCAAAAATATTGAATTTTCGGGTGTTTTGAGCCAGAATTTGAGATATAAACGGGTACAGAAGATGCATGCACATATTGACTTTGGGCACCAAAAATATCGATTCTCAGCATGTTTTGGGCATGAATTTTGAAAATACTCTAACACGGAGTAGGCAAGTACAGATCCCTTCTGGGACCCCAAAATATCGAATTTTCGGGTGTTTAGGGCCAGAATTTGAGATATAAACGGGTACAGAAGATGCATGCACATATCGACTTTTGGGCACCTAAAATATTGATTTTGAGCATGTTTTGAGCCTATAATTCGAAAACATTCTAGCACTGAGTAGGCATGTACAGATCGCTTCTGGGACCCCTAAATATCGAAGTTTCGGGTGTTTTGGGACTGAATTTGAGATATCGACTTTTTGGCACCTAAAATATCGTTTTTTAGCATGTTTTTAGCCCATATTTTGAAAATATTCTAGCACTGAGTAGGCATGTACAGATCGCTTCTGGGACCCCAAAATATCGAATTTTCGGGTGTTTTGAGCTTGAATTTGAGATATAAACGGGTACAGAAGATGAATGCACATATCGACTTTTATGCACCTAAAATATCGATTTTGAGCATGTTTTGAGCCTATATTTTGAAAACATTCTAGCACTGAGTAGGCATGTACAGATCGCTTCTGGGACCCCAAAATATCCAATTTTTATGGGTGTTTTGAGCTTGAATTTGAGATATAAACGAGTACAGAAGATGCATACACATATCGACTTTTGGGCACCTAAAATATCGATTTTGAGCATGTTTTGAGCCTATATTTTGAAAACATTCTAGCACTGAGTAGGCATGTACAGATCGCTTCTGGGACCCAAAAATATCGAATTTTTGGGTGTTTAGGGCCAGAATTTGAGATATAAACGGGTACAGAAGATGCATGCACATATCGACTTTTGGGCACCTAAGAGATCGATTTTCAGTATGTTTTTGGCCTGTATTTTGAAAATACTCTAACACAGAGTAGGCATGTACAGATCGCTTCGGGGACCCCTAAATATCGAATTTTCGGGTGTTTTGGGACTGAATTTGAGATATCGACTTTTTGGCAACAAAAAGATCGATTTTTATCATGTTTTTAGCCTATATTTTGAAAATATTCTAGCACTGAGATGGCATGTACAGATTGCATATGGAACCCCAAAATATTGAATTTTCGGGTGTTTTGAGCCTGAATTTGAGATATAATCGGGTACAGAAGATACATGCACATATTGACTTTGGGCATCTAAAATATCGATTTTCAGCATGTTTTGGGCATGTATTTTGAAAATACTCTAACACGGAGTAGGCATGTACAGATCGCTTCTGGGACCCCAAAATATCGAGTTTTCTGGAGTTTTGAGCCTGAATTTGAGATATAAACGGGTACTGAAGATGCATGCACATATCGACTTTTGGGCACCTAAAACATTGATTTTGAGCATGTTTTGGGCCTGTATTTTGTAAATACTCTAACACGGAGTAGGCATGTACAGATCGCTTCTCGGACCCCATAATATCGAATTTTTGGGTGTTTTGGGCCTGAATTTGAGATATCGCCTTTACGCACCTAAAATATCGATTTTTAGCATGTTTTGAGCCAATATTTTGAAAATATTCTAGCACTGAGTAGGCATGTACAGATCACTTCTGGGACCCCAAAATATCGAATTTTCGGGTGTTTAGGGCCAGAATTTGTGATATAAACGGGTACAGAAGATGCATGCACATATCCGCTTTTGGGCACCTAAAAGATCGATTTTCTGTATGTTTTGGGGCATGTATTTTGAAAATACTCTAACACGGAGTAGGCATGTACAGATCCCTTCTGGGACTCCTAAATATCGAATTTTCGGGTGTTTTGGGACTGAATTTGAGATATCGACTTTTTGGCACCTAAAATATCGATTTTTAGCATGTTTTTAGCCTATATTTTGATAATATTCAAGCACTGAGTAGGCATGTACAGATTGCTTTTGGGACCCCAATATATTGAATTTTCGGGTGTTTAGTGCCAGAATTTGAGATATAAACGGGTACAGAAGATGCATGCACATATCGACTTTTGGGCACCTAAAAGATCAATTTTCAGTATGTTTTTGGCCTGTATTTTGAAAATACTCTAACACGGAGTAGGCATGTACAGATCCCTTTTGGGACCCCTAAATATCGAATTTTCGGGTGTTTTGGGCCTTAATTTGAGATAGCGACTTTTTGGCACCTAAAATATCGATTTTCAGCATGTTTTTAGCCTATATTTTGAAAATATTCTAGCACTGAGTAGGCATGTACAGATCGCTTCTGGGACCCCAAAATATCGAATTTTCGGGTGTTTTGAGGCTGAATTTGAGATATAAACGAGTATAGAAGATGCATACACATATTGACTTTGGGCACCAAAAATATCGATTTTCAGCATGTTTTGGGCCTGAATTTTGAAAATACTCTAACACGGAGTAGGCATGTACAGTTCGCTTCTGGGACCCCAAAATATCGAATTTTCGGGTGTTTAGGGCTAGAATTTGAGAGTTAAACGGGTACAGAATATGCATGCACATATCGACTTTTGGGCACCTAAAAGACCGATTTTCAGTATGCTTTTGGCCTATATTTTGAAAATACTCTAACACGGAGTAGGCATGTACAGATCGCTTCTGGGACCCCTAAATATCGAATTTTCGGGTGTTTTGAGCCTGAATTTGAGATATAAACGAGTATAGAAGATGCATACACATATTGACTTTGGGCAAAAAAAATTTCGATTTTCAGCATATTTTGGGCCTGAATTTTGTAAATACTCTAACACGGAGTAGGCATGTACAGATCGCTTCTGGAACCCCAAAATATCGAATTTTCGGGTGTTTAGGGCCAGAATTTGAGATATCGACTTTTTGGCACCTAAAATATCGATTTTTAGCATGTTTTTAGCCTATATTTTGAAAATATTCTAGCACTGAGTAGGCATGTACAGATTGCTTCTGGTACCCAAAAATATTGAATTTTCGGGTGTTTTGAGCCAGAATTTGAGATATAAACGGGTACAGAAGATGCATGCACATATCGACTTTTGGGCACCTAAAATATTGATTTTGAGCATGTTTTGAGCCTATATTTCGAAAACATTCTAGCACTGAGTAGGCATGTACAGATCGCTTCTGGGACCCCTAAATATCGAAGTTTCGGGTGTTTTGGGACTGAATTTGAGATATCGACTTTTTGGCACCTAAAATATCGATTTTTAGCATGTTTTTAGCCTATATTTTGAAAATATTCTAGCACTGAGTAGGCATGTACAGATCGCTTCTGGGACCCCAAAATATCGAATTTTAGGGTGTTTTGAGCTTGAATTTGAGATATAAACGGGTACAGAAGATGAATGCACATATCGACTTTTATGCACCTAAAATATCGATTTTGAGCATGTTTTGAACCTATATTTTGAAAACATTCTAGCACTGAGTAGGCATGTACAGATCGCTTCTGGGACCCAAAAATATCGAATTTTTGGGTGTTTAGGGCCAGAATTTGAGATATAAACGGGTACAGAAGATGCATGCACATATCGACTTTTGGGCACCTAAGAGATCGATTTTCAGTATGTTTTTGGACTGTATTTTTAAAATACTCTAACACGGAGTAGGCATGTACAGATCGCTTCGGGGACCCCTAAATATCGAATTTTCGGGTGTTTTGGGACTTAATTTGAGATATCGACTTTTTGGCAAGTAAAATATCGATTTTTAGCATGTTTTTAGCCTATATCTTGATAATATTCTAGCACTGAGTAGGCATGTCCAGATTGCTTTTGGGACCCCAATATATTGAATTTTCGGGTGTTTAGGGCCAGAATTTGAGATATAAACGGGTACAGAAGATGCATGCACATATCGACTTTTAGGCAACTAAAGGATCGATTTTCAGTATGTTTTTGGCTTGTATTTTGTAAATACTCTAACACGGAGTAGGCATGTACAGATCGCTTCTGGGACCCCATAATATCGAATTTTCGGGTGTTTTTGGCCTGAATTTGAGATATCGCCTTTACGCACCTAAAATATCGATTTTTAGCATGTTTTTACCCTATATTTTGAAAATATTCTAGAACTGAGTAGGCATGTACAGATCGCGTCTGGGACCCCAAAATATCGAATTTTCGGGTGTTTTGAGCCTGAATTTGAGGTATAAACGGGTACAGAAGATGCATGCACATATCGACTTTTGGGCACCTAAAATATCGATTTTGAGCATGTTTTGGGCCTGAATTTTGAAAATACTCTAACACTGATTAGGCATGTACAGATCGCTTCAGGGACCCCAAAATATCGAATTTTCGGGTGTTTTGAGCCTGAATTTGAGATATAAACAAGTACAGAAGATGCATGCACATGTCGACTTTTGTGCACCTAAAATATCGATTTTGAGCATGATTTGAGCCTATATTTTGAAAACATTCTAGCACTGAGTAGGCATGTACATATCGCTTCTGGGACCCAAAAATATCGAATTTTCGGGTGTTTAGGGCCAGAATTTGAGATATTAACGGGTACAGAAGATGCATGCACATATCGACTTTTGGGCACCTAAAAGATCGATTTTCAGTATGTTTTTGGCCTGTATTTTGAAAATACTCTAACACGGAGTAGGCATGTACAGATCGCTTTTGGGACCCCTAAATATCGAATTTTCGGGTGTTTTGGGACTGAATTTGAGATATCGACTTTTTGGCACCTAAAATATCGATTTTTAGCATGTTTTTAGCCTATATTTTGAAAATATTCTAGCACTGAGTAGGCATGTACAGATCGCTTCTGGGACACCAAAATATCGAATTTTCGGGTGTTTTGAGCCTGAATTTGAAATATAAACGAGTACAGAAGATGCATGCACATATCGACTTTTGGGCACCTAAAATATCGATTTTGAGCATGTTTTGAGCCTATATTTTGAAAACATTCTAGCACTGAGTAGGCATGTACAAATCGCTTCTGGGACCCCAAAATATCGAATTTTCGGGTGTTTTGAGCCTGAATTTGAGATATAAACGAGTATAGAAGATGCATACACATATTGACTTTGGGCACCAAAAATATCGATTTTCAGCATGTTTTGGGCCTATATTTTGTAAGTACTCTAACACGGAGTAGGCATGTACAGATCGCTTTTGGGACCCCTAAATATCGAATTTTCGGGTGTTTTGGGACTGAATTTGAGATATCGACTTTCTGGCACCTAAAATATCGATTTTTAGCATGTTTTTTAGCCTATATTTTAAAAATATTCCAGCACTGAGTAGGCATGTACAGATTGCTTCTGGGACCCCAAAATATTGAATTTTCGGGTGATTTGAGCCTGAATTTGAGATATAAACGGGTACTGAAGATACGTGCACATATTGACTTTGGGAATCTAAAATATCGATTTTGAGCATGTTTTGGGCATGTATTTTGAAAATACTCTAACACGGAGTAGGCATGTACAGATCGCTTCTGGGACCCCTAAATATCGAATTTTCGGGTGTTTTGGGCCTGAATTTGAGATATCGCCTTTACGCACCTAAAATATCGATTTTTAGCATGTTTTGAGTTTATATTTTGAAAATATTCTAGCACTGAGTAGGCATGTACAGATCGCTTCTGGGACCCCAAAATATCGAATTTTCGGGTGTTTTGAGCCTGAATTTGAGATATAAACGAGTACAGAAGATGCATGTACATATCGACTTTTGGGCACCTAAAATATCGATTTTGAGCATGTTTTGGGCCTGTATTTTGTAAATACTCTAACACGGAGTAGGCATGTACAGATCGCTTCTGGGACCCCATAATATCGAATTTTTGGGTGTTTTGGGCCTGAATTTGAGATATGGCCTTTACGCACCTAAAATATCGATTTTTAGCATGTTTTGAGCCTATATTTTGAAAATATTCTAGCACTGACTAAGCATGTACAGATCGCTTCTGGGACCCCAAAATATCGAATTTTCGGGTGTTTAGGGCCAGAATTTGTGATATAAACGGGTACAGAAGATGCATGCACATATCGACTTTTGGGCACCATAAAGATCGATTTTCTGTATGTTTTGGGGCATGTATTTTGAAAATACTCTAACACGGAGTAGGCATGTACAAATCCCTTCTGGGACTCCTAAATATTGAATTTTCGGGTGTTTTGGGACTGAATTTGAGATATCGCCTTTACGCACCTAAAATATCGATTTTTAGCATGTTTTTAGCCTATATTTTGAAAATATTCTAGCACTGAGTAGGCATGTACAGATCGCTTCTGGGACCCCAAAATATCGAATTTTCGGGTGTTTTGAGCCTGAATTTGAGATATAAACGAGTACAGAAGATGCATGCACATATCGACTTTTGGGCACCTAAAATATCGATTTTGAGCATGTTTTGAGCCTATATTTTGAAAACATTCTAGCACTGAGTAGGCATGTACATATCGCTTCTGGGACCCAAAAATATCGAATTTTCGGGTGTTTAGGGCCAGAATTTGAGATATTAACGGGTACAGAAGATGCATGCACATATCGACTTTTGGGCACCTAAAAGATCGATTTTCAGTATGTTTTTGGCCTGTATTTTGAAAATACTCTAACACGGAGTAGGCATGTACAGATCGCTTTTGGGACCCCTAAATATCGAATTTTCGGGTGTTTTGGGACTGAATTTGAGATATCGACTTTTTGGCACCTAAAATATCGATTTTTAGCATGTTTTTAGCCTATATTTTGAAAATATTCTAGCACTGAGTAGGCATGTACAGATCGCTTCTGGGACACCAAAATATCGAATTTTCGGGTGTTTTGAGCCTGAATTTGAAATATAAACGAGTACAGAAGATGCATGCACATATCGACTTTTGGGCACCTAAAATATCGATTTTGAGCATGTTTTGAGCCTATATTTTGAAAACATTCTAGCACTGAGTAGGCATGTACAAATCGCTTCTGGGACCCCAAAATATCGAATTTTCGGGTGTTTTGAGCCTGAATTTGAGATATAAACGAGTATAGAAGATGCATACACATATTGACTTTGGGCACCAAAAATATCGATTTTCAGCATGTTTTGGGCCTATATTTTGTAAGTACTCTAACACGGAGTAGGCATGTACAGATCGCTTTTGGGACCCCTAAATATCGAATTTTCGGGTGTTTTGGGACTGAATTTGAGATATCGACTTTCTGGCACCTAAAATATCGATTTTTAGCATGTTTTTTAGCCTATATTTTAAAAATATTCCAGCACTGAGTAGGCATGTACAGATTGCTTCTGGGACCCCAAAATATTGAATTTTCGGGTGATTTGAGCCTGAATTTGAGATATAAACGGGTACTGAAGATACGTGCACATATTGACTTTGGGAATCTAAAATATCGATTTTGAGCATGTTTTGGGCATGTATTTTGAAAATACTCTAACACGGAGTAGGCATGTACAGATCGCTTCTGGGACCCCTAAATATCGAATTTTCGGGTGTTTTGGGCCTGAATTTGAGATATCGCCTTTACGCACCTAAAATATCGATTTTTAGCATGTTTTGAGTTTATATTTTGAAAATATTCTAGCACTGAGTAGGCATGTACAGATCGCTTCTGGGACCCCAAAATATCGAATTTTCGGGTGTTTTGAGCCTGAATTTGAGATATAAACGAGTACAGAAGATGCATGTACATATCGACTTTTGGGCACCTAAAATATCGATTTTGAGCATGTTTTGGGCCTGTATTTTGTAAATACTCTAACACGGAGTAGGCATGTACAGATCGCTTCTGGGACCCCATAATATCGAATTTTTGGGTGTTTTGGGCCTGAATTTGAGAAATATCGATTTTTAGCATGTTTTGAGCCTATATTTTGAAAATATTCTAGCACTGACTAAGCATGTACAGATCGCTTCTGGGACCCCAAAATATCGAATTTTCGGGTGTTTAGGGCCAGAATTTGTGATATAAACGGGTACAGAAGATGCATGCACATATCGACTTTTGGGCACCATAAAGATCGATTTTCTGTATGTTTTGGGGCATGTATTTTGAAAATACTCTAACACGGAGTAGGCATGTACAAATCCCTTCTGGGACTCCTAAATATTGAATTTTCGGGTGTTTTGGGACTGAATTTGAGATATCGCCTTTACGCACCTAAAATATCGATTTTTAGCATGTTTTTAGCCTATATTTTGAAAATATTCTAGCACTGAGTAGGCATGTACAGATCGCTTCTGGGACCCCAAAATATCGAATTTTCGGGTGTTTTGAGCCTGAATTTGAGATATAAACGAGTACAGAAGATGCATGCACATATCGACTTTTGGGCACCTAAAATATCGATTTTGAGCATGTTTTGAGCCTATATTTTGAAAACATTCTAGCACTGAGTAGGCATGTACAAATCGCTTCTGGGACCCCAAAATATCGAATTTTCGGGTGTTTTGAGCCTGAATTTGAGATATAAACGAGTATAGAAGATGCATACACATATTGACTTTGGGCACCAAAAATATCGATTTTCAGCATGTTTTTGGCCTGAATTTTGAAAATACTCTAACACGGAGTAGGCAAGTACAGATCGCTTCTGGGACCCCAAAATATCGAATTTTCGGGTGTTTAGGGCCAGAATTTGAGATATAAACGAGTACAGAAGATGCATGCACATATCGACTTTTGGGAACCTAAAAGATCGATTTTCAGTATGCTTTTGCCCTATATTTTGAAAATACTCTAACACGGAGTAGGCATGTAGAGATCGCTTCTGGGACCCCTAAATATCGAATTTTCGGGTGTTTAGGGCCAGAATTTGAGATATAAACGGGTACAGAAGATGCCTGCACATATCGACCTTTAGTCACCTAAAAGATCGATTTTCAGTATGTTTTTGGCCTGTATTTTGAAAATACTCTAACACGGAGTAGGCATGTACAGATCGCTTTTGGGACCCCTAAATATCGAATTTTCGGGTGTTTTGGGACTGAATTCGAGATATCGACTTTTTGGCACCTAAAATATCGATTTTTAGCATGATTTTTAGCCTATATTTTGAAAATATTCCAGCACTGAGTAGGCATGCAAAGATTTCTTCTGGGACCCCAACATATTGAATTTTCGGGTGTTTTGAGCCTGAATTTGAGATATAAACGGGTACAGAAGATACGTGCACATTTTGACTTTGGGCATCTAAAATATCGATTTTGAGCATGTTTTGGGCATGTATTTTGAAAATACTCTAACACGGAGTAAGCATGTACAGATCGCTTCTGGGACCCCAAAATATCGAATTTTCGGGTGTTTAGGGCCAGAATTTGAGATATAAACGGGTACAGAAGATGCATGCACATATCGACTTTTGGGAACCTAAAAGATCGATTTTCAGTATGCTTTTGGCCTATATTTTGAAAATACTCTAACACGGAGTAGGCATGTAGAGATCGCTTCTCGGACCCCTAAATATCAAATTTTCGGGTGTTTTGAGCCTGAATTTTAGATATAAACGAGTATAGAAGATGCATACACATATTGACTTTGGGAAAAACAAAATTCGATTTTCAGCATGTTTTGGGCCTGAATTTTGAAAATACTCTAACACCGAGTAGGCATGTACAGATCGCTTCTGGGACCCAAAAAATATCGAATTTTCGGGTGTTTATGGCCAGAATTTGAGATATAAACGGGTACAGAAGATGCATGCACATATTGACTTTTTTGCACCTAAAAGATCGATTTTCAGTATGTTTTTGGCCTGAATTTCGAAAATACTCTAACACGGAGTAGGCATGTACAGATCCCTTCTGGGACCCGTAAATATCGAGTTTTCGGGTGTTTTGGGACTGAATTTGAGATATCGACTTTTTGGCACCTAAAATATCGATTTTTAGCATGTTTTTAGCCTATATTTTGAAAATATTCTAGCACGGAGTAGGCATGTACAGATTGCTTCTGGGACCCCAAAATATTGAATTTTCGGGTGTTTTGAGCCAGAATTTGAGATATAAACGGGTACAGAAGATGCAGGCACATATCGACTTTTGAGCACCTAAAATATCGATTTTGAGCATGTTTTGAGCCTATATTTTGAAAACATTCTAGCACTGAGTAGGCATGTACAGATCGCTTCTGGGACCCCAAAATATTGAATTTTCGGGTGTTTTGAGCCTGAATTTGAGATATAAACGGGTACAGAAGATACGTGCACATATTGACTTTGGGCATCTAAAATATCGATTTTGAGCATGTTTTGGGCATGTATTTTGAAATTACTCTAACACGGAGCAGGCATGTACAGATCGCTTCTGGGACCCCAAAATATCGAATTTTCGGGTGTTTTGGGCCTGAATTTGAGATATCGCCTTTACGCACCTAAAATATCGATTTTTAGCATGTTTTGGGCCTATATTTTGAAAATATTCTAGCACTGAGTAGGCATGTACAGATCGCTTCTGGGACCCCAAAATATCGAATTTTCGGGTGTTTTGAGCCTGAATTTGAGATATAAACGAGTACATATCGACTTTTGGGCACCTAAAATATCGATTTTGAGCATGTTTTAAGCCTATATTTTGAAAATATTCTAGCACTGAGTAGGCATGTACAAATCGCTTCTGGGACCCCAAAATATCGAATTTTCGGGTGTTTTGAGCCTGAATTTGAGATATAAACGAGTATAGAAGATGCATACACATATTGTCTTTGGGCACCAAAAATATCGATTTTCAGCATGTTTTGGGCCTGAATTTTGAAAATACTCTAACACGGAGTAGGCATGTATAGATCGCTTCTGGGAACCCAAAATATCGATTTTTCGGGTGTTTAGGGCCAGAATTTGAGATATAAACGGGTACAGAAGATGCATGCACATATCGACTTTTGGGCACCTAAAAGATCGATTTTCAGTATGCTTTTGGCCTATATTTTGAAAATACTCTAACTTGCAGTAGGCATGTACAGATCCCTTCTGGGACCCCTAAATATCGAATTTTCGGGTGTTTTGAGCCAGAATTTGAGATATAAACGGGTACAGAAGATGCATGCACATATCGACTTTTGGGCACCTAAAATATTGATTTTGAGCATGTTTGGAGCCAATATTTTGAAAACATTCTAGCACTGAGTAGGCATGTACAGATCGCTTCTGGGACCCCTAAATATCGAAGTTTCGGGTGTTTAGGGCCAGAATTTGAGATATAAACGGGTACAGAAGATGCATGCACATATCGACTTTTGGGCACCTAAAAGATCGTGTTTTAGTATGTTTTTGGCCTGTATTTTGAAAATACTCTAACACGGAGTAGGCATGTACAGATCGCTTCTGGGACCCCTAAATATCGAATTTTCGGGTGTTTTTGGCCTTAATTTAAGATATCGGCTTTTTGGCACCTAAAATATCGGTTTTTAGCATGTTTTTAGACTATATTTTGAAAATATTCTAGCACTGAGTAGGCATGTACAGATTGCTTCTGGGACCCCAAAATATTGAATTTTCGGGTGTTTTGAGCCTGAATTTGAGATATAAACGGGCACAGAAGATATATGCACTTATTGACTTTGGGCATCTAAAATATAGATTTTCAGCATGTTTTGGGCATGTATTTTGAAAATACTCTTACACGGCGTAGGCATGTACAGATCACTTCTGGAACCCCAAAATATCGAATTTTCGGATGTTTTGAGCCTGAATTTGAGATATAAACGGGTACTGAAGATGCATGCACATATCGACTTTTGGGCACCAAAAACATCGATTTTGAGCATGTTTTGGGCCTGTATTTTGTAATTACTCTATCACGGAGTAGGCATGTACAGATCGCTTCTGGGACCCCATAATATCGAATTTTCAGGTGTTTTGGGGCTGAATTTGAGATATCGCCTTTACGCACCTAAAATATCGATTTTTAGCATGTTTTGAGCCTATATTTTGAAAATAATCTAGCACTGAGTAGGCATGTACAGATCGCTTCTGGGACCCCAAAATATCGAATTTTCGGGTGTTTTGAGCCTTAATTTGAGATATAAACGAGTACAGAAGATGCATGCACATATCGACTTTTGGGCAACTAAAAGATCGATTTTCAGTATGTTTTTGGCCTGTATTTTGTAAATACTCTAACACGAAGTAGGCATGTACAGATCGCTTCTGGGACCCCATAATATCGAATTTTCGGGTGTTATGGGCCTGAATTTGAGATATCGCCTTTACGCACCTAAAATATCGATTTTTAGCATGTTTTTAGCCTATATTTTGAAAATATTCTAGCACTGAGTAGGCATGTATAGATCACTTCTGGGACCCCAAAATATCGAATTTTCGGGTGTTTTGAGCCTGAATTTGAGATATAAACGGGTACAGAAGATTCATGCACATATCGACTTTTGGGCACCTATAAAATCGATTTTCAGTATGTTTTTGGCTTGTATTTTGATAATACTCTAACACGGTGTAGGCATGTACAGATCGCTTCTGGGACCCCTAAATATCGAATTTTCGGGTGTTTGGGCCTTAATTTGAGATATCGCCATTACGCACCTAAAATATCGATTTTTAGCATGTTTTGAGCTTATATTTTGAAAATATTCTAGCACTGAGTAGGCATGTACAGATCGCTTCTGGGACTCCAAAATATCGAATTTTCGGGTGTTTTGAGCTTGAATTTTAGATATAAACGAGTACAGCAGAAGCCTGCACATATCGACTTTTGGGCACCTAAAATATCGATTTTGAGCATGTTTTGAGCCTATATTTTGAAAACATTCTAGCACTGAGTAGGCATGTACAGATCGCTTCTGGGACCCCTAAATATCGAATTTTCGGGTGTTTTGGGACTGAATTTGAGATATCGACTTTTTGGCACCTAAATTATCGATTTTTAGCATGTTTTTAGCCTAAATTTTGAAAATATTCTAGCACTGAGTAGGCATGTACAGATTGCTTCAGGGACCCCAAAATATTGAATTTTCGGGTGTTTTGAGCCTGAATTTGAGATATAAACGGGTACAGAAGATACATGCACATATTGACTTTGGGCATCTAAAATATCGATTTTCATAATGTTTTGGGCCTGTATTTTGAAAATACTCTAACACGGAGTAGGCTTGTACAGATCGCTTCTAGGACCCCAAAATATCGAATTTTCGGGTGTTTTGAGCCTGAATTTGAGATATAAACGGGTACAGAAGATGCATGCACATATCAACTTTTGGGCACCTAAAAGATCGATTTTCAGTTTGTTTTTATCCTGTATTTTGTAAATACTCTAACACGGAGTAGGCATGTACAGATCGCTTCTGGGACCCTATAATATCGAATTTTGGGTGTTTTGGCCTGAATTTGAGATATTGCCTTTACGCACCTAAAATATCGATTTTTAGCATGTTTTGAGCCTATATTTTGAAAATAATCTAGCACTGAGTAGGCATGTACAGATCGCTTCTGGGACCCCAAAATATCGGATTTTCGGGTGTTTTGAGCCTGAATTTGAGATATAAACAAGTACAGAAGATGCATGCACATATCGACTTTTGGGCAACTAAAAGATCGATTTTCAGTATGTTTTTGGCCTGTATTTTGTAAATACTCTAACACGGAGTAGGCATGTACAGATCGCTTCTGGGACCCCATAATATCGAATTTTCGGGTGTTATGGGCCTGAATTTGAGATATCGCCTTTACGCACCTAAAATATCGATTATTAGCATGTTTTTAGCCTATATTTTGAAAATATTCTAGCACTGAGTAGGCATGTACAGATTGCTTCTGGGACCACAAAATATCGAATTTTCGGGTGTTTTGAGCCTGAATTTGAGATATAAACGAGTACAGAAGATGCATGCACATATCGACTTTTGGGCACCTAAAATATCGATTTTGAGCATGTTTTGAGCCTATATTTTGAAAACATTCTAGCACTGAGTAAGCATGTACAGATCGCTTCTGGGACCCCAAAATATCGAATTTTCGGGTGTTTTGGGCCTGAATTTGAGATATAAACGAGCACAGAAGATGCATGCACATATCGACTTTTGGGCACCTAAAATATCGATTTTGAGCATGTTTTGATCCTATATTTTGAAAACATTCTAGCACTGAGTAGGCATGTACAGATCGCTTCTGGGACCCAAAAATATCGAATTTTCGGGTGTTTAGGGCCAGAATTTGAGATATAAACGGGTACAGAAGATTCATGCACATATCGACTTTTGGGGACCTATAAAATCGATTTTCAGTATGTTTTTGGCTTGTATTTTGATAATAGTCTAACACGGTGTAGGCATGTACAGATCGCTTCTGGGACCCCTAAATATCGAATTTTCGGGTGTTTGGGCCTTAATTTGAGATATCGCCATTACGCACCTAAAATATCGATTTTTAGCATGTTTTGAGCTTATATTTTGAAAATATTCTAGCACTGAGTAGGCATGTACAGATCGCTTCTGGGACTCCAAAATATCGAATTTTCGGATGTTTTGAGCTTGAATTTGAGATATAAACGAGTACAGCAGATGCCTGCACATATCGACTTTTGGGCACCTAAAATATCGATTTTGAGCATGTTTTGAGCCTATATTTTGAAAACATTCAAGCACTGAGTAGGCATGTACAGATCGTTTCTGGGACCCAAAAATATCAAATTTTCGGGTGCTTAGGGCCAGAATTTGTGAT
Source organism: Petrolisthes cinctipes (assembly GCA_033782935.1). Lineage (NCBI taxonomy): Eukaryota > Metazoa > Arthropoda > Malacostraca > Decapoda > Porcellanidae > Petrolisthes > Petrolisthes cinctipes. Next base: position 3,148,569 of record JAWQEG010000486.1, read on the forward strand.
ATAAACGGGTACAGAAGATGCATGCACATATCGACTTTTGGGCACCTAAAAGATCGATTTTCAGTATGTTTTTGGCCTGTATTTTGAAAATACTCTAACACGGAGTAGGCATGTACAGATCGCTTCTGGGACCCCAAAATATAGAATTTTAGGGTGTTTAGGGCCTTAATTTGAGATATCGCCATTACGCACCTAAAATATCGATTTTTAGCATGTTTTGAGCCTATATTTTGAAAATAATCTAGCACTGAGTAGGCATGTACAGATCGCTTCTGGGACTCCAAAATATCGAATTTTCGGGTGTTTTGAGCCTGAATTTGAGATATAAACGGGCACTGAATATGCAGGCACATATCGACTTTTGGGCACCTAAAACATCGGTTTTGAGCATGTTTTTTGCCTATATTTTGAAAATACTCTAACACGGAGTAGGCATGTACAGATCGCTTCTGGGACCCCAAAATATCGAATTTTCGGGTTTTTTGGGCCTGAATTTGAGATATCGCCTTTACGCACCTAAAATATCGATTTTTAGAGTGTTTTGAGCCTATATTTTGAAAACATTCTAGCACTGAGTAGGCATGTACAGATCGCTTCTGGGACCCCAAAATATCGAATTTTCGGGTGTTTAGGGCCAGAATTTGAGATATAAACGGGTGCAGAAGATGCATGCACATATCGACTTTTGGGCAACTAAAAGATCGATTTTCAGTTTGTTTTTATCCTTTTTTTTGTAAATACTCTAACACGGAGTAGGCATGTACAGATCGCTTCTGGGACCCTATAATATCGAATTTTGGGTGTTTTGGCCTGAATTTGAGATATTGCCTTTACGCACCTAAAATATCGATTTTTAGCATGTTTTTAGTCTATATTTTGAAAATATTCTAGAACTGAGTAGGCATGTACAGATCGCTTCTGGGACCCCAAAATATCGGATTTTCGGGTGTTTTGAGCCTGAATTTGAGATATAAACGAGTACAGAAGATGCATGCACATATCGACTTTTGGGCACCTAAAATATCGATTTTGAGCATGTTTTGAGCCTATATTTTGAAAACATTCAAGCACTGAGTAGGCATGTACAGATCGTTTCTGGGACCCAAAAATATCGAATTTTCGGGTGCTTAGGGCCAGAATTTGTGATATAAACGGGTACAGAAGATGCATGCACATATCGACTTTTGGGCACCTAAAAGATCGATTTTCAGTATGTTTTTGGCCTGTATTTTTAAAATACTCTAACACGGAGTAGGCATGTACAGATCGCTTCTGGGACCACAAAATATAGAATTTTAGGGTGTTTTGGGCCTTAATTTGAGATATCGCCATTACGCACCTAAAATATCGATTTTTAGCATGTTTTTAGTCTATATTTTGAAAATATTCTAGAACTGAGTAGGCATGTACAGATCGCTTCTGGGACTCCAAAATATCGAATTTTCGGGTGTTTTGAGCCTGTATTTGAGATATAAACGAGTACAGAAGATGCATGCACATATCGACTTTTGGGCACCTAAAATATCGATTTTGAGTATGTTTTGAGCCTATATTTTGAAAACATTCTAGCACTGAGTAGGCATGTACAGATCGCTTCTGGGATCCCTAAATATCGAATTTTCGTGTGTTTTGGGACTGAATTTGAGATATCGACTTTTTGGCACCTAAATTATCGATTTTTAGCATGTTTTGAGCCTATATTTTGAAAATATTCTAGCACTGAGTAGGCATGTACAGATTGCTTCTGGGACCCCAAAATATTGAATTTTCGGGTGTTTTGAGAATGAATTTGAGATATAAACGGGTACTGAAGATACATGCACATATTGACTTTTGCATCTAAAATATCGATTTTCATCATGTTTTGGGCCTGTATTTTGAAAATACTCTAACACGGAGTAGGCATGTACAGATCGCTTCTGAGACCCCAAAATAACGAATTTTCGGGTGTTTTGTGCCTGAATTTGAGATATAAACGGGTACTGAAGATGCATGCACATATCGACTTTTGGGCACCTAAAACATCGATTTTGAGCATGTTTTGGGCCTGTATTTTGAAAATACTCTAACACGGAGTAGGCATGTACAGATCGCTTCTGGGACTTCAAAATATCGAATTTTCGGGTGTTTTGAGCCTGAATTTGAGATATCGCCTTTATGCACCTAAAATATCGATTTTTAGCATGTTTTTAGCCTATATTTTGAAAATATTCTAGCACTGAGTAGGCATGTAAAGATTGCTTCTGGGACCCCAAAATATCGAATTTTCGGGTGTTTAGGGCCAGAATTTAAGATATAAACGAGTACAGAAGATGCATGCACATATCGACTTTTGGGCACCTAAAAGATCGATTTTCAGTATGTTTTTGGCCTGTATTTTGAAAATACTCTAACACGGAGTAGGCATGTAAAGATCGCTTCTGGGACCCCTAAATATCGAATTTTCGGGTGTTTTGGGGCTGAATTTGAGATATCGACTTTTTGGTACTTAAAAGATCGATTTTTAGCATGTTTTTAGCCTATATTTTGAAAATATTCTAGCACTGAGTAGGCATGTACAGATTGCTTCTGGGACCCAAAAATATTGAATTTTCAGGTGTTTTGAGCCTGAATTTGAGATATAAACGGGTACAGAAGATACATGCACAGATTGACTTTGGGCATCTAAAATATCGATTTTCAGCATGTTTTGGGCATGTATTTTGAAAATACTCTAACACGGAGTAGGCATGTACAGATCGCTTCTGGGACCCCAAAATATCGAATTTTCGGGTGCTTTGAGCCTGAATTTGAGATATAAACGGGTACTGAAGATGCATGCACATATCGACTTTTTGGCAACTAAAACATCGATTTTGAGCATGTTTTGGGCCTGCATATTGTAAATACTCTAACACGGAGTATTGAGATATAAACGGGTACAGAAGATGCATGCACATATCGACTTTTGGGCACCTAAAAGATCGATTTTCAGTATGTTTTTGGCCTGTATTTTGAAAATACTCAAACACGGAGGAGGCATGTACAGGTCGCTTCTGGGACCCCTAAATATCGAATTTTCCGGTGTTTTGGGATTGAATTTGAGATATCGACTTTTTGGCACCTAAACGATCGATTCTCAGCATGTTTTTAGCCTATATTTTGAAAATATTCTAGCACTGAGTAGGCATGTACAGATTGCTTCTGGGACCCCAAAATATTTAATTTTCGGGTGTTTTGAGCCTGAATTTGAGATATAAACGGGTACAGAAGATACATGCACATATTGACTTTGGGCATCTAAAATATCGATTTTCTGCATGTTTTGGGCCTGTAATTTGTAAATACTCTAACACGGAGTAGGCATGTACAGATCGCTTCTGGGACCCCATAATATCGAATTTTCGGGTGTTTTGGGCCTGAATTTGAGATATCGCCTTTACGCACCTAAAATATCGATTTTTAGCATGTTTTGAGCCTATATTTTGAAAATATTCTAGCACTCAGTATGCATGTACAGATCGCTTCTGGGACCCCAAAATATTGAATTTTCGGGTGTTTTGAGCCTGAATTTGAGATATAAACGGGTACAGAAGATACATGCACATATTGACTTTGGGCAGCTAAAATATCGATTTTCAGCATGTTTTGAGCATGTATTTTGAAAATACTCTAACACGGAGTAGGCATGTACAGATCGCTTCTGGGACCCCAAAATATCGAATTTTCGGGTGTTTTGAGCCTGAATTTGAGATATAAACGGGTACTGAAGATGCATGCACATATCAACTTTTGGGCACCTAAAACATCGATTTTCAGTATGTTTTTGGCCTATATTTTGAAAATACTTTAACACGGAGTAGGCATGTACAGATCCCTTCTGGGACCCCTAAATATCAAATTTTCGGGTGTTTGGGGATTGAATTTGAGATATCAACTTGTTGGCACCTAAAATATCGATTTTTAGCATGTTTTTAGCCATATTTTGAAAATATTCTAGCACTGAGTAGGCATGTACCGATTGCTTCTGGGACCCCAAAATATTGAATTTTCGGGTGTTTTGAGCCAGAATTTGAGATATAAACGGGTACAGAAGATGCATGCACATATCGACTTTTGGGCAACTAAAATATCAATTTTGATCATGTTTTGAGCCTATATTTTGAAAACATTCTAGCACTGAGTAGGCATGTACAAATCGCTTCTGGGACCCCAAAATATCGAAATTTCGGGTGCTTTGAGCCTGAATTTGAGATATAAACGGGTGCTGAAGATGCATGGACATATCGACTTTTTGGCACCCAAAACATCGATTTTGAGCATTTTTTTGGGCCTGTATTTTGTAAATACTCTAACACGGAGTATTGAGATATAAACGGGTACAGAAGATGCATGCACATATCGACTTTTGGGCACCTAAAAGATCGATTTTCAGTATGTTTTTGGCCTGTATTTTGAAAATACTCTAACACTGAGTAGGCATGTACAGATTGCTTCTGGGACCCCTAAATATCGAATTTTCGGGTGTTTTGGGACTGAATTTGAGATATCGACTTTTTGGCACCTAAAAGATCGATTTTTAGCATGTTTTTACCCTATATTTTGAAAATATTCTAGCACTGAGTAGGCATGTACAGATTGCTTCTGGGGCCCCAAAATATTGAATTTTCGGGTGTTTTGAGCCTGAATTTGAGATATAAACGGGTACAGAAGATACATGCACATATTGACTTTGGGCATCTAAAATATCGATTTTCAGCATGTTTTAGGCATGTATTTTGAAAATACTCTAACACGGAGTAGGCATGTACAGATCGCTTCTGGGACCCCAAAATATCGAATTTTCGGGTATTTTGAGACTGAATTTGAGATATAAACGGGTACTGAAGATGCATGCACATATCGACTTTTGGGCACCTAAAACATCGATTTTGAGCATGTTTTAGGCCTGTATTTTGTAAATACTCTAACACGGAGTAGGCATGTACAGATCGCTTCTGGGACCCCATAATATCGAATTTTCGGGTGTTTTGGGCCTGAATTTGAGATATCGCCTTTACGCACCTAAAATATCGATTTTGAGCATGTTTTGAGCCTATATTTTGAAAATATTCTAGCACTCAGTATGCATGTACAGATCGCTTCTGGGACCCCAAAATATCGAATTTTCGTGTGTTTTGAGCCTGAATTTGAGATATAAACGAGTACAGAAGATGCATGCACATATCGACTTTTGGGCACCTAAAATATCGATTTTGAACATGTTTTGTGCCTATATTTTGAAAACATTCTAGCACTGAGTAGGCATGTACAGATCGCTTGTGGGACCCCATAATATCGAATTTTCGGGTGTTTAGGGCCAGAATTTGAGATATAAACGGGTACAGAAGATGCATGCACATATCGACGTTTGGGCACCTAAAAGATCGATTTTCAGCATGTTTTTGGCCTATATTTTGAAAATACTCTAACACGGAGTAGGCATGTACAGATCGCTTCTGGTACCCCTAAAAATCGAATTTTCGGGTGTTTTGGGACTGAATTTGAGATATCGACTTTTTGGCACCTAACAGATCGATTTTTAGCATGTTTTTAGCCTATATTTTGAAAATATTCTAGCACTGAGTAGGCATGTACAAATTGCTTCTGGGACCCCAAAATATTGAATTTTCGGGTGTTTTGAGCCTGAATTTGAGATATAAACGGGTACAGAAGATACATGCACATATTGACTTTGGGCATCTAAAATATCGATTTTCAGCATGTTTTGGGCATGTATTTTGAAAATACTCTAACACGGAGTAGTCATGTACAGATCGCTTCTGGGACCCCAAAATATCGAATTTTCGGGTGTTTTGAGCCTGAATTTGAGATATAAACGGGTACTGAAGATGCATGCACATACCGACTTTTGGGCACCTAAAACATCGATTTTCAGTATGTTTTTGGCCTTTATTTTGAAAATACTCTAACACGGAGTAGGCATGTACAGATCCCTTCTGGGACCCCTAAATATCGAGTTTTCGAGTGTTTTGGGATTGAATTTGAGATATCGACTTTTTGGCACCTAAAATATCGATTTTTAGCATGTTTTTAGCCTATATTTTGAAAATATTCTAGCACTGAGTAGGCATGTACCGATTGCTTCTGGGACCCCAAAATATTGAATTTTCGGGTGTTTTGAGCCAGAATTTGAGATATAAACGGGTACAGAAGATGCATGCACATATCGACTTTTGGGCAACTAAAATATCAATTTTGATCATGTTTTGAGCCTATATTTTGAAAACATTCTAGCACTGAGTAGGCATGTACAAATCGCTTCTGGGACCCCAAAATATCGAATTTTCGGGTGTTTTGACCCTGAATTTGAGATATAAACGAGTATAGAAGATGCATACACATATTGACTTTGGGCACCAAAATTATCGATTTTCAGCATGTTTTGGGCATGTATTTTGAAAATACTCTAACACGGAGTAGGTATGTACAGATCGCTTCTGGGACACCAAAATATCGAAATTTCGGGTGCTTTGAGCCTGAATTTGAGATATAAACGGGTGCTGAAGATGCATGCACATATCGACTTTTTGGCACCTAAAACATCGATTTGAGCATGTTTTGGGCCTGTATTTTGTAAATACTCTAACACGGAGTATTGAGATATAAACGGGTACAGAAGATGCATGCACATATCGACTTTTGGGCACCTAAAAGATCGATTTTCAGTATGTTTTTGGCCTGTATTTTGAAAATACTCTAACACGGAGGAGGCATGTACAGATCGCTTCTGGGACCCCTAAATATCGAATTTTCGGGTGTTTTGGGACTGAATTTGAAATATCGACTTTTTGGCACCTAAAATATCGATTTTTAGCATGTTTTTAGCCTATATTTTGAAAATATTCTAGCAGTGAGTAGGCATGTACAGATTGCTTCTGGGGCCCCAAAATATTGAATTTTCGGGTGTTTTGAGCCTGAATTTGAGATATAAACGGGTACAGAAGATACATGCACATATTGACTTTGGGCATCTAAAATATCGATTTTCAGCATGTTTTGGGCCTGTATTTTGAAAATACTCTAACACGGAGTAGGCATGTACAGATCGCTTCTGGGACCCAAAAATATCGAATTTTCGGGTGTTTTGAGCCTGAATTTGAGATATAAACGGGTACTGAAGATGCATGCAGATATCGACTTTTGGGTACCTAAAACATCGATTTTGAGCATGTTTTGGGCCTGTATTTTGTAAATACTCGAACACGGAGTAGGCATTTACAGATCGCTTCTGGGACCCCATAATATCGAATTTTCGGGTGTTTTGGGACTGAATTTGAGATATCGCCTTTACGCACCTAAAATATCGATTTTTAGCATGTTTTGAGGGTTTTTTTGAAAATATTCTAGCACTCAGTATGCATGTACAGATCGCTTCTGGGACCCCAAAATATTGATTTTTCGTGTGTTTTGAGCCTGAATTTGAGATATAAACGAGTACAGAAGATGCATGCACATAGCGACTTTTGGGCACCTAAAATATCGATTTTGAACATGTTTTGAGCCTATATTTTGAAAACATTCTAGCACTGAGCAGGCATGTACAGATCGCTTCTGGGACCCCAAAATATCGAATTTTCGGGTGTTTAGGGCCAGAATTTGAGATATAAACGGGTACAGAAGATGCATGCACATATCGACTTTTGGGCACCTAAAAGATCGATTTTCAGTATGTTTTTGGCCTGTATTTTGAAAATACTCTAACACGGAGTAGGCATGTACAGATCGCTTCTGGTACCCCTAAATATCGAATTTTCGGGTGTTTTGGGACTGAATTTGAGATATCGACTTTTTGGCACCTAAAAGATCGATTTTTAGCATGTTTTTAGATTATATTTTGAAAATATTCTAGCACTGAGTAGGCATGTACAAATTGCTTCTGGGACCCCAAAATATTGAATTTTCGGGTGTTTTGAGCCTGAATTTGAGATATAAACGGGTACAGAAGATACATGCACATATTGACTTTGGGCATCTAAAATATCGATTTTCAGCATGTTTTGGGCATGTATTTTGAAAATACTCTAACACGGAGTAGGCATGTACAGATCGCTTCTGGGACCCCGAAATATCGAATTTTCGGGTGTTTTGAGCCTGAATTTGAGATATAAACGGGTACTGAAGATGCATGCACATATCGACTTTTGGGCACCTAAAACATCGATTTTCAGTATGTTTTTGGCCTGTATTTTGAAAATACTCTAACACGGAGTAGGCATGTACAGATCCCTTCTGGTACCCCTAAATATCGAGTTTTCGGGTATTTTGGGACTGAATTTGAGATATCGACTTTTTGGCACCTAAAATATCGATTTTTAGCATGTTTTTAACCTATATTTTGAAAATATTCTAGCACTGAGTAGGCATGTACAGATTGCTTCTGGGACCCCAAAATATTGAATTTTCGGGTGTTTTGAGCCAGAATTTGGGATATAAACGGTTACAGAAGATGCATGCACATATCGACTTTTGGGCAACTCAAATATCGATTTTGAGCATGTATTGAGCCTATATTTTTAAAACATTCTAGCACTGAGTAGGCATGTACAAATCGCTTCTGGGACCCCAAAATATTGATTTTCGGGTATTTTGAGCCTGAATTTGAGATATAAACGGGTACAGAAGATACATGCATATTGACTTTGGGCATCTAAAATATCGATTTTCAGCATGTTTTGGGCATGTATTTTGAAAATACTCTAACACGGAGTAGGCATGTACAGATCGCTTCTGGGACCCCAAAATATCGAATTTTTGGGTGTTTTGAGCCTGAATTTGAGATATAAACGGGTACTGAAGATGCATGCACATATCGACTTTTTGGCACCTAAAACATCGATTTTGAGCATGTTTTGGGCCTGTATTTTGAAAATACTCTAACACGGAGTAGGCATGTACAGATCGCTTCTGGGACCCCAAAATATCGAATTTACGGGTGTTTTGGGCCTTAATTTGAGATATCGACTTTTTGGCACCTAAAATATCGATTTTTAGCATGTTTTTAGCCTATATTTTGAAAATATTCTAGCACTGAGTAGGCATGTACAGATTGCTTCTGGGACCCCAAAATATTGAATTTTCGGGTGTTTAGGGCCAAAATTTGAGATATAAACGGGTACAGAAGATACATGCACATATTGACTTTGGGCATCTAAAATATCGATTTTCAGCATGTTTTGGGCATGTATTTTGAAAATACTCTAACACGGAGTAGGCATGTACAGATCGCTTCTGGGACTCCAAAATATCGAATTTTCGGGTGTTTTGAGCGTGAATTTGAGATATCGACTTTTTGGAACCTAAAATATCGATTTTTAGCATGTTTATAGCCTATATTTTGAAAATATTCTAGCACTGAGTAGGCATGTACAGATCGCTTCTGGGACCCCATAATATCGAATTTTCGGGTGTTTTTGGGCCTGAATTTGAGATATCGCCTTTACGCACCTAAAATATCGATTTTTAGCATGTTTTTGAGCCTATATTTTGAAAATATTCTAGCACTGAGTAGGCATGTACAGATCGCTTCTGGGACCCCAAAATATCGATTTTTCGGGTGTTTAGGGCCAGAATTTGAGATATGAACGGGTACAGAAGATGCATGCACATATCGACTTTTGGGCACCTACAAGATCGATTTTCAGTATGTTTTTGGCCTGTATTTTGAAAATACTTTAACACGGAGTAGGAATGTACAGATCCCTTCTGGGACCCCTAAATATCGAATTTTCGGGTGTTTTGGGACTGAATTTGAGATATCGACTTTTTGGCACCTAAAATATCGATTTTTAGCATGTTTTTAGCCTATATTTTGATAATATTCTTGCACTGAGTAGGCATGTACAGATTTCTTCTGGGACCCCAAAATATTGAATTTTCGGGTGTTTTGAGCCTGAATTTGAGATATAAACGGGTAATGAAGATGCATTCACATATTGTCTTTGGGCATCTAAAATATCGATTTTCAGCATTTTTGGGCATGTATTTTGAAAATACTCTAACACGGAGTAGGCATGTACAGATCGCTTCTGGGACTCCAAAATATCGAATTTTCGGGTGTTTTGAGCCTGAATTTGAGATATAATCGGTTACTGAAGATGCATGCACATATCGACTTTTGGGCACCTAAAAGATCGATTTTTAGTATGTTTTTGGCCTGTATTTTGAAAATACTCTAACTCGGAGTAGGCATGTACAGATCCCTTCTGGGACACCTAAATATCGAGTTTTCGGGTGTTTTGGGACTGAATTTGAGATATCGACTTTTTGGCACCTAAAATATCGATTTTTAACATGTTTTTAGCCTATATTTTGAAAATATTCTAGCACTGAGTAGGCATGTACAGATTGCTTCTGGGACCCCAAAATATTGAATTTTCGGGTGTTTTGAGCCAGAATTTGAGATATAAACGGGTACAGAAGATGCATGCACATATCGACTTTTGGGCACCTAAAATATCGATTTTGAGCATGTTTTGAGCCTATATTTTGAAAACATTCTAGCAATGAGTAGGCATGTACAAATCGCTTCTGGGACCCTAAAATATCGAATTTCCGGGTGTTTTGACCCTGAATTTGAGATATACACGGGTACAAAAGATACATGCACATATTGACTTTGGGCATCTAAAATATCGATTTTCAGCATGTTTTGGCATGTATTTTGAAAATACTCTAACACGGAGTAGGCATGTACAGATCGCTTCTGGGACCCCAAAATATCGAATTTTCGGGTGTTTTGAGCCTGAATTTGAGATATAAACGGGTACTGAAGATGCATGCACATATCGACTTTTGGGCACCTAAAAGATCGATTTTCAGTATGTTTTTGGCCTGTATTTTGAAAATACTCTAACACGGAGTATGCATGTACAGATCGCTTCTGGGACCCCTAAATATCGAATTTTCGGGTGTTTTGGGCCTTAATTTGAGATATCGACTTTTTGGCACCTAAAATATCGATTTTTAGCATGTTTTTAGCCTATATTTTGAAAATATTCTAGCACTGAGTAGGCATGTACAAATTGCTTCTGGAACCCCAAAATATCGAATTTTCGGGTGTTTTGAGCCTGAATTTGAGATATGAACGGGTACAGAAGATACATGCACATATTGACTTTGAGCATCTAAAATATCGATTTTCAACATGTTTTGGGCATGTATTTTGAAAATACTCTAACACGGAGTAGGCATGTACAGATCGCTTCTGGGACCCCAAAATATCGAATTTTCGGGTGTTTTGATCCTAAATTTCTGAGATATAAACGGGTACTGAAGATGCATGCACATATCGACTTTTGGGCACCTAAAACATCGATTTTCAGTATGTTTTTGGCCTGTATTTTGAAAATACTCTAACACGGAGTAGGCATGTACAGATCCCTTCTGGGACCCCTAAATATCGAGTTTTCGGGTGTTTTGGGACTGAATTTGAGATATCGACTTTTTGGCACCTAAAATATCGATTTTTAGCATGTTTTGAGCCTATATTTTGAAAATATTCTAGCACTGAGTAGGCATGTACAGATTGCTTCTGGGACCCCAAAATATTGAATTTTCGGGTGTTTTGAGCCAGAATTTGAGATATAAACGGGTACAGAAGATGCATGCACATATCGACTTTTGGGCACCTAAAATATCGATTTTGAGCATTTTTTGAGCCTATATTTTGAAAAATTCTAGCACTGAGTATGCATGTACAAATCGCTTCTGGGACCCCAAAATATCGAATTTTCGGGTGTTTTGACCCTGAATTTGAGATATAAACGAGTATAGAAGATGCATACACATATTGACTTTGGACACCAAAATTATCGATTTTCAGCATGTTTTGGGCCTGAATTTTGAAAATACTCTAACACGGAGTAGGCATGTACAGATCGCTTCTGGGATCCCAAAATATCGAATTTTCGGGTGTTTAGGGCCAGAATTTGAGATATAAACGGGTACAGAAGATACATGCACATATCGACTTTTGAGCACCTAAAAGATCGATTTTCAGTATGTTTTTGGCCTGTATTTTGAAAATACTCTAACTCGGAGTATGCATGTACAGATCGCTTGTGGGACACCTAAATATCGAATTTTCGGGTGTTTTGGGCCTGAATTTGAGATATCGCCTTTACGCACCTAAAATATCGATTTTTAGCATGTTTTGAGCCTATATTTTGAAAATATTCTAGCACTGAGTAGGCATGTACAGATTGCTTCGGGGACCCCAAAATATTGAATTTTCGGGTATTTTGAGCCTGAATTTGAGATATACACGGGTACAAAAGATACATGCACATATTGACTTTGGGCATCTAAAATATCGATTTTCAGCATGTTTTGGGCATTTATTTTGAAAATACTCTAAAACTGAGTAGGCATGTACAGATCGCTTCTGGGACCCCAAAATATCGAATTTTCCGGTGTTTTGAGCCTGAATTTGAGGTATAAACGGGTACTGAAGATGCATGCACATATCGACTTTTGGGCACCTAAAATATCGATTTTCAGTATGTTTTTATCCTGTATTTTGAAAATACTCTAACACGGAGTAGGCATGTACAGATCCCTTCTGGGACCCCTAAATATCGAGTTTTCGGGTGTTTTGGGACTGAATTTGAGATATCGACTTTTTGGCACCTAAAATATCGATTTTTAGCCTGTTTTTAGCCTATATTTTGAAAACATTCTAGCACTGAGTAGGCATGTACAGATTGCTTCTGGGACCCCAAAATATTGAATTTTCGGGTATTTTGAGCCTGAATTTGAGATATAAACGGGTACAGAAGATACATGCATAATGACTTTGGGCATCTAAAATATCGATTTTCAGCATGTTTTGGGCCTGAATTTTGAAAATACTCTAACACGGTGTAGGCATGTACAGATCGCTTCTGGGACCCCAAAATATCGAATTTTTGGGTGTTTTGAGCCTGAATTTGAGATATAAACGGGTATAGAAGATGCATGCAAATATCGACTTTTTGGCACCTAAAACATCGATTTTGAGCATGTTTTGGGCCTGTATTTTGAAAATACTCTAACACGGAGTAGGCATGTACAGATCCCTTCTGGGACACCTAAATATCGAGTTTTCGGGTGTTTTGGGACTGAATTTGAGATATCGACTTTTTGGCACCTAAAATATCGATTTTTAGCATGTTTTTAGCCAATATTTTGAAAATATTCTAGCACTGAGTAGGCATGTACAGATTGCTTCTGGGACCCCAAAATATTGAATTTTCGGGTGTTTTGAGCCAGAATTTGAGATATAAACGGGTACAGAAGATGCATGCACATATCGACTCTTGGGCACCTAAAATATCAATTTTGAGCATGTTTTGAGCCTTTATTTTGAAAACATTCTAGCACTGAGTAGGCATGTACAGATCGCTTCTGGGACCCAAAAATATCGAATTTTCGGGTGTTTAGGGCCAGAACTTGAGATCTAAACGGGTACAGAAGATGCATGCACATATCGACTTTTGGGCACCTAAAAGATCGATTTTCAGTATGTTTTTGGCCTGTATTTTGAAAATACTCTAACACGGAGTAGGCATGTACAGATCGCTTCTGGGACCCCTAAATATCGAATTTTCGGGTGTTTTGGGACTGAATTTGAGATATCGACTTTTTGGCACCTAAAATATCGATTTTTAGCATGTTTATAGCCTATATCTTGAAAATATTCTAGCACTGAGTAGGCATGTACAGATCGCTTCTGGGACCCCATAATATCGAATTTTCGGGTGTTTTGGGCCTTAATTTGAGATATCTCCTTTACGCACCTAAAATATCGATTTTTAGCATGTTTTGAGCCTATATTTTGAAAATATTCTAGCACTGAGTAGGCATGTACAGATCGCTTCTGGGACCCCAAAATATCGATTTTTCGGGTGTTTATGGCCAGAATTTGAGATATAAACGGGTACAGAAGATGCATGCACATATCGACTTTTGGGCACCTTAAAGATCGATTTTCAGTATGTTTTTGGCCTGTATTTTGAAAATACTCTAACACGGAGTAGGCATGTACAGATCGCTTCTGGGACCCCTAAATATCGAATTTTCGGGTGTTTTGGGCCTTAATTTGAGATATCGACTTTACGCACCTAAAATATCGATTTTTAGCATGTTTTCAGCCTATATTTTGAAAATATTCTAGCACTGAGTAGGCATGTACAGATCGCTTCTGGGACCCCAAAATATCGAATTTTCGGGTGTTTTGAGCTTGAATTTGAGATATAAACGAGTACAGACGACGCATGCACATATCGAATTTTCGGCACCTAAAATATCGATTTTGAGCATGTTTTGAGCCTATATTTTGAAAACATTCTAGCACTGAGTAGGCATGTACAGATCGCTTCTGGGACCCAAAAATATCGAATTTTCGGGTGTTTAGGGCCAGAATTTGAGATATAAACGGGTACAGAAGATGCATGCACATATCGACTTTTGGGCACCTTAAAGATCGATTTTCAGTATGTTTTTGGCCTGTATTTTGAAAATACTCTAACACGGAGTAGGCATGTACAGATCGCTTCTGGGACCCCTAAATATCGAATTTTCGGGTGTTTTGGGCCTTAATTTGAGATATCGACTTTACGCACCTAAAATATCGATTTTTAGCATGTTTTCAGCCTATATTTTGAAAATATTCTAGCACTGAGTAGGCATGTACAGATCGCTTCTGGGACCCCAAAATATCGAATTTTCGGGTGTTTTGAGCTTGAATTTGAGATATAAACGAGTACAGAAGATGCATGCACATATCGACTTTTGGGCACCTAAAATATCGATTTTCAGTATGTTTTTGGCCTGTATTTTGAAAATACTCTAACACGGAGTAGGCATGTACAGATTGCTTCTGGGACCCCTAAATATCGAATTTTCGGGTGTTTAGGGCCAGAATTTGAGATATAAACGGGTACAGAAGATGCATGCACATATCGATTTTTGGGCACCTAAAAGATCAATTTTCAGTATGTTTTTGGCCTGTACTTTGAAAATACTCTAACACGGAGTAGGCATGTACAGATCGCTTCTGGGACCCCTAAATATCGAAGTTTTGGGTGTTTTGGGACTGAATTTGAGATATCGACTTTTTGGCACCTAAAATATCGATCTTTAGTATGTTTTTAGCCTAAATTTTGAAAATATTCTAGCACTGAGTAGGCATGTACAGATCGCTTCTGGGACCCCAAAATATCGAATTTTCGGGTGTTTTGGGACTGATTTTGAGATATCGACTTTTTGGCACCTAAAATATCGATTTTTAGCATGTTTTTAGCCTATATTTTGAAAATATTCTAGCACTGAGTAGGCATGTACAGATTGCTTCTCGGACCCAAAAATATTGAATTTTCGGGTGTTTTGAGCCTGAATTTGAGATATAAACGGGTACTGAAGATGCATGCACATATCGACTTTTGGGCGCCTAAAACATCGATTTTGAGCATGTTTTTGGCCTGTATTTTGTAAATACTCTACCACGGAGTAGGCATGTACAGATCGCTTCTGGGACCCCAAAATATCGAATTTTCGGGTGTTTTGGGACTGAATATGAGATATCGCCTTTACGCACCTAAAATATCGATTTTTAGCATGTTTTGAGCCTATATTTTGAAAATATTCTAGCACTGAGTAGGCATGTACAGATCGCTTCTGGGACCCCAAAATATCGAATTTTCGGGTGTTTTGATCTTGAATTTGAGATATAAACGAGTACAGAAGATGCATGCACAAATCGACTTCTGGGGACCTAAAATATCGATTTTGAGCATGTTTTGAGCCTATATTTTGAAAACATTCTAGCACTGAGTAGGCATGTACAGATCGCTTCTGGGACCCAAAAATATCGAATTTTCGGGTGCTTAGGGCCAGAATTTGAGATATAAACGGGTACAGAAGATGCATGCACATATCGACTTTTGGGCACCTAAAAGATCGATTTTCAGTATGTTTTTGGCCTGTATTTTGAAAATACTCTAACACGGAGTAGGCATGTACAGATCGCTTCTGGGACCCCTAAATATCGAATTTTCGGGTGTTTTGGGCCTTAATTTGAGATATCGACTTTTTATCACATAAAATATCGATTTTTAGTAATTTTTTGGCCTGTATTTTGAAAATACTCTAACACGGAGTAGGCATGTACAGATCGCTTCTGGGACCCCAAAATATCGAATTTTCGGGTGTTTTGGGCCTGAATTTGAGATATCGCCTT
The DNA here is from genome assembly GCA_033782935.1 of Petrolisthes cinctipes. Lineage (NCBI taxonomy): Eukaryota > Metazoa > Arthropoda > Malacostraca > Decapoda > Porcellanidae > Petrolisthes > Petrolisthes cinctipes. Next base: position 3,164,827 of record JAWQEG010000486.1, read on the forward strand.
TACGCACCTAAAATATCGATTTTTAGCATGTTTTAAGCCTATATTTTGAAAATATTCTAGCACTGAGTAGGCATGTACAGATCGCTTCTGGGACCCCAAAATATCGAATTTTCGGGTGTTTTGAGATTGAATTTGAGATATAAACGAGTACAGAAGATGCATGCACATATCGACTTCTGGGCACCTAAAATATCGATTTTCAGTATCTTTTTGGCCTGTATTTTGAAAATACTCTAACACGGAGTAGGCATGTACAGATCGCTTCTGGGACCCCAAAATATCGAATTTTCGGGTGTTTTGGGCCTGAATTTGAGATATCGCCTTTACGCACCTAAAATATCGATTTTTAGCATGTTTTAAGCCTATATTTTGAAAATATTCTAGCACTGAGTAGGCATGTACAGATCGCTTCTGGGACCCCAAAATATCGAATTTTCGGGTGTTTTGAGATTGAATTTGAGATATAAACGAGTACAGAAGATGCATGCACATATCGACTTCTGGGCACCTAAAATATCGATTTTGAGCATGTTTTGAGCCTATATTTTGAAAACATTCTAGCACTGAGTAGGCATGTACAGATCGCTTCTGGGACCCAAAAATATCGAATTTTCGGGTGTTTAGGGCCAGAATTTGAGATATAAACGGGTACAGAAGATGCATGCACATATCGACTTTTGGGCACCTTAAAGATCGATTTTCAGTATGTTTTTGGCCTGTATTTTGAAAATACTCTAACACGGAGTAGGCATGTACAGATCGCTTCTGGGACCCCTAAATATCGAATTTTCGGGTGTTTTGGGCCTTAATTTGAGATATCGACTTTACGCACCTAAAATATCGATTTTTAGCATGTTTTCAGCCTATATTTTGAAAATATTCTAGCACTGAGTAGGCATGTACAGATCGCTTCTGGGACCCCAAAATATCGAATTTTCGGGTGTTTTGAGCTTGAATTTGAGATATAAACGAGTACAGAAGATGCATGCACATATCGACTTTTGGGCACCTAAAATATCGATTTTCAGTATGTTTTTGGCCTGTATTTTGAAAATACTCTAACACGGAGTAGGCATGTACAGATTGCTTCTGGGACCCCTAAATATCGAATTTTCGGGTGTTTAGGGCCAGAATTTGAGATATAAACGGGTACAGAAGATGCATGCACATATCGACTTTTGGGCACCTAAAAGATCAATTTTCAGTATGTTTTTGGCCTGTACTTTGAAAATACTCTAACACGGAGTAGGCATGTACAGATCGCTTCTGGGACCCCTAAATATCGAATTTTTGGGTGTTTTGGGACTGAATTTGAGATATCGACTTTTTGGCACCTAAAATATCGATCTTTAGTATGTTTTTAGCCTAAATTTTGAAAATATTCTAGCACTGAGTAGGCATGTACAGATCGCTTCTGGGACCCCAAAATATCGAATTTTCGGGTGTTTTGGGACTGATTTTGAGATATCGACTTTTTGGCACCTAAAATATCGATTTTTAGCATGTTTTTAGCCTATATTTTGAAAATATTCTAGCACTGAGTAGGCATGTACAGATTGCTTCTCGGACCCAAAAATATTGAATTTTCGGGTGTTTTGAGCCTGAATTTGAGATATAAACGGGTACTGAAGATGCATGCACATATCGACTTTTGGGCGCCTAAAACATCGATTTTGAGCATGTTTTTGGCCTGTATTTTGTAAATACTCTACCACGGAGTAGGCATGTACAGATCGCTTCTAGGACCCCAAAATATCGAATTTTCGGGTGTTTTGGGACTGAATATGAGATATCGCCTTTACGCACCTAAAATATCGATTTTTAGCATGTTTTGAGCCTATATTTTGAAAATATTCTAGCACTGAGTAGGCATGTACAGATCGCTTCTGGGACCCCAAAATATCGAATTTTCGGGTGTTTTGATCTTGAATTTGAGATATAAACGAGTACAGAAGATGCATGCACAAATCGACTTCTGGGGACCTAAAATATCGATTTTGAGCATGTTTTGAGCCTATATTTTGAAAACATTCTAGCACTGAGTAGGCATGTACAGATCGCTTCTGGGACCCAAAAATATCGAATTTTCGGGTGCTTAGGGCCAGAATTTGAGATATAAACGGGTACAGAAGATGCATGCACATATCGACTTTTGGGCACCTAAAAGATCGATTTTCAGTATGTTTTTGGCCTGTATTTTGAAAATACTCTAACACGGAGTAGGCATGTACAGATCGCTTCTGGGACCCCTAAATATCGAATTTTCGGGTGTTTTGGGCCTTAATTTGAGATATCGACTTTTTATCACATAAAATATCGATTTTTAGTAATTTTTTGGCCTGTATTTTGAAAATACTCTAACACGGAGTAGGCATGTACAGATCGCTTCTGGGACCCCAAAATATCGAATTTTCGGGTGTTTTGGGCCTGAATTTGAGATATCGCCTTTACGCACCTAAAATATCGATTTTTAGCATGTTTTAAGCCTATATTTTGAAAATATTCTAGCACTGAGTAGGCATGTACAGATCGCTTCTGGGACCCCAAAATATCGAATTTTCGGGTGTTTTGAGATTGAATTTGAGATATAAACGAGTACAGAAGATGCATGCACATATCGACTTCTGGGCACCTAAAATATCGATTTTCAGTATCTTTTTGGCCTGTATTTTGAAAATACTCTAACACGGAGTAGGCATGTACAGATCGCTTCTGGGACCCCAAAATATCGAATTTTCGGGTGTTTTGGGCCTGAATTTGAGATATCGCCTTTACGCACCTAAAATATCGATTTTTAGCATGTTTTAAGCCTATATTTTGAAAATATTCTAGCACTGAGTAGGCATGTACAGATCGCTTCTGGGACCCCAAAATATCGAATTTTCGGGTGTTTTGAGATTGAATTTGAGATATAAACGAGTACAGAAGATGCATGCACATATCGACTTCTGGGCACCTAAAATATCGATTTTCAGTATCTTTTTGGCCTGTATTTTGAAAATACTCTAACACTTAGTAGGCATGTACAGATCGCTTCTGGGACCCCTAAATATCGAATTTTCGGGTGTTTAGGGCCAGAATTTGAGATATAAACGGGTACAGAAAATGCATGCACATATCGACTTTTGAGCACCTAAAAGATCGATTTTCAGTATGTTTTTGGCCTGTATTTTGAAAATACTCTAACACGGAGTAGGCATGTACAGATTGCTTCTGGGACCCCTAAATATCGTAGTTTCGGGTGTTTTGGGACTGAATTTGTGATATCGACTTTTTGGCACCTAAAATATCGATTTTTAGCATGTTTTTAGCCTAAATTTTAAAAATATTCTAGCACTGACTCGGCATGTACAGATCGCTTCTGGGACCCCAAAATATCGAATTTTCGGGTGTTTTGAGCTTGAATTTGAGATATAAACGAGTACAGAAGATGCATGCACATATCGAATTTAGGGCACCTAAAATATCGATTTTGAGCATGTTTTGAGCCTATATTTAGAAAACATTCTAGCACTGAGTAGGCATGTACAGATCACTTCTGGGACCCAAAAATATCGAATTTTTGGGTGTTTAGGGCCAGAATTTGAGATATAAACGGGTACAGAAGATGCATGCAAATATCGACTTTTGGGCACCTAAAAGATCGATTTTCAGTATGTTTTTGGCCTGTATTTTGAAAATACTCTAACACGGAGTAGGCATGTACAGATCGCTTCTGGGACCCCAAAATATCGAATTTTCGAGTGTTTTGGGCCTTTATTTGAGAAATCGACTTTTTGGCACCTAAAATATCCATTTTTAGCATGTTTTTAGCCTATATTTTGAAAATACTCTAGCACTGAGTAGGCATGTACAGATTGCTTCTGGGACCCCAAAATATTGAATTTTCGGGTGTTTAGGGCAAGAATTTGAGATATAAACGGGTACAGAAGATTCATGCACATATCGACTTTTAAGCGCCTAAAACATCGATTTTTAGCATGTTTTGGGCCTGTATTTTGAAAATACTCTAACACGGAGTAGGCATGTACACGTCGCTTCTGGGACCCCAAAATATCGAATTTTCGGGTGTTTTGGGCCTGAATTTGAGATATCGAATTTACGCACCTAAAATATCGATTTTTAGCATGTTTTGAGCCTTTATTTTGAAAATATTCTAGCACTGAGTAGGCATATACAGATCGCTTCTGGGACCCCAAAATATCGAATTTTCGGGTGTTTTGAGCTTGAATTTGAGATATAAACGAGTACAGAAGATGCATGCACATATCGACTTCTACGCACCTAAAATATCGATTTTGAGCATGTTTTGAGCCTATATTTTGAAAACATTCTAGCACTGAGTAGGCATGTACAGATCGCTTCTGGGACCCAAAAATATCGTATTTTCGGGTGCTTAGGGCCAGAATTTGAGATATAAACGGGTACAGAAGATGCATGCACATATCGACTTTTGGGCACCTAAAAGATCGATTTTCAGTATGTTTTTGGCCTGTATTTTGAAAATACTCTAACACGGAGTAGGCATGTACAGATCGCTTCTGGGACCCCTAAATATCGAATTTTCGAGTGTTTTGGGCCTTTATTTGAGAAATCGACTTTTTGGCACCTAAAATATCGATTTTTAGCATGTTTTGAGCCTATATTTTGAAAATATTCTTGCACTCAGTAGGCATATACAGATCGCTTCTGGGACCCCAAAATATCGAATTTTCGGGTGTTTTGAGCTTGAATTTGAGATATAAACGAGTACAGAAGATGCATGCACATATCGACTTCTACGCACCTAAAATATCGATTTTGAGCATGTTTTGAGCCTATATTTTGAAAACATTCTAGCACTGAGTAGGCATGTACAGATCGCTTCTGGGACCCAAAAATATCGTATTTTCGGGTGCTTAGGGCCAGAATTTGAGATATAAACGGGTACAGAAGATGCATGCACATATCGACTTTTGGGCACCTAAAAGATCGATTTTCAGTATGTTTTTGGCCTGTATTTTGAAAATACTCTAACACGGAGTAGGCATGTACAGATCGCTTCTGGGACCCCTAAATATCGAATTTTCGGGTGTTTTGGGCCTTAATTTGAGATATCGACTTTTTATCACATAAAATATCGATTTTTAGTAATTTTTTGGCCTGTATTTTGAAAATACTCTAACACGGAGTAGGCATGTACAGATCGCTTCTGGGACCCCAAAATATCGAATTTTCGGGTGTTTTGGGCCTGAATTTGAGATATCGCCTTTACGCACCTAAAATATCGATTTTTAGCATGTTTTAAGCCTATATTTTGAAAATATTCTAGCACTGAGTAGGCATGTACAGATCGCTTCTGGGACCCCAAAATATCGAATTTTCGGGTGTTTTGAGATTGAATTTGAGATATAAACGAGTACAGAAGATGCATGCACATATCGACTTCTGGGCACCTAAAATATCGATTTTCAGTATCTTTTTGGCCTGTATTTTGAAAATACTCTAACACGGAGTAGGCATGTACAGATCGCTTCTGGGACCCCAAAATATCGAATTTTCGGGTGTTTTGGGCCTGAATTTGAGATATCGCCTTTACGCACCTAAAATATCGATTTTTAGCATGTTTTAAGCCTATATTTTGAAAATATTCTAGCACTGAGTAGGCATGTACAGATCGCTTCTGGGACCCCAAAATATCGAATTTTCGGGTGTTTTGAGATTGAATTTGAGATATAAACGAGTACAGAAGATGCATGCACATATCGACTTCTGGGCACCTAAAATATCGATTTTCAGTATCTTTTTGGCCTGTATTTTGAAAATACTCTAACACTTAGTAGGCATGTACAGATCGCTTCTGGGACCCCTAAATATCGAATTTTCGGGTGTTTAGGGCCAGAATTTGAGATATAAACGGGTACAGAAAATGCATGCACATATCGACTTTTGAGCACCTAAAAGATCGATTTTCAGTATGTTTTTGGCCTGTATTTTGAAAATACTCTAACACGGAGTAGGCATGTACAGATTGCTTCTGGGACCCCTAAATATCGTAGTTTCGGGTGTTTTGGGACTGAATTTGTGATATCGACTTTTTGGCACCTAAAATATCGATTTTTAGCATGTTTTTAGCCTAAATTTTAAAAATATTCTAGCACTGACTCGGCATGTACAGATCGCTTCTGGGACCCCAAAATATCGAATTTTCGGGTGTTTTGAGCTTGAATTTGAGATATAAACGAGTACAGAAGATGCATGCACATATCGAATTTAGGGCACCTAAAATATCGATTTTGAGCATGTTTTGAGCCTATATTTAGAAAACATTCTAGCACTGAGTAGGCATGTACAGATCACTTCTGGGACCCAAAAATATCGAATTTTTGGGTGTTTAGGGCCAGAATTTGAGATATAAACGGGTACAGAAGATGCATGCAAATATCGACTTTTGGGCACCTAAAAGATCGATTTTCAGTATGTTTTTGGCCTGTATTTTGAAAATACTCTAACACGGAGTAGGCATGTACAGATCGCTTCTGGGACCCCAAAATATCGAATTTTCGAGTGTTTTGGGCCTTTATTTGAGAAATCGACTTTTTGGCACCTAAAATATCCATTTTTAGCATGTTTTTAGCCTATATTTTGAAAATACTCTAGCACTGAGTAGGCATGTACAGATTGCTTCTGGGACCCCAAAATATTGAATTTTCGGGTGTTTAGGGCAAGAATTTGAGATATAAACGGGTACAGAAGATTCATGCACATATCGACTTTTAAGCGCCTAAAACATCGATTTTTAGCATGTTTTGGGCCTGTATTTTGAAAATACTCTAACACGGAGTAGGCATGTACACGTCGCTTCTGGGACCCCAAAATATCGAATTTTCGGGTGTTTTGGGCCTGAATTTGAGATATCGAATTTACGCACCTAAAATATCGATTTTTAGCATGTTTTGAGCCTTTATTTTGAAAATATTCTAGCACTGAGTAGGCATATACAGATCGCTTCTGGGACCCCAAAATATCGAATTTTCGGGTGTTTTGAGCTTGAATTTGAGATATAAACGAGTACAGAAGATGCATGCACATATCGACTTCTACGCACCTAAAATATCGATTTTGAGCATGTTTTGAGCCTATATTTTGAAAACATTCTAGCACTGAGTAGGCATGTACAGATCGCTTCTGGGACCCAAAAATATCGTATTTTCGGGTGCTTAGGGCCAGAATTTGAGATATAAACGGGTACAGAAGATGCATGCACATATCGACTTTTGGGCACCTAAAAGATCGATTTTCAGTATGTTTTTGGCCTGTATTTTGAAAATACTCTAACACGGAGTAGGCATGTACAGATCGCTTCTGGGACCCCTAAATATCGAATTTTCGAGTGTTTTGGGCCTTTATTTGAGAAATCGACTTTTTGGCACCTAAAATATCGATTTTTAGCAGGTTTTGAGCCTATATTTTGAAAATATTCTTGCACTCAGTAGGCATATACAGATCGCTTCTGGGACCCCAAAATATCGAATTTTCGGGTGTTTTGAGCTTGAATTTGAGATATAAACGAGTACAGAAGATGCATGCACATATCGACTTCTACGCACCTAAAATATCGATTTTGAGCATGTTTTGAGCCTATATTTTGAAAACATTCTAGCACTGAGTAGGCATGTACAGATCGCTTCTGGGACCCAAAAATATCGTATTTTCGGGTGCTTAGGGCCAGAATTTGAGATATAAACGGGTACAGAAGATGCATGCACATATCGACTTTTGGGCACCTAAAAGATCGATTTTCAGTATGTTTTTGGCCTGTATTTTGAAAATACTCTAACACGGAGTAGGCATGTACAGATCGCTTCTGGGACCCCTAAATATCGAATTTTCGGGTGTTTTGGGCCTTAATTTGAGATATCGACTTTTTATCACATAAAATATCGATTTTTAGTAATTTTTTGGCCTGTATTTTGAAAATACTCTAACACGGAGTAGGCATGTACAGATCGCTTCTGGGACCCCAAAATATCGAATTTTCGGGTGTTTTGGGCCTGAATTTGAGATATCGCCTTTACGCACCTAAAATATCGATTTTTAGCATGTTTTAAACCTATATTTTGAAAATATTCTAGCACTGAGTAGGCATGTACAGATCGCTTCTGGGACCCCAAAATATCGAATTTTCGGGTGTTTTGAGATTGAATTTGAGATATAAACGAGTACAGAAGATGCATGCACATATCGACTTCTGGGCACCTAAAATATCGATTTTCAGTATCTTTTTGGCCTGTATTTTGAAAATACTCTAACACGGAGTAGGCATGTACAGATCGCTTCTGGGACCCCAAAATATCGAATTTTCGGGTGTTTTGGGCCTGAATTTGAGATATCGCCTTTACGCACCTAAAATATCGATTTTTAGCATGTTTTAAGCCTATATTTTGAAAATATTCTAGCACTGAGTAGGCATGTACAGATCGCTTCTGGGACCCCAAAATATCGAATTTTCGGGTGTTTTGAGATTGAATTTGAGATATAAACGAGTACAGAAGATGCATGCACATATCGACTTCTGGGCACCTAAAATATCGATTTTCAGTATCTTTTTGGCCTGTATTTTGAAAATACTCTAACACTTAGTAGGCATGTACAGATCGCTTCTGGGACCCCTAAATATCGAATTTTCGGGTGTTTAGGGCCAGAATTTGAGATATAAACGGGTACAGAAAATGCATGCACATATCGACTTTTGAGCACCTAAAAGATCGATTTTCAGTATGTTTTTGGCCTGTATTTTGAAAATACTCTAACACGGAGTAGGCATGTACAGATTGCTTCTGGGACCCCTAAATATCGTAGTTTCGGGTGTTTTGGGACTGAATTTGTGATATCGACTTTTTGGCACCTAAAATATCGATTTTTAGCATGTTTTTAGCCTAAATTTTAAAAATATTCTAGCACTGACTCGGCATGTACAGATCGCTTCTGGGACCCCAAAATATCGAATTTTCGGGTGTTTTGAGCTTGAATTTGAGATATAAACGAGTACAGAAGATGCATGCACATATCGAATTTAGGGCACCTAAAATATCGATTTTGAGCATGTTTTGAGCCTATATTTAGAAAACATTCTAGCACTGAGTAGGCATGTACAGATCACTTCTGGGACCCAAAAATATCGAATTTTTGGGTGTTTAGGGCCAGAATTTGAGATATAAACGGGTACAGAAGATGCATGCAAATATCGACTTTTGGGCACCTAAAAGATCGATTTTCAGTATGTTTTTGGCCTGTATTTTGAAAATACTCTAACACGGAGTAGGCATGTACAGATCGCTTCTGGGACCCCAAAATATCGAATTTTCGAGTGTTTTGGGCCTTTATTTGAGAAATCGACTTTTTGGCACCTAAAATATCCATTTTTAGCATGTTTTTAGCCTATATTTTGAAAATACTCTAGCACTGAGTAGGCATGTACAGATTGCTTCTGGGACCCCAAAATATTGAATTTTCGGGTGTTTAGGGCAAGAATTTGAGATATAAACGGGTACAGAAGATTCATGCACATATCGACTTTTAAGCGCCTAAAACATCGATTTTTAGCATGTTTTGGGCCTGTATTTTGAAAATACTCTAACACGGAGTAGGCATGTACACGTCGCTTCTGGGACCCCAAAATATCGAATTTTCGGGTGTTTTGGGCCTGAATTTGAGATATCGAATTTACGCACCTAAAATATCGATTTTTAGCATGTTTTGAGCCTTTATTTTGAAAATATTCTAGCACTGAGTAGGCATATACAGATCGCTTCTGGGACCCCAAAATATCGAATTTTCGGGTGTTTTGAGCTTGAATTTGAGATATAAACGAGTACAGAAGATGCATGCACATATCGACTTCTACGCACCTAAAATATCGATTTTGAGCATGTTTTGAGCCTATATTTTGAAAACATTCTAGCACTGAGTAGGCATGTACAGATCGCTTCTGGGACCCAAAAATATCGTATTTTCGGGTGCTTAGGGCCAGAATTTGAGATATAAACGGGTACAGAAGATGCATGCACATATCGACTTTTGGGCACCTAAAAGATCGATTTTCAGTATGTTTTTGGCCTGTATTTTGAAAATACTCTAACACGGAGTAGGCATGTACAGATCGCTTCTGGGACCCCTAAATATCGAATTTTCGAGTGTTTTGGGCCTTTATTTGAGAAATCGACTTTTTGGCACCTAAAATATCGATTTTTAGCATGTTTTGAGCCTATATTTTGAAAATATTCTTGCACTCAGTAGGCATATACAGATCGCTTCTGGGACCCCAAAATATCGAATTTTCGGGTGTTTTGAGCTTGAATTTCAGATATAAACGAGTACAGAAGATGCATGCACATATCGACTTCTACGCACCTAAAATATCGATTTTGAGCATGTTTTGAGCCTATATTTTGAAAACATTCTAGCACTGAGTAGGCATGTACAGATCGCTTCTGGGACCCAAAAATATCGTATTTTCGGGTGCTTAGGGCCAGAATTTGAGATATAAACGGGTACAGAAGATGCATGCACATATCGACTTTTGGGCACCTAAAAGATCGATTTTCAGTATGTTTTTGGCCTGTATTTTGAAAATACTCTAACACGGAGTAGGCATGTACAGATCGCTTCTGGGACCCCTAAATATCGAATTTTCGGGTGTTTTGGGCCTTAATTTGAGATATCGACTTTTTATCACATAAAATATCGATTTTTAGTAATTTTTTGGCCTGTATTTTGAAAATACTCTAACACGGAGTAGGCATGTACAGATCGCTTCTGGGACCCCAAAATATCGAATTTTCGGGTGTTTTGGGCCTGAATTTGAGATATCGCCTTTACGCACCTAAAATATCGATTTTTAGCATGTTTTAAGCCTATATTTTGAAAATATTCTAGCACTGAGTAGGCATGTACAGATCGCTTCTGGGACCCCAAAATATCGAATTTTCGGGTGTTTTGAGATTGAATTTGAGATATAAACGAGTACAGAAGATGCATGCACATATCGACTTCTGGGCACCTAAAATATCGATTTTCAGTATCTTTTTGGCCTGTATTTTGAAAATACTCTAACACGGAGTAGGCATGTACAGATCGCTTCTGGGACCCCAAAATATCGAATTTTCGGGTGTTTTGGGCCTGAATTTGAGATATCGCCTTTACGCACCTAAAATATCGATTTTTAGCATGTTTTAAGCCTATATTTTGAAAATATTCTAGCACTGAGTAGGCATGTACAGATCGCTTCTGGGACCCCAAAATATCGAATTTTCGGGTGTTTTGAGATTGAATTTGAGATATAAACGAGTACAGAAGATGCATGCACATATCGACTTCTGGGCACCTAAAATATCGATTTTCAGTATCTTTTTGGCCTGTATTTTGAAAATACTCTAACACTTAGTAGGCATGTACAGATCGCTTCTGGGACCCCTAAATATCGAATTTTCGGGTGTTTAGGGCCAGAATTTGAGATATAAACGGGTACAGAAAATGCATGCACATATCGACTTTTGAGCACCTAAAAGATCGATTTTCAGTATGTTTTTGGCCTGTATTTTGAAAATACTCTAACACGGAGTAGGCATGTACAGATTGCTTCTGGGACCCCTAAATATCGTAGTTTCGGGTGTTTTGGGACTGAATTTGTGATATCGACTTTTTGGCACCTAAAATATCGATTTTTAGCATGTTTTTAGCCTAAATTTTAAAAATATTCTAGCACTGACTCGGCATGTACAGATCGCTTCTGGGACCCCAAAATATCGAATTTTCGGGTGTTTTGAGCTTGAATTTGAGATATAAACGAGTACAGAAGATGCATGCACATATCGAATTTAGGGCACCTAAAATATCGATTTTGAGCATGTTTTGAGCCTATATTTAGAAAACATTCTAGCACTGAGTAGGCATGTACAGATCACTTCTGGGACCCAAAAATATCGAATTTTTGGGTGTTTAGGGCCAGAATTTGAGATATAAACGGGTACAGAAGATGCATGCAAATATCGACTTTTGGGCACCTAAAAGATCGATTTTCAGTATGTTTTTGGCCTGTATTTTGAAAATACTCTAACACGGAGTAGGCATGTACAGATCGCTTCTGGGACCCCAAAATATCGAATTTTCGAGTGTTTTGGGCCTTTATTTGAGAAATCGACTTTTTGGCACCTAAAATATCCATTTTTAGCATGTTTTTAGCCTATATTTTGAAAATACTCTAGCACTGAGTAGGCATGTACAGATTGCTTCTGGGACCCCAAAATATTGAATTTTCGGGTGTTTAGGGCAAGAATTTGAGATATAAACGGGTACAGAAGATTCATGCACATATCGACTTTTAAGCGCCTAAAACATCGATTTTTAGCATGTTTTGGGCCTGTATTTTGAAAATACTCTAACACGGAGTAGGCATGTACACGTCGCTTCTGGGACCCCAAAATATCGAATTTTCGGGTGTTTTGGGCCTGAATTTGAGATATCGAATTTACGCACCTAAAATATCGATTTTTAGCATGTTTTGAGCCTTTATTTTGAAAATATTCTAGCACTGAGTAGGCATATACAGATCGCTTCTGGGACCCCAAAATATCGAATTTTCGGGTGTTTTGAGCTTGAATTTGAGATATAAACGAGTACAGAAGATGCATGCACATATCGACTTCTACGCACCTAAAATATCGATTTTGAGCATGTTTTGAGCCTATATTTTGAAAACATTCTAGCACTGAGTAGGCATGTACAGATCGCTTCTGGGACCCAAAAATATCGTATTTTCGGGTGCTTAGGGCCAGAATTTGAGATATAAACGGGTACAGAAGATGCATGCACATATCGACTTTTGGGCACCTAAAAGATCGATTTTCAGTATGTTTTTGGCCTGTATTTTGAAAATACTCTAACACGGAGTAGGCATGTACAGATCGCTTCTGGGACCCCTAAATATCGAATTTTCGAGTGTTTTGGGCCTTTATTTGAGAAATCGACTTTTTGGCACCTAAAATATCGATTTTTAGCATGTTTTGAGCCTATATTTTGAAAATATTCTTGCACTCAGTAGGCATATACAGATCGCTTCTGGGACCCCAAAATATCGAATTTTCGGGTGTTTTGAGCTTGAATTTCAGATATAAACGAGTACAGAAGATGCATGCACATATCGACTTCTACGCACCTAAAATATCGATTTTGAGCATGTTTTGAGCCTATATTTTGAAAACATTCTAGCACTGAGTAGGCATGTACAGATCGCTTCTGGGACCCAAAAATATCGTATTTTCGGGTGCTTAGGGCCAGAATTTGAGATATAAACGGGTACAGAAGATGCATGCACATATCGACTTTTGGGCACCTAAAAGATCGATTTTCAGTATGTTTTTGGCCTGTATTTTGAAAATACTCTAACACGGAGTAGGCATGTACAGATCGCTTCTGGGACCCCTAAATATCGAATTTTCGGGTGTTTTGGGCCTTAATTTGAGATATCGACTTTTTATCACATAAAATATCGATTTTTAGTAATTTTTTGGCCTGTATTTTGAAAATACTCTAACACGGAGTAGGCATGTACAGATCGCTTCTGGGACCCCAAAATATCGAATTTTCGGGTGTTTTGGGCCTGAATTTGAGATATCGCCTTTACGCACCTAAAATATCGATTTTTAGCATGTTTTAAGCCTATATTTTGAAAATATTCTAGCACTGAGTAGGCATGTACAGATCGCTTCTGGGACCCCAAAATATCGAATTTTCGGGTGTTTTGAGATTGAATTTGAGATATAAACGAGTACAGAAGATGCATGCACATATCGACTTCTGGGCACCTAAAATATCGATTTTCAGTATCTTTTTGGCCTGTATTTTGAAAATACTCTAACACGGAGTAGGCATGTACAGATCGCTTCTGGGACCCCAAAATATCGAATTTTCGGGTGTTTTGGGCCTGAATTTGAGATATCGCCTTTACGCACCTAAAATATCGATTTTTAGCATGTTTTAAGCCTATATTTTGAAAATATTCTAGCACTGAGTAGGCATGTACAGATCGCTTCTGGGACCCCAAAATATCGAATTTTCGGGTGTTTTGAGATTGAATTTGAGATATAAACGAGTACAGAAGATGCATGCACATATCGACTTCTGGGCACCTAAAATATCGATTTTCAGTATCTTTTTGGCCTGTATTTTGAAAATACTCTAACACTTAGTAGGCATGTACAGATCGCTTCTGGGACCCCTAAATATCGAATTTTCGGGTGTTTAGGGCCAGAATTTGAGATATAAACGGGTACAGAAAATGCATGCACATATCGACTTTTGAGCACCTAAAAGATCGATTTTCAGTATGTTTTTGGCCTGTATTTTGAAAATACTCTAACACGGAGTAGGCATGTACAGATTGCTTCTGGGACCCCTAAATATCGTAGTTTCGGGTGTTTTGGGACTGAATTTGTGATATCGACTTTTTGGCACCTAAAATATCGATTTTTAGCATGTTTTTAGCCTAAATTTTAAAAATATTCTAGCACTAACTCGGCATGTACAGATCGCTTCTGGGACCCCAAAATATCGAATTTTCGGGTGTTTTGAGCTTGAATTTGAGATATAAACGAGTACAGAAGATGCATGCACATATCGAATTTAGGGCACCTAAAATATCGATTTTGAGCATGTTTTGAGCCTATATTTAGAAAACATTCTAGCACTGAGTAGGCATGTACAGATCACTTCTGGGACCCAAAAATATCGAATTTTTGGGTGTTTAGGGCCAGAATTTGAGATATAAACGGGTACAGAAGATGCATGCAAATATCGACTTTTGGGCACCTAAAAGATCGATTTTCAGTATGTTTTTGGCCTGTATTTTGAAAATACTCTAACACGGAGTAGGCATGTACAGATCGCTTCTGGGACCCCAAAATATCGAATTTTCGAGTGTTTTGGGCCTTTATTTGAGAAATCGACTTTTTGGCACCTAAAATATCCATTTTTAGCATGTTTTTAGCCTATATTTTGAAAATACTCTAGCACTGAGTAGGCATGTACAGATTGCTTCTGGGACCCCAAAATATTGAATTTTCGGGTGTTTAGGGCAAGAATTTGAGATATAAACGGGTACAGAAGATTCATGCACATATCGACTTTTAAGCGCCTAAAACATCGATTTTTAGCATGTTTTGGGCCTGTATTTTGAAAATACTCTAACACGGAGTAGGCATGTACACGTCGCTTCTGGGACCCCAAAATATCGAATTTTCGGGTGTTTTGGGCCTGAATTTGAGATATCGAATTTACGCACCTAAAATATCGATTTTTAGCATGTTTTGAGCCTTTATTTTGAAAATATTCTAGCACTGAGTAGGCATATACAGATCGCTTCTGGGACCCCAAAATATCGAATTTTCGGGTGTTTTGAGCTTGAATTTGAGATATAAACGAGTACAGAAGATGCATGCACATATCGACTTCTACGCACCTAAAATATCGATTTTGAGCATGTTTTGAGCCTATATTTTGAAAACATTCTAGCACTGAGTAGGCATGTACAGATCGCTTCTGGGACCCAAAAATATCGTATTTTCGGGTGCTTAGGGCCAGAATTTGAGATATAAACGGGTACAGAAGATGCATGCACATATCGACTTTTGGGCACCTAAAAGATCGATTTTCAGTATGTTTTTGGCCTGTATTTTGAAAATACTCTAACACGGAGTAGGCATGTACAGATCGCTTCTGGGACCCCTAAATATCGAATTTTCGAGTGTTTTGGGCCTTTATTTGAGAAATCGACTTTTTGGCACCTAAAATATCGATTTTTAGCATGTTTTGAGCCTATATTTTGAAAATATTCTTGCACTCATTAGGCATATACAGATCGCTTCTGGGACCCCAAAATATCGAATTTTCGGGTGTTTTGAGCTTGAATTTGAGATATAAACGGGTACAGAAGATACATGCACATATTGACTTTGGGCATCTAAAATATCGATTTTCAGCATGTTTTGGGCATGTATTTTGAAAATACTCTAACACGGAGTAGGCATGTACAGATCGCTACTGGGACCCCAAATTATCGAATTTTCGAGTGTTTTGAGCCTGAATTTGAGATATAAACGGGTACTGAAGATGCATGCACATATCGACTTTTTGGCACCTAAAACATCGATTTTGAGCATGTTTTGGGCCTGTATTTTGAAAATACTCTAACACGGAGTAGGCATGTACAGATCGCTTCTGGGACCCCTAAATATCGAATTTTCGGGTGTTTTGGGCCTTAATTTGAGATATCGACTCTTTATCACCTAAAATATCGATTTTTAGTATGTTTTTGGCCTGTATTTTGAAAATACTCTAACACGGAGTAGGCATGTACAGATCGCTTCTGTGACCTCTAAATATCGAATTTTCGGGTGTTTTGGGACTGAATTTGAGATATCGACTTTTTGGCACCTAAAAGATCGATTTTTAGCATGTTTTGAGCCTATATTTTGAAAATATTCTAGCACTGAGTAGGCATGTACAGATCGCTTCTGGGACCCCAAAATATCGAATTTTCGGGTGTTTTGAGCCTGATTTTGAGATATAAACGAGTAAAGAAGATGCATGCACATATCGACTTTTGGGCACCTAAAAGATCGATTTTCAGTATGTTTTTGGCCTGTATTTTGAAAATACTCTAACACGGAGTAGGCATGTACAGATCGCTTCTGCGACCCCTAAATATCGATTTTTCGGGTGTTTTGGGCCTTAATTTGAGATATCGACTTTTTGGCACCTAAAATATCGATTTTTAGCATGTTTTTAGCCTATATTTTGAAAATATTCTAGCACTGAGTAGGCATGTAAAGATTGCTTCTAGGACCCCAAAATATTGAATTTTCGGGTGTTTTGAGCCTGAATTTGAGATATAAACGGGTACAAAAGATACATGCACATATTGACTTTGGGCATCTAAAATATCGATTTTCAGCATATTTTGGGCCTGTATTTTGAAAATACTCTAACACGGAGTAGGCATGTACAGATCGCTACTGGGACCCCAAATTATCGAATTTTCGAGTGTTTTGAGCCTGAATTTGAGATATAAACGGGTACTGAAGATGCATGCACATATCGACTTTTTGGCACCTAAAACATCGATTTTGAGCATGTTTTGGGCCTGTATTTTGAAAATACTCTAACACGGAGTAGGCATGTACAGATCGCTTCTGGGACCCCTAAATATCGAATTTTCGGGTGTTTTGTGCCTTAATTTGAGATATCGACTCTTTATCACCTAAAATATCGATTTTTAGTATGTTTTTGGCCTGTATTTTGAAAATACTCTAACACGGAGTAGGCATGTACAGATCGCTTCTGGGACCTCTAAATATCGAATTTTCGGGTGTTTTGGGACTGAATTTGAGATATCGACTTTTTGGCACCTAAAATATCGATTTTTAGCATGTTTTTAGCCTATATTTTGAAAATATTCTAGCACTGAGTAGGCATGTACAGATTGCTTCTGGGACCCCAAAATATTGAATTTTCGGGTGTTTAGGGCAAGAATTTGAGATATAAACGGGTACAGAAGATTCATGCACATATCGACTTTTAAGCGCCTAAAACATCGATTTTGAGCATGTTTTGGGCCTGTATTTTGAAAATACTCTAACACGGAGTAGGCATGTAAACGTCGATTCTGGGACCCCAAAATATCGAATTTTCGGGTGTTTTGGGCCTGAATTTGAGATATCGCCTTTACGCACCTAAAATATCGATTTTTAGCATGTTTTGAGCCTATATTTTGAAAATATTCTAGCACTCAGTAGGCATATACAGATCGCTTCTGGGACCCCAAAATATCGAATTTTCGGGTGTTTTGAGCTTGAATTTGAGATATAAACGAGTACAGAAGATGCATGCACATATCGACTTCTATGCACCTAAAATATCGATTTTGAGCATGTTTTGAGCCTATATTTTGAAAATATTCTAGCACTGATTAGGCATGTACAGATCGCTTCTGGGACCCAAAAATATCGTATTTTCGGGTGCTTAGGGCCAGAATTTGAGATATAAACGGGTACAGAAGATGCATGCACATATCGACTTTTGGGCACCTAAAAGATCGATTTTCAGTATGTTTTTGGCCTGTATTTTGAAAATACTCTAACACGGAGTAGGCATGTACAGATCGCTTCTGCGACCCCTAAATATCGATTTTTCGGGTGTTTTGGGCCTTAATTTGAGATATCGACTTTTTGGCACCTAAAATATCGATTTTTAGCATGTTTTTAGCCTATATTTTGAAAATATTCTAGCACTGAGTAGGCATGTAAAGATTGCTTCTAGGACCCCAAAATATTGAATTTTCGGGTGTTTTGAGCCTGAATTTGAGATATAAACGGGTACAGAAGATACATGCACATATTGACTTTGGGCATCTAAAATATCGATTTTCAGCATGTTTTGGGCATGTATTTTGAAAATACTCTAACACGGAGTAGGCATGTACAGATCGCTACTGGGACCCCAAATTATCGAATTTTCGAGTGTTTTGAGCCTGAATTTGAGATATAAACGGGTACTGAAGATGCATGCACATATCGACTTTTTGACACCTAAAACATCGATTTTGAGCATGTTTTGGGCCTGTATTTTGAAAATACTCTAACACGGAGTAGGCATGTACAGATCGCTTCTGGGACCCCTAAATATCGAATTTTCGGGTGTTTTGGGCCTTAATTTGAGATATCGACTCTTTATCACCTAAAATATCGATTTTTAGTATGTTTTTGTCCTGTATTTTGAAAATACTCTAACACGAAGTAGGCATGTACAGATCGCTTCTGTGACCTCTAAATATCGAATTTTCGGGTGTTTTGGGACTGAATTTGAGATATCGACTTTTTGGCACCTAAAAGATCGATTTTTAGCATGTTTTGAGCCTATATTTTGAAAATATTCTAGCACTGAGTAGGCATGTACAGATCGCTTCTGGGACCCCAAAATATCGAATTTTCGGGTGTTTTGAGCCTGATTTTGAGATATAAACGAGTAAAGAAGATGCATGCACATATCGACTTTTGGGCACCTAAAAGATCGATTTTCAGTATGTTTTTGGCCTGTATTTTGAAAATACTCTAACACGGAGTAGGCATGTACAGATCGCTTCTGCGACCCCTAAATATCGATTTTTCGGGTGTTTTGGGCCTTAATTTGAGATATCGACTTTTTGGCACCTAAAATATCGATTTGTAGCATGTTTTTAGCCTATATTTTGAAAATATTCTAGCACTGAGTAGGCATGTAAAGATTGCTTCTAGGACCCCAAAATATTGAATTTTCGGGTGTTTTGAGCCTGAATTTGAGATATAAACGGGTACAGAAGATACATGCACATATTGACTTTGGGCATCTAAAATATCGATTTTCAGCATGTTTTGGGCATGTATTTTGAAAATACTCTAACACGGAGTAGGCATGTACAGATCGCTACTGGGACCCCAAATTATCGAATTTTCGAGTGTTTTGAGCCTGAATTTGAGATATAAACGGGTACTGAAGATGCATGCACATATCGACTTTTTGGCACCTAAAACATCGATTTTGAGCATGTTTTGGGCCTGTATTTTGAAAATACTCTAACACGGAGTAGGCATGTACAGATCGCTTCTGGGACCCCTAAATATCGAATTTTCGGGTGTTTTGTGCCTTAATTTGAGATATCGACTCTTTATCACCTAAAATATCGATTTTTAGTATGTTTTTGGCCTGTATTTTGAAAATACTCTAACACGGAGTAGGCATGTACAGATCGCTTCTGGGACCTCTAAATATCGAATTTTCGGGTGTTTTGGGACTGAATTTGAGATATCGACTTTTTGGCACCTAAAAGATCGATTTTTAGCATGTTTTGAGCCTATATTTTGAAAATGTTCTAGCACTGAGTAGGCATGTACAGATCGCTTCTGGGACCCCAAAATATCGAATTTTCGGGTGTTTTGAGCCTAATTTTGAGATATAAACGAGTAAAGAAGATGCATGCACATATCGACTTTTGGAGACCTAAAATATCGATTTTGAGCACGTTTTGAGCCTATATTTTGAAAACATTCTAGCACTGAGTAGGCATGTACAGATCGCTTCTGGGACCCCAAAATATCGAATTTTCGGGTGTTTAGGGCTAGAATTTGAGATATAAACGGGTACAGAAGATGCATGCACATATCGACTTTTGGGTACCTACAAGATCGATTTTCAGTATGTTTTTGGCCTGTATTTTGAAAATACTCTAACACGGAGTAAGCATGTACAGATCCCTTCTGGGACCCCTAAATATCGAATTGTCGGGTGTTTTGGGACTGAATTTGAGATATCGACCTTTTGGCACCTAAAATATCGATTTTTAGCATGTTTTTAACCTATATTTTGAAAATATTCTAGCACTGAGTAGGCATGTACAGATTGCTTCTGGGACCCCAAAATATAGAATTTTCGGGTGTTTTGAGCCTGAATTTGAGATATAAACGGGTACAGAAGATACCTGCACATATTGACTTTGGGCATCTAAAATATCGATTTTCAGCATATTTTGGGCCTGTATTTTGAAAATACTCTAACACGGAGTAGGCATGTACAGATCGTTTCACCGACCCCAAAATATCGAATTTTCGGGTGTTTTGAGCCTGAATTCGAGATATAAACGGGTACTGAAGATGCATGAACATATCGACTTTTGGGCACCTAAAACATCGATTTTGAGCATGTTTTGGGCATGTATTTTGAAAATACTCTAACACGGAGTAGGCATGTACAGATCGCTTCTTGGACCCCAAAATATCGAATTTTAGGGTGTTTTGAGCTTGAATTTGAGATATAAACGAGTACAGAAGATGCATGCACATATTGACTTTTGGGCACCTAAAATATCGATTTTGAGCATGTTTTGAGCCTATATTTTGAAAACATTCAAGCACTGAGAAGGCATGTAGAGATCGCTTCTGGGACCCAAAAATATATAATTTTCGGGTGTTTAGGGCCAGAATTTGTGATATAAACGGGTACAGAAGATGCATTCACATATCGACTTTTGGGCACCTAAAAGATCGATTTTCAGTATGTTTTTGGCCTGTATTTTGAAAATACTCTAACACGGAGTAGGCATGTACAGATAGCTTCTGGGACCCCTAAATATCGAACTTTTGGGTGTTTTGGGCCTTAATTTGAGATATCGACTTTTTGGCACCTAAAATATCGATTTTTAGAATGTTTTTAGCCTATATTTTGAAAATATTCTAGCACTGAGTAGGCATGTACAGATTGCTTCTGGGACCCCAAAATATTGAATTTTCGGGTGTTTAGGGCCAGAATTTGAGATATAAACGGGTACAGAATATGCATGCACATATCGACTTTTGGGCACCTAAAAGATCGATTTTCAGTATGTTTTTGACCTGTATTTTGAAAATACTCTAACACGGAGTAGACATGTACAGATCGCTTCTGGGACCCCTAAATATCGAATTTTCGGGTGTTTTGGGACTGAATTAGAGATATCGACTTTTTCGCACCTAAAATATCGATTTTTAGCATGTTTTTAGCCTATATTTTGATAATATTCTAGCACTGAGTAGGCATGTACAGATCGCTTCTGGGACCCCAAAAAAACCGAAATTTCGGGTGTTTTGAGCCAGAAAATGAGATATAAACAGGTAGAGAAGATACATGCACATATTGACTTTGGGCACCAAAAATATCGATTTTCAGCATGTTTTGGGCCTGAATTTTGAAAATACTCTAACACGGAGTAGGAATGCATAGATCGCTTCTGGGGCCCCAAAATATCGAATTTTCGGATGTTTGGGGACTGAATTTGAGATATCATCTTTTTGGCACCTAAAATATCGATTTTTAGCATGTTTTTAGCCTATATTTTGAAAATATTATAGCACTGAGTAGGCATGTACAGATTGCTTCTGGGACCCCAAAATATTGAATTTTCGGGTGTTTAGGGCCAGAATTTGAGATATAAACGGGTACAGAATATGCATGCACATATCGACTTTTGGGCACCTAAAAGATCGATTTTCAGTATGTTTTTGACCTGTATTTTGAAAATACTCTAACACGGAGTAGACATGTACAGATCGCTTCTGGGACCCCTAAATATCGAATTTTCGGGTGTTTTGGGACTGAATTAGAGATATCGACTTTTTGGCACCTAAAATATCGATTTTTAGCATGTTTTTAGCCTATATTTTGATAATATTCTAGCACTGAGTAGGCATGTACAGATCACTTCTGGGACCCCAAAAAAACCGAAATTTCGGGTGTTTTGAGCCAGAAAATGAGATATAAACAGGTAGAGAAGATACATGCACATATTGACTTTGGGCACCAAAAATATCGATTTTCAGCATGTTTTGGGCCTGAATTTTGAAAATACTCTAACACGGAGTAGGAATGCATAGATCGCTTCTGGGGCCCCAAAATATCGAATTTTCGGGTGTTTGGGGACTGAATTTGAGATATCATCTTTTTGGCACCTAAAATATCGATTTTTAGCATGTTTTTTGCCTATATTTTGAAAATATTCTAGCACTGAGTAGGCATGTACAGATTGCTTCTGGGACCCCAAAATATTGAATTTTCGGGTGTTTTGAGCCTGAATTTGAGATATAAACGGGTACAGAAGATGCATGCACATATCGACTTTTGGGCACCTAAAATATCGATTTTGAGCATGTTTTCGGCCTGAATTTTGATAATACTCTAACACGGAGTAGGCATGTATAGATCGCTTCTGGGACCCCAAAATATCGAATTTTCGAGTGTTTAGGGCCACAATTTGAGATATAAACGGGTACAGAAGATGCATGCACATATCGACTTTTGGGCACCTAAAAGATCGATTTTCAGTATGTTTTTGGCCCGTATTATGAAAATACTCTAACACGGAGTAGGCATGTACAGATCGCTTCTGAGACCCCTAAATATCGAAGTTTCGGGTGATTTGGGACTGAATTAGAGATATCGAATTTTTGGCACTTAAAATATCGATTTTTAGCATGTTTTTAGCCTATATTTTGAAAATATTCTAGCACTGAGTAGGCATGTACAGATCGCTTCTGGGACCCCTAAATATCGAATTTTCGGGTGTTTTGGGACTGAATTTGAGATATCGACTTTTTGGCACCTAAAATATCGATTTTTAGCATGTTTTTAGCCTATATTTTGATAATATTCTAGCACTGAGTAGGCATGTACAGATTGGTTCTGGGACCCCAAAATATTGAATTATCGGGTGTTTTGAGCCTGAATTTAAGATATAAACGGGTACAGAAGATACATGCACATATTGAATTTGGGCAACTAAAATATCGATTTTCAGCATGTTTTGGCCCTGTATTTTGAAAATACTCTAACACGGAGTAGGCATGTACAGATCGCTTCTGGGACCTCTAAAATATCGAATTTTCGGGTGTTTTGAGCCTGAATTTGAGATATAAACGGGTACTGAAGATGCATGCACATATCGACTTTTGAGCTCCTAAAACATCGATTTTGAGCATGTTTTGGGCCTGTATTTTGAAAATACTCTAACACGGTGTAGGCATGTACAGATCGCTTCTGGGACCCCTAAATATCGAAGTTTCGGGTGTTTGGGAATGAATTTGAGATATCGACTTTTGGGCACCTAAAATATCGATTTTTAGCATGTTTTGAGCCTATATTTTGAAAACATTCTAGCACTGAGTAGGCATGTATAGATCGCTTCTGGGACACCAGAATATCGAATTTTCGGGTGTTTTGAGCCTGAATTTGAGATATAAACGAGTATAGAAGATGCATACACATATTGACTTTGGGCACCAAAAATATCGATTTTCAGCATGTTTTGGGCCTGAATTTTGAAAACACTCTAACACGGAGTAGGCATGTACAGATCGCTTCTGGGGCCCCTAAATATCGAATTTTCGGGTGTTTGGGGACTGAATTTATGATATTAACTTTTTGGCACCTAAAATATCGATTTTTAGCATGTTTTTAGCCTATATTATGAAAATATTCTAGCACTGAGAAGGCATGTACAGATTGCTTCTGGGACCCCAAAATATTGAATTTTCGGGTGTTTTGAGCCTGAATTTGAGATATAAACGGGTACAGAAGATGCATGCACATATCGACTTTTGGGCACCTAAAATATCAATTTTGAGCATGTTTTGAGCCTATATTTTGAAAACATTCTAGCACTGAGTAGGCATGTACAGATCGCTTCTGGGACCCCAAAATATCGAATTTTCGGGATTTTTGAGCCTGAATTTGCGATATAAACGAGTATAGAAGATGCATGCACATATCGACTTTTGGGCACCAAAAATATCGATTTTCAGCATGTTTTGGGCCTGTATTTTGAAAATACTCTAACAAGGAGTAGGCATGTACAGATTACTTCTGGGACCCCAAAATATCGAATTTTCGGGTGTTTAGGGCCAGAATTTGAGATATAAACGGGTACAGAAGATGCATGCACATATCGACTTCTGGGCACCTAAAAGATCGATTTTCAGTATGTTTTTGGCCTGTATTTTGAAAATACTCTAACACGGAGTAGGCATGTACAGATCGCTTCTGAGACCCCTAAATATCTAAGTTTCGGGTGTTTTGGGACTGAATTTTAGATATCGACTTTTTGGCACCTAAAATATCGATTTTTAGCATGTTTTTAACCTATATTTTGAAAATATTCTAGCACTGAGTAGGCATGTACAGATTGCTTCTATGACCCCAAAATATTGAATTTTCGGGTGTTTTGAGCCTGAATTTGAGATATAAACGGGTACAGAAGATACATGCACATATTGACTTTGGCCATCTAAAATATCGATTTTCAGCATGTTTTGGGCATGTATTTTGAAAATACTCTAACACGGAGTAGGCATGTACAGATCGCTACTGAGACCCCAAAATATCGAATTTTCGAGTGTTTTGAGCCTGAATTTGAGATATAAACGGGTACTGAAGATGCATGCACATATCGACTTTTTGGCACCTAAAACATCGATTTTGAGCATGTTTTGGGCCGGTATTTTGAAAATACTCTAACACGGAGTAGGAATGTACAGATCGCTTCTGGGACCCCTAAATATCGAATTTTCGGGTGTTTTGGGCCTTAATTTGAGATATCGACTTTTTATCACCTAAAATATCGATTTTTAGTATGTTTTTGGCCTGTATTTTGAAAATACTCTAACACGGAGTAGGCATGTACAGATCGCTTCTGGGACCCCTAAATATCGAATTTTCTTGTGTTTTGGGACTGAATTTGAGATATAAACGGGTACAGAAGATACATGCACTAATTGACTTTGGGCACCTAAAATATCGATTTTTAGCATGTTTTGAGCCTATATTTTGAAAATATTCTAGCACTGAGTAGGCATGTACAGATCGCTTCTGGGACCCCAAAATATTGAATTTTCGGGTGTTTTGAGCATGAATTTGAGATATAAACGGGTACAGAAGATACATGCACTAATTGACTTTGGGCACCTAAAATATCGATTTTTAGCATGTTTTGAGCCTATATTTTGAAAATATTCTAGCACTGAGTAGGCATGTACAGATCGCTTCTGGGACCCCAAAATATCGAATTTTCGGGTGTTTTGAGCCTGAATCCGAGATATAAACGGGTACTGAAGATGCATGAACATATCGACTTTTGGAGACCTAAAATATCGATTTTGAGCATGTTTTGAGCCTATATTTTGAAAACATTCTAGCACTGAGTAGGCATGTACAGATCGCTTCTGGGACCCCAAAATATCGAATTTTCGGGTGTTTAGGGCCAGAATTTGAGATATAAACGGGTACAGAAGATGCATGCACATATCGACTTTTGGGCACCTAAAAGATCGATTTTCAGTATGTTTTTGGCCTGTATTTTGAAAATACTCTAACACGGAGTAGGCATGTACAGATCGCTTCTGGGACCCCTAAATATCGAAGTTTCGGGTGTTTGGGAATGAATTTGAGATATCGACTTTTGGGCACCTAAAATATCGATTTTTAGCATGTTTTGAACCTATATTTTGAAAACATTCTAGCACTGAGTAGGCATGTACAGATCGCTTCTGGGACCCCAAAATATCGATTTTTCGGGTGTTTTGAGCCTGAATTTGAGATATAAACGAGTATAGAAGATGCATACACATATTGACTTTGGGCACCAAAAATATCGATTTTCAGCATGTTTTGAGCCTGAATTTTGAAAACACTCTAACACGGAGTAGGCATGTACAGATCGCTTCTGGGGCCCCTAAATATCGAGTTTCGGGTGTTTGGGGACTGAATTTGAGATATCAACATTTTGGCACTTAAATATCGATTTTTAGCATGTTTTTAGCCTATATTTTGAAAATATTCTAGCACTGAGTAGGCATGTACAGATTGCTTCTGGGACCCCAAAATATTGAATTTTCGGGTGTTTTGAGCCTGAATTTGAAATATAAACGGGTACAGAAGATGCATACACATATCGACTTTTGGGCACCTAAAATATCGATTTTCAGTATGTTTTTGGCCTGTATTTTGAAAATACTCTAACACGGAGTAGGCATGTACAGATCGCTTCTGATACCCCTAAATATCTAAGTTTCGGGTGTTTTGGGACTGAATTTTAGATATCGACTTTTTGGCACCTAAAATATCGATTTTTAGCATGTTTTTAACCTATATTTTGAAAATATTCTAGCACTGAGTAGGCATGTACAGATTGCTTCTATGACCCCAAAATATTGAATTTTCGGGTGTTTTGAGCCTGAATTTGAGATATAAACGGGTACAGAAGATACATGCACATATTGACTTTGGCCATCTAAAATATCGATTTTCAGCATGTTTTGGGCATGTATTTTGAAAATACTCTAACACGGAGTAGGCATGTACAGATCGCTACTGGGACCCCAAAATATCGAATTTTCGAGTGTTTTGAGCCTGAATTTGAGATATAAACGGGTACTGAAGATGCATGCACATATCGACTTTTTGGCACCTAAAACATCGATTTTGAGCATGTTTTGGGCCGGTATTTTGAAAATACTCTAACACGGAGTAGGCATGTACAGATCGCTTCTGGGACCCCTAAATATCGAATTTTCGGGTGTTTTGGGCCTTAATTTGAGATATCGACTTTTTATCACCTAAAATATCGATTTTTAGTATGTTTTTGGCCTGTATTTTGAAAATACTCTAACACGGAGTAGGCATGTACAGATCGCTTCTGGGACCCCTAAATATCGAATTTTCTTGTGTTTTGGGACTGAATTTGAGATATCGACTTTTTGGCACCTAAAAGATCGATTTTTAGCATGTTTTTAGCCTATATTTTGAAAATATTCTAGCACAGAGTAGGCATGTACAGATTGCTTCTGGGACCCCAAAATATTGAATTTTCGGGTGTTTTGAGCATGAATTTGAGATATAAACGGGTACAGAAGATACATGCACTAATTGATTTTGGGCACCTAAAATATCGATTTTTAGCATGTTTTGAGCCTATATTTTGAAAATATTCTAGCACTGAGTAGGCATGTACAGATCGCTTCTGGGACCCCAAAATATCGAATTTTCGGGTGTTTTGAGCCTGAATCCGAGATATAAACGGGTACTGAAGATGCATGAACATATCGACTTTTGGAGACCTAAAATATCGATTTTGAGCATGTTTTGAGCCTATATTTTGAAAATATTCTACCACTGAGTAGGCATGTAAAGATTGCTTCTAGGACCCCAAAATATTGAATTTTCGGGTGTTTTGAGCCTGAATTTGAGATATAAACGGGTACAGAAGATACATGCACATATTGACTTTGGGCATCTAAAATATCGATTTTCAGCATGTTTTGGGCATGTATTTTGAAAATACTCTAACACGGAGTAGGCATGTACAGATCGCTACTGGGACCCCAAATTATCGAATTTTCGAGTGTTTTGAGCCTGAATTTGAGATATAAACGGGTACTGAAGATGCATGCACATATCGACTTTTTGGCACCTAAAACATCGATTTTGAGCATGTTTTGGGCCTGTATTTTGAAAATACTCTAACACGGAGTAGGCATGTACAGATCGCTTCTGGGACCCCTAAATATCGAATTTTCGGGTGTTTTGTGCCTTAATTTGAGATATCGACTCTTTATCACCTAAAATGTCGATTTTTAGTATGTTTTTGGCCTGTATTTTGAAAATACTCTAACACGGAGTAGGCATGTACAGATCGCTTCTGGGACCTCTAAATATCGAATTTTCGGGTGTTTTGGGACTGAATTTGAGATATCGACTTTTTGGCACCTAAAAGATCGATTTTTAGCATGTTTTGAGCCTATATTTTGAAAATATTCTAGCACTGAGTAGGCATGTACAGATCGCTTCTGGGACCCCAAAATATCGAATTTTCGGGTGTTTTGAGCCTGATTTTGAGATATAAACGAGTAAAGAAGATGCATGCACATATCGACTTTTGGAGACCTAAAATATCGATTTTGAGCACGTTTTGAGCCTATATTTTGAAAACATTCTAGCACTGAGTAGGCATGTACAGATCGCTTCTGGGACCCCAAAATATCGAATTTTCGGGTGTTTAGGGCTAGAATTTGAGATATAAACGGGTACAGAAGATGCATGCACATATCGACTTTTGGGCACCTACAAGATCGATTTTCAGTATGTTTTTGGCCTGTATTTTGAAAATACTCTAACACGGAGTAAGCATGTACAGATCCCTTCTGGGACCCCTAAATATCGAATTTTCGGGTGTTTTGGGACTGAATTTGAGATATCGACCTTTTGGCACCTAAAATATCGATTTTTAGCATGTTTTTAACCTATATTTTGATAATATTCTAGCACTGAGTAGGCATGTACAGATTGCTTCTCGGACCCCAAAATATTGAATTTTCGGGTGTTTAGGGCCAGAATTTGAGATATAAACGGGTACAGAATATGCATGCACATATCGACTTTTGGGCACCTAAAAGATCGATTTTCAGTATGTTTTTGACCTGTATTTTGAAAATACTCTAACACGGAGTAGACATGTACAGATCGCTTCTGGGACCCCTAAATATCGAATTTTCGGGTGTTTTGGGACTGAATTAGAGATATCGACTTTTTCGCACCTAAAATATCGATTTTTAGCATGTTTTTAGCCTATATTTTGATAATATTCTAGCACTGAGTAGGCATGTACAGATCGCTTCTGGGACCCCAATAAAACCGAAATTTCGGGTGTTTTGAGCCTGAATTTGAGATATAAACGGGTACAGAAGATACATGCACATAATGACTTTGGCCATCTAAAATATCGATTTTCAGCATGTTTTGGGCATGTATTTTGAAAATACTCTAACACGGAGTAGGCATGTACAGATCGCTACTGAGACCCCAAAATATCGAATTTTCGAGTGTTTTGAGCCTGAATTTGAGATATAAACGGGTACTGAAGATGCATGCACATATCGACTTTTTGGCACCTAAAACATCGATTTTGAGCATGTTTTGGGCCGGTATTTTGAAAATACTCTAACACGGAGTAGGAATGTACAGATCGCTTCTGGGACCCCTAAATATCGAATTTTCGGGTGTTTTGGGCCTTAATTTGAGATATCGACTTTTTATCACCTAAAATATCGATTTTTAGTATGTTTTTGGCCTGTATTTTGAAAATACTCTAACACGGAGTAGGCATGTACAGATCGCTTCTGGGACCCCTAAATATCGAATTTTCTTGTGTTTTGGGACTGAATTTGAGATATAAACGGGTACAGAAGATACATGCACTAATTGACTTTGGGCACCTAAAATATCGATTTTTAGCATGTTTTGAGCCTATATTTTGAAAATATTCTAGCACTGAGTAGGCATGTACAGATCGCTTCTGGGACCCCAAAATATTGAATTTTCGGGTGTTTTGAGCATGAATTTGAGATATAAACGGGTACAGAAGATACATGCACTAATTGACTTTGGGCACCTAAAATATCGATTTTTAGCATGTTTTGAGCCTATATTTTGAAAATATTCTAGCACTGAGTAGGCATGTACAGATCGCTTCTGGGACCCCAAAATATCGAATTTTCGGGTGTTTTGAGCCTGAATCCGAGATATAAACGGGTACTGAAGATGCATGAACATATCGACTTTTGGAGACCTAAAATATCGATTTTGAGCATGTTTTGAGCCTATATTTTGAAAACATTCTAGCACTGAGTAGGCATGTACAGATCGCTTCTGGGACCCCAAAATATCGAATTTTCGGGTGTTTAGGGCCAGAATTTGAGATATAAACGGGTACAGAAGATGCATGCACATATCGACTTTTGGGCACCTAAAAGATCGATTTTCAGTATGTTTTTGGCCTGTATTTTGAAAATACTCTAACACGGAGTAGGCATGTACAGATCGCTTCTGGGACCCCTAAATATCGAAGTTTCGGGTGTTTGGGAATGAATTTGAGATATCGACTTTTGGGCACCTAAAATATCGATTTTTAGCATGTTTTGAACCTATATTTTGAAAACATTCTAGCACTGAGTAGGCATGTACAGATCGCTTCTGGGACCCCAAAATATCGATTTTTCGGGTGTTTTGAGCCTGAATTTGAGATATAAACGAGTATAGAAGATGCATACACATATTGACTTTGGGCACCAAAAATATCGATTTTCAGCATGTTTTGAGCCTGAATTTTGAAAACACTCTAACACGGAGTAGGCATGTACAGATCGCTTCTGGGGCCCCTAAATATCGAGTTTCGGGTGTTTGGGGACTGAATTTGAGATATCAACATTTTGGCACTTAAATATCGATTTTTAGCATGTTTTTAGCCTATATTTTGAAAATATTCTAGCACTGAGTAGGCATGTACAGATTGCTTCTGGGACCCCAAAATATTGAATTTTCGGGTGTTTTGAGCCTGAATTTGAGATATAAACGGGTACAGAAGATGCATACACATATCGACTTTTGGGCACCTAAAATATCGATTTTCAGTATGTTTTTGGCCTGTATTTTGAAAATACTCTAACACGGAGTAGGCATGTACAGATCGCTTCTGATACCCCTAAATATCTAAGTTTCGGGTGTTTTGGGACTGAATTTTAGATATCGACTTTTTGGCACCTAAAATATCGATTTTTAGCATGTTTTTAACCTATATTTTGAAAATATTCTAGCACTGAGTAGGCATGTACAGATTGCTTCTATGACCCCAAAATATTGAATTTTCGGGTGTTTTGAGCCTGAATTTGAGATATAAACGGGTACAGAAGATACATGCACATATTGACTTTGGCCATCTAAAATATCGATTTTCAGCATGTTTTGGGCATGTATTTTGAAAATACTCTAACACGGAGTAGGCATGTACAGATCGCTACTGGGACCCCAAAATATCGAATTTTCGAGTGTTTTGAGCCTGAATTTGAGATATAAACGGGTACTGAAGATGCATGCACATATCGACTTTTTGGCACCTAAAACATCGATTTTGAGCATGTTTTGGGCCGGTATTTTGAAAATACTCTAACACGGAGTAGGCATGTACAGATCGCTTCTGGGACCCCTAAATATCGAATTTTCGGGTGTTTTGGGCCTTAATTTGAGATATCGACTTTTTATCACCTAAAATATCGATTTTTAGTATGTTTTTGGCCTGTATTTTGAAAATACTCTAACACGGAGTAGGCATGTACAGATCGCTTCTGGGACCCCTAAATATCGAATTTTCTTGTGTTTTGGGACTGAATTTGAGATATCGACTTTTTGGCACCTAAAAGATCGATTTTTAGCATGTTTTTAGCCTATATTTTGAAAATATTCTAGCACAGAGTAGGCATGTACAGATTGCTTCTGGGACCCCAAAATATTGAATTTTCGGGTGTTTTGAGCATGAATTTGAGATATAAACGGGTACAGAAGATACATGCACTAATTGATTTTGGGCACCTAAAATATCGATTTTTAGCATGTTTTGAGCCTATATTTTGAAAATATTCTAGCACTGAGTAGGCATGTACAGATCGCTTCTGGGACCCCAAAATATCGAATTTTCGGGTGTTTTGAGCCTGAATCCGAGATATAAACGGGTACTGAAGATGCATGAACATATCGACTTTTGGAGACCTAAAATATCGATTTTGAGCATGTTTTGAGCCTATATTTTGAAAATATTCTACCACTGAGTAGGCATGTAAAGATTGCTTCTAGGACCCCAAAATATTGAATTTTCGGGTGTTTTGAGCCTGAATTTGAGATATAAACGGGTACAGAAGATACATGCACATATTGACTTTGGGCATCTAAAATATCGATTTTCAGCATGTTTTGGGCATGTATTTTGAAAATACTCTAACACGGAGTAGGCATGTACAGATCGCTACTGGGACCCCAAAATATCGAATTTTCGGGTGTTTAGGGCTAGAATTTGAGATATAAACGGGTACAGAAGATGCATGCACATATCGACTTTGGGCACCAAAAATATCGATTTTCAGCATGTTTTGGGCCTGAATTTTGAAAATACTCTAACACGGAGTAGGAATGCATAGATCGCTTCTGGGGCCCCAAAATATCGAATTTTCGGGTGTTTTGTGCCTTAATTTGAGATATCGACTCTTTATCACCTAAAATGTCGATTTTTAGTATGTTTTTGGCCTGTATTTTGAAAATACTCTAACACGGAGTAGGCATGTACAGATCGCTTCTGGGACCTCTAAATATCGAATTTTCGGGTGTTTTGGGACTGAATTTGAGATATAAACGGGTACAGAATATGCATGCACATATCGACTTTTGGGCACCTAAAAGATCGATTTTCAGTATGTTTTTGACCTGTATTTTGAAAATACTCTAACACGGAGTAGACATGTACAGATCGCTTCTGGGACCCCTAAATATCGAATTTTCGGGTGTTTTGGGACTGAATTAGAGATATCGACTTTTTCGCACCTAAAATATCGATTTTTAGCATGTTTTTAGCCTATATTTTGATAATATTCTAGCACTGAGTAGGCATGTACAGATCACTTCTGGGACCCCAAAAAAACCGAAATTTCGGGTGTTTTGAGCCAGAAAATGAGATATAAACAGGTAGAGAAGATACATGCACATATTGACTTTGGGCACCAAAAATATCGATTTTCAGCATGTTTTGGGCCTGAATTTTGAAAATACTCTAACACGGAGTAGGAATGCATAGATCGCTTCTGGGGCCCCAAAATATCGAATTTTCGGGTGTTTGGGGACTGAATTTGAGATATCATCTTTTTGGCACCTAAAATATCGATTTTTAGCATGTTTTTTGCCTATATTTTGAAAATATTCTAGCACTGAGTAGGCATGTACAGATTGCTTCTGGGACCCCAAAATATTGAATTTTCGGGTGTTTTGAGCCTGAATTTGAGATATAAACGGGTACAGAAGATGCATGCACATATCGACTTTTGGGCACCTAAAATATCGATTTTGAGCATGTTTTCGGCCTGAATTTTGATAATACTCTAACACGGAGTAGGCATGTATAGATCGCTTCTGGGACCCCAAAATATCGAATTTTCGAGTGTTTAGGGCCACAATTTGAGATATAAACGGGTACAGAAGATGCATGCACATATCGACTTTTGGGCACCTAAAAGATCGATTTTCAGTATGTTTTTGGCCCGTATTTTGAAAATACTCTAACACGGAGTAGGCATGTACAGATCGCTTCTGAGACCCCTAAATATCGAAGTTTCGGGTGATTTGGGACTGAATTAGAGATATCGAATTTTTGGCACTTAAAATATCGATTTTTAGCATGTTTTTAGCCTATATTTTGAAAATATTCTAGCACTGAGTAGGCATGTACAGATCGCTTCTGGGACCCCTAAATATCGAATTTTCGGGTGTTTTGGGCCTTTATTCGAGATATCGACTTTTTGGCACCTAAAAAAACGATTTTTAGCATGTTTTTAGCCTATATTTTGAAAATATTCTAGCACTGAGTAGGCATGTACAGATTGCTTCTGGGACCCCAAAATATTGAATTTTCGGGTGTTTAGGGCCAAAATTTGAGATATAAACGGGTACAGAATATGCATGCACATATCGACTTTTGGGCACCTAAAATATCGATTTTCAGTATGTTTTTGGCCTGTATTTTGAAAATACTCTAACACGGAGTAGGCATGTACAGATCGCTTCTGGGACCCCTAAATATCGAATTTTCGGGTGTTTTGGGACTGAATTTGAGATATCGACTTTTTGGCACCTAAAATATCGATTTTTAGCATGTTTTTAGCCTATATTTTGATAATATTCTAGCACTGAGTAGGCATGTACAGATTGCTTCTGGGACCCCAAAATATTGAATTATCGGGTGTTTTGAGCCTGAATTTAAGATATAAACGGGTACAGAAGATACATGCACAAATTGAATTTGGGCAACTAAAATATCGATTTTCAGCATGTTTTGGCACTGTATTTTGAAAATACTCTAACACGGAGTAGGCATGTACAGATCGCTTCTGGGACCTCTAAAATATCGAATTTTCGGGTGTTTTGAGCCTGAATTTGAGATATAAACGGGTACTGAAGATGCATGCACATATCGACTTTTGAGCTCCTAAAACATCGATTTTGAGCATGTTTTGGGCCTGTATTTTGAAAATACTCTAACACGGTGTAGGCATGTACAGATAACTTCTGGGACCCCTAAATATCGAAGTTTCGGGTGTTTGGGAATGAATTTGAGATATCGACTTTTGGGCACCTAAAATATCGATTTTTAGCATGTTTTGAGCCTATATTTTGAAAACATTCTAGCACTGAGTAGGCATGTATAGATCGCTTCTGGGACACCAAAATATCGAATTTTCGGGTGTTTTGAGCCTGAATTTGAGATATAAACGAGTATAGAAGATGCATACACATATTGACTTTGGGCACCAAAAATATCGATTTTCAGCATGTTTTGGGCCTGAATTTTGAAAACACTCTAACACGGAGTAGGCATGTACAGATCGCTTCTGGGGCCCCTAAATATCGAATTTTCGGGTGTTTGGGGACTGAATTTATGATATTAACTTTTTGGCACCTAAAATATCGATTTTTAGCATGTTTTTAGCCTATATTATAAAAATATTCTAGCACTGAGAAGGCATGTACAGATTGCTTCTGGGACCCCAAAAAATTGAATTTTCGGGTGTTTTGAGCCTGAATTTGAGATATAAACGGGTACAGAAGATGCATGCACATATCGACTTTTGGGCACCTAAAATATCAATTTTGAGCATGTTTTGAGCCTATATTTTGAAAACATTCTAGCACTGAGTAGGCATGTACAGATCGCTTCTGGGACCCCAAAATATCGAATTTTCGGGATTTTTGAGCCTGAATTTGCGATATAAACGAGTATAGAAGATGCATGCACATATCGACTTTTGGGCACCAAAAATATCGATTTTCAGCATGTTTTGGGCCTGTATTTTGAAAATACTCTAACAAGGAGTAGGCATGTACAGATTACTTCTGGGACCCCAAAATATCGAATTTTCGGGTGTTTAGGGCCAGAATTTGAGATATAAACGGGTACAGAAGATGCATGCACATATCGACTTCTGGGCACCTAAAAGATCGATTTTCAGTATGTTTTTGGCCTGTATTTTGAAAATACTCTAAAACGGAGTAGGCATGTACAGATCGCTTCTGAGACCCCTAAATATCTAAGTTTCGGGTGTTTTGGGACTGAATTTTAGATATCGACTTTTTGGCACCTAAAATATCGAT
This sequence comes from Petrolisthes cinctipes, assembly GCA_033782935.1. Taxonomy (NCBI): domain Eukaryota; kingdom Metazoa; phylum Arthropoda; class Malacostraca; order Decapoda; family Porcellanidae; genus Petrolisthes; species Petrolisthes cinctipes. The sequence continues at coordinate 3,200,656 of JAWQEG010000486.1, forward strand.
TTTTAGCATGTTTTTAACCTATATTTTGAAAATATTCTAGCACTGAGTAGGCATGTACAGATTGCTTCTATGACCCCAAAATATTGAATTTTCGGGTGTTTTGAGCCTGAATTTGAGATATAAACGGGTACAGAAGATACATGCACATAATGACTTTGGCCATCTAAAATATCGATTTTCAGCATGTTTTGGGCATGTATTTTGAAAATACTCTAACACGGAGTAGGCATGTACAGATCGCTACTGAGACCCCAAAATATCGAATTTTCGAGTGTTTTGAGCCTGAATTTGAGATATAAACGGGTACTGAAGATGCATGCACATATCGACTTTTTGGCACCTAAAACATCGATTTTGAGCATGTTTTGGGCCGGTATTTTGAAAATACTCTAACACGGAGTAGGAATGTACAGATCGCTTCTGGGACCCCTAAATATCGAATTTTCGGGTGTTTTGGGCCTTAATTTGAGATATCGACTTTTAATCACCTAAAATATCGATTTTTAGTATGTTTTTGGCCTGTATTTTGAAAATACTCTAACACGGAGTAGGCATGTACAGATCGCTTCTGGGACCCCTAAATATCGAATTTTCTTGTGTTTTGGGACTGAATTTGAGATATCGACTTTTTGGCACCTAAAAGATCGATTTTTAGCATGTTTTTAGCCTATATTTTGAAAATATTCTAGCACAGAGTAGGCATGTACAGATTGCTTCTGGGACCCCAAAATATTGAATTTTCGGGTGTTTTGAGCATGAATTTGAGATATAAACGGGTACAGAAGATACATGCACTAATTGACTTTGGGCACCTAAAATATCGATTTTTAGCATGTTTTGAGCCTATATTTTGAAAATATTCTAGCACTGAGTAGGCATGTACAGATCGCTTCTGGGACCCCAAAATATCGAATTTTCGGGTGTTTTGAGCCTGAATCCGAGATATAAACGGGTACTGAAGATGCATGAACATATCGACTTTTGGAGACCTAAAATATCGATTTTGAGCATGTTTTGAGCCTATATTTTGAAAACATTCTAGCACTGAGTAGGCATGTACAGATCGCTTCTGGGACCCCAAAATATCGAATTTTCGGGTGTTTTGAGCGTGAATTTGAGATATAAACGAGTATAGAAGATGCATGCACATATCGACTTTTGTGCGCCAAAAATATCGATTTTCAGCATGTTTTGGGCCTGAATTTTGAAAATACTCTAACACGAAGTAGGCATGTACAGATCGCTTCTGGGACCCCAAAATATCGAATTTTCGGGTGTTTAGGGCCAGAATTTGAGATATAAACGGGTACAGAAGATGCATGCACATATCGACTTTTGGGCACCTAAAAGATCGATTTTCAGTATGTTTTTGGCCTGTATTTTGAAAATACTCTAACACGGAGTAGGCATGTACAGATCGCTTCTGGGACCCCTAAATATCGAAGTTTCGCGTGTTTGGGAATGAATTTGAGATATCGACTTTTGGGCACCTAAAATATCGATTTTTAGCATGTTTTGAACCTATATTTTGAAAACATTCTAGCACTGAGTAGGCATGTACAGATCGCTTCTGGGACCCCAAAATATCGATTTTTCGGGTGTTTTGAGCCTGAATTTGAGATATAAACGAGTATAGAAGATGCATACACATATTGACTTTGGGCACCAAAAATATCGATTTTCAGCATGTTTTGAGCCTGAATTTTGAAAACACTCTAACACGGAGTAGGCATGTACAGATCGCTTCTGGGGCCCCTAAATATCGAGTTTCGGGTGTTTGGGGACTGAATTTGAGATATCAACATTTTGGCACTTAAATATCGATTTTTAGCATGTTTTTAGCCTATATTTTGAAAATATTCTAGCACTGAGTAGGCATGTACAGATTGCTTCTGGGACCCCAAAATATTGAATTTTCGGGTGTTTTGAGCCTGAATTTGAGATATAAACGGGTACAGAAGATGCATACACATATCGACTTTTGGGCACCTAAAATATCGATTTTCAGTATGTTTTTGGCCTGTATTTTGAAAATACTCTAACACGGAGTAGGCATGTACAGATCGCTTCTGAGACCCCTAAATATCTAAGTTTCGGGTGTTTTGGGACTGAATTTTAGATATCGACTTTTTGGCACCTAAAATATCGATTTTTAGCATGTTTTTAACCTATATTTTGAAAATATTCTAGCACTGAGTAGGCATGTACAGATTGCTTCTATGACCCCAAAATATTGAATTTTCGGGTGTTTTGAGCCTGAATTTGAGATATAAACGGGTACAGAAGATACATGCACATATTGACTTTGGCCATCTAAAATATCGATTTTCAGCATGTTTTGGGCATGTATTTTGAAAATACTCTAACACGGAGTAGGCATGTACAGATCGCTACTGGGGCCCCAAAATATCGAATTTTCGAGTTTTTTGAGCCTGAATTTGAGATATAAACGGGTACTGAAGATGCATGCACATATCGACTTTTTGGCACCTAAAACATCGATTTTGAGCATGTTTTGGGCCGGTATTTTGAAAATACTCTAACACGGAGTAGGCATGTACAGATCGCTTCTGGGACCCCTAAATATCGAATTTTCGGGTGTTTTGGGCCTTAATTTGAGATATTGACTTTTTATCACCTAAAATATCGATTTTTAGTATGTTTTTGGCCTGTATTTTGAAAATACTCTAACACGGAGTAGGCATGTACAGATCGCTTCTGGGACCCCTAAATATCGAATTTTCTTGTGTTTTGGGACTGAATTTGAGATATCGACTTTTTGGCACCTAAAAGATCGATTTTTAGCATGTTTTGAGCCTATATTTTGAAAACATTCTAGCACTGAGTAGTCATGTACAGATCGCTTCTGGGACCCCAAAATATTGAATTTTCGGGTGTTTTGAGCCTGAATTTGAGATATAAACGAGTATAGAAGATGCATACACATATTGACTTTGGGCACCAAAAATATCGATTTTCAGCATGTTTTTGGCCTGTATTTTGAAAATACTCTAACACGGAGTAGGCATGTACAGATCGCTTCTGAGACCCCTAAATATCGAAGTTTCGGGTGTTTTGGGACTGAATTTGAGATATCGACTTTTTGGCACCTAAAATATCGATTTTGAGCATGTTTTGAGCCTATATTTTGAAAACATTCTAGCACTGAGTAGTCATGTACAGATCGCTTCTGGGACCACAAAATATCGAATTTTCGGGTGTTTTGAGCCTGAATTTGAGATATAAACGAGTATAGAAGATGCATACACATATTGACTTTGGGCACCAAAAATATCGATTTTCAGCATGTTTTTGGCCTGTATTTTGAAAATACTCTAACACGGAGTAGGCATGTACAGATCGCTTCTGAGACCCCTAAATATCGAAGTTTCGGGTGTTTTGGGACTGAATTTGAGATATCGACTTTTGGGCACCTAAAATATCGATTTTCAGCATGTTTTGGGCCTGAATTTTGAAAATACTCTAACACGAAGTAGGCATGTACAGATCGCTTCTGGGATCCCAAAATATCGAATTTTCGGGTGTTTAGGGCCAGAATTTGAGATATAAACGGGTACAGAAGATGCATGCACATATCGACTTTTGGGCACCTAAAAGATCGATTTTCAGTATGTTTTTGGTCTGTATTTTGAAAATACTCTAACACGGAGTAGGCATGTACAGATCGCTTCTGGGACCCCTAAATATCGAAGTTTCGGGTGTTTGGGAATGAATTTGAGATATCGACTTTTGGGCACCTAAAATATCGATTTTTAGCATGTTTTGAACCTATATTTTGAAAACATTCTAGCACTGAGTAGGCATGTACAGATCGCTTCTGTGACCCCAAAATATCGAATTTTCGGGTGTTTTGAGCCTGAATTTGAGATATAAACGAGTATAGAAGATGCGTACACATATTGACTTTGGGCACCAAAAATATCGATTTTCAGCATGTTTTGAGCCTGAATTTTGAAAACACTCTAACACGGAGTAGGCATGTACAGATCGCTTCTGGGGCCCCTAAATATCGAATTTTCGGTTGTTTGGGGACTGAATTTATGATATCAACTTTTTGGCACCTAAAATATCGATTTTTATCATGTTTTTAGCCTATATTTTGAAAATATTCTAGCACTGAGTAGGCATGTACAGATAGCTTCTGGGACCCCAAAATATCGAATTTTCGGGTGTTTTGAGCCTGAATTTGCGATATAAACGAGTATAGAAGATGCATGCACATATCGACTTTTGGGTACCAAAAATATCGATTTTCAGCATGTTTTGGGCCTGTATTTTGAAAATACTCTAACACGGAGTAGGCATGTACAGATCGCTTCTGGGACCCCAAAATATCGAATTTTCGGGTGTTTAGGGCCAGAATTTGAGATATAAACGTGTACAGAAGATGCATGCACATATCGACTTCTGGGCACCTAAAAGACTGATTTTCAGAATGTTTTTGGCCTGTATTTTGGAAATACTCTAACACGGAGTAGGCATGTACAGATCGCTTCTGAGACCCCTAAATATCTAAGTTTCGGGTGTTTTGGGACTGAATTAGAGATATCGACTTTTTGGCACCTAAAATATCGATTTTGAGCATGTTTTGAGCCTATATTTTGAAAACATTCTAGCACTGAGTAGGCATGTACAGATCGCTTCTGGGACCACAAAATATCGAATTTTCGGGTGTTTTGAGCCTGAATTTGAGATATAAACGAGTATAGAAGATGCATACACATATTGACTTTGGGCACCAAAAATATCGATTTTCAGCATGTTTTTGGCCTGTATTTTGAAAATACTCTAACACTGAGTAGGCATGTACAGATCGCTTCTGAGACCCCTAAATATCGAAGTTTCGGGTGTTTTGGGACTGAATTTGAGATATCGACTTTTGGGCACCTAAAATATCGATTTTTAGCATGTTTTTAGCCTATATTTTAAAAACATTCTAGCACTGAGTAGGCATGTACAGATTGCTTCTGGGACCCCAAAATATCGATTTTTCGGGTGGTTTGAGCCTGAATTTGAGATATAAACGAATATAGAAGATGCATACACATATTGACTTTGGGCACCAAAAATATCGATTTTCAGCATGTTTTGGGCCTGAATTTTGAAAATACTCTAACACGGAGTAGGCATGTACAGATCGCTTCTGGGGCCCCTAAATATCGAGTTTTCGGGTGTTTGGGGACTGAATTTGAGATATCAACTTTTTGGAACCTAAAATATCGATTTTTAGTATGTTTTTAGCCTATATTTTGAAAATATTCTAGCACTGAGTAGGCATGTACAGATTGCTTCTGGGACCCCAAAATATTGAATTTTCGGGTGTTTTGAGCCTGAATTTGAGATATAAACGGGTACAGAAGATGCATGCACATATCGACTTTTGGGCACCTAAAATATCGATTTTGAGCATGTTTTGAGCCTATATTTTGAAAACATTCTAGCACTGAGTAGGCATGTACAGATCGCTTCTGGGACCCCAAAATATCGAATTTTCGGGTGTTTTGAGCCTGAATTTGAGATATAAACGAGTATAGAAGATGCATGCACATATCGACTTTTGTGCGCCAAAAATATCGATTTTCAGCATGTTTTGGGCCTGAATTTTGAAAATACTCTAACACGAAGTAGGCATGTATAGATCGCTTCTGGGACCCCAAAATATCGAATTTTCGGGTGTTTAGGGCCAGAATTTGAGATATAAACGGGATTAGAAGATGCATACACATATCGACTTTTGGGCACCTAAAAGATCGATTTTCAGTATGTTTTTGGCCTGTATTTTGAAAATACTCTAACACGGAGTAGGCATGTATAGACCGCTTCTGGGACCCCTAAATATCGAAGTTTCGGGTGTTTGGGAATGAATTTGAGATATCGACTTTTGGGCACCTAAAATATCGATTTTTAGCATGTTTTGAGCCTATATTTTGAAAACATTCTAGCACTGAGTAGGCATGTACAGATCGCTTCTGTGACCCCAAAATATCGAATTTTCGGGTGTTTTGAGCCTGAATTTGAGATATAAACGAGTATAGAAGATGCGTACACATATTGACTTTGGGCACCATAAATATCGGTTTTCAGCATGTTTTGAGCCTGAATTTTGAAAACACTCTAACACGGAGTAGGCATGTACAGATCGCTTCTGGGGCCCCTAAATATCGAATTTTCGGGTGTTTGGGGACTGAATTTATAATATCAACTTTTTGGCACCTAAAATATCGATTTTTAGCATGTTTTTAGCCTATATTTTGAAAATATTCTAGCACTGAGTAGGCATGTACATATTGCTTCTGGGACCTCAAAATATTGAATTTTCGGGTGTTTTGAGCCTGAATTTGTGATATAAACGGGTACAGAAGATGCATGCACATATCGACTTTTGGGCACCTAAAATATCGATTTTGAGCATGTTTTGAGCCTATATTTTGAAAACATTCTAGCACTGAGTAGGCATGTACAGATCGCTTCTGGGACCCCAAAATATCGAATTTTCGGGTGTTTTGAGCCTGAATTTGCGATATAAACGAGTATAAAAGATGCATGCACATATCGACTTTTGGGCACCAAAAATATCGATTTTCAGCATGTTTTGGGCCTGTATTTTGAAAATACTCTAACACGGAGTAGGCATGTACAGATCGCTTCTGGGACCCCAAAATATCGAATTTTCGGGTGTTTAGGGCCAGAATTTGAGATATAAACGTGTACAGAAGATGCATGCACATATCGACTTCTGGGCACCTAAAAGATCGATTTTCAGTATGTTTTTGGCCTGTATTTTAGAAATACTCTAACACGGAGTAGGCATGTACAGATTGCCTCTGAGACCCCTAAATATCGAAGTTTCGGGTGTTTTGGGACTGAATTTGAGATATCGACTTTTTGGCACCTAAAATATCGATTTTGAGCATGTTTTGAGCCTATATTTTGAAAACATTCTAGCACTGAGTAGGCATGTACAGATCGCTTCTGTGACCACAAAATATCGAATTTTCGGGTGTTTTGAGCCTGAATTTGAGATATAAACGAGTATAGAAGATGCATACACATATTGACTTTGGGCACCAAAAATATCGATTTTCAGCATGTTTTTGGCCTGTATTTTGAAAATACTCTAACACGGAGTAGGCATGTACAGATTGCTTCTGGGACCCCTAAATATCGATGTTTCGGGTGTTTGGGAATGAATTTGAGATATCGACTTTTGGGCACCTAAAATATCGATTTTTAGCATGTTTTGAGCATATATTTTGAAAACATTCTAGCACTGAGTAGGCATGTACAGATCGCTTCTGTGACCCCAAAATATCGAATTTTCGGGTGTTTTGAGCCTGAATTTGAGATATAAACGAGTATAGAAGATGCGTACACATATTGACTTTGGCACCAAAAATATCGATTTTCAGCATGTTTTGAGCCTGAATTTTGAAAACACTCTAACACGGAGTAGGCATGTACAGATCGCTTCTGGGGCCCCTAAATATCGAATTTTCGGGTGTTTGGGGACTGAATTTATGATATCAACTTTTTGGCACCTAAAATATCGATTTTTAGCATGTTTTTAGCCTATATTTTGAAAATATTCTGGCACTGTGTAGGCATGTACAGATTGCTTCTGGGACCCCAAAATATTGAATTTTCGGGTTTTTTGAGCCTGAATTTGAGATATAAACGGGTACAGAAGATGCATGCACATATCGACTTTTGGGCACCTAAAATATCGATTTTGAGCATGTTTTGAGCCTATATTTTGAAAACATTCTAGCACTGAGTAGGTATGTACAGATCGCTTCTGGCACCCCAAAATATCGAATTTTCGGGTGTTTTGAGCCTGAATTTGCGATATAAACGAGTATAGAAGATGCATGCACATATCGACTTTTGGGCACCAAAAATATCGATTTTTAGCATGTTTTGGGCCTGTAATTTGAAAATACTCTAACAAGGAGTAGGCATGTACAGATCGCTTCTGGGACCCAAAAATATCGAATTTTCGGGTGTTTTTGGCCAGAATTTGAGATATAAACGTGTACAGAAGATGCATGCACATATCGACTTCTGGGCACCTAAAAGATCGATTTTCAGTATGTTTTTTGCCTGTATTTTGGAAATACTCTAACACGGAGTAGGCATGTACAGATCACTTCTGAGACCCCTAAATATCGAAGTTTCGGGTGTTTTGGGACTGAATTTGAGATATCGACTTTTTGGCACCTAAAATATCGATTTTGAGCATGTTTTGAGCCTATATTTTGAAAACATTCTAGCACTGAGTAGGCATGTACAGATCGCTTCTGGGACCACAAAATATCGAATTTTCGGGTGGTTTGAGCCTGAATTTGAGATATAAACGAGTATAGAAGATGCATACACATATTGACTTTGGGCACCAAAAATATCGATTTTCAGCATGTTTTTGGCCTGTATTTTGAAAATACTCTAACACGGAGTAGGCATGTACAGATTGCTTCTGGGACCTCTAAATATCGATGTTTCGGGTGTTTGGGAATGAATTTGAGATATCGACTTTTGGGCACCTAAAATATCGATTTTTAGCATGTTTTGAGCCTGTATTTTGAAAACATTCTAGCACTGAGTAGGCATGTACAGATCGCTTCTGTGACCCCAAAATATCGAATTTTCGGGTGTTTTGAGCCTGAATTTGAGATATAAACGAGTATAGAAGATGCGTACACATATTGACTTTGGCACCAAAAATATCGATTTTCAGCATGTTTTGAGCCTGAATTTTGAAAACACTCTAACACGGAGTAGGCATGTACAGATCGCTTCTGGGGCCCCTAAATATCGAATTTTCGGGTGTTTGGGGACTGAATTTATGATATCAACTTTTTGGCACCTAAAATATCGATTTTTAGCATGTTTTTAGCCTATATTTTGAAAATATTCTAGCACTGAGTAGGCATGTACAGATTGCTTCTGGGACCCCAAAATATTGAATTTTCGGGTTTTTTGAGCCTGAATTTGAGATATAAACGGGTACAGAAGATGCATGCACATATCGACTTTTGGGCACCTAAAATATCGATTTTGAGCATGTTTTGAGCCTATATTTTGAAAACATTCTAGCACTGAGTAGGCATGTACAGATCGCTTCTGGGACCCCTAAATATCGAAATTTCGGGTGTTTTGAGCCTGAAATTGATATATAAACGGGTACTGAAGATGCATGAACATATCGACTTTTGGGCACCTAAAACATCGATTTTGAGCATGTTTTTGGCCTGTATTTTGAAAATACTCTAACACGGAGTAGGCATGTACAGATCGCTTCTGGGACCCCAAAATATCGAATTTTCGGGTGTTTTGAGCTTAAATTTGAGATATAAACGAGTACAGAAGATGCAACACATATCGACTTTTGGGCATCTAAAATATCGATTTTGAGCATGTTTTGAGCCTATATTCTAGCACTGATCGCTTCTGGGACCCAAAAATATCGAATTTTCGGGTGTTTAGGGCCAGAATTTGAGATATAAACGGGTACAGAAGATGCATGCACATATCGACTTTTGGGCACCTAAAAGATCGATTTTCAGTATGTTTTTGGCCTGTATTTTGAAAATACTCAAACACGGAGTAGGCATGTACAGATCGCTTCTGGGACCCCTAAATATCGAATTTTCGGGTATTTTGGGACTGAATTTGAGATATCGACTTTTTGGCTCCTAAAATATCGATTTTTAGCATGTTTTTAGCCAATATTTTGATAATATTCTAGCACTGACTAGGCATGTACAGATTGCATCTCGGACCCCAAAATATTGAATTTTCGGGTGTTTTGAGCCTGAATTTAAGATATAAACGGGTACAGAAGATACATGCACATATTGACTTTGGGCAACTAAAATATCGATTTTCAGGATGTTTTGGCCCTGTATTTTGAAAATACTCTAACACGGAGTAGGCATGTACAGATCGCTTCTGGGACCCCTAAAATATCGAATTTTCGGGTGTTTTGAGCCTGAATTTGAGATATAAACGGGTACTGAAGATGCATGCACATATAAACGGGTACAGAAGATGCATCCTCATATCGACTTTTGGGCACCTAAAAGATCGATTTTCAGTATGTTTTGGGCCTGTATATTGAAAATACTCTAACACGGAGGAGGCATTTACAGATCGCTTCAGGGACCCCAAAATATCGAATTTTTGGGTGTTTTGGGCCTTATTTTGAGATATCGACTTTGGGCACCTAAAATATCGGTTTGTAGCATGTTTTGGGTCTGTATTTTGAAAATATTCTAGCACTGAGTAGGCATGTACAGATCGATTCTGGGACCCCAAAATATCCAATTTTCGGGTGTTTTGAGCATGAATTTGAGATATAAACGGGTACAGAAGATGTATCCACATATCAACTTTTGGTCACCTAAAATATCGATTTTGAGCATGTTTTGGGCCTGTATTTTGAAAATACTCTAACTAGGAGTAGGCATGTACAGATCGCTTCTGGGACCCAAAAATATCGAATTTTCGGGTGTTTTGAGCCTGAATTTGAGATATAAACGGGTACAGAAGATGCATGCACATTTCGACTTTGGACACTTAAAATATCGAATTTTAGCATGTTTTGAGCCTATATTTTGAAAACATTCTAGCACTGACTAGACATGTACAGATCGCTTCTGGGACCCATAATTATCGAATTTTCGGGAGTTTTGAGGTTAAATTTGAGATATAAACGAGTACAGAAGATGCATGCACATGTTGACTTTGGGTACCTAAAATATCGATTTTCAGTATGTTTTGGGCCTGTATTTTGAAAATACTCTAACACGGAGTAGGCATGTACAGTTCGCTTCTGGGACCCCAAAATATCGAATTTTCGGGTGTTTTGGGACTGAATTTGAGATATCGACTTTTTGGCACATAAAATATCGATTTTGAGCATGTTTTGAGCCTATATTTTGAAAACATTCTAGCACTGAGTAGGCATGTACAGATCGCTTCTGGGACCACAAAATATCGAATTTTCGTATGTTTTGAGCCTGAATTTGAGATATAAACGAGTATAGAAGATACATACACATATTGACTTTGGGCACCAAAAATATCGATTTTCAGCATGTTTTGGGCCTGAATTTTGAAAATACTCTAACACGGAGTAGGCATGTACAGATCGCTTCTGGGGCCCCTAAATATCGAATTTTCGGGTTTAGGGGGACTGAATTTGAGATATCAACTTTTTGGCACCTAAAATATCGATTTTTAGCATGTTTTTAGCCTATATTTTGAAAATATTCTAGCACTGAGTAGGCATGTACAGATTGCTTCTGGGACCCCAAAATATTGAATTTTCAGGTGTTTTGAGCCTGAATTTGAGATATAAACGGGTACAGAAGATGCATGCACATATCGACTTTTGGGCACCTAAAATATCGATTTTGAGCATGTTTTGGGCCTGAATTTTGAAAATACTCTAACTCGGAGTAGGCATGTACAGATCGCTTCTGGGACCCAAAAATATCGAATTTTCGGGTGTTTAGGGCCAGAATTTGAGATCTAAACGGGTACAGAAGATGCATGCACATATCGACTTTTGGGCACCTAAAAGATCGATTTTCAGTATGCTTTTGGCCTGTATTTTGAAAATACTCTAACACGGAGTAGGCATGTACAGATCGCTTCTGAGACCCCTAAATATCGAAGTTTCGGGTGCTTTGGGACTGAATTAGAGATATCGACTTTTTGGCACTTAAAATATCGATTTTTAGCATGTTTTTAGCCTATATTTTGAAAATATTCTAGCACTGAGTAGGCATGTACAGATCGCTTCTGCGACCCCTAAATATCGAATTTTCAGGTGTTTTGGGCCTTATTTGAGATATCGACTTTTTGGCACCTAAAATATCGATTTTTAGCATGTTTTTAGCCTATATTTTGAAAATATTCTAGCACTGAGAAGGCATGTACAGATTGCTTCTGGGACCCCAAAATATTGAATTTTCGGGTGTTTAGGGCCAGAATTTGAGATATAAACGGGTACAGAATATGCATGCACATATCAACTTTTGGGCACCTAAAAGATCGATTTTCAGTATGTTTTTGGCCTGTATTTTGAAAATACTCTAACACGGAGTAGGCATGTACAGATAGCTTCTGGGACCCCTAAATATCGAATTTTCGGTAGTTTTGGGACTGAATTTGAGATATCGACTTTTTGGCACCTAAAATATCGATTTTTAGCATGTTTTTAACCTATATTTTGATAATATTCTAGCACTGAGTAGGCATGTACAGATTGCTTCTCGGACCCCAAAATATTGAATTATCGGGTGTTTTGAGCCTGAATTTAAGATATAAATGGGTACAGAAGATACATGCACATATTGAATTTGGGCAACTAAAATATCGATTTTCAGCATGTTTTTAGCCTATATTTTGAAAATATTCTAGCACTGAGTAGGCATGTACAGATTGTTTGTGGGACCCCAAAATATTGAATTTTCGGGTGTTTTGAGCCTGAATATGAGATATAAACGGGTACAGAAGATGCATGCACATATCGACTTTTGGGCACCTAAAATATCGATTTTGAACATGTTTTGAGCCTATATTTTGAAAACATTCTAGCACTGAGTAGGCATGTACAGATCGCTTCTGGGACCCCAAAATATCGAATTTTCGGGTGTTTTGAGCCTGAATTTGAGATATAAACGAGTATAGAAGATGCATACACATATTGCCTTAGGGAACCAAAAATATCGATTTTCAGCATGTTTTGGGCCATAATTTTGAAAATACTCTAACACGGAGTAAGCATGTACAGATCGCTTCTGGGACCCCTAAATATCGAAGTTTCGGGTGTTTGGGGACTGAATTTGAGATATCAACTTTTTGGAACCTAAAATATCAATTTTTAGCATGTTTTTAGCCTATATTTTGAAAATATTCTAGCACTGAGTAGGCATGTACAGATTGCTTCTGGGACCCCAAAATATTGAATTTTCGGGTGTTTTGAGCCTGAATTTGAGATATAAACGGGTACAGAAGATGCATGCATATATCGACTTTTGGGCACCTAAAATATCGATTTTGAGCATGTTTTGAGCCTATATTTTGAAAACATTCTAGCACTGAGTAGGCATGTACAGATCGCTTCTGGGACCCCTAAATATCGAAATTTCGGGTGTTTTGAGCCTGAATTTGAGATATAAACGGGTACTGAAGATGCATGAACATATCGACTTTTGGGCACCTAAAACATCGATTTTGAGCATGTTTTTGGCCTGTATTTTGAAAATACTCTAACACGGAGTAGGCATGTACAGATTGCTTCTGGGACCCCTAAATATCGAATTTTCGGGTGTTTTGAGCCTGAATTTGAGATATAAATGGGTACTGAAGATGCATGAACATATCGACTTTTGGGCACCTAAAACATCGATTTTGAGCATGTTTTGGGCATGTATTTTGAAAATACTCTAACACGGAGTAGGCATGTACAGATCGCTTCTGGGACCCAAAAATATCGAATTTTCGGGTGTTTAGGGCCAGAATTTGAGATATAAACGGGTACAGAAGATGCATGCACATATCGACTTTTGGGCACCTAAAAGATCGATTTTCAGTATGTTTTTGGCCTGTATTTTGAAAATACTCTAACACGGAGTAGGCATGTACAGATCGCTTCTGGGACCCCTAAATATCGAATTTTTGGGTATTTTGGGACTGAATTTGAGATATCGACTTTTTGGCACCTAAAATATCGATTTTTAGCATGTTTTTAGCCTATATTTTGATAATATTCTAGCACTGACTAGGCATGTACAGATTGCTTCTCGGACCCCAAAATATTGAATTTTCGGGTGTTTTGAGCCTGAATTTAAGATATAAACGGGTACAGAAGATACATGCACATATTGACTTTGGGCAACTAAAATATCGATTTTCAGGATGTTTTGGCCCTGTATTTTGAAAATACTCTAACACGGAGTAGGCATGTACAGATCGCTTCTGGGACCCCTAAAATATCGAATTTTCGGGTGTTTTGAGCCTGAATTTGAGATCTAAACGGGTACTGAAGATGCATGCACATATAAACGGGTACAGAAGATGCATCCTCATATCGACTTTTGGGCACCTAAAAGATCGATTTTCAGTATGTTTTAGGCCTATATATTGAAAATACTCTAACACGGAGGAGGCATTTACAGATCGCTTCAGGGACCCCAAAATATCGAATTTTTGGGTGTTTTGGGCCTTAATTTGAGATATCGACTTTGGGCACCTAAAATATCGGTTTGTAGCATGTTTTGGGTCTGTATTTTGAAAATATTCTAGCACTGAGTAGGCATGTACAGATCGATTCTGGGACCCCAAAATATCCAATTTTCGGGTGTTTTGAGCATGAATTTGAGAAATAAACGGGTACAGAAGATGTATGCACATATCAACTTTTGGTCACCTAAAATATCGATTTTGAGCATGTTTTGGGACTGTATTTTGAAAATACTCTAACTAGGAGTAGGCATGTACAGATCGCTTCTGGGACCCAAAAATATCGAATTTTCGGGTGTTTTGAGCCTGAATTTGAGATATAAACGGGTACAGAAGATGCATGCACATATCGACTTTGGACACTTAAAATATCGAATTTTAGCATGTTTTGAGCCTATATTTTGAAAACATTCTAGCACTGACTAGACATGTACAGATCGCTTCTGGGACCCATAATTATCGAATTTTCGGGAGTTTTGAAGTTAAATTTGAGATATAAACGAGTACAGAAGATGCATGCACATGTTGACTTTGGGTACCTAAAATATCGATTTTCAGTATGTTTTGGGCCTGTATTTTGAAAATACTCTAACACGGAGTAGGCATGTACAGTTCGCTTCTGGGACCCCAAAATATCGAATTTTCGGGTGTTTTTGGCCCGAATTTGAGATATCGATTTTGGGCACCTAAAATATCGATTATTAGCATGTTTTGGGCCTATATTTTGAAAATGTTCTAGCACTAAGTCGGCATGTAAAGATCACTTCTGGGACCCCAAAATATCGAATTTTCGGGTGTTTTGAGCATGAATTTGAGATATAAACGGGTACAGATGATGCATGCACATATCGACTTTGGAAACTTAAAATATCGATTTTTAGCATGGTTTAAGCCTATATTTTGAAAAAATTCTAGCACTGTACAGATCGCTTCTGAGACCCAAAAATATCGAATTTACGGGTGTTTTGAGGTTGAATTTGGGATATAAACGGGTACAGAAGATGGATGCACATATCGACTTTTTGGCACCTAAAAGATCGATTTTCAGTATGTTTTGGGCCTGTATTTTGAAAATACTCTAACACGGAGTAGGCATGTACAGTTCGCTTCTGGGACTCCAAAATATCGAATTTTCCGGTGTTTTGGGCCTGAATTTGAGATATCGACTTTGGGCACCTAAAATATCGATTTTTAGCATGTTTTGGGCCTACATTTTGAAAATATTCTAGCACTGAGTAGGCATGTACAGATCGCTTCTGGGACCCCAAAATATCGTATTTTCGGGTGTTTTGAGCCTGAATTTGAGATATAACGGGTACAGAAGATGCATGCACATATCGACTTTTGGGCACCTAAAATATCGATTTTCAGCATGTTTTGGGCCTGTATTTTGAAAATACTCTAACTAGGAGTAGGGATGTACAGATCGCTTCTAGGACCCAAAAATACCGAATTTTCGGGTGTTTTGAGCCTGAATTTGAGATATAAACGGGTACAGAAGATGCATACACATGTTGACTTTGGGTACCTAAAATATCGATTTTCAGCATGTTTTGGGCCTGCATCTGAGTAGGCACGTACAGATCGCTTCTGGGACCCCAAAATATCGAATTTTCGGGTGTTTGGAGCCTGAATTTGAGATATAAACGGGTACAGAAGATGCATGCACATATCGACTTTTGGGCACCTAAAAGATCGATTTTCAGTATGTTTTGGGCCTGTATTTTGAAAATACTCTAACATGGAGTAGGCATGTACAGTTCGCTTCTGGGACCCCAAAATATCGAATTTTCGGGTGTTTTTGGCCCGAATTTGAGATATCAATTTTGGGCACCTAAAATATCGATTATTAGCATGATTTGGGCCTATATTTTGAAAATGTTCTAGCACTAAGTCGGCATGTAAATATCACTTCTGGGACCCCAAAATATCGAATTTTCGGGTGTTTTGAGCATGAATTTGAGATATAAACGGGTACAGATGATGCATGCTCATATCGACTTTGGAAACTTAAAATATCGATTTTTAGCATGGTTTAAGCCTATAATTTGAAAAAATTCTAGCACTGTACAGATCGCTTCTGAGACCCAAAAATATCGAATTTTCGGGTGTTTTGAGGTTGAATTTGGGATATAAACGGGTACAGAAGATGCATGCACATATCGACTTTTTGGCACCTAAAAGATCGATTTTCAGTATGTTTTGGGCCTGTATTTTGAAAATACTCTAACACGGAGTAGGCATGTACAGTTCACTTCTGGGACCCCAAAATATCGAATTTTCCGGTGTTTTGGGCCTGAATTTGAGATATCGACTTTGGGCACCTAAAATATCGATTTTTAGCATGTTTTGGGCCTATATTTTGAAAATATTCTAGCACTGAGTAGGCATGTAGAGATCGCTTCTGGGACCCCAAAATATCGAATTTTCGGGTGTTTTGAGCCTGAATTTGAGATATAACGGGTACAGAAGATGCATGCACATATCGACTTTTGGGCACCTAAAATATCGATTTTGAGCATGTTTTGGGTCTGTATCTTGAAAATATTCTAACTAGGAGTAGGAATGTACAGATCGCTTCTAGGACCCAAAAATACCGAATTTTAGGGTGTTTTGAGCCTGAATTTGAGATATAAACAGGTACAGTAGATGCATGCACATATTGACTTTGGGCACCTAAAATATCGATTTTCAGCATGTTTTGGGCCTGTATTTTGAAAATACTCTAACTAGGAGTAGGGATGTACAGATCGCTTCTAGGACCCAAAAATACCGAATTTTCGGGTGTTTTGAGCCTGAATTTGAGATATAAACGGGTACAGACGATGCATGCACATATTGACTTTGGGCACCTAAAATATCGATTTTCAGCATGTTTTGGGCTTATATTTTGAAAATACTCTAACTAGGAGGAGGCATGTACAGATCGCTTCTGGGACCCAGAAATATCGAATTTTCGGGTGTTTTGAGCCTGAATTTGAGATATAACGGGTACAGAAGATGCATGCACATATCGACTTTTGGGCACCTAAAATATCGATTTTGAGCATGTTTTGGGTCTGTATCTTAAAAATATTCTAACAAGGAGTAGGAATGTACAGATCGCTTCTAGGACCCAAAAATACCGAATTTTCGGGTGTTTTGAGCCTGAATTTGAGATATAAACAGGTACAGTAGATGCATGCACATATTGATTTTGGGCACCTAAAATATCGATTTTCAGCATGTTTTGGGCCTGTATTTTGAAAATACTCTAACTAGGAGTAGGGATGTACAGATCGCTTCAGGGACCCAAAAATATCGAATTTTTGGGTGTTTTGAGGTTGAATTTGGGATATTAACGGGTACAGAAGATGCATGCACATATATACTTTTGGGCACCTAAAAGATCGATTTTCAGTATGTTTTGGGCATGTATTTTGAAAATACTCTAACACGGAGTAGGCATGTACAGTTCGCTTCTGGGACCCCAAAATATCGAATTTTCGGGTGTTTTGGGCCTGAATTTAAGATATACATTTTGGGCACATAAAATATCGATTTTTAGCATGTTTTGGGCCTATATTTTGAAAATATTCTAGCACTAAGTAGGCATGTACAGATCACTTCCGGGACCCCAAAATATCGAATTTTTGGGTGTTTTGAGCCTGAATTTGAGATATAAACGGGTACAGATGATGCATGCACATATCGACTTTGGACACTTAAAATATCGATTGTTAGCATGTTTTGAGCCTATATTTTGAAAAAATTCTAGCACTGAGTAGGCATGTACAGATCTCTTCTGGGACCCAAAAATATCGAATTTTCGGGTGTTTTGAGGTTGAATTTGAGATATAAACGAGTGCAGAAGATGCATACACATGTTGACTTTGGGCACCTAAAATATCGATTTTTAGCTTTATTTGGGCCTTCATCTGAGTACAGATCGCTTCTGGGACCCTAAAATATCGAATTTTCGGGTGTTTTTAGCCTGAATTTGAGTTATAAACGGGTACAGAAGATGCATGCACATATCGACTTTTGGGCCCCAAAAAGATCGATTTTCAGTATGTTTTGGGCCTGTATTTTGAAAATACTCTAACACGAAGTAGGCATGTACAGTTCGCTTCTGGGACCCCAAAATATCGAATTTTCGGGTGATTTGGGTCTGAATTTGATATATCGATTTTGGGCACCTAAAATATCGATTATTAGCATGTTTTGGGCCTATATTTTGAAAATATTCTAGCACTAAGTAGGCATGTAAAGATCACTTCTGGGACCCCAAAATATCGAATTTTCGGGTGTTTTGAGCATGAATTTGAGATATAAACGGGTACAGATGATGCATGCACATATCGACTTTGGACACTTAAAATATCGATTTTTAGCATGGTTTGAGCCTATATTTTGAAAAAATTCTAGCACTGTACAGATTGCTTCTGGGACCCAAAAATATTGAATTTTCGGGTGTTTTGAGGTTGAATTTGGGGTATAATCGGGTACAGAAGATGCATGCACATATCGACTTTTTGGCACCTAAAAGATCGATTTTCAGTATGTTTTGGGCCTGTATTTTGAAAATACTCTAACACGGAGTAGGCATGTACAGTTCGCTTCTGGGACCCCAAAATATCGAATTTTCGGGTGTTTTCGGCCTGAATTTGAGATATCGACTTTGGGCACCTAAAATATCGATTTTTAGCATGTTTTGGGCCTATATTTTGAAAATATTCTAGCACTGAGTAGGTATGTACAGATCGCTTCTGGGACCGTAAATTATCGAATTTTCGGGTGTTTTGAGCCTGAATTTGAGATATGAACGGGTACAGAAGATGCATGCACATATGTAGCCCTAACTGTTACAACCAGTCAAGCGCCAACTACCCTAAAATTGAGTTATTAATAGGAATTACTTCTACAATTCCTCTTCTATCTAATGAACAAATGGATATCATTTTAGCTTGTATATAGACATCTCTAGAATGTCTGAAATACAACCGAGTGTCGGCGAGTGACAAATGCAGGCAGTCGACAAGTCAGTCAGCTGAAACAAAGATGTTGCCACTGCTCGCTAATTAATATTATTTACTTCGTGCTCTACGTGATTATTTTATTAGCCGTTGGGAACGCTTGCTATGTAGCATAAACACATTAATGTACATTTTTATTGCAAAAACAAACTTGTAAATCCATTTAGTTATCACAAATCGTGGAAAAAAGATAATTAAAAAGAGAGGAAACAGGGAACGATAGCGATGCCCGCAGGCGCCAGGTCGGACCAGCCTAAACTCTCGTACTGCGTTTAAAAGATGTCTAAATAATTTATGCTTATACTATGTGTTTCACTGTATTATAAGGGAAGTGTTATTACTTCAATATTTCTTAGTAAAATTATGACAATACATCGAATAAGATACATAATTAATTAAAGTTAATAATAATAATTGTGAACTCACGTGACTCGAGTCAGTCAGACACTAGACAGTCACACACTCACTGAGAGAATGTGTGTGTAGGGGTAGAGGGAGGACAAGGTGAATGGATATGAGGGGTAGGAGGAGGATGGGTTGGTAAGAAGGGAGGATAGGGAACTCACAGGGGGATGGTGGGAGTATACAAAGTAAGAGGAGGATAGGTTGGTATGGAGGGAGGGTAGGGGGAGGATGGGTTGGTGTGGAATGGAGTGGATGGACATGGGTCGAGGATTGTATGGATGACGGGAAAGATTGGGATGGTGAAATATGCGTGGGTGTGTGCATATGCACCAGAGGATGAAAAGAGTAGGACGGAGAGAGAGTATGAGTGTGTTTTGGGAGGAATTGAATGCGTGTCTGAGAAAGATTGATAATGGAAAGAGAGTGGTGGTGATGGGAGATATGTATGGAAAAAAGGGAGGTGAGGAAGTGGGAAGTATTGTGGGTAAATGGGGTGTAGAAGGAGTAAATGAGAAGGGTGAGTATCTGGTGGATGTCTGTGCTGAGAGGGGGTTGTTCTTGGCAAACACCTTCTTTCAGCACAAGATGATCCACAGGTATACATGGAAGAGAAAGGTTGAGAGAGGAGAGCAGAAGAGTTTGATTGATTATTATGTGGCAGTGGATGAAAGGTTAAGGGACCCTGTGATGTAGTCAGAAAATTGGAGTTTTGCGAGTCCTTCAAATTTTGCCACGAAACATCACCCATATTGAAGGAGCGTGTTTCGTGGCATGTCAGGAGGAATCACAAGCCTCCAAGTTTCATACAAGATCACAGGGTCGATGCAAAAGTGGTGAGAGAAATTATCCAGTGCTCCGACCATTTTGTGTTGTTGGTAAGGATGAAGGTTAGTGCTAAGTGGGAATATGGTAGGAGGGATGAAGGGGTGAGGAAAAATAGGGAGGTGGCTAGTGGGAAATTAGATGAAGCAGAATATAGGGAAGAATATAAGAGGAGGGTGGGTGAGGTGCTGGGGGATGCAAGGATGGTGATAGGGGAGGGAGTGGGAGTGCATGATGTGTATGAAACATTCAAAACTTTAGTGTGTAAGACAGCAGCAGAAGTGGTGGGGTACAAAGTACAAAAGGGGAAAGAAAGGGAGTGCATGGTGATCTGAAGAAGTGAAGGATGCAGTAGAGAATAAGAAGAAGGCTTTTAGGAGAACCCTGCAGAGAAATGTGCCAGAGGAGGTGAAAGAGGGAATACAATGAGTGTAAGAGCAAAGTGAAGAGGACGGTGAGTGAGAGCAAAAGGAGAGTGGATGAGGAGTTTGGTAGGAAACTGAGTGAGAAGTTTAGAGAAAACAAGAAATTATTCTGGAAGGAGGTGAAAAGAGAAAGAGGAGAAGGAAAGTCTGGTAGCGTGAGAATGAAGAGAGAGGATGGAGTTACTGTGAGTAGAAGTGAGGAAGTGAAAGAAGTGTGGGAGACGCATTTTGATCGGTTGATGAATGGGGAGACGGGAGGGGAGGCGGTGGTGACATGCATGGGGATGGAGGCAGGTGGTAGACGACAGGATGTACAGGGAGAATTAGGAAGGGAAGAGGTTAGGAAAGCAATAGGAAAGTTGAAGATGGGAAAGGCACCAGGGGTGGATGAAATAACTGCAGAGATGCTGAGGTGTGGGGGGGAGGAGGTGGTGGAGTGGATGCTGCTTAAAATTATGCACATTGGCTTGGAGACAGGGAGAGGTGCCAGAGAACTGAAGGAGAGTCATAATTGTGCTTCTGTACAATGGGAAGGGGAGTAAGGATGAGTGTGGTAGCTACAGGGGAATAAGCCTTCTTAGTGTACCGGGGAAGGTGTATGGGAAGGTTCTTACTGAGAGACTGATAGAAGTAACTGAGAATAAAGTCAATGAGGAGCAAGGAGGGTTCAAAAAGGGTAGAGGATGTGTGAACCAGATCTTTGCAATAAAATCAACAGTGGAGAAATATATTGGGAAGGGTAGGAAGTTGTATGCTGCCTTCATAGATTTGGAGAAGGCATACGATAGGGTTGATAGGAGAGCTATGACAGATGTATTAAGGAATTACGGTGTTGGTGGGCTCTTGCTGGAGGGGATTGAGGCTTTCTATAGAGAGGCAAAAGCTTGTGTGAGAGTTGAGGGTGATTTGAGTGAGAACTTTGATATCAGTGTAGGATTGAGGCAGGGGTGTGTCATGTCACCATAGTTGTTCAATATCTTTATGGATGGGTGCATGAGAGAGATGAAGGCAAAGGTGGAGGGCCTGGGTGCGAAACTGAGGTTGAATGGAGTAGATTGGTCCTTGGTTACAAGCTTATTTGCGGATGACACTGTGCTGCTGGCCGAGAGTGAAAGGGAGTTACAGAGGGTGGTGGATAAGTTTCAGTCCGTGTGTAAGCAAAGAAAACTGGAGGTGAATGTTGGTAAGAGTAAGGTGATGGTATTTGAGAGGACCAAAACAGAAGTAATTGACTTTGCTACACCCTATAGAGTGGCTGTACCAACTGGGACTGAATGTGAGATAACTTTAGGGGGTGAGAGGATGGAGGAGGTGAGGGAATTCAAGTAACTGGGAACAGTTCTGTGTAAACATGGAAGGAGAAATCAGGGAGAGAGCAGTGAGGGGCAGGCAGTTCATAATATCACTGGGAAGGATTATGAAGGGTAGAAGTGTGAGTATGGAAGTGAAAAAGGGACTGAGAAATAGTATATTCCTGCCAACAGTGACATATGCGTCAGAGACATGGACATGGAGTAGGGCTCATCAGTCTAGAATAGGTGCAGTGGAAATGAGTTATCTGAGAGGAGCATGTGGACTTACTAGGTGGGATGGAGAAAGTAATGAGAGTGTATATGTATGAGAGGTGTGGTATGAGTGAGAAGGCAGTTGGTATTGAATGTGGAGTGGTTGAGAGAGTGAAGCGTAATAAACTGAGGTGGTTTGGACATGTGGAGAGAATGTAAAGTGTGGAGTCTGTAAAGAAGGTGTATGGAAGTGAAGTTGTGGGACCTGGTGTGAGAGGCAGACCTCCGGTTAGATGGCAGAACAGAGTGGAAGAGTATGTGAGAGAGAGAGAGAGAGAGAGAGAGAGAGAGAGAGAGAGAAGTGTGACGGAGGAAGGGGGGATGGAGCAAGTGAGGAGGGAGTGCGAGAACAGGGAAAACTGGAGACTCTTCTGCCGTGGCCACCCCATTGGTGAGAGTTCCCGGAGGGAACGAAGCGTCGGAGCTATAGATAGATAGATAGAACAGGACACATAACAAAACACAGGACACACACACAAACACAAACACACACAACAGGACACATAACAAAACACAGAAGGAAACACACATACATCTGTGATGTATGTGGTGGGAAGGATATGTCACGGTGGGACAGGGTAATGAATAGTGGACAGTTGGGAGGACAGGGTGATGGAAAGGACAGGGGACAAGGTGAGACAGTAGACAGACAGGGAAAGGTAGGGTAGGTGGGAAGGACAGGGTGATGGAAAGGACAGGGGACAAGGTGGGACAGTAGACAGACAGGGAAAGGTAGGGTAGGTGGGAAGGACAGGGTGATGGAAAGGACAGGGGACAAGGTGAGACAGTAGACAGACAGGGAATGGTAGGGTAGGTGGAAAGGACAGGCGACAAGTTGGGACAGTAGGCAGACAGGGAAATGTAGGGTAGGTGGGAAGGACAGGGGACAAGTTGGGACAGTAGACATACAGGGAAAGGTAGGGTAGGTGAGAAGGACAGGGGACAAGGTGGGACAGTAGGCAGACAGGGAAAGGTAGGGTAGGTGGGAAGGACAGGGGACAAGTTGGGACAGTAGACAGATAGGGAAAGATAGGGTAGGTGAGAAGGACAGGGGACAAGGTGGGACAGTGGGAAGGGAGGGAAAGGTTGTAGGTATGGTTTGGAATGCAGTAGAGAGAAGTAAAACAGGGTAGGGTGGCGGGAAAGAATGAAGGGAAAAATGAAAGAGAGAGAGAGAGAGAGAGAGAGAGAGAGAGAGAGAGAGAGAGAGAGAGACTGAACCCCCCACCGCCATTATCTGCTTAGGATATGGGCTAGGACAGAAGAGAAAATAGAAAGCTGTATTACAGGACAAACAGAGTAGACAATACGTGTAGTGTACACGACACATACCAAAACACAGAAGGAAACATTATAACACACATACACACACATAACAGGACACATACCAACACAGGGTGGTGGAGTGGTATTGTATTGAAGCGTGAGGTGGGAGGATTGGCGGGCAGAGCGGGAAAACATTACAATAATGACTGGGTTATAAATGGCTTTATTGTGGTGTCCATTGAGAAGGGGCGAAAGGTGCAGCAACCTGATTATTTCAAGTTATTTTAGTTGTACAGATGCAGGTTGTTATTGATGTAAATCATTTAATTTACAGTACGGCATGGTATTTATTTTTATATTAATGAAGTGTTCATGTTATACTGATCATTGATTTTGCATCCAATATTATAATTATTAGGGGGGGACCTGGAGGCAATCAGAGGGATATCTTATGTGTTGCAGGGAGTGGAGAGTCTTGTGATTAATTTACTCACCATGGGACGTTACACAGGAGCAGACAAACAACAAAGAATGCAATGATGAGCAAATCACATTCAATTAAGTAAGACTAAAATTATTTTAAATGAGACTTGCTTACCCTTAGCCTGTGCTCCAATTTTTTGTAATGCTGTATCTCTTGTTCTTTTGCTACGGAGATTACAGCAACGTGAAAATACAAGCTTTATTCCTGTGTATTATAGGCTACACACCAGAGAGATGCTTACCCTGCATCACCTTTTTTTTTTTTTCGAGTGAGTAGTCAAATGTGAAGAGTATGTAGTATGTAAACATCTTTGCACACACACACACACACACACACTCTCTCTCTCTCTCTCTCTCTCTCTCTCTCTCTCTCTCATTGTATTATTATAATACAGCAATATAATACATTATACAGCAATTATAATATTATAACATTGTCAACTAGTTAATATCGGTTCTAGAGATTGAACGGTTCTTTGCCAGCAGCCTTAGTGGGTGGGTGGCAGAGGAGGGTAGGAAGGAGTGGGAGAGAGGGGAGGCGAGTAGGATGGACCGGGGTACAGAAGTAGGAGGAGGAGGAGGAGGAGGGAGGAGAGGCGAGGAGTTAAAAAATTTGCTCTGTGTCTGTGTCTATCAGACTCTATCTGGCTGCCTGCCCGTGTGGAGTAATTGATGCATGATGACTCAGCAGTTCCTCTGCTTACCACTCATTCATAACAGTTTAACCTAGAAAACTCACATACATAGAATTGCGGCTGTTAAAAGCAATAGAACCGTTGAATCGTACGTGTGGCAGCGACCGGCACCACCTCACCTGCACCCGGCAAGGCGACAAGGCCGAGGCTAGACCGCGGGAAATTATGAGTATCATAGTCTTTTAAACTTTTCAAAGTTATTCTGTAACGTACCTACATCTAAACTATACCCATAGAATGCTTGAACAATGTAGTTTCTTAATCGAAATAGTATATTTTATTATTATTTACCAATTCTCCATTATAATCTAATATATCAGTACGAGAATAACTTTTCACATTTTCTCCATGGTACTCGTATTTATTATACCTGTAATATCTTTCTTAATAGGGAACTGAACACTTTTTGGCATATATCAGTTGAAAGCTAAGAAAATTTGGCCTCTAATGAAGTCTGAAATACCACAGTATATGTTATAGTGTGGTTATATAAAGTTGATGAAGTGAAGTAACGGTCAACAGATTATTCGTGTTTACCTTACGCGTGACATTATTACCTATACTTTAAAGGCAATTATCTCGCTTAAGTAGGTGTGGCGCTCGACTGGTTGTAACACTCAGCCACTCATATAGACTTTTGGGCACCTAAAATATCGATTTTGAGCATGTTTTGGGTCTGTATCTTGAAAACATTCTAACTAGGAGTAGGGATGTACAGATCGCTTCTAGGACCAAAAAAAACCGAGTTTTCGGGTGTTTTGAGCCTGAATTTGAGATATAAACAGGTACAGAAGATGCATGCACATATTGACTTTAGGCACCTAAAATATCGATTTTCAGCATGATTTGAGCCTATATTTTGAAAATACTCTAACTAGGAATAGGGATGTACAGATCGCTTCTAGGACCCAAAAATACCGAATTTTCGGGTGTTTTCAGCCTGAATTTGAAATATAAACAGGTACAGAAGATGCATGCACATATTGACTTTGGGCACCTAAAATATCGATTTTCAGCATGTTTTGTGCCTGTATTTTGAAAATACTCTAACTAGGAGTAGGCATGTACAGATCGCTTCTGGGACCCAAAAATATCGATTTTTCGGGTGTTTTGAGCCTGAATTTGAGATATAAACGGGTACAAAAGATGCATACATATATCGACTTTGGACACTTAAAATATCGATTTTTAGCATGTTTTGAGCCTATATTTTGAAAAAATTCTAGCACTGAGTAGGCATGTACAGATCGCTTCTGGGACCCAAAAATATCGAATTTTCGGGTGTTTTGAGGTTGAATTTGGGATATAAACGGGTACAGAAGATGCATGCACATATCGACTTTTGGGCACCTAAAAGATCGATTTTCAGTATGTTTTGGGCCTGTATTTTGAAAATACTCTAACACGGAGTAGGCATGTACAGTTCGCTTCTGGGACCCCAAAATATCGAATTTTCGGGTGTTTTGGGACTGAATTTAAGATATACATTTTGGGCACCTAAAATATCGATTTTTAGCATGTTTTGGGCCTATATTTTGAAAATATTCTAGCACTAAGTAGGCATGTACAGATCACTTCTGGGACCCCAAAATATCGAATTTTCGGGTGTTTTGTTCCTGAATTTGAGATATAAACGGGTACAGATGATTCATGCACATATCGACTTTGTATACTTAAAATATCGATTTTTAGCATGTTTTGAGCCTATATTTTAAAAAAATTCTAGCACTGAGTAGGCATGTACAGATCGCTTCTGGGACCCAAAAATATCGAATTTCCGGGTGTTTTGAGGTTTAATTTGGGATATAAACGGGTGCAGAAGATGCATACAGATATTGACTTTGGTCACCTAAAATATCGATTATCAGCTTGTTATGGGCCTGTATCTTGAAAAGATTCAAACTAGAAGTAGGCATGTACAGATCGCTTCTGGGACCCCAAAATATCCAATTTTCGGGTGTTTTGAACCTGAATTTGAGATATAAACGTGTACAGAAGATTCATCCTCATATCGACTTTTGGGCACCTAAAAGATCGATTTTCAGTATGTTTTGGGCCTGTATATTGAAAATACTCTAACACGGAATAGGCATGTACAGATCGCTTCTGGGACCCCAAAATATCGAATTTTTGGGTGTTTTGGGCCTGAATTTGAGATATCGACTTTGGGCACCTAAAATATCGGTTTTTAGCATGTTTTGGGCCTATATTTTGAAAATATTCTAGCACTGAGTAGGCATGTACAGATCGCTTCTGGGACCCAAAAATATCAAATTTTCGGGTGTTTTGAGCCTGAATTTGAGATATAAACGGGTACAGAAGATGCATTCACATATCGACTTTGGACACTTAAAATATCGATTTTTAGCATGTTTTGAGCCTATATTTTGAAAACATTCTAGCACTGACTAGACATGTACAGATCGCTTCTGGGACCCGAAATTATCGAATTTTCGGGTGTTTTGAGGTTGAATTTGATATATAAACGAGTGTAGAAGATGCATACACATGTTGACTTTGGGTACTTAAAATATCGATTTTCAGCATGTTTTGGGCCTCCATCTGAGTAGGCATGTACAGATCGCTTCTGGGACCCCAAAATATTGAATTTTCGGGTGTTTGGAGCCTGAATTTGGGATATAAACGGGTACAGAAGATGCATGAACATATCGACTTTTGGGCACCTAACAGATCGATTTTCAGTATGTTTTGGGCCTGTATTTTGAAAATACTCTAACACGGAGTAGGCATGTACAGTTCGCTTCTGGGACCCCAAAATATCGAATTTTCGGGTGTTTTGGGCCTGAATTTAAGATATACATTTTTGGCACCTAAAATATCGATTTTTAGCATGTTTTGGGCCTATATTTTGAAAATATTCTAGCACTAAGTAGGCATGTACAGATCACTTCTGGAACCCCAAAATATGGAATTTTCGGGTGTTTTGAGCCTGAATTTGAGATATAAACGGGTACAGATGATGCATGCACATATCGACTTTGGATACTTAAAATATCGATTTTTAGCATGTTTTGAGCCTATATTTTGAAATTTTTTTAGCATTAAGTAGGCATGTACAGATCGCGTCTGGGACCCAAAAATATCGAATTTTCGGGTGTTTTAAGGTTGAATTTGGGATATAAACGGGTGCAGAAGATACATACACATATTGACACTGGTCACCTAAAATATCGATTTTCAGCTTGTTTTGGGCCTGTATCTTGAAAACATTCTAACTAGGAGTAGGCATGTACAGATCGCTTCTGGGACCCCAAAATATCGAATTTTCGGGTGTTTTGAACCTGAATTTGAGATATAAACGGGTACAGAAGATGCATCCTCATATCGACTTTTGGGCACCTAAAAGATCGATTTTCAGTATGTTTTGGGCCTGTATATTGAAAATACTCTAACACGGAGTAGGCATGTACAGATCGCTTCTGGGACCCCAAAATATCGAATTTTTGGGTGTTTTGGGCCTGAATTTGAGATATCGATTTTGGGCACCTAAAATATCGATTATTAGCATGTTATGGGTATATATTTTGAAAATTTTCTAGCACTAAGTAGGCATGTAGAGATCACTTCAGGGAACCCGAAATATCGAATTTTCGGGTGTTTTGAGCCTGAATTTGAGATATAAACGGGTACAGAAGATGCATGCACATATCGAGTTTTGGGCACCTAAAATATCGATTTGAGCATGTTTTGGGCCTGTATCTTGAAAACATTCTAACTAGGAGTAGGGATGTACAGATCGATTCTAGGACCCAAAAATACCGAATTTTCGGGCGTTTTGAGCCTGAATTTGAGATATAAACAGGTCCAGAAGATGCATGCACATATAGACTTTGATCACCTAAAATATCGATTTTTAGCATGTTTTGGGCCTGTATTTTGAAAATACTCTAACTAGGATTAGGCATGTACAGATTGCTTCTGGGACCCAAAAATATCGAATTTTCGGGTGTTATGAGCTTGAATTTGAGATATAAACGAGTACAGAAGATGTATGCACATATCGACTTTGGGCACCTAAAATATCGATTTTCAGCATGTTTTGGGTCTGCATCCGAGTAGGCATGTACAGATCGCTTCTGGGACCCCAAAATATCGAATTTTCGGGTGTTTGGAGCCTGAATTTGAGATATAAACGGGTACAGAAGATGCATGCACATATCGACTTTGGACACTTAAAATAAAAATTTTTAGCATGTTTTGAGCCTATATTTTGAAAACATTCTAGCACTGACTAGACATGTACAGATCGCTTCTGGGACCCAAAATAATCGAATTTCCGGGTGTTTTGAGGTTGAATTTGAGATATAAACAAGTGCAATAGATGCATACACATGTTGACTTTGGTCACCTAAAATATCGATTTTCAGCATGTTTTGGGCCTGCATCCGAGTAGGCATGTACAGATCGCTTCTGGAACCCCAAAATATCGAATTTTCGGGTGTTTGGAGCCTGAATTTGAGATATAAACGGGTACAGAAGATGCATGCACATATCGACTTTGGACACTTAAAATATCGATTTTTAGCATGGTTTGAGCCTATATTTTGAAAAAATTCTAGCACTGTACAGATCGCTTCTGGGACCCCAAAATATCGAATTTTCGGGTGTTTTGAGCCTGAATTTGAGATATTAACGGGTACAGAAGATGCATGCACATATCGACTTTGGACACTTAAAATATCGATTTTTAGCATGTTTTGAACCTATATTTTGAAAAAATTCTAGCACTGAGTAGGCATGTACAGATCGCTTCTGGGACCCCAAAATATTGAATTTTCGGGTGTTTGGAGCCTGAATTTGGGATATAAACGGGTACAGAAGAGGGCATGCACATATCGACTTTTGGGCACCTAAAAGATCGAATTTCAGTATGTTTTGGGCCTGTATTTTGAAAATACTCTAACACGGAGTAGGCATGTACAGTTCGCTTTTGGGACCCAAAAATATCGAATTTTCGTGTGTTTTGGGCCTGAATTTAAGATATACATGTTAGTCACCTAAAATATCGATTTTTAGCATGTTTTGGGCCTATATTTTGAAAATATTCTAGCACTAAGTAGGCATGTACAGATCACTTCTGGGACCCCAAAATATCGAATTTTCGGGTGTTTTGAGGTTGAATTTGGGATTTAAACGGGTGCAGAAGATGCATACACATATTGACTTTGGTCACCTAAAATATCGATTTTCAGCTTGTTTTGGGCCTGTATCTTGAAAACATTCTAACTAGGAGTAGGCATGTACATATCGCTTCTAGGACCCCAAAATATGGAATTTTCGGGTGTTTTGAACCTAAATTTGAGATATAAACGGGTACAGAAGATGCATCCTTATATCGACTTTTGGGCACCAAAAAGATCGATTTTCAGTATGTTTTGGGCCTGTATATTGAAAATACTTTAACACGGAGTAGGCATGTACAGATCGTTTCTGGGACCCCAAAATATCGAATTTTCGGGTGTTTGGAGCCTGAATTTGAGATATAAACGAGTGCAGAAGATGCATACACATGTTGACTTTGGGCACCTAAAATATCGATTTTTAGCTTTATTTCGGCCTGCATCTGAGTAGGCATGTACAGATCGCTTCTGGGACACTAAAATATCGAATATTCGGGTGTTTGTAGCCTGAATTTGAGATATAAACGGGTACAGAAGATGCATGCACATATTGACTTTGGGCACCTAAAATATCGATTTTCAGCATGTTTTGTGCCTGTATTTTGAAAATACTCTAACTAGGAGTAGGCATGTACAGATCGCTTCTGGGACCCAAAAATATCGATTTTTCGGGTGTTTTGAGCCTGAATTTGAGATATAAACGGGTACAAAAGATGCATACATATATCGACTTTGGACACTTAAAATATCGATTTTTAGCATGTTTTGAGCCTATATTTTGAAAAAATTCTAGCACTGAGTAGGCATGTACAGATCGCTTCTGGGACCCAAAAATATCGAATTTTCGGGTGTTTTGAGGTTGAATTTGGGATATAAACGGGTACAGAAGATGCATGCACATATCGACTTTTGGGCACCTAAAAGATCGATTTTCAGTATGTTTTGGGCCTGTATTTTGAAAATACTCTAACACGGAGTAGGCATGTACAGTTCGCTTCTGGGACCCCAAAATATCGAATTTTCGGGTGTTTTGGGACTGAATTTAAGATATACATTTTGGGCACCTAAAATATCGATTTTTAGCATGTTTTGGGCCTATATTTTGAAAATATTCTAGCACTAAGTAGGCATGTACAGATCACTTCTGGGACCCCAAAATATCGAATTTTCGGGTGTTTTGTTCCTGAATTTGAGATATAAACGGGTACAGATGATTCATGCACATATCGACTTTGTATACTTAAAATATCGATTTTTAGCATGTTTTGAGCCTATATTTTAAAAAAATTCTAGCACTGAGTAGGCATGTACAGATCGCTTCTGGGACCCAAAAATATCGAATTTCCGGGTGTTTTGAGGTTTAATTTGGGATATAAACGGGTGCAGAAGATGCATACAGATATTGACTTTGGTCACCTAAAATATCGATTATCAGCTTGTTATGGGCCTGTATCTTGAAAAGATTCAAACTAGAAGTAGGCATGTACAGATCGCTTCTGGGACCCCAAAATATCCAATTTTCGGGTGTTTTGAACCTGAATTTGAGATATAAACGTGTACAGAAGATTCATCCTCATATCGACTTTTGGGCACCTAAAAGATCGATTTTCAGTATGTTTTGGGCCTGTATATTGAAAATACTCTAACACGGAATAGGCATGTACAGATCGCTTCTGGGACCCCAAAATATCGAATTTTTGGGTGTTTTGGGCCTGAATTTGAGATATCGACTTTGGGCACCTAAAATATCGGTTTTTAGCATGTTTTGGGCCTATATTTTGAAAATATTCTAGCACTGAGTAGGCATGTACAGATCGCTTCTGGGACCCAAAAATATCAAATTTTCGGGTGTTTTGAGCCTGAATTTGAGATATAAACGGGTACAGAAGATGCATTCACATATCGACTTTGGACACTTAAAATATCGATTTTTAGCATGTTTTGAGCCTATATTTTGAAAACATTCTAGCACTGACTAGACATGTACAGATCGCTTCTGGGACCCGAAATTATCGAATTTTCGGGTGTTTTGAGGTTGAATTTGATATATAAACGAGTGTAGAAGATGCATACACATGTTGACTTTGGGTACTTAAAATATCGATTTTCAGCATGTTTTGGGCCTCCATCTGAGTAGGCATGTACAGATCGCTTCTGGGACCCCAAAATATTGAATTTTCGGGTGTTTGGAGCCTGAATTTGGGATATAAACGGGTACAGAAGATGCATGAACATATCGACTTTTGGGCACCTAACAGATCGATTTTCAGTATGTTTTGGGCCTGTATTTTGAAAATACTCTAACACGGAGTAGGCATGTACAGTTCGCTTCTGGGACCCCAAAATATCGAATTTTCGGGTGTTTTGGGCCTGAATTTAAGATATACATTTTTGGCACCTAAAATATCGATTTTTAGCATGTTTTGGGCCTATATTTTGAAAATATTCTAGCACTAAGTAGGCATGTACAGATCACTTCTGGAACCCCAAAATATGGAATTTTCGGGTGTTTTGAGCCTGAATTTGAGATATAAACGGGTACAGATGATGCATGCACATATCGACTTTGGATACTTAAAATATCGATTTTTAGCATGTTTTGAGCCTATATTTTGAAATTTTTTTAGCATTAAGTAGGCATGTACAGATCGCGTCTGGGACCCAAAAATATCGAATTTTCGGGTGTTTTAAGGTTGAATTTGGGATATAAACGGGTGCAGAAGATACATACACATATTGACACTGGTCACCTAAAATATCGATTTTCAGCTTGTTTTGGGCCTGTATCTTGAAAACATTCTAACTAGGAGTAGGCATGTACAGATCGCTTCTGGGACCCCAAAATATCGAATTTTCGGGTGTTTTGAACCTGAATTTGAGATATAAACGGGTACAGAAGATGCATCCTCATATCGACTTTTGGGCACCTAAAAGATCGATTTTCAGTATGTTTTGGGCCTGTATATTGAAAATACTCTAACACGGAGTAGGCATGTACAGATCGCTTCTGGGACCCCAAAATATCGAATTTTTGGGTGTTTTGGGCCTGAATTTGAGATATCGATTTTGGGCACCTAAAATATCGATTATTAGCATGTTATGGGTATATATTTTGAAAATTTTCTAGCACTAAGTAGGCATGTAGAGATCACTTCAGGGAACCCGAAATATCGAATTTTCGGGTGTTTTGAGCCTGAATTTGAGATATAAACGGGTACAGAAGATGCATGCACATATCGAGTTTTGGGCACCTAAAATATCGATTTGAGCATGTTTTGGGCCTGTATCTTGAAAACATTCTAACTAGGAGTAGGGATGTACAGATCGATTCTAGGACCCAAAAATACCGAATTTTCGGGCGTTTTGAGCCTGAATTTGAGATATAAACAGGTCCAGAAGATGCATGCACATATAGACTTTGATCACCTAAAATATCGATTTTTAGCATGTTTTGGGCCTGTATTTTGAAAATACTCTAACTAGGATTAGGCATGTACAGATTGCTTCTGGGACCCAAAAATATCGAATTTTCGGGTGTTATGAGCTTGAATTTGAGATATAAACGAGTACAGAAGATGTATGCACATATCGACTTTGGGCACCTAAAATATCGAAATTCAGCATGTTTTGGGTCTGCATCCGAGTAGGCATGTACAGATCGCTTCTGGGACCCCAAAATATCGAATTTTCGGGTGTTTGGAGCCTGAATTTGAGATATAAACGGGTACAGAAGATGCATGCACATATCGACTTTGGACACTTAAAATAAAAATTTTTAGCATGTTTTGAGCCTATATTTTGAAAACATTCTAGCACTGACTAGACATGTACAGATCGCTTCTGGGACCCAAAATAATCGAATTTCCGGGTGTTTTGAGGTTGAATTTGAGATATAAACAAGTGCAATAGATGCATACACATGTTGACTTTGGTCACCTAAAATATCGATTTTCAGCATGTTTTGGGCCTGCATCCGAGTAGGCATGTACAGATCGCTTCTGGAACCCCAAAATATCGAATTTTCGGGTGTTTGGAGCCTGAATTTGAGATATAAACGGGTACAGAAGATGCATGCACATATCGACTTTGGACACTTAAAATATCGATTTTTAGCATGGTTTGAGCCTATATTTTGAAAAAATTCTAGCACTGTACAGATCGCTTCTGGGACCCCAAAATATCGAATTTTCGGGTGTTTTGAGCCTGAATTTGAGATATTAACGGGTACAGAAGATGCATGCACATATCGACTTTGGACACTTAAAATATCGATTTTTAGCATGTTTTGAACCTATATTTTGAAAAAATTCTAGCACTGAGTAGGCATGTACAGATCGCTTCTGGGACCCCAAAATATTGAATTTTCGGGTGTTTGGAGCCTGAATTTGGGATATAAACGGGTACAGAAGAGGGCATGCACATATCGACTTTTGGGCACCTAAAAGATCGAATTTCAGTATGTTTTGGGCCTGTATTTTGAAAATACTCTAACACGGAGTAGGCATGTACAGTTCGCTTTTGGGACCCAAAAATATCGAATTTTCGTGTGTTTTGGGCCTGAATTTAAGATATACATGTTAGTCACCTAAAATATCGATTTTTAGCATGTTTTGGGCCTATATTTTGAAAATATTCTAGCACTAAGTAGGCATGTACAGATCACTTCTGGGACCCCAAAATATCGAATTTTCGGGTGTTTTGAGGTTGAATTTGGGATTTAAACGGGTGCAGAAGATGCATACACATATTGACTTTGGTCACCTAAAATATCGATTTTCAGCTTGTTTTGGGCCTGTATCTTGAAAACATTCTAACTAGGAGTAGGCATGTACATATCGCTTCTAGGACCCCAAAATATGGAATTTTCGGGTGTTTTGAACCTAAATTTGAGATATAAACGGGTACAGAAGATGCATCCTTATATCGACTTTTGGGCACCAAAAAGATCGATTTTCAGTATGTTTTGGGCCTGTATATTGAAAATACTTTAACACGGAGTAGGCATGTACAGATCGTTTCTGGGACCCCAAAATATCGAATTTTCGGGTGTTTGGAGCCTGAATTTGAGATATAAACGAGTGCAGAAGATGCATACACATGTTGACTTTGGGCACCTAAAATATCGATTTTTAGCTTTATTTCGGCCTGCATCTGAGTAGGCATGTACAGATCGCTTCTGGGACACTAAAATATCGAATATTCGGGTGTTTGTAGCCTGAATTTGAGATATAAACGGGTACAGAAGATGCATGCACATATTGACTTTGGGCACCTAAAATATCGATTTTCAGCATGTTTTGTGCCTGTATTTTGAAAATACTCTAACTAGGAGTAGGCATGTACAGATCGCTTCTGGGACCCAAAAATATCGATTTTTCGGGTGTTTTGAGCCTGAATTTGAGATATAAACGGGTACAAAAGATGCATACATATATCGACTTTGGACACTTAAAATATCGATTTTTAGCATGTTTTGAGCCTATATTTTGAAAAAATTCTAGCACTGAGTAGGCATGTACAGATCGCTTCTGGGACCCAAAAATATCGAATTTTCGGGTGTTTTGAGGTTGAATTTGGGATATAAACGGGTACAGAAGATGCATGCACATATCGACTTTTGGGCACCTAAAAGATCGATTTTCAGTATGTTTTGGGCCTGTATTTTGAAAATACTCTAACACGGAGTAGGCATGTACAGTTCGCTTCTGGGACCCCAAAATATCGAATTTTCGGGTGTTTTGGGACTGAATTTAAGATATACATTTTGGGCACCTAAAATATCGATTTTTAGCATGTTTTGGGCCTATATTTTGAAAATATTCTAGCACTAAGTAGGCATGTACAGATCACTTCTGGGACCCCAAAATATCGAATTTTCGGGTGTTTTGTTCCTGAATTTGAGATATAAACGGGTACAGATGATTCATGCACATATCGACTTTGTATACTTAAAATATCGATTTTTAGCATGTTTTGAGCCTATATTTTAAAAAAATTCTAGCACTGAGTAGGCATGTACAGATCGCTTCTGGGACCCAAAAATATCGAATTTTCGGGTGTTTTGAGGTTTAATTTGGGATATAAACGGGTGCAGAAGATGCATACAGATATTGACTTTGGTCACCTAAAATATCGATTATCAGCTTGTTTTGGGCCTGTATCTTGAAAAAATTCAAACTAGAAGTAGGCATGTACAGATCGCTTCTGGGACCCCAAAATATCCAATTTTCGGGTGTTTTGAACCTGAATTTGAGATATAAACGTGTACAGAAGATTCATCCTCATATCGACTTTTGGGCACCTAAAAGATCGATTTTCAGTATGTTTTGGGCCTGTATATTGAAAATACTCTAACACGGAATAGGCATGTACAGATCGCTTCTGGGACCCCAAAATATCGAATTTTTGGGTGTTTTGGGCCTGAATTTGAGATATCGACTTTGGGCACCTAAAATATCGGTTTTTAGCATGTTTTGGGCCTATATTTTGAAAATATTCTAGCACTGAGTAGGCATGTACAGATCGCTTCTGGGACCCAAAAATATCAAATTTTCGGGTGTTTTGAGCCTGAATTTGAGATATAAACGGGTACAGAAGATGCATTCACATATCGACTTTGGACACTTAAAATATCGATTTTTAGCATGTTTTGAGCCTATATTTTGAAAACATTCTAGCACTGACTAGACATGTACAGATCGCTTCTGGGACCCAAAATTATCGAATTTTCGGGTGTTTTGAGGTTGAATTTGATATATAAACGAGTGTAGAAGATGCATACACATGTTGACTTTGGGTACTTAAAATATCGATTTTCAGCATGTTTTGGGCCTCCATCTGAGTAGGCATGTACAGATCGCTTCTGGGACCCCAAAATATTGAATTTTCGGGTGTTTGGAGCCTGAATTTGGGATATAAACGGGTACAGAAGATGCATGAACATATCGACTTTTGGGCACCTAACAGATCGATTTTCAGTATGTTTTGGGCCTGTATTTTGAAAATACTCTAACACGGAGTAGGCATGTACAGTTCGCTTCTGGGACCCCAAAATATCGAATTTTCGGGTGTTTTCGGCCTGAATTTAAGATATACATTTTTGGCACCTAAAATATCGATTTTTAGCATGTTTTGGGCCTATATTTTGAAAATATTCTAGCACTAAGTAGGCATGTACAGATCACTTCTGGAACCCCAAAATATGGAATTTTCGGGTGTTTTGAGCCTGAATTTGAGATATAAACGGGTACAGATGATGCATGCACATATCGACTTTGGATACTTAAAATATCGATTTTTAGCATGTTTTGAGCCTATATTTTGAAATTTTTTTAGCATTACGTAGGCATGTACAGATCGCTTCTGGGACCCAAAAATATCGAATTTTCGGGTGTTTTAAGGTTGAATTTGGGATATAAACGGGTGCAGAAGATACATACACATATTGACACTGGTCACCTAAAATATCGATTTCCAGCTTGTTTTGGGCCTGTATCTTGAAAACATTCTAACTAGGAGTAGGCATGTACAGATCGCTTCTGGGACCCCAAAATATCGAATTTTCGGGTGTTTTGAACCTGAATTTGAGATATAAACGGGTACAGAAGATGCATCCTCATATCGACTTTTGGGCACCTAAAAGATCGATTTTCATTATGTTTTGGGCCTGTATATTGAAAATACTCTAACACGGAGTAGGCATGTACAGATCGCTTCTGGGACCCCAAAATATCGAATTTTTGGGTGTTTTGGGCCTGAATTTGAGATATCGATTTTGGGCACCTAAAATATCGATTATTAGCATGTTATGGGTATATATTTTGAAAATTTTCTAGCACTAAGTAGGCATGTAGAGATCACTTCAGGGAACCCGAAATATCGAATTTTCGGGTGTTTTGAGCCTGAATTTGAGATATAAACGGGTACAGAAGATGCATGCACATATCGAGTTTCGGCACCTAAAATATCGATTTGAGCATGTTTTGGGCCTGTATCTTGAAAATACTCTAACTAGGATTAGGCATGTACAGATTGCTTCTGGGACCCAAAAATATCGAATTTTCGGGTGTTATGAGCTTGAATTTGAGATATAAACGAGTACAGAAGATGTATGCACATATCGACTTTGGGCACCTAAAATATCGATTTTCAGCATGTTTCGGGTCTGCATCCGAGTAGGCATGTACAGATCGCTTCTGGGACCCCAAAATATCGAATTTTCGGGTGTTTGGAGCCTGAATTTGAGATATAAACGGGTACAGAAGATGCATGCACATATCGACTTTGGACACTTAAAATAAAAAATTTTAGCATGTTTTGAGCCTATATTTTGAAAACATTCTAGCACTGACTAGACATGTACAGATCGCTTCTGGGACCCAAAATAATCGAATTTCCGGGTGTTTTGAGGTTGAATTTGAGATATAAACAAGTGCAATAGATGCATACACATGTTGACTTTGGTCACCTAAAATATCGATTTTCAGCATGTTTTGGGCCTGCATCCGAGTAGGCATGTACAGATCGCTTCTGGAACCCCAAAATATCGAATTTTCGGGTGTTTGGAGCCTGAATTTGAGATATAAACGGGTACAGAAGATGCATGCACATATCGACTTTGGACACTTAAAATATCGATTTTTAGCATGGTTTGAGCCTATATTTTGAAAAAATTCTAGCACTGTACAGATCGCTTCTGGGACCCCAAAATATCGAATTTTCGGGTGTTTTGAGCCTGAATTTGAGATATTAACGGGTACAGAAGATGCATGCACATATCGACTTTGGACACTTAAAATATCGATTTTTAGCATGTTTTGAACCTATATTTTGAAAAAATTCTAGCACTGAGTAGGCATGTACAGATCGCTTCTGGGACCCCAAAATATTGAATTTTCGGGTGTTTGGAGCCTGAATTTGGGATATAAACGGGTACAGAAGAGGGCATGCACATATCGACTTTTGGGCACCTAAAAGATCGAATTTCAGTATGTTTTGGGCCTGTATTTTGAAAATACTCTAACACGGAGTAGGCATGTACAGTTCGCTTTTGGGACCCAAAAATATCGAATTTTCGTGTGTTTTGGGCCTGAATTTAAGATATACATGTTAGTCACCTAAAATATCGATTTTTAGCATGTTTTGGGCCTATATTTTGAAAATATTCTAGCACTAAGTAGGCATGTACAGATCACTTCTGGGACCCCAAAATATCGAATTTTCGGTTGTTTTGAGCCTGAATTTGAGATATAAACGGGTACAGATGATGCATGCACTTATCGACTTTGGATACTTAAAATATCGATTTTTAGCATGTTTTGAGCCTATATTTTGAAAAAATTCTAGCACTGAGTAGGCATGTACAGATCGCTTCTGGGACCCAAAAATATCGAATTTACGGGTGTTTTGAGGTTGAATTTGGGATTTAAACGGGTGCAGAAGATGCATACACATATTGACTTTGGTCACCTAAAATATCGATTTTCAGCTTGTTTTGGGCCTGTATCTTGAAAAAATTCTAACTAGGAGTAGGCATGTACAGATCGCTTCTAGGACCCCAAAATATGGAATTTTCGGGTGTTTTGAACCTAAATTTGAGATATAAACGGGTACAGAAGATGCATCCTTATATCGACTTTTGGGCACCAAAAAGATCGATTTTCAGTATGTTTTGGGCCTGTATATTGAAAATACTTTAACACGGAGTAGGCATGTACAGATCGTTTCTGGGACCCCAAAATATCGAATTTTCGGGTGTTTGGAGCCTGAATTTGAGATATAAACGAGTGCAGAAGATGCATACACATGTTGACTTTGGGCACCTAAAATATCGATTTTTAGCTTTATTTCGGCCTGCATCTGAGTAGGCATGTACAGATCGCTTCTGGGACACTAAAATATCGAATATTCGGGTGTTTGTAATCTGAATTTGAGATATAAACGGGTACAGAAGATGCATGCACATATCGACTTTTGGGCACTAAAAAGATCGATTTTCAGTATGTTTTGGGCCTGTATTTTGAAAATACTCTAACACAGAGTAGGCATGTACAGTTCGCTTCTGGAACCCCAAAATATCGAATTTTCGGGTGTTTTGGGTCTGAATTTGAAATATCGATTTTGGGCACCTAAAATATCGATTATTAGCATGTTTTGGGCCTATATTTTGAAAATATTCTAGCACTAAGTAGGCATGTAAAGATCACTTCTGGGACCCCAAAATATCGAATTTTCGGGTGTTTTGAGCATGAATTTGAGATATAAACGGGTACAGATGATGCATGCACATATCGACTTTGGACACTTAAAATATCGATTTTTAGCATGGTTTGAGCCTATATTTTGAAAAAATTCTAGCACTGTACAGATCGCTTCTGGGACCCAAAAATATCGAATTTTCGGGTGTTTTGAGGTTGAATTTGGGATATACACGGGTACAGAAGATACATGCACATATCGACTTTTTGGCACCTAAAAGATCGATTTTCAGTTTGTTTTGGGCCTGTATTTTGAAAATACTCTAACACGGAGTAGGCATGTACAGTTCGCTTCTGGGACCCCAAAATATCGAATTTTCGGGTGTTTTAGGCCTGAATTTGAGATATCGACTTTGGGCACCTAAAATATCGATTTTTAGCATGTTTTGGGCCTATATGTTGAAAATATTCTAGCACTGAGTAGGTATGTACAGATCGCTTCTGGGACCCCCAAATATCGAATTTTCGGGTGTTTTGAGCCTGAATTTGAGATATAAACGGGCACAGAAGATGCATGCACATATCGACTTTTGGGCACCTAAAATATCAATTTTGAGCATGTTTTGGGTCTGTATCTTGAAAACAATCTAACTAGGAGTAGGGATGTACAGATCGCTTCTAGGACCCAAAAATACCGAATTTTCGGGTGTTTTGAGCCTGAATTTGAGATATAAACAGGTACAGAAGATACATGCACATATTGACTTTGGGCACCTTAAATATCGATTTTCAGCATGTTTTGGGACTGTATTTTGAAAATACTCTAACTAGGTGTAGGCATGTACAGATCGCTTCTGGGACCCAAAAATATCGATTTTTCGGGTGTTTTGAGCCTGAATTTGAGATATAAACGGGTACAGATGATGCATGCACATATCGACTTTTGGGCACCAAAAAGATCGATTTTCAGTATGTTTTGGGCCTGTATTTAAAAAATACTCTAACACGGAGTAGGCATGTACAGTTCGCTTCTGGGACCCCAAAATATCGAATTTTCGGGTGTTTTGGGTCTGAATTTGAGATATCGATTTTGGGCACCTAAAATATCGATTATTAGCATGTTTTGGGCCTATATTTTGAAAATATTCTAGCACTAAGTAGGCATGTAAAGATCATTTCTGGGACCCCAACATATCGAATTTTCGGGTGTTTTGAGCATGAATTTGAGATATAAACGGGTACAGATGATGCATGCACATATCGACTTTGGACACTTAAAATATCGATTTTTAGCATGGT
Organism: Petrolisthes cinctipes; assembly: GCA_033782935.1. Classification (NCBI taxonomy): domain Eukaryota; kingdom Metazoa; phylum Arthropoda; class Malacostraca; order Decapoda; family Porcellanidae; genus Petrolisthes; species Petrolisthes cinctipes. The sequence continues at coordinate 3,242,239 of JAWQEG010000486.1, forward strand.
TTGAGCCTATATTTTGAAAAAATTCTAGCACTGTACAGATCGCTTCTGGGACCCAAAAATATCGAATTTTCCGGTGTTTTGAGGTTGAATTTGGGATATAAACGGGTACAGAAGATGCATGCACATATCGACTTTTTGGCACCTAAAAGATCGATTTTCAGTATGTTTTGGGTCTGTATTTTGAAAATACTTTAACACGGAGTAGGCATGTACAGTTCGCTTCTGGGACCCCAAAATATCGAATTTTCGGGTGTTTTAGGCCTGAATTTGAGATATCGACTTTGGGTACCTAAAATATCGATTTTCAGCATGTTTTGGGCCTGCATCTGAGTAGGCATGTACAGATCGCTTCAGGGACCCTAAAATATCGAATTTTCGGGTGTTTGGAGCCTGAATTTGAGATATAAACGTGTACAGAAGATGCATGCACATATCGACTTTTGGGCAAATAAAAGATCGATTTTCAGTATGTTTTGGGGCTGTATTTTGAAAATACTCTAACTCGGAGTAGGCATGTACAGTTCGCTTCTGGGGCCCCAAAGTATCGAATTTTCGGGTGTTTTGGGCCTGAATTTGAGATATCGATTTTGGGCACCTAAAATATCGATTATTAGCATGTTTTGGGCCTATATTTTGAAAATATTCTAGCACTAAGTAGGCATGTAAAGATCACTTCAGGGACCCCAAAATATCGAATTTTCGGGTGTTTTGAGCCTGAATTTGAGATATAAACGGGTACAGAAGATGCATGCACAAATCGACTCTTGGGCACCTAACATATCGATTTTGAGCATGTTTTGGGCCTGTATTTTGAAAATACTCTAACTAGGAGTAGGCATGTACAGATCGCTTCTGGGACCCCAAAATATCGAATTTTCGGGTATTATGAGCCTGAATTTGAGATATAAGCGGGTACAGAAGATGCATGCACATATCTATCGACTTTGGACACTTAAAATATCAATTTTTAGCATGTTTTGAGCCTATATTTTGAAAACATTCTAGCACTGACTAGACATGTACAGATCGCTTCTGGGACCCCAAATTATCGAATTTTCGGGTGTTTTGAGGTTGAATTTGAGATATAAACGAGTGCAGAAGATGCATGCACATATCGAATTTTGGGCACCAAAAAGATCGATTTTCAGTATGTATTGGGCCTGTATTTTGAAAATACTCTAACACGGAGTAGGCATGTACAGTTCGCTTCTGGGACCCCAAAATATCGAATTTTCGGGCGTTTTGGGTCTGAATTTGAGATATCGATTTTGGGCACCTAAAATATCGATTATTAGCATGTTTTGGGCCTATATTTTGAAAATATTCTCGCACTAAGTAGGCATGTAAAGATCACTTCTGGGACCCCAAAATATAGAATTTTTGGGTGTTTTGAGCATGAATTTGAGATATAAACAGGTTCAGATGATGCATGCACATATCGACTTTGGACACTTAAAATATCGATTTTTAGCATGGTTTGAGAATATATTTTGAAAAAATTCTAGCACTGTACAGATCGCTTATGGGACCCAAAAATATCGAATTTTCGGGTGTTTTAAGGTTGAATTTGGGATATAAACGGGTACAGAAGATGCATGCACATATCGACTTTTTGGCACCTAAAAGATCGATTTTCAGTATGTTTTGGGCCTGTATTTTGAAAATACTCTAACACATAGTAGGCATGTACAGTTCGCTTCTGGGACCCCAAAATATAGAATTTTCGGGTGTTTTAGGCCTGAATTTGATATATCGACTTTGGGCACCTAAAATATCGATTTTTAGCATGTTTTGGGCCTAAATTTTGAAAATATTCTAGCACTGAGTAGGTATGTACAGATCGCTTCTGGGACCCCAAAATATCGAATTTTCGGGTGTTTTGAGCCTGAATTTGAGATATAAACGGGTACAGAAGGTGCATGCACATATCGACTTTTGGGCACCTAAAATATCGATTTTGAGCATGTTTTGGGTCTGTATCTTGAAAACATTCTAACACGGAGTAGGCATGTACAGATCGCTTCTAGGACCCAAAAAAACCGAATTTTCGGTTGTTTTGAGCCTGAATTTGAGATATAAACAGGTACAGAAGATGAATGCACATATTGACTTTGGGCATCCTAAATATCGATTTTCAGCATGTTTTGGGCCTGTATTTTGAAAATACTCTAACTAGGAGTAGGCATGTACAGATCGCTTCTGGGACCCCAAAATATCGAATTTTCGGGTATTTTGAGCCTGAATTTGAGATATAAGCGGGTACAGAAGATGCATGCACATATCTATCGACTTTGGACACTTAAAATATCAATTTTTAGCATGTTTTGAGCCTATATTTTGAAAACATTCTAGCACTGACTAGACATGTACAGATCGCTTCTGGGACCCCAAATTATCGAATTTTCGGGTGTTTTGAGGTTGAATTTGAGATATAAACGAGTGCAGAAGATGCATGCACATATCGAATTTTGGGCACCAAAAAGATCGATTATCAGTATGTATTGGGCCTGTATTTTGAAAATACTCTTACACGGAGTAGGCATGTACAGTTCGCTTCTGGGACCCCAAAATATCGAATTTTCGGGTGTTTTGGGTCTGAATTTGAGATATCGATTTTGGGCACCTAAAATATCGATTATTAGCATGTTTTGGGCCTATATTTTGAAAATATTCTAGCACTAAGTAGGCATGTAAAGATCACTTCTGGGACCCCAAAATATCGAGTTTTCGGGTGTTTTGAGCCTGAATTTGAGATATAAACGGGTTCAGATGATGCATGCACATATCGACTTTGGACACTTAAAATATCGATTTTTAGCATGGTTTGAGAATATATTTTGAAAAAATTCTAGCACTGTACAGATCGCTTCTGGGACCCAAAAATATCGAATTTTCGGGTGTTTTGAGGTTGAATTTGGGATATAAACGGGTACAGAAGATGCATGCACATATCGACTTTTTGGCACCTAAAAGATCGATTTTCAGTATGTTTTGGGCCTGTATTTTGAAAATACTCTAACACATAGTAGGCATGTACAGTTCGCTTCTGGGACCCCAAAATATCGAATTTTCGGGTGTTTTAGGCCTGAATTTGAGATATCGACTTTGGGCACCTAAAATATCGATTTTTAGCATGTTTTGGGCCTAAATTTTGAAAATATTCTAGCTCTGAGTAGGTATGTACAGATCGCTTCTGGGACCCCAAAATATCGAATTTTAGGGTGTTTTGAGCCTGAATTTGAGATATAAACGGGTACAGAAGGTGCATGCACATATCGACTTTTGGGCACCTAAAATATCGATTTTGAGCATGTTTTGGGTCTGTATCTTGAAAACATTCTAACACGGAGTAGGCATGTACAGATCGCTTCTAGGACCCAAAAAAACCGAATTTTCGGTTGTTTTGAGCCTGAATTTGAGATATAAACAGGTACAGAAGATGAATGCACATATTGACTTTGGGCACCCTAAATATCGATTTTCAGCAATTTTTGGGCCTGTATTTTTAAACTACTCTAACTAGGAGTAGGCATTTACAGATCGCTTCTGGGACCCAAAAATATCGATTTCTCGGGTGTTTTGAGCCTCAATTTGAGATATAAACGGGTACAGAAGATGCATGCACATATCGACTTTGGACACTTAAAATATCGATTTTTAGCATGTTTTGAGCCTATATTTAGAAAAAATTCTAGCACTGAGTAGGCATGTACAGATCGCTTCTGGGACCCAAAAATATCGAATTTTCAGGGTGTTTTGAGGTTGAATTTGGGATATAAACGGGTACAGAAGATGCATGCACATATCGACTTTTGGGCACCTAAAAGATCGATTTTCAGGATGTTTTGTGCCTGTATTTTGAAAATACTCTAACACGGAGTAGGCATGTACAGTTCGCTTCTGGGACCCCAAAATATCGAATTTTCGGGTGTTTTGGGTCTAAATTTAAGATATACATTTTGGGCACCTAAAATATCGATTTTTAGCATGTTTTGGGCTTATATTTTGAAAATATTCTAGCACTAAGTAGGCATGTACAGATCACTTCTGGGACCCCAAAATATCAAATTTTCGGGTGTTTTGAGCCTGAATTTGAGATATAAACGGGTACAGATGATTCATGCACATATTTACTTTGGATACTTAAAATATCGATTTTTAGCATGTTTTGAGCCTATATTTTAAAAAAATTCTAGCACTGTGTAGGCATGTACAGATCGCTTCTGGGACCAAAAAAATTTCGAATTTTCGGGTGTTTTGAGGTTGAATTTGGGATATAAACGGGTGCAGAAGATGCATACACATATTGACATTGGTCACCTAAAATATCGATTTTCAGCTTGTTTTGGGCCTGTACCTTGAAAAGATTCAAACTAGAAGTAGGCATGTACAGATCGCTTCTGTGACCGCAAAATATCCAATTTTCGGGTGTTTTCTAACCTGAATTTGGGATATAAACGGGTACAGAAGATGCATGCACATATCGACTTTTGGGCACCTAAAAAATCGATTTTCAGTATGTTTTGGGCCTGTATTTTGAAAATACTCTAACACGGAGTAGGCATGTACAGATCGCTTCTGGGACCCCAAAATATCGAAGTTTTATGTGTTTTGGGCCTGAATTTAAGATATACATTTTGGGCACCTAAAATATCGATTTTTAGCATGTTTTGGGCGTATATTTTGAAAATATTCTAGCAGTAAGTAGGCATGTACAGATCACTTCTGGGACCCCAAAATATCGAATTTTCAGGTGTTTTGAGCCTGAATTTGAGATATAAACGGGTACAGATGATGCATGCACATATCGACTTTGGATACTTAAAATATCGATTTTTAGCATGTTTTGAGCCTATATTTTGAAAAAATTCTAGCACTGAGTAGGCATGTACAGATCGCTTCTGGGACCCAAAAATATCGAATTTTCGGGTGTTTTGAGGTTGAATTTGGGATATAAACGGGTGCAGAAGATGCATACACATATTGACTTTGGTCACCTAAAATATCGATTTTCAGCTTGTTTTGGGCCTGAATCTTGAAAACATTCTAACTAGGAGTAGGCATGTACAGATCGCTTCAGGGACCCCAAAATATCGAATTTTCGGATGTTTTGAACCTGAATTTGAGATATAAACGGGTACAGAAGATGCATCCTGATATCGACTTTTGGGCACCTAAAAGATCGATTTTCAGTATGTTTTGGGCCTGTATATTGAAAATACTCTAACACGGAGTAGGCATGTACAGATCGCTTCTGGGACCCCAAAATATCGAATTTTCGGGTGTTTGGAGCCTGAATTTGAGATATAAACGGGTACAGAAGATGCATGCACATATCGACTTTGGACACTTAAAATATCAATTTTTAGCATGTTTTGAGCCTATATTTTGAAAACATTCTAGCACTGACTAGACATGTACAGATCGCTTCTGGGACCCAAAATTATCGAATTTTCGGGTGTTTTGAGGTTGAATTTGAGATATAAACGAGTGCAGAAGATGCATACACATGTTGACTTTGGGTACCTAAAATATCGATTTTCAGCATGTTTTGGGCCTGCACCTGAGTAGGCATGTACAGATCGCTTCAGGGACCCCAAAATATCGAATTTTCGGGTGTTTGGAGCCTGAATTTGAGATATCGATTTTGGGCACCAAAAATATCGATTATTAGCATGTTTTGGGCCTATATTTTGAAAATATTCTAGCACTAAGTAGGCATGTAAAGATCACTTCAGGGACCCCAAAATATCGAATTTTCGGGTGTTTTGAGCCTGAATTTGAGATATAAACGGGTACAAAAGATGCATGCACAAATCGACTTTTGGGCACCTAACATATCGATTTTGAGCATGTTTTGGGCCTGTATTTTGAAAATACTCTAACTAGGAGTAGGCATGTACAGTTCGCTTCTGGGACCCCAAAATATCGAATTTTCGGGTGTTTTGGGTCTGAATTTGAGATATCGATTTTGGGCACCTAAAATATCGATTATTAGCATGTTTTGGGCCTATATTTTGAAAATATTCTAGCTCTAAGTAGGCATGTAAAGATCACTTCTGGGACCCCAAAATATCGAATTTTCGGGTGTTTTGAGCATGAATTGGAGATATAAACAGGTACAGATGATGCATGCACATATCGACTTTGGACACTTAAAATATCGATTTTTAGCATGGTTTGAGCCTATATTTTGAAAAAATTCTAGCACTGTACAGATCGCTTCTGGGACCCAAAAATATCGAATTTTCGGGTGTTTTAAGGTTGAATTTGAGATTTAAACGGGTACAGAAGATACATGCACATATCGACTTTTTGGCACCTAAAAGATCGATTTTCAGTATGTTTTGGGCCTGCATTTTGAAAATACTCTAACACATAGTAGGCATGTACAGTTCGCTTCTGGGAACCCAAATTATCGGATTTTCGGGTGATTTAGGCCTGAATTTGAGATATCGACTTTGGGCACCTAAAATATCGATTTTTAGCATGTTTTGGGCCTAAATTTTGAAAATATTCTAGCACTGAGTAGGTATGTACAGATCGCTTCTGGGACCCCAAAATATCGAATTTTTGGGTGTTTTGAGCCTGAATTAGAGATATAAACGGGTACAGAAGTTGCATGCACATATCGACTTTTGGGCACCTAAAATATCGATTTTGAGCATGTTTTGGGTCTGTATCTTGAAAACATTCTAACTAGGAGTAGGGATGTACAGATCGCTTCTAGGACCCAAAAATACCGATTTTTCGGTTGTTTTGAACCTGAATTTGAGATATAAACAGGTACAGAAGATGCATGCACATATTGACTTTGGGCACCTAAAATATCGATTTTCAGCACGTTTTAGGCCTGTATTTTGAAAATACTCTAACTAGGTGTAGGCATGTACAGATCGCTTCTGGGACCCAAAAATATCGAATTTTCGGGTGTTTTGAGCCTGAATTTGAGATATAAACGGGTACAGAAGATGCATGCACATATCGGCTTTGGACACTTAAAATATCGATTTTTAGCATGTTTTGAGCCTATATTTTGAAAAAATTCTAGCACTGAGTAGGCATGTACAAATCGCTTCTGGGACCCAAAAATATCGAATTTTCGGATGTTTTGAGGTTGAATTTGGGATGTAAACGGGTACAGAAGATGCGTGCACATATCGACTTTTGGGCACCTAAAAGATCGATTTTCAGTATGTTTTGGGCCTGTATATTGAAAATACTCTAAAACGGAGTAGGCATGTACAGATCGCTTCTGGGGCCCAAAAATATCGAATTTTTGGGTGTTTTGGGCCTGAATTTGAGATATCGACTTTGGGCATCTAAAATATCGGTTTTTAGCATGTTTTGAGCCTATATTTTGAAAATATTCTAGCACTGAGTAGGCATGTACAGATCGCTTCTGGGACCCAAAAATATCGAATTTTCGGGTGTTTTGGGCCTGAATTTAATATATACATTTTGGGCACCTAAAATATCGATTTTTAGCATGTTTTGGGCCTATATTTTGAAAATATTCTAGAACTAAGTAGGCATGTACAGATCACTTCTGGGACCCCAAAATATCGAATTTTCGGGTGTTTTGAGCATGAATTTGAGATATAAACGGGTACAGATGATTCATGCACATATCGACTTTGGATACTTAAAATATGGATTTTTAGCATGTTTTGAGCCTATATTTTAAAAAAATTCTAGCACTGACTAGGCATGTACAGATCGCTTCTGGGACACAAAAATATCGAATTTTCGGGTGTTTTGAGGTTGAATTTAGGATATAAACGGGTGCAGAAGATGAATACACATATTGACTTCGGTCACCTAAAATATTGATTTTCAGCTTGTTTTGGGCCTGTATCTTGAAAAGATTCAAACTAGAAGTAGGCATGTACAGATCGCTTCTGGGACCCCAAAATATCGAATTTTTGGGTGTTTTGAGCCTGAATTTGAGATATAAACGGGTACAGAAGATGCATGCACATATCGACTTTTGGGCACCTAAAATATCGATTTTGAGCATGTTTTGGGTCTGTATCTTGAAAACATTCTAACTAGGAGTAGGGATGTACAGATCGCTTCTAGGACCCAAAAATACCGATTTTTCGGTTGTTTTGAACCTGAATTTGAGATATAAACAGGTACAGAAGATGCATGCACATATTGACTTTGGGCACCTAAAATATCGATTTTCAGCACGTTTTAGGCCTGTATTTTGAAAATACTCTAACTAGGTGTAGGCATGTACAGATCGCTTCTGGGACCCAAAAATATCGAATTTTCGGGTGTTTTGAGCCTGAATTTGAGATATAAACGGGTACAGAAGATGCATGCACATATCGGCTTTGGACACTTAAAATATCGATTTTTAGCATGTTTTGAGCCTATATTTTGAAAAAATTCTAGCACTGAGTAGGCATGTACAAAAAGCTTCTGGGACCCAAAAATATCGAATTTTCGGATGTTTTGAGGTTGAATTTGGGATGTAAACGGGTACAGAAGATGCATGCACATATCGACTTTTGGGCACCTAAAAGATCGATTTTGAGTATGTTTTGGGCCTGTATATTGAAAATACTCTAACACGGAGTAGGCATGTACAGATCGCTTCTGGGACCCAAAAATATCGAATTTTTGGGTGTTTTGGGCCTGAATTTGAGATATCGACTTTGGGCATCTAAAATATCGGTTTTTAGCATGTTTTGGGCCTATATTTTGAAAATATTCTAGCACTGAGTAGGCATGTACAGATCGCTTCTGGGACCCAAAAATATCGAATTTTCGGGTGTTTTGGGCCTGAATTTAATATATACATTTTGGGCACCTAAAATATCGATTTTTAGCATGTTTTGGGCCTATATTTTGAAAATATTCTAGCACTAAGTAGGCATGTACAGATCACTTCTGGGACCCCAAAATATCGAATTTTCGGGTGTTTTGAGCCTGAATTTGAGATATAAACGGGTACATATGATTCATGCACATATCGACTTTGGATACTTAAAATATGGATTTTTAGCATGTTTTGAGCCTATATTTTAAAAAAATTCTAGCACTGACTAGGCATGTACAGATCGCTTCTGGGACACAAAAATATCGAATTTTCGGGAGTTTTGAGGTTGAATTTAGGATATAAACGGGTGCAGAAGATGAATACACATATTGACTTTGGTCACCTAAAATATTGATTTTCAGCTTGTTTTGGGCCTGTATCTTGAAAAGATTCAAACTAGAAGTAGGCATGTACAGATCGCTTCTGGGACTCCAAAATATCCAATTTTCGGGTGTTTTGAACCTGAATTTGAGATATAAACGGGTACAGAAGATGCATCCTCATATCGACTTTTGGGCACCTAAAAGATCGATTTTCAGTATGTTTTGGGCCTGTATACTGAAAATACTTTAACACGGAGTAGGCATGTACAGATCGCTTCTGGGACCCCAAAATATCGAATTTTTGGGTGTTTTGGGCCTGAATTTGAGATATCGACTTTGGGCACCTAAAATATCGGTTTTTAGCATGTTTTGGGCCTATATTTTGAAAATATTCTAGCACTGAGTAGGCATGTACAGATCGCTTCTGGGACCCAAAAATATCGAATTTTCGGGTGATTTGAGGTTGAATTTGAGATATAAACGGGTGGAGAAGATGCATATACATATTGACTTTGGTCACCTAAAATATCGATTTTCAGCTTGTTTTGGGCCTGTATCTTGAAAACATTCTAACTAGAAGTAGGCATGTACAGATCGCTTCTGGGACCCAAAAATATCGAATTTTCGGGTGTTTTGAGCCTGAATTTAAGATATAAACGGGTACAGAAGATGCATGCACATATCGACTTTGGACACTTAAAATATCGATTTTTAGCATGTTTTGAGCCTATATTTTGAAAAAAATTCTAGCACTGAGTAGGCATGTACAAATCGCTTCTGGGACCCAAAAATATCGAATTTTCGGGTGTTTTGAGGTTGAATTAGGGATATAAACGGGTACAGAAGATGCATGCACATATCGACTTTGGACACTTAAAATATAGATTTTTACCATGTTTTGAGCCTATATTTTGAAAAACATTCTAGCACTGACTAGACATGTACAGATCGCTTCTGGGACCCAAAATTATCGAATTTTCGGGTGTTTTGAGGTTGAATTTGAGATATAAACAAGTGCAGAAGATGCATATACATATTGACTTTGGTCATCTAAAATATCGATTTTCAGCTTGTTTTGGGCCTGTATCTTGAAAACATTCTAACTAGAAGTAGGCATGTACAGATCGCTTCTGGGACCCAAAAATATCGAATTTTCGGGTGTTTTGAGCCTGAATTTAAGATATAAACGGGTACAGAAGATGCATGCACATATCGACTTTAGACACTTGAAATATCGATTTTTAGCATGTTTTGAGCCTATATTTTGAAAAAAATTCTAGCACTGAGTAGGCATGTACAAATCGCTTCTGGGACCCAAAAATATCGAATTTTCGGGTGTTTTGAGGTTGAATTTGGGATATAAACGGGTACAGAAGATGTATGCACATATCGACTTTGGACACTTAAAATATCGATTTTTAGCATGTTTTGAGCCTATATTTTGAAAAACATTCTAGCACTGACTAGACATGTACAGATCACTTCTGGGACCCAAAATTATCGAATTTTCGGGTGTTTTGAGGTTGAATTTGAGATATAAACAAGTGCAGAAGATGCTTACACATGTTGACTTTGGGTACTTAAAATATCGATTTTCAGCATGTTTTGGGCCTGCATCTGAGTAGGCATGTACAGATCGCTTCTTGGACCCCAAAATATTGAATTTTCGGGTGTTTGGTGCTTGAATTTGAGATATAAACGGGTACAGAAGATGCATGCACATATCGACTTTTGGGCACCTAAAAGATCGATTTTCAGTATGTTTTGGGCCTGTATTTTGAAAATACTCTAACACAGAGTAGGCATGTACAGTTCGCTTCTGGGACCCCAAAATATCGAATTTTCGGGTGTTTTGGGCCTGAATTTAAGATATACATTTTGGGCACCTAAAATATCGATTTTTAGCATGTTTTGGGCCTATATTTTGAAAATATTCTAGCTCTAAGTAGGCATGTATAGATCACTTCTGGGACCCCAAAATATCGAATTTTCGGGTGTTTTGAGCCTGAATTTGAGATATAAACGGGTACAGATGATGCATGCACATATCGACTTCGGATACTTAAAATATCGATTTTTAGCATGTTTTGAGCCTTTATTTTGAAAAAATTCTAGCACTGAATAGGCATGTATAGATCGCTTCTGGGACCCAAAAATATCGAATTTTCGGGTGTTTTGAGGTTGAATTTGGGATATAAACGGGTGCAGAAGATGCATACACATATTAACTTTGGTCACCTAAAATATCGATTTTCAGTATGTTTTGGGCCTGTATCTTGAAAACATTCTAACTAGGAGTAGGCATGTACAGATCGCTTCTGGGACCCCAAGATATCGAATTTTCGGGTGTTTTGAACCTGAATTTGAGATATAAACGGGTACAGAAGATGTATCCTCATATCGACTTTTGGGCACCTAAATGATCGATTTTCATTATGTTTTGGGTCTGTATATTGAAAATACTCTAACACGGAGTAGGCATGTACAGATCGCTTCTGGGACCCCAAAATATCGAATTTTCGGGTGTTTTGGACCTGAATTTGAGATATCGACTTTGGGCACCTAAAATATCGATTTTTAGCATGTTTTGGGCCTATATTTTGAAAATATTCTAGCACTGAGTAGGCATGTACAGATCGCTTCTGGGACCCAAAATTATCAAATTTTCGGGTGTTTGTAGCCTGAATTTGAGATATAAGCGGGTATAGAAGATGCATGCACATATCTATCGACTTTGGACACTTAAAATATCAATTTTTAGCATGTTTTGAGCCTATATTTTGAAAACATTCTAGCACTGACTAGACATGTACAGATCGCTTCTGGGACCCAAAATTATCGAATTTTCGGGTGTTTGTAGCCTGAATTTGAGATATAAACGGGTACAGAAGATGCATGCACATATCGACTTTTGGGCACCAAAAAGATCGAATTTCAGTATGTTTTGGGCCAGTATTTTGAAAATACTCTAACACGGAGTAGGCATGTACAGTTCGCTTCTGGGACCCCAAAATATCGAATTTTCGGGTGTTTTAGACCTGAATTTGAGATATCGACTTTGGGCACCTAAAATATCGATTTTTAGCATGTTTTGGGCCTATATTTTGAAAATATTCTAGCACTGAGTAGGCATGTACAGATCGCTTCTGGAACCCAAAAATATCGAATTTTCGAGTGTTTGGAGCCTGAATTTGAGATATAAACGGGTACAGAAGATGCTTGCACAAATCGACTTTTGGGCACCTAAAATATCGATTTTGAGCATGTTTTGGGCCTGTTTTTTGAAAATACTCTAACTAGGAGTAGGCATGTACAGATCGCTTCTGGGACCCCAAAATATCGAATTTTCGGGTGTTTTGAGCTTGATTTTCAGATATAAACGGGTACAGAAGATACATGCACATATCGACTTTGGACACTTAAAATATCGATTTTTAGCATGTTTTGGGCCTATATTTTGAAAACATTCTAGCACTGACTAGACATGTACAGATCGCTTCTGGGACCCAAAATTATCGAATTTTCGGGTGTTTTGAGGTTGAATTTGAGATATAAACGAGTGCAGAAGATGCATACACATGTTGACTTTGGGCACCTAAAATATCGATTTTTAGCATGTTTTGGGCCTGCATCTGAGTAGGCATGTACAGATCGCTTCTGGGACCCCCAAATATCGAATTTTCGGGTGTTTGTAGCATTAATATGAGATATAAATGGGTACAGAAAATGCATGCACATATCGACTTTTGGGCACCAAAAAGATCGAATTTCAATATGTTTTGGGCCTGTATTTTGAAAATACTCTAACACGGAGTAGGCATGTACAGTTCGCTTCTGGGACCCCAAAATATCGAATTTTCGGGTGTTTTTGGCCTGAATTTGAGATATCGATTTTGGGCACCTAAAATATCGATTATTAGCATGTTTTGGGCCTATATTTTGAAAATATTCTAGCTCTAAGTAGGCCTGTAAAGATCACTTCTGGGACCCCAAAATATCGAATTTTCGGGTGTTTTGAGCATGAATTTGAGATATAAACGGGTACAGATGATGCATGCACATATCGACTTTGGACACTTAAAATATCGACTTTTAGCATGGTTTGAGCCTATATTTTGAAAAAATTCTAGCACTGTACAGATCGCTTCTGGGACCCAAAAATATCGAATTTTCGGGTGTTTTGAGGTTGAATTTGGGATATAAACGGGTACAGAAGATGCATGCACATATCGACTTTTTGGCACCTAAAAGATCGATTTTCAGTATGTTTTGGGCCTTTATTTTGAAAATACTCTAACACGGAGTAGGCATGTACAGTTCGTTTCTGGGACCCCAAAATATCGAATTTTCGGTTGTTTTAGGCCTGAATTTGAGATATCGACTTTGGGCCCCTAAAATATCGATTTTTAGCATGTTTTGGGCCTATATTTTGAAAATATTCTAGCACTGAGTAGGCATGTACAGATCGCTTCTGGAACCCCAAAATATCGAATTTTCGGGTGTTTTGAGCCTGAATTTGAGATATAAACGGGTACAGAAGATGCATGTACATATCGACTTTTGGGCACCTAAAATATCGATTTTGAGCATGTTTTGGGTCTGTATCTTGAAAACATTCTAACTAGGAGTAGGGATGTACATATCGCTTCTAGGACCCAAAAATACCGAATTCTCGGGTGTTTTGAGCCTAAATTTGAGTTATAAACAGGTACAGAAGATGCATGCACATATTAACTTTGGGCACCTAAAAGATCGATTTTCAGTATGTTTTGGGCCTGTATTTTGAAAATACTCTAACACGGAGTAGGCATGTACAGTTCGCTTCTGGGACCCCAAAATATCGAATTTTCGGGTGTTTTGGGCCTGAATTTGAGATATCGACTTTAGGCACCTAAAATGTCGATTTTTAGCATGTTTTGGGCCTATATTTTGAAAATATTCTAGCACTGAGTAGGCATGTACAGATCGCTTCTGGAACCCCAAAATATCGAATTTTCGGGTGTTTTGAGCCTGAATTTGATATATAAACGGGTACAGAAAATGCATGTACATATCGACTTTTGGGCACCTAAAATATCGATTTTGAGCATGTTTTGGGTCTGTATCTTGAAAACATTCTAACTAGGAGTAGGGATGTAAAGATCGCATCTAGGACCCCAAAATATCGAATTTTCGGGTGTTTTGGGCCTGAATTTGAGATATCGACTTTAGGCACCTAAAATATCGATTTTTAGCATGTTTTTGGCCTATATTTTGAAAATATTCTAGCACTGAGTAGGCATGTACAAATCGCTTCTGGAACCCCAAAATATCGAATTTTCGGGTGTTTTGAGCCTGAATTTGATATATAAACGGGTACAGAAGATGCATAAACATGTTGAGTTTGGGCACCTAAAATATCGATTTTCAGCATGTTTTGGGCCTGCATCTGAGTAGGCATGTACAGATCGCTTCTGGGACCCCAAAATATCGAATTTTAGGGTGTTTAGAGCCTGAATTTTAATATATAAACGGGTACAGAAGATGCATGCAAATATCGACTTTGGACACTTAAAATATCGATTTTTAGCATGTTTTGAGCCTATTTTTTTAAAACATTCTAGCACTGACTAGACATGTACAGATCGCTTCTGTGACCCAAAATATCGAATTTTCGGGTGTTTGGAGCCTGAACTTGAGATATAAACGGCTACAGAAGATGCATGCACATATTGACTTTGGGCACCTAAAATATCTATTTTCAGCATGTTTTGGGCCTGTATTTTGAAAATACTCTAACTAGGAGTAGGCATGTACAGATCGCTTCTGGGACCCAAAAATATCGAATTTTCGGGTGTTTTGAGCATGAATTTGAGATATAAACGGGTATAGAAGATGCATGCACATATCGACTTTGGACACTTAAAATATCGATTTTTAGCATGTTTTGAGCCAATATTTTGAAAAAATTCTAGCACTGAGTAGGCATGTACAGATCGCTTCGGGGACCCAAAAATATCGAATTTTCGGGTGTTTTGAGGTTAAATTTGGGATATAAACGGGTACAGAAGATGCATGCACATATCGACTTTTGGGCACCTAAAATATCGATTTTGAGCATGTTTTGGGCCTGTATTTTGAAAATACTCTAACTAGGAGTAGGCTTGTACAGATCACTTCTGGGACCCAAAAATATCGAATTTTCGGGTGTTTTGAGCCTGAATTTGAGATATAAACGGGTACAGAAGATGCATGCACATATCGACTTTGGACACTTAAATTATCGATTTTTAGCATGATTTGAGCCTATATTTTGAAAACATTCTAGCACTGACTTGACATGTACAGATCGCTTCTAGGACCCAAAATTATCGAATTTTCGGGTGTTTTGAGGTTGAATTTGAGATATAAACGAGTGCAGAAGATGGATACACATGTTGACTTTGGGTACCTAAAATATCGATTTTCAGCATGTTTTGGGCCTGCATCTGAGTAGGCATGTTCAGATCGCATCTGGGACCAAAAAATACCGAATTTTCGGGTGTTTGGAGCCTGAATTTGAGATATAAACGGGTACAGAAGATGCATGCACATATTGACTTTGGGCACCTAAAATATCGATTTTCAGCATGTTTTGGGCCTGTATTTTGAAAATACTCTAACTAGGAGTAGGCATGTACAGATCGCTTCTGGGACCCAAAAATATCGAATTTTCGGGTGTTTTAAGCATGAATTTGAGATATAAACGGGTATAGAAGATGCATGCACATATCGACTTTGGACACTTAAAATATCGATTTTTAGCATGTTTTGAGCCTATATTTTGAAAAAATTCTAGCACTGAGTAGGCATGTACAGATCGCTTCTGGGACCCAAAAATATCGAATTTTCGGGTGTTTTGAGGTTAAATTTGGGATATAAACGGGTACAGAAGATGCATCCTCATATCGACTTTTGGGCACCTAAAAGATCGATTTTCAATATGTTTTGGGCCTGTATATTGAAAATACTCTAACACGGAGTAGGCATGTACAGATCGCTTTTGGGACCCCGAAATATTGAATTTTTGGGTGTTTTGGGCCTGAATTGTAGATATCGACTTTGGGCACCTAAGATATCGGTTTTAAGCATGTTTTAGGCCTATATTTTGAAAATATTTTAGCACTGACTAGGCATGTACAGATCGCTTCTGGGACCCCAAAATATCCAATTTTCGGGTGTTTTGAGCCTGAATTTGAGATATAAACGGGTACAGAAGATGCATGCACATATCGACTTTTGGGCACCTAAAATATCGATTTTGAGCATGTTTTGGGCCTGTATTTTGAAAATAATCTAACTAGGAGTAGGCTTGTACACATCGCTTCTGGGACCCAAAAATATCGAATTTTCGGGTGTTTTGAGCCTGAATTTGAGATATAAACGGGTACAGAAGATGCATGCACATATCGACTTTGGACACTTAAATTATCGATTTTTAGCATGTTTTAAGCCTATATTTTAAAAACATTCTAGCACTGACTAAACATGTACAGATCGCTTCTGGGACCCAAAATTATCGAATTTTCGGGTGTTTTGAGGTTGAATTTGAGATATAAACGAGTGCAGAAGATGCATACACATGTTGACTTTGGGTACCTAAAATATCGATTTTCAGCATGTTTTGGGCCTGCATCTGAGTAGGCATGTTCAGATCGCTTTTGGGACCAAAAAATATCGAATTTTCGGGTGTTTGTAGCCTGAATTTGAGATATAAACGGGTACAGAAGATGCATGCACATATCGACTTTTAGGCACCTAAAAGATCGATTTTCAGTATGTTTTAGGCCTGTATTTTGAAAATACACTAACATGGAGTAGGCAAGTACAGTTCGCTTCTGGGACCCCAAAATATCGAATTTTCGGGTGTTTTGGGCCTGAATTTGAGATATCGATTTTGGGCACCTAAATTAGCGATTATTAGCATGTTTTGGGCCTATATTTTGAAAATATTCTAGCACTAAGTAGGTATGTAAAGATCACTTCAGGGACCCCAAAATACCGAATTTTTGGGTGTTTTGAGCCTGAATTTGTGATATAAACATGTCCAGAAGATGCATGCACATATTGACTTTGGGAAGCTAAAATATCGATTTTCAACATGTTTTGGGCCTGTATTTTGAAAATATTCTAACTAGGAGTAGGCATGTACAGATCGCTTCTGGGACCCAATAATATCGAATTTTCGGGTGTTTTGAGCCAGAATTTGAGATATAAACGGGTACAGAAGATGCATACACAAGTTGACTTTGGGCACCTAAAATATCGATTTTCAGCATGTTTTGGGCCTGCATCTGAGTAGGCATGTACAGATCGCTTCTAGGACCCAAAACTATCGAATTTTTGGGTGTTTGGAGCCTGAATTTGAGAAATAAACGGGTACAGAAGATGCATGCACATATCGATTTTCGACATTAAAAATATCGATTTTTAGCATGTTTTGAGCCTATATTTTGAAAAAATTCTAGCACTGAGTAGGCATGTACAGATCGCTTCTGGGACACCAAAATATCGAATTTTTGGGTGTTTTGGGCCTGAATTTGAGATATCGACTTTGGGCACCCAAAATATCGGTTTTTAGCATGTTTTGGGCCTATATTTTGAAAATATTCTAGCACTGAGTAGGCATGTACAGATCACTTCTGGGACCCCAAAATATCGAATTTTCTGGTGTTTGGAGCATGAATTTGAGATATAAACGGGTACAAAAGATGCATGCACATATCGACTTTTGGGCACCTAAAAGATCGATTTTCAGTATGTTTTGGACCTGTATTTTGAAAATACTCTAACACGGAGTAGGCATGTACAGATCGCTTCTGGGACCCAAAAATATCGAATTTTCGGGTGTTTTGAGCATGAATTTGAGATATAAACGGGTATAGAAGATGCATGCACATATCGACTTTGGACACTTAAAATATCGATTTTTAGCATGTTTTTGAGCCTATATTTTGAAAAATTTCTAGTACTGAGTAGGCATGTACAGATCGCTTCTGGGACCCAAAAATATCGAATTTTCATGTGTTTTGAGGTAAAATTTGGGATATAAACGGGTACAGAAGATGCATCCTCATATCGACTTTTGGGCACCTAAAAGATCGATTTTCAGTATGTTTTGGGCCTGTATATTGAAAATATTCTAACACGGAGTAGGCATGTACAGATCGCTTTTGGGACCCCAAAATATTGAATTTTTGGGTGTTTTGGGCCTGAATTTGAGATATCGACTTTGGGCACCTAAAATATCGGTTTTAAGCATGTTTTAGGCCTATATTTTGAAAATATTTTAGCACTGACTAGGCATGTACAGATCGCTTCTGGGACCCCAAAATATCCAATTTTCGGGTGTTTTGAGCCTGAATTAGAGATATAAACGGGTACAGAAGATGCATGCACATATCGACTTTTGGGCACCTAAAATATCGATTTTGAGCATGTTTTGGGCCTGTATTTTGAAAATAATCTAACTAGGAGTAGGCTTGTACACATAGCTTCTGGGACCAAAAAATATCGAATTTTCGGGTGTTTTGAGCCTGAATTTGAGATATAAACGGATACAGAAGATGCATGCACATATCGACTTTGGACACTTAAATTATCGATTTTTAGCATGTTTTAAGCCTATATTTTAAAAACATTCTAGCACTGACTAAACATGTACAGATCGCTTCTGGGACCCAAAATTATCGAATTTTCGGGTGTTTTGAGGTTGAATTTGAGATATAAATGAGTGCAGAAGATGCATACACATGTTGACTTTGGGTACCTAAAATATCGATTTTCAGCATGTTTTGGGCCTGCATCTGAGTAGGCATGTTCAGATCGCTTCTGGGACCAAAAAATATCGAATTTTCGGGTGTTTGGAGCCTGAATTTGAGATATAAACGGGTACAGAAGATGCATGCACATATCGACTTTTAGGCACCTAAAAGATCGATTTTCAGTATGTTTTAGGCCTGTATTTTGAAAATACACTAACATGGAGTAGGCAAGTACAGTTCGCTTCTGGGACCCCAAAATATCGAATTTTCGGGTGTTTTGGGCCTGAATTTGAGATATCGATTTTGGGCACCTAAATTATCGGTTTTTAGCATGTTTTGGGCCTATATTTTGAAAATATTCTAGCACTGAGTAGGCATTTACAGATCGCTTCTGGGACCCCAAAATAACCAAATTTCGGGTGTTTTGAGCCTGAATTTGTGATATAAACGGGTACAGAAGATGCCTGCACATATCGACTTTTGGGCACCTAAAATATCGGTTTTTAGCATGTTTTGGGCCTATATTTTGAAAATATTCTAGCACTGAGTAGGCATGTACAGATCGCTTCTGGGACCCCAAAATATCCAAATTTCGGGTGTTTTGAGCCTGAATTTGAGATATAAACGGGTACAGAAGATGCATGCACATATCGACTTATGGGCACCTAAAATATCGATTTTGAGAATGTTTTGGGCCTGTATTTTGAAAATACTCTAACTAGGAGTAGGCATGTACAGATCGCTTCTGGGACCCCAAAATATCGAATTCTCGGGTGTTTTGAGCCTGAATTTGAGATAAAAACGGGTACAGAAGATGCCTGCACATATCGACTTTGGACACTTAAAATATCGATTTTTAGCATGTTTTGAGCCTATATTTTGAAAACATTCTAGCACTGACTATACATGTACAGATCGCTTCTGGGTCCCAAAATTATCGAATTTTCGGGTGTTTTTGAGGTTGAATTTCAGATATAAACGAGTGCAGAAGATGCATACACATGTTGACTTTGGGTACCTAAAATATCGATTTTCTGAATGTTTTGGGCCTGAATCTGAGTAGGCATGTACAGATCGCTTCTGGGACCCCAAAATATCGAATTTTCGGGTGTTTGTAGCCTGAATTTGAGATATAAACGAGTACAGAAGATGCATGCACATATCGACTTTTGGGCACCAAAAAGATCGATTTTCAGTATGTTTTTTCTGTATTTTGAAAATACTCTAACACGGAGTAGGCATGTACAGTTCGCTTCTGGGACCCCAAAATATCGAATTTTCGGGTGTTTTGGGCCTGAATTTGAGATATCGATTTTGGGCACCTAAAATATCGATTATTAGCATGTTTTGGGCCTATATTTTAAAAATATTCTAGCACTAAGTAGGCATGTACAGATCACTTCTGGGACCCCAAAATATCGAATTTTCGTGTGTTTTGAGCCTGAATTTGAGATATAAACGGGTACAGATGATGCATGCACATATCGACTTTGGACACTTAAAATATCGATTTTTTGCATGGTTTGAGCCTATATTTTGAAAAAATTCTAGCACTGTACAGATCGCTTCTGGAACCCAAAAATATAGAATTTTCGGGTGTTTTGACGTTGAATTTGGGATATAAACGGGTACAGAAGATGTATGCACATATCGACTTTTTGGCAAATAAAAGATCGATTTTCAGTATGTTTTGGGCCTGTATTTTGAAAATACTCTAACACGGAGTAGGCATGTACAGTTCGCTTCTGGGAACCCAAAATATCGAATTTTCGGGTGTTTTGGGCCTGAATTTGAGATATCGACTTTGGGCACCTAAAATATCGATTTTTAGCATGTTTTGGGCCTATATTTTGAAAATATTCTAGCACTGAGTAGGCATGTACAGATCGCTTCTGGGACCCCAAAATATCGAATTTTCGGGTGTTTTGAGCCTGAATTTGAGATATAAACGGATACAGAAGATGCATACACATATCGACTTTTGGGCACCTAAAATATCGATTTTGAGCATGATTTGGGTCTGTATCTTGAAAACATTCTAACTAGGAGAAGGGATGTACAGATCCCTTCTGGGACCCAAAAATATCGAATTTTCGGGTGTTTGGAGCCTGAATTTGAGATATAAACAGGTGCAGAAGATGCATGCACATATCGACTTTTGGGCCCCTAAAAGATCGATTTTCAGTATGTTTTGGGCCTGTATTTTGAAAATACTCTAACACGGAGTAGGCATGTACAGATCGCTTCTGGGACACCAAAATATCGAATTTTTGGGTGTTTTGGGCCTGAATTTGAGATATCGACTTTGGGCACCTAAAATATCGGTTTTTAGCATGTTTTGGGCCTATATTTTGAAAATATTCTAGCACTGAGTAGGCATGTACAGATCGCTTCTGGGACCCCAAAATAACCAAATTTCGGGTGTTTTGAGCCTGAATTTGAGATATAAACGGGTACAGAAGATGCATGCACATATCGACTTTTGGGCACCTAAAATATCGATTTTGAGCATGTTTTGGGCCTGTATTTTGAAAATACTCTAACTAGGAGTAGGCATGTACAGATTGCTTCTGGGACCCAAAAATATCGAATTTTCGGGTGTTTTGAGCCTGAATTTGAGATATAAACGGGTACAGAAGATGCATGCACATATCGACTTTGGACACTTAAAATATCGATTTTTAGCATGTTTTGAGCCTATATTTTTAAAACATTCTAGCACTGACTAGACATGTTCAGATCGCTTCTGGGTCCAAAAATTATTGAATTTTCGGGTGTTTTGAGGTTGAATTTGAGATATAAACGAGTGCAGAAGATGCATACACATGTTGACTTTGGGTACCTAAAATATCGATTTTCAGCATGTTTTGGGCCTGCATCTGAGTAGGCATGTACAGATCGCTTCTGGGACCCCAAAATATCGAATTTTCGGGTGTTTGTAGCCTGAATTTGAGATATAAACGGGTACTGAAGTTGCATGCACATATCGACTTTTGGGCACCAAAAAGATTGATTTTCAGTATGTTTTGGGCCTGTATTTTGAAAATACTCTAACACGGAGTAGGCATGTACAGTTCGCTTCTGGGACCCCAAAATATCGAATTTTCGGGTGTTTTGGGCCTGAATTTGAGATATTGATTTTGGGCACCTAAAATATCGATTATTAGCATGTTTTGGGCCTATATTTTGAAAATATTCTAGCACTAAGTAGGCATGTAAAGATCACTTCTTGGACCCCAAAATATCTAATTTTCGGGTGTTTTGAGCCTGAATTTGAGATATAAACGGGTTCAGATGATGCATGCACATATCGACTTTTGACACTTAAAATATCGATTTTTAGCATGGTTTGAGCCTATATTTTGAAAAACTTCTAGCACTGTACAGATCGCTTCAGGGACCCAAAAATATCAAATTTTTGGGTGTTTTGAGGTTGAATTTGGGATATAAACGGGTACAGAAGATGCATGCACATATCGACTTTTTGGCACCTAAAAGATCGATTTTCAGTATGTTTTGGGCCTGTATTTTGAAAATACTCTAACACGGAGTAGGCATGTACAGTTCGCTTCTGGGACCCCAAAATATCGAATTTTCGGGTGTTTTGGGCATGAATTTGAGTTATCGACTTTGGGCACCTAAAATATCGATTTTTAGCATCTTTTGGGCCTATATTTTGAAAATATTCTAGCACTGAGTAGGCATGTACAGATCGCTTCTGGGACCCCAAAATATCAAATTTTCGGGTGTTTTGAGCCTGAATTTAAGATATAAACGGGTACAGAAGATGCATGCACATATCGACTTTTGGGCACCTAAAATATCGATTTTGAGCATGTTTTGTGTCTGTATCTTGAAAACATTCTAACTAGGAGTAGGGATGTACAGATTGCTTCTGGGATCTAAAAATATCGAATTTTCGGGAGTTTGGAGCCTGAATTTGAGATATAAACGGGTACAGAAGATGCATGCACATATCGACTTTTGGGCACCTAAAAGATCGATTTTCAGTATGTTTTGGGCCTGTATTTTGAAAATACTCTAACACGGAGTAGGCATGTACAGTTCGCTTCTGGGACCCTAAAATATCGAATTTTTCGGGTGTTTTGGGCCTGAATTTGAGATATCGATTTTGGGCATCTGAAATATCGATTTTTAGCATGGTTTGGGCCTATATTTTGAAAATATTCTAGCACTAAGTAGGCATGTACAGATAACTTCTGGGACCCCAAAATATCGAATTTTCGGGTGTTTTGAGCCTAAATTTAAGATATAAACGGGTACAGAAGATGCATGCACAAATCGACTTTTGGTCACCTAAAATATCGATTTTTAGCATGTTTTGGGCCTGTATTTTGAAAATACTCTAATTAGGAGTAGGCATGCACAGATCGCTTCTGGGACCCAAAAATATCGAATTTTCGGGTGTTTTGAGGTTGAATTTGGGATATAAACGGGTACAAAAGATGCATGCACATATCGACTTTTGGGCACCTAAAAGATCGATTTTCAGTATGTTTTGGGCCTGTATTTTGAAAATACTCTAACACGGAGTAGGCATGTACAGTTCGCTTCTGGGACCCCAAAATATCGAATTTTCGGGTGTTTTGGGCCTGAATTTAAGATATACATTTTGGGCACCTAAAATATCGATTTTTAGCATGTTTTGGGTCTATATTTTGAAAATATTCTAGCACTAAGTAGGCATGTACAGATCACTTCTGGGACCCCAAAATATCGAATTATCGGGTGTTTTGAGCCTGATTTTGAGATATAAACGGGTAAAGATGATGCATGCACTTATCGACTTTGGACACTTAAAATATCGATTTTTAGCATGTTTTGAGCCTATATTTTGAAAAAATTCTAGCACTGAGTAGGCATGTACTGGTCGCTTCTGGGACCCAAAAATATCGAATTTTCGGGTGTTTTGAGGTTGAATTTGGGATATAAACGTGTGCAGAAGATGCATACACATATTGACTTTGGTCACCTAAAATATCGATTTTCAGCTTGTTTTGGTCCTGTATCTTGAAAACATTCTAACTAGGAGTAGGAATGTACAGATCGCTTCTGGGACCCCAAAATATCGAATTTTCGAGTGTTTTGAACCTGAATTTGAGATATAAACGGGTACAGAAGATGCATCCTCATATCGACTTTTGGACACCTAAAAGATCGATTTTCAGTATGTTTTGGGCCTGTATATTGAAAATACTCTAACACGGAGTAGGCATGTACAGTTCGCTTTTGGGACCATAAAATATCGAATTTTCCGGTGTTTTGAGCCTGAATTTGAGATATAAACGGGTACAGAAGATGCATGCACATATCGACTTTGGACACTTAAAATATCGATTTTTAGCATGTTTTGAGCCTATATTTTAAAAACATTCTAACACTGACTAGACATGTACAGATCGCTTCTGGGTCCCAAAATTATCGAATTTCCGGGTGTTTTGAGGTTGAATTTGAGATATAAACGAGTGCAGAAGATGCATACACATGTTGACTTTGGGTACCTAAAATATCGATTTTCAGCATGCTTTGGGCCTGCATCTGAGTAGGCATGTACAGATCGCTTCTGGGACCCCAAAATATCGAATTTTCGGGTGTTTTGGGCCTGAATTTGAGATATTGATTTTGGGCACCTAAAATATCGATTATTAGCATGTTTTGGGCCTATATTTTGAAAATATTCTAGCACTAAGTAGGCATGTAAAGATCACTTCTGGGACCCGAAATATCGAATTTTTGGGTGTTTTGAGCATGAATTTGAGATATAAACGGGTACAGATGATGCATGCACATATCGACTTTGGACACTTAAAATATCGATTTTTAGCATGGTTTGAGCCTATATTTTGAAAAAATTCTAGCACTGTACAGATCGCTTCCGGGACCCAAAAATATCGAATTTTGGGGTGTATGGAGCCTGAATTTGAGATATAAACGGGTACAGAAGATGCATGCACATATGGACTTTTGGGCACCTAAAAGATCGATTTTCAGAATGTTTTGGGCCTGTATTTTGAAAAAACTCTAACACGGAGTAGGCATGTACAGTTCGGTTCTGGGACCCTAAAATATCGAATTTTCGGGTGTTTTGGGCCTGAATTTGAGATATCGATTTTGGGCACCTGAAATATCGATTATTAGCATGTTTTGGGCCTATATTTTGAAAATATTCTAGCACTAAGTAGGCATGTACAGATCACTTCTGGGACCCCAAAATATCATATTTTCGGGTGTTTTGAGCCTGAATTTGAGATATAAACGGGTACAGAAGATGCATGCACAAATCGACTTTTGGGCACCTAAAATATCGATTTTGAGCATGTTTTGGGTCTGTATTTTGAAAATACTCTAACTAGGAGTAGGCATGTACAGATCGCTTCTGGGACCCAAAAATATCGAATTTTCGGGTGTTTTGAGGTTGAATTTGGGATATAAACGGGTACAAAAGATGCATGCACATATCTACTTTTGGGCACCTAAAAGATCGATTTTCAGTATGTTTTGGGCCTGTATTTTGAAAATACTCTAACACGGAGTAGGCATGTACAGTTCGCTTCTGGGACCCCAAAATATCGAATTTTCGGGTGTTTTGGGCCTGAATTTAAGATATACATTTTGGGCACCTAAAATATCGATTTTTAGCATGTTTTGGGCCTATATTTTGAAAATATTCTAGCACTAAGTAGGCATGTAAAGATCACTTCTGGGACCCCAAAATATCGAATTTTCGGGTGTTTTGAGCCTGAATTTGAGATATAAACGGGTACAGATGATGCATGCACTTATCAACTTTGGACACTTAAAATATCGATTTTTAGCATGTTTTGAGCCTATATTTTGAAAAAATTCTAGCACTGAGTAGGCATGTACAGATCGCTTCTGGGACCCAAAAATATCGAATTTTCGGGTGTTTTGATGTTGAATTTGGGATATAAACGGGTGCAGAAGATGAATACACATATTGACTTTTGTCACCTAAAATATCGATTTTCAGCTTGTTTTGGGCCTGTATCTTGAAAACATTCTAACTAGGAGTAGGAATGTAAAGATCGCTTCTGGGACCCCAAAATATCGAATTTTCGAGTGTTTTGAACCTGAATTTGAGATATAAACGGGTACAGAAGATGCATCCTCATATCGACTTTTGGACACCTAAAAGATCGATTTTCAGTATGTTTTGGGCCTGTATATTAAAAATACTCTAACACGGAGTAGGCATGTACAGATCGCTTCTGGGACCCCAAAATATCGAATTTTAGGGTGTTTTGGGCCTGAATTTGAGATATCGATTTTGGGCACCTGAAATATCGATTTTTAGCATGTTTTGGGCCTATATTTTGAAAATATTCTAGCACTAAGTAGGCATGTACAGATCACTTCTGGGACCCCAAAATATCAAATTTTCGGGTGTTTTGAGCCTGAATTTGAGATATAAATGGGTACAGAAGATGCATGCACAAATCGACTTTTGGGAACATAAAATATCGATTTTGAGCATGTTTTGGGGCTGTATTTTGAAAATACTCTTACTAGGAGTAGGCATGTACAGATCGCTTCTGGGACCCCAAAATATCGAATTTTCAGGTGTTTTGAGCCTGAATTTGAGATATAAACGGGTACAGAAGATGCATGCACATATTGCCTTTGGACACTAATAATATCGATTTTTAGCATGTTTTGGGCCTTTATTTTGAAAATATTCTAGCACTGAGTAGGCATGTACAGATCGCTTCTGGGACCCCAAAATATCGAATTTTCGGGTGTTTTGAGCATGAATTTGAGATATAAACGGGTACAGAAGATGCATGCACATATCGACTTTTAGGCACCTAAAATATCGATTTTGAGCATGTTTTGGGTCTGTATCTTGAAAACATTCTAACTAGGAGTAGGGATGTACAGATCGCTTCTGGGACCCAAAAATATCGAATTTTGGGGTGTTTGGAGCCTGAATTTGAGATATAAACGGGTACAGAAGATGCATGCACATATCGACTTTTGGGCACCTAAAAGATCGATTTTCAGTATGTTTTGGGCCTGTATTTTGAAAATACTCTAACACGGAGTAGGCATGTACAGTTCGCTTCTGGGACCCTAAAATATCGAATTTTCGGGTGTTTTGGGCCTGAATTTGAGATATCGATTTTGGGCACCTGAAATATCGATTATTAGCATGTTTTGGGCCTATATTTTGAAAATATTCTAGCACTAAGTAGGCATGTACAGATCACTTCTGGGACCCCAAAATATCATATTTTCGGGTGTTTTGAGCCTGAATTTGAGATATAAACGGGTACAGAAGATGCATGCACAAATCGACATTTGGGCACCTAAAATATCGATTTTGAGCATGTTTTGGGCCTGTATTTTGAAAATACTCTAACTAGGAGTAGGCATGTACAGATCGCTTCTGGGACCCAAAAATATCGAATTTTCGGGTGTTTTGAGCCTGAATTTGAGATATAAACAGGTACAGACGATGCATGCACATATCGACTTTGGACACTTAAAATATCGATTATTAGCATGTTTTGAGCCTATATTTTGAAAACATTCTAGCACTGACTAGACATGTACAGATCGCTTCTGATACCCAAAATTATCGAATTTTCGGGTGTTTTGAGGTTGAATTTGAGATATAAACGAGTGCAGAAGATGCATACACATGTTGACTTTGGGCACCTAAAATATCGATTTTTAGCATGTTTTGGGCCTGCATCTGAGTAGGCATGTACAGATCGCTTCAGGGACCCCAAAATATCGAATTTTCTAGTGTTTGTAGCCTGAATTTGAGATATAAACGGGTACAGAAGATGCATGCACATATCGACTTTTCGGCACCAAAAAGATCGATTTTCAGTATGTTTTGGGCCTGTATTTTGAAAATACTCTAACACGGAGTAGGCATGTACAGTTCGCTTCTGGGACCCTAAAATATCGAATTTTCGGGTGTTTTGGGCCTGAATTTGAGATATCGATTTTGGGCACCTGAAATATCGATTTTTAGCATGTTTTGGGCCTGTATTTTGAAAATATTCTAGCACTAAGTAGGCATGTACAGATCACTTCTGGGACCCCAAAATATCGAATTTTCGGGTGTTTTGAGCCTGAATTTGAGATATAAACGGGTACAGATGATGCATGCACATATCGACTTTGGACACTTAAAATATCGATTTTTAGCATGGTTTGAGCCTATATTTTGAAAAAATTCTAGCACTGTACTGATCGCTTCTGGGACCCAAAAATATCGAATTTTCGGGTGTTTTGAGGTTGAATTTGGGATTTAAACGGGTACAGAAGATGCATGCACATATCGACTTTTTGGCACCTAAAAGATCGATTTTCAGTATGATTTGGGCCTGTATTTTGAAAATACTCTAACACGGAGTAGGCATGTAGAGTTCGCTTCTGGGACCCCAAAATATCGAATTTTCAGGTGTTTTGGGCCTGAATTTGATATATCGACTTTAGGCACCTAAAATATCGATTTTTAGCATGTTTTGGGCCTATATTTTAAAAATATTCTAGCACTGAGAAGGCATGTACAGATCGCTTCTGGGACCCCAAAATATCGAATTTTCGGGTGTTTTGAGCCTGAATTTGAGATATAAACGGGTACAGAAGATGCATGCACATATTGACTTTGGGCACCTAAAATATCGATTTTCAGCATGTTTTGGGCCTGTATTTTGAAAATACTCTAACTAGGAGTAGGGATGTACAGATCACTTCTAGGACCCAAAAATACCAAATTTTCGGGTGTTTTGAGCCTGAATTTGAGATATAAACAGGTACAGAAGATGCATGCACATATTGACTTTGGGAACCTAAAATATCGATTTTCAGCATGTTTTGGGCCTGCATCTGAGTAGGCATGTACAGATCGCCTCTAGGACCCAAAACTATCGAATTTTCGGGTGTTTGGAGCCTGAATTTGAGATATAAACGGGTACAGAAGATGCATGCACATATTGACTTTGGGCACCTAAAATATCGATTTTCAGCATGTTTTGGGCCTGTATTTTGAAAATACTCTAACTAGGAGTAGGCATGTACAGATCGCTTCTGGGACCCAAATATATCGAATTCTCGGGTGTTTTGAGCCTGAATTTGAGATATAAACGGGTACAGAAGATGCATGCACATATCGACTTTGGACACTTAAAATATCGATTTTTAGCATGTTTTGAGCCTATATTTTGAAAACATTCTAGCACTGACTAGACATGTACAGATCGCTTCTGGGACCCAAAATTATCGAATTTTCGGGTGTTTTGAGGTTGAATTTGAGATATAAACGAGTGCAGAAGATGCATACACATGTTGACTTTGGGTACCTAAAATATCGACTTTCAGCATGTTTTGGGCCTGCATCTGAGTAGGCATGTACAGATCGCTTCTGGGACCCCAAAATATCGAATTTTCGGGTGTTTTGAAACTGAATTTGAGATATAAACGGGTACAGAAGATGCATGCACATATCGACTTTTGGGCACCTAAAAGATCGATTTTCAGTATGTTTTGGGCCTGTATATTGAAAATACTCTAACACGGAGTAGGCATGTACAGATCGCTTCTGGGACCCCAAAATATCGAATTTTTGGGTGTTTTGGGCCTGAATTTGAGATATCGACTTTGGGCACCTAAAATATCGGTTTATAGCATGTTTTGGTCCTATATTTTGAAAATATTCTAGCACTGAGTAGGCATGTACAGATCGCTTCTGGGACACCAAAATATCGAATTTTCGGGAGTTTTGAGCCTGAATTTGAGATATAAACGGGTACAGAAGATGCATGCACATATCGACTTTTGATCACCTATAATATCGATTTTGAGCATGTTTTGGGCCTGTATTTTGAAAATACTCTAACACGGAGTAGGCATGTAACGTTCGCTTCTGGGACCCCAAAATATCGAATTTTCGGGTGTTTTGGGCCTGAATTTGAGATATCGATTTTGGGCACCTAAAATATCGATTATTAGCATGTTTTGGGCCTATATTTTGAAAATATTTTAGCACTAAGTAGGCATGTAAAGATCACTTCTGTAACCCCAAAATATCGAATTTTCGGGTGTTTTGAGAATGAATTTGAGATATAAACGGGTACAGATGATGCATGCACATATCGACTTTCGACAATTAAAATATCGATTTTGAGCATGGTTTGAGCCTATATTTAGAAAAAATTCTAGCACTGTACAGATCGCTTCCGGGACCCAAAAATATCGAATTTTCGGGTGTTTTGAGGTTGAATTTGGGATATAAACGGGTACAGAAGATGCATGCACATATCGACTTTTTGGCACCTAAAAGATCGATTTTTAGTATGTTTTGGGCCTGTATTTTGAAAATACTCTAACACGGAGTAGGCATGTACAGTTCGCTTCTGGGACCCCAAAATATCGAATTTTCGGGTGTTTTGGGCATGAATTTGAGATATAAACGGGTACAGAAGATGCATGCACATATCGACTTTTGGGCACCTAAAATATCGATTTTGAGCATGTTTTGGGTCTGTATCTTGAAAACATTCTAACTAGGAGTAGGGATGTACAGATCGCTTCTGGGACCCCAAAATATCGAATTTACGGGTGTTTGGAGCCTGAATTTGAGATATAAACGGGTACAGAAGATGTATGCACATATCGACTTTTGGGCACCTAAAAGATCGATTTTCAGTATGTTTTGGGCCTGTATTTTGAAAATACTCTAACACGGAGTAGGCATGTACAGTTCGCTTCTGGGACCCGAAAATATCGAATTTTCGGGTGTTTTGGGCCTGAATTTGAGATATCGATTTTGGGCACCTGAAATATCGATTTTTAGCATGTTTTGGGCCTATATTTTGAAAATATTCTAGCACTAAGTAGGCATGTACAGATCACTTCTGGGACCCCAAAATATCATATTTTCGGGTGTTTTGAGCCTGAATTTGAGATATAAACGGGTACAGAAGATGCATGCACAAATCGACTTTTGGGCACCTAAAATATCGATTTTGAGCATGTTTTGGGCCTGTATTTTGAAAATACTCTAACTTGGTGTAGGCATGTACAGATCGCTTCTGGGACCCAAAAATATCGAATTTTCGGGTGTTTTGAGCCTGAATTTGAGATATAAGCGGGTACAGACGATGCATGAACATATCGACTTTGGACACTTAAAATATCGATTTTTAGCATGTTTTGAGCCTATATTTTGAAAACATTCTAGCACTGTCTAGACATGTACAGATCGCTTCTGATACCCAAAATTATCGAATTTTCGGGTGTTTTGAGGTTGAATTTGAGATATAAACGAGTGCAGAAGATGCATACACATGTTGACTTTGGGCACCTAAAATATCGATTTTTAGCATGTTTTGGGCCTGCATCTGAGTAGGCATGTACAGATCGCTTCTGGGACCCCAAAATATCGAATTTTCTAGTGTTTGTAGCCTGAATTTGAGATATAAACGGGTACAGAAGATGCATGCACATATCGACTTTTCGGTACCAAAAAAATCGATTTTCAGTATATTTTGGGCCTGTATTTTGAAAATACTCTAACACGGAGTAGGCATGTACAGTTCGCTTCTGGGACCCCAAAATATCGAATTTTCGGGTGTTTTGGGCCTGAATTTGATATATCGACTTTAGGCACCTAAAATATCGATTTTTAGCATGTTTTGGGCCTATATTTTAAAAATATTCTAGCACTGAGTAGGCATGTACAGATCGCTTCTGGGACCCCAAAATATCGAATTTTCGGGTGTTTTGAGCCTGAATTTGAGATATAAACGGGTACAGAAGATGCATGCACATATTGACTTTGGGCACCTAAAATATCGATTTTCAGCATGTTTTGGGCCTGTATTTTGAAAATACTCTAACTAGGAGTAGGGATGTACAGATCACTTCTAGGACCCAAAAATACCAAATTTTCGGGTGTTTTGAGCCTGAATTTGAGATATAAACAGGTACAGAAGATGCATGCACATATTGACTTTGGGAACCTAAAATATCGATTTTCTGCATGTTTTGGGCCTGCATCTGAGTAGACATGTACAGATCGCTTCTAGGACCCAAAACTATCGAATTTTCGGGTGTTTGGAGCCTGAATTTGAGATATAAACGGGAACAGAAGATGCATGCACATATTGACTTTGGGCACCTAAAATATCGATTTTCAGCATGTTTTGGGCCTGTATTTTGAAAATACTCTAACTAAGAGTAGGCATGTACAGATCGCTTCTGGGACCCAAATATATCGAATTCTCGGGTGTTTTGAGCCTGAATTTGAGATATAAACGGGTACAGAAGATGCATGCACATATCGACTTTGGACACTTAAAATATCGATTTTTAGCATGTTTTGAGCCTAAATTTTGAAAACCTTCTAGCACTGACTAGACATGTACAGATCGCTTCTGGGACCCAAAATTATCGAATTTTCGGGTGTTTTGAGGTTGAATTTGAGATATAAACGAGTGCAGAAGATGCATACACATGTTGACTTTGGGTACCTAAAATATCGACTTTCAGCATGTTTTGGGCCTGCATCTGAGTAGGCATGTACAGATCGCTTCTGGGACCCCAAAATATCGAATTTTCGGGTGTTTGTAGCCTGAATTTGAGATATAAACGGGTACAGAAGATGCATGCACATATCGACTTTTGGGCACCAAAAAGATCGATTTTCAGTATGTTTTGGGCCTGTATTTTGAAAATACTCTAACACTGAGTAGGCATGTACAGTTCGCTTCTGGGACCCCAAAATATCGAATTTTCGGGTGTTTTGGGCCTGAATTTGAGATATCGATTATGGGCACCTAAAATATCGATTATTAGCATGTTTTTGGCCTATATTTTGAAAATATTCTAGCACTAAGTAGGCATGTAAAGATCACTTCTGGGACCCCAAAATATCGAATTTTCGGGTGTTTTGAGCATGAATTTGAGATATAAACGGGTACAGATGATGCATGCACATATCGACTTTGGACACTTAAAATATCGATTTTCAACATGGTTTGAGCCTATATTTTGAAAAAATTCTAGCACTGTACAGATCGCTTCTGGGACCCAAAGATATCGAATTTTCGGGTGTTTTGAGGTTGAATTTGGGATATAAACGGGTACAGAAGATGCATGCACATATCGACTTTTTGGCACCTAAAAGATCGATTTTCAGTATGTTTTGGGCCTGTATTTTGAAAATACTCTAACACGGAGTAGGCATGTACAGTTCGCTTCTGGGACCCAAAAATATCGAATTTTCGGATGTTTTGGGCCTGAATTTGAGATATCGACTTTGGGCACCTAAAATATCGATTTTTTAGCATGTTTTGGGCTTATTATTTGATCGCTTCTAGGACCCAAAAATACCGAATTTTCGGGTGTTTTGAGCCTGAATTTGAGATATAAACAGGTACAAAAAAAGCATGCACATATTGACTTTGGGCACCTAAAATATCGATTTTCAGCATGTTTTGGGCCTGCATCTGAGTAGGCATGTACAGATCGCTTCTGGGACCCAAAAATATCGAATTTTCGGGTGTTTTGAGGTTGAATTTGGGATATAAACGGGTGCAGAAGATGCATACACATATTGACGTTGGTCACCTAAAATATCGATTTTCAGCTTGTTTTTGGGCATGTATCTTGAAAACATTCTAACTAGGAGTAGGAATGTACAGATCGCTTCTGGGACCCCAAAATATCGAATTTTCGGGTGTTTTGAACCTGAATTTGAGATATAAACGGGTACAGAAGATTCATCCTCATATCGACGTTAAGGCACCTAAAAGATCGATTTTCAGTATGTTTTGGGCCTGTATATTGAAAATACTCTAACACGGAGTAGGCATGTACAGATCGCTTCTGGGACCCCAAAATATCGAATTTTCGGGTGTTTTGGGCCTGAATTTGAGATATCGATTTTGGGCACCTAAAATATCGGTTTTTAGCATGTTTTGGGCCTATATTCTGAAAATATTCTAGCACTGAGTAGGCATGTACAGATCGATTCTGGGACCCCAAAAATTCGAATTTTCGGGTGTTTTGAGCCTGAATTTGAGATATAAACGTGTACAGAAGATGCATGCACATATTGACTTTGGGCACCTAAAATATCGATCTTGAGCATGTTTTGGGCCTGTATTTTGAAAATACTCTAACTAGGAGTAGGCATGTACAGATCGCTTCTGGGACCCAAAAATATCGAATTTTCGGGTGTTTTGGGCCTGAATTTGAGATATAAACGGGTATAGAAGATGCATGCACATATCGACTTTGGACACTTAAAATATCGATTTTTAGCATGTTTTGAGCCTATATTTTGAAAAAATTCTAGTACTGAGTAGGCATGTACAGATCGCTTCTGGGACCCCAAAATATCGAATTTTCGAGTGTTTTGAGCCTGAATTTGATATATAAACGGGTACAGAAGATGCATGCACATATCGACTTTTGGGCACCTAAAATATCGATTTTCAGCATGTTTTGGGCCTGCATCTGAGTAGGTATGTACAGATCGCTTTTGGGACCCCAAAATATCGAATTTTCGGATGTTTTGGGTCTGAATTTCAGATATACATTTTGTGCACCTAAAATATCGATTTTTAGCATGTTTTGAGCCTATATTTTGAAAACCTTCTAGCACTGACTAGACATGTACAGATCGCTTCTGGGACCCAAAATTATCGAATTTTCAGGTGTTTTAAGGTTGAATTTGAGATATAAACGAGTGCAGAAGATGCATACACATGTTGACTTTGGGCACCTAAAATATCGATTTTCGGCATGTTTTGGGCCTGTATTTTGAAAATACTCTAACTAGGAGTAGGCATGTACAGATCGCTTCTGGGACCCAAAAATATCGAATTTTCGGGTGTTTTGAGCCTGAATTTGAGATATAAACGGGTACAGAAGATGCAAGCACATATCGACTTTGGACACTTAAAATATCGATACTTAGCATGTTTTGAGCCTATTTTTTTAAAACATTATAGCACTGACTAGACATGTACAGATCGCTTCTGGGACCCAAAATTATCGAATTTCCGGGTGTTTTGAGGTTGAATTTGAGATATAAACGGGTACAGAAGATGCATGCACATATCGACTTTGGACACTTAAAATATCGATTTTTAACATGTTTTGAGCCTATATTTTGAAAACATTCTAGCACTGACTAGACATGTACAGATCGCTTCTGGGACCCAAAATTATCGAATTTTCAGGTGTTTTAAGGTTGAATTTGAGATATAAACGAGTGCAGAAGATGCATACACATGTTGACTTTGGGCACCTAAAATATCGATTTTCGGCATGTTTTGGGCCTCCATCTGAGTAGGCATGTACAGATCGCTTCTGGGACCCCAAAATATCGAATTTTCGGGTGTTTTGACCCTGAATTTGAAATATAAACGGGTACAGAAGATGCATGCACATATCGACTTTTGGGCATCTAAAAGATCGATTTTCAGTATGTTTTGGGCCTGTATATTGAAAATACTCTAACACGGAGTAGGCATGTACAGATCGCTTCTGGGACCCTAAAATATCGAATTTTCTGGTGTTTTGGGCCTCAATTTGATATATCGATTTTGGGAACCTAAAATATCGGTTTTTAGCATGTTTTGGGCCTATATTCTGAAAATATTCTAGCACTGAGTAGGCATGTACAGATCGCTTCTGGGACCCCAAAATGTCCAATTTTCGAGTGTTTTGAGCCTGAATTTGAGATATAAACGGGTACAGAAGATGCATGCACATATCGACTTTTGGGCACCTAAAATATCGATTTTGAGCATGTTTTGGGCCTGTATTTTGAAAATACTCTAACTAGGAGTATGCATGTACAGATCGCTTCTGGGACCCAAAAATATCGATTTTTCGGGTGTTTTGAGCCTGAATTTGAGATATAAACGGGTATAGATGATGCATGCACATATCGACTTTGGACACTTAAAATATCGATTATTAGTATGTTTTGAGCCTATATTTTGAAAACATTCTAGCACTGACTAGACATGTACAGATCGCTTCTGGGACCCAAAATTATCGAATTTTCGGGTGTTTTGAGGTTGAATTTGAGATATAAACGAGTGCAGAAGATGCATACACATGTTGACTTTGAGTACCTAAAATATCGATTTTCAGCATGTTTTGGGCCTGCATCTGAGTAGGCATGTACAGATCGCTTCTGGGACCCCAAAATATCGAATTTTCGGGTGTTTGTAGCCTGAATTTGAGATATAAACGGGTACAGAAGATGCATGCACATATCGACTTTTGGGCACCTAAAAGATCGATTTTCAGTATGTTTTGGGCCTATATTTTGAAAATACTCTAACACGGAGTAGGCATGTACAGTTCGCTTCTGGGACCTCAAAATATCGAATTTTCGGGTGTTTTGGGCCTGAATTTGAGATATCGATTTTGGGCACCTAAAATATCGATTATTAGCATGTTTTGGGCCTATATTTTGAAAATTTTCTAGCACTAAGTAGGCATGTAAATATCACTTCAAGGACCCCAAAATATCGAATTTTCGGGTCTTTTGAGCCTGAATTTGAGATTTAAACGGGTACAGAAGATGCATGCACATATCGACTTTTGGGCACCTAAAATATCGATTTTTTTCATGTTTTGGGTCTGTATCTTGAAAACATTCTAACTAGGAGTAGGGATGTACAGATCGGTTCTAGGACCCAAAAATACCGAATTTTCGGGTGTTTTGAGCCTGAATTTGAGATATAAACAGGTCCAGAAGATGCATGCACATATTGACTTAGGGCACCTAAAATATCGATTTTCAGCATGTTTTGGGCCTGTATTTTGAAAATACTCTAACTAGGAGTAGGCATGTACAGATCGCTTCTGGGACCCAAAAATATCGAATTTTCGGGTGTTTTGAGCCTGAATTTGAGATATAATCGAGTGCAAAAGATGGATACACATGTTGACTTTGGGCACCTAAAATATCGATTTTTAGCATGTTTTGGGCCTGCATCTGAGTAGGCATGTACAGATCGCTTCTGGGACCCCAAAATATCGAATTTTCGTGTGTTTGTAGCCTGAATTTGAGACATAAACGGGTACAGAAGATGCATGCACATATCGACTTTTGGGCACCAAAAAGATCGATTTTCAGTATGTTTTGGGCCTGTATTTTGAAAATCCACGGAGTATGCATGTACAGTTCGCTTCTGGGACCCCAAAATATCGAATTTTCGGGTGTTTTGGGCCTGAATTTGAGATATCGATTTTGGGCACCAAAAATATCGATTATTAGCATGTTTTCGACCTATATTTTGAAAATATTCTAGGACTAAGTAGGCATGTAAAGATCACTTCTGGGACCCCAAAATATCGAATTTTCGGGTGTTTTGAGCATGAATTTGAGATATAAACGGGTACAGATGATGCATGCACATATCGACTTTGGACACATAAAATATCGATTTTTAGCATGGTTTGAGCCTATATTTTGAAAAAATTCTAGCACTGTACACATCGCTTCTGGGACCCAAAAATATCGAATTTTCGGGTGTTTTGAGGATGAATTTGGGATATAAACGGGTACAGAAGATTCATGCACATATCGACTTTTTGGCACCTAAAAGATCGATTTTCAGTATGTTTTGGGCCTGTATTTTGAAAATACTCTAACACGGAGTAGGCATGTACAGTTCGCTTCTGGGACCCCAAAATATCGAATTTGCGGGTGTTTTGGGCCTGAATTTGAGATATCTACTTTGGGCACCTAAAATATCGACTTTTAGCATGTTTTGGGCCTATATTTTGAAAATATTATAGCACTGAGTAGGCATGTACAGATCGCTTCTGGGACCCCAAAATATCGAATTTTCGGGTGTTTTGAGCCTGAATTTGATATATAAACGGGTACAGAAGATGCATGCACATATCGATTTTTGGGCACCTAAAATATCGATTTTGAGCATGTTTTGGGTCTGTATCTTGAAAACATTCTAACTAGGAGTAGGGATGTACAGATCGCTTCTAGGACCCAAAAATACCGAATTTTCGGTCGTTTTGAGCCTGAATTTGACTTATAAACAGGTACAGAAGATGCATGAACATATTGACTTTGGGCACCTAAAATATCAATTTTCAGCATGTTTTGGGCCTGTGTTTTGAAAATACTCTAACTAGGAGTAGGGATGTACAGATCGTTTCTAGGACCCAATAATACCGACTTTTCGGGTGTTTTGAGCCTGAATTTGAGATATAAACAGGTACAGAAGATGCATGCACATATTGACTTTGGGCACCTAAAATATCGATTTTTAGCATGTTTTGGGCCTGCATCTGAGTAGGCATGTACAGATCGCTTCTGGGACCCCAAAATATCGAATTTTCGGGTGTTTTGAACCTGAATTTGAGATATAAACGGGTACAAAAGATACATCCTCATATCGACTTTTGGGCACCTACAAGATCGATTTTCAGTATGTTTTGGGCCTGTATAATGAAAATACTCTAACACGGAGTAGGCATGTACAAATAGCTTTTGGGACCCCAAAATATCGAATTTTCGGGTGTTTTGGGCTTGAATTTGAGATATCGACTTTGGGCACCTAAAATATCGGTTTTTAGCATGTTTTGGGCCTATATTTTGAAAAGATTCTAGCACTGAGTAGGCATGTACAGATCGCTTCTGGGACCCCAAAATATCCAATTTTCGGGTGTTTTGAGCCTGAATTTGAGATATAAACGGGTACAGAAGATGCATGCACATATCGACTTTTGGGCACCTAAAATATCGATTTTGAGCATGTTTTGGGCCTGTATTTTGAAAATACTCTAACTAGGAGTAGGCATGTACAGATCGCTTCTGGGACCCAAAAATATCGAATTTTCAGGTGTTTTGAGCCTGAATTTGAGATATAAACGGGTACAGAAGATGCATGCACATATCGACTTTGGACACTTAAAATATCGATTTTTAGCATGTTTTGAGCCTATATTTTGAAAACATTCTAGCACTGACTAGACATGTACAGATTGCTTCTGGGACCCAAAATTATCGAATTTTCGGGTGTTTTGAGATTGAATTTGAGATATAAACGAGTGCAGAAGATGCATACACAAGTTGACTTTGGGTACCTAAAATATCGATTTTCAGCATGTTTTGGGCCTGCATCTGAGTAGGCATGTACAGATCGCTTCTGGGACCCCAAAATATCGAATTTTCTGGTGTTTGTAGCCTGAATTTGAGATATAAACGGGTACAGAAGATGCATGCACATATCGACTTTTGGGCACCAAAAAGATCGATTTTCAGTATGTTTTGGGCCTGTATTTTGAAAATACTCTAACACGGAGTAGGCATGTACAGTTTGCTTCTGGGACCCCAAAATATCGAATTTTCGGGTGTTTTGGGCCTGAATTTGAGATATCGATTTTGAGCACCTAAAATATCGGTTATTAGCATGTTTTGGGCCTATATTTTGAAAATATTCTAGCACTAAGTAGGCATGTAAAGATCACTTCTGGGACCCCAAAATATCGAATTTTAGGGTGTTTTGAGCATGAATTTGAGATATAAACGGGTACAGATGATGCATGCACATATCGACTTTGGACACTTAAAATATCGATTTTTAGCATGGTTTGAGCCTATATTTTGAAAAAATTCTAGCACTGTACAGATCGCTTCTGGAACCCAAAAATATCGAATTTTCGGGTGTTTTGAGGTTGAATTTGGGATATAAACGGGTACAGAAGATGCATGCACATATCGACTTTTTGGCACCTAAAAGATCGATTTTCAGTATGTTTTGGGCCTGAATTTTGAAAATACTTTAACACGGAGTAGGCATGTACAGTTCGCTTCTGGGACCCCAAAATATCGAATTTTCGGGTGTTTTGGGCCTGAATTTGAGATATCGACTTTAAGCACCTAAAATATCGGTTTTTAGCATGTTTTGGGCCTATATTTTAAAAAATATTCTAGCACTGAATAGGCATGTACATATCGCTTCTGGGACCCCAAAATATCCAATTTTCGAGTATTTTGAGCCTGAATTTGAGATATAAACGGGTACAGAAGATGCATGCACACATTACTTTTGGGCACTTAAAATATCGATTTTGAGCATGTTTTGGGCCTGTATTTTGAAAATACTCTAACTAGGAGTAGGCATGTACAGATCGCTTCTGGGACCCAAAAATATCGAATTTTCGGGTGTTTTGATCCTGAATTTGAGATATAAACGGGTACAGAAGATGCATGCACATATTGACTTTGGACACTTAAAATATCGATTTTTAGCATGTTTTGAGCCTATATTTTGTTAACATTCTAGCACTGACTAGACATGTACAGATCGCTTCTGGGACCCAAAATTATCGAATTTTCGGGTGTTTTGAGGTTGAATTTGAGATTTAAACGAGTGCAGAAGATGCATACACATGTTGACTTTGTGTACCTAAAATATCGATTTTCAGCATGTTTTGGGCCTGCATCTGAGTAGGCATGTACAGATCGTTTATGGGACCCCAAAATATCGAATTTTTGGGTGTTTGTAGCCTGAATTTGAGATATAAACGGGTACAGAAGATGCATGCACATATCGACTTTTGGGCACCAAAAAGATCGATTTTCAGTATGTTTTGGGCCTGTATTTTGAAAATACTCTAACACGGAGTAGGCATGTACAGTTCGCTTCTGGGACCCCAAAATATCGAATTTTCGGGTGTTTTGGGCCTGAATTTGAGATTTCTACTTTGGGTACCTAAAATATCGATTTTTAGCATGTTTTGGGCCAATATTTTGAAAATATTATAGCACTGAGTAGGCATGTACAGATCGCTTCTGGGACCACAAAATATCGAATTTTCGGGTGTTTTGAGCCTGAATTTGATATATAAACGGGTACAGAAGATGCATGCACATATCGATTTTTGGGCACCTAAAATATCGATTTTGAGCATGTTTTGGGTCTGTATCTTGAAAACATTCTAACTAGGAGTAGGGATGTACAGATCGCTTCTAGGGCCCAAAAATACCGAATTTTCGGTCGTTTTGAGCCTGAATTTGAGATATAAACAGGTACAGAAGATGCATGAACGTATTGACTTTGGGCACCTAAAATATCAATTTTCAGCATGTTTTGGGCCTGTATTTTGAAAATACTGTAACTTGGATTAGCGATGTACAGATCGTTTCTAGGACCCAATAATACCGACTTTTCGGGTGATTTGAGCCTGAATTTGAGATATAAACGGGTACAGAAGATGCATGCACATATCGACTTTTTGGCACCTAAAAGCTCGATTTTCAGTAAGTTTTGGGCCTGTATTTTGAAAATACTCTAACACGGAGTAGGCATGTACAGTTCGCTTCTGGGACCCCAAAATATCGAATTTTCGGGTGTTTTGGACCTGAATTTGAGATATCTACTTTGGGCACCTAAAATATCGATTTTTAGCATGTTTTGGGCCTATATTTTGAAAATATTATAGCACTGAGTAGGCCTGTACAGATCGCTTCTGGGACCCCAAAATATCGAATTTTCGGGTGTTTTGAGCCTGAATTTGATATATAAACGGGTACAGAAGATGCATGCACATATTGACTTTGGACACCTAAAATATCGATTTTCAGCATGTTTTGGGCCTGCATCTGAGTAGGCATGTACAGATCGCTTCTGGGACCCAAAAATATCGAATTTTCGGGTGTTTTGAACCTGAATTTGAGATATAAACGGGTACAAAAGATGCATCCTCATATCGACTTTTGGGCACCTAAAAGATCGATTTTCAGTATGTTTTGGGCCTGTATATTGAAAATACTCTAACACGGAGTAGGCATGTACAGATTGCTTCTGGGACCTCAAAATATCGAATTTTTGGGTGTTTTGGGCCTGAATTTGAGATATCGACTTTAATCACCTAAAATATCGGTTTTTAGCATGCTTTAGGCCTATATTTTAAAAAACATTCTAGCACTGAATAGGCATGTACAGATCGCTTCTGGGATCCCAAAATATCCAATTTTCGAGTATTTTGAGCCTGAATTTGAGATATAAACGGGTACAGAAGATGCATGCACACATTACTTTTGGGCACCTAAAATATCGATTTTGAGCATGTTTTGGGCCTGTATTTTGAAAATACTCTAACTAGGAGTAGGCATGTACAGATCGCTTCTGGGACCCAAAAATATCGAATTTTCGGGTGTTTTGATCCTGTATTTAAGATATAAACGGGTACAGAAGATGCATGCACATATTGACTTTGGAGACTTAAAATATCGATTTTTAGCATGTTTTGAGCCTATATTTTGAAAACATTCTAGCACTGACTAGACATGTACAGATCGCTTCTGGGACCCAAAATTATCAAATTTTTGGGTGTTTTGAGGTTGAATTTGAGATATAAACGAGTGCAGAAGATGCATACACATGTTGACTTTGGGTACCTAAAATATCGATTTTCAGCATGTTTTG
This sequence comes from Petrolisthes cinctipes, assembly GCA_033782935.1. NCBI lineage: Eukaryota > Metazoa > Arthropoda > Malacostraca > Decapoda > Porcellanidae > Petrolisthes > Petrolisthes cinctipes. The sequence continues at coordinate 3,284,660 of JAWQEG010000486.1, forward strand.
GGCCTGTATCTGAGTAGGCATGTACAGATCGCTTATGGGACCCTAAAATATCGAATTTTTGGGTGTTTGTAGCCTGAATTTGAGATATAAACGGGTACAGAAGATGCATGCACATATCGACTTTTGGGCACCAAAAAGATCGATTTTCATTATGTTTTGGGCCTGTATTTTAAAAATACTCTAACACGGTGTAGGCATGTACAGTTTGCTTCTCGGACCCCAAAATATCGAATTTTCGGGTGTTTTGAGCCTGAATTTGAGATATAAACGGGTACAGAAGATGCATGCACATGTCGACTTTTGGGCACCTAAAATATCGATTTTGAGCATGTTTTGGGTCTGTATCTTGAAAACATTCTAACTAGGAGTTGGGATGTACAGATCGCTTCTAGGACCCAAAAATACCGAATTTTCGGGTGTTTTGAGCCTGAATTTGAGATATAAACAGGTCCAGAAGATGCATGCACATATTGACTTTGGGCACCTAAAATATCGATTTTCAGCATGTTTTGGGCCTGTATTTTGAAAATACTCTAACTAGGTGTAGGCATGTACAGATCGCTTCTGGGACCCAAAAATATCGAATTTTAGGGTGTTTTGAGCCTGAATTTGAGATATAAACGGGTACAGAAGATGCATGCACATATCGACTTTGGACACTTAAAATATCGATTTTTAGCATGTTTTGAGCCTATATTTTGAAAACATTCAAGCACTGACTAGACATGTATAGATCGCTTCTGGGACCCAAAATTATCGAATTTCCGGGTGTTTTGAGGTTAAATATGAGATATAAACGAGTGCAGAAGATTCATACACATGTTGACTTTGGGCACCTAAAATATCGATTTTCAGCATGTTTTGGGCCTGCATGTAAGTAGGCATGTACAGATCGCTTCTGGGACCCCAAAATATCGAATTTTCGGGTGTTTGGAGCCTGAATTTGAAATATAAACGGGTACAGAAGATGCATGCACATATCGACTTTTGACACTTAAAATATCGATTTTTAGCTTGTTTTGAGCCTATTTTTTTAAAACATTCTAGCACTGACTAGACATGTACAGATCGCTTCTGGGACCCAAAATTATCAAATTTCCGGGTGTTTTGAGGTTGAATTTGAGATATAAACGAGTGCAGAAGATGCATACACATGTTGACTTTGGGTACCTAAAATATCGATTTTCAGCATGTTTTGGGCCTGCATCTGAGTAGGCATGTACAGATCGCTTCTGGGACCCCAAACTATCGAATTTTCGGGTGTTTGGAGCCTGAATTTGAGATATAAACGGGTACAGAAGATGCATGCACATATCGACTTTTGGGCACCTAAAAGATCGATTTTCAGTATGTTTTGGGCCTGTATTTTGAAAATACTCTAACACGGAGTAGGCATGTACAGTTCGCTTCTGGGACCCCAAAATATCGAATTTTCGGGTGTTTTGGGCCTGAATTTGAGATATCGATTTTGGGCACCTAAAATATCGATTATTAGCATGTTTTGTGGCTATATTTTGAAAATATTCTAGCACTAAGTAGGCATGTTAAGATCACTTCAGGGACCCCAAAATATCGAATTTTCGGGTGTTTTGAGCCTGAATTTGAGATATAAACGGGTACAGAAGATGCATGCACATATCGACTTTTGGGCACCTAAAATATCGATTTTGAGCATGTTTTGGGTCTGTATCTTGAAAACATTCTAAGTAGGAGTAGGGATGTACAGATCGCTTCTAGGACCCAAAAATACCTAATTTTCGGGTGTTTTGAGCAAGAATTTGAGATATATACAGGTCCAGAAGATGCATGCACATATTGACTTTGGGCACCTAAAATATTGATTTTCAGCATGTTTTGGGCCTGTATATTGAAAATACTCTAACTAGGAGTAGGCATGTACAGATCGCTTCTGGGACCCAAAAATATCGAATTTTCGGGTGTTTTGAGCCTGAATTTGAGATATAAACGGGTACAGAAGATGCATGCACATATCGACTTTTGGGCACCTAAAAGATCGATTTTCAGTATGTTTTGGGCCTGTATTTTGAAAATACTCTAACACGGAGTAGACATGTACAGTTCGCTTCTGGGACCCTAAAATATCGAATTTTCGGGTGTTTTGAGCCTGAACTTGAGATATCGATTTTGGGCACCTGAAATATCGATTTTTAGCATGTTTTGGGCCTATATTTTGAAAATATTCTAGCACTGACTAAACATGTACAGATCGCTATTTAGGACCCAAAATTATCGAATTTCCGGGTGTTTTGAGGTTGAATTTGAGATATAAACGAGTGAAGAAGATGCATACACATGTTGACTTTGGGCACCTAAAATATCGATTTTCAGCATGTTTCGGGCCTGTATTTTGAAAATACTCTAACTAGGAGTAGGGATGTACAGATTGCTTCTGGGACCCCAAAATATCGAATTTTCGGGAGTTTTGAGCATGAATTTGAGATATAAACGGGTACAGTAGATGCATGCACATATCGACTTTGGACACTTAAAATATCGATTTTTAGCATGGTTTGAGCCTATATTTAGAAAAAATTCTAGCACTGTACAGATCGCTTCTGGGACCCAAAAATATCGAATTTTCGTGTGTTTTGAGGTTGAATTTGGGATATAAACGGGTACAGAAGATACATGCACATATCGACTTTTTGGCACCTAAAAGATCGATTTTCAGTATGTTTTGGGCCTGTATTTTGAAAATACTCTAACACGGAGTAGGCATGTACAGTTCGCTTCTGGGACCCCAAAATACCGAATTTTCGAGTGTTTTGGGCCTGAATTTGAGATATCGATTTTGGGCACCTAATATATCGATTTTTAGCATGTTTTGGGCCTATATTTTTAAAATATTCTAGCACTGAGTAGGCATGTACAGATCGCTTCTGGGACCCCAAAATATCGAATTTTCGGGTGTTTTGAGCCTGAATTTGAGATATAAACGGGTACAGAAGATGCATGCACATATCAACTTTTGGGCACCTAAAATATCGATTTTGAGCATGTTTTGGGCCTGTATTTTGAAAATACTCTAACTAGGAGTAGGGATGTACAGATCGTTTCTAGGACCCAAAAATACCGAATTTTTGGGTGTTTTGAGCCTGAATTTGAGATATAAACAGGTACAGAAGATGCATGCACATATTGACTTTGGGCACCTTAAATATCGATTTTCAGCATGTTTTGGGCCTGTATTTTGAAAATACTCTAACTAGGAGTAGGCATGTACAGATCGCTTCTGGGACCCAAAAATATCGAATTTTCGGGTGTTTTGAGCCTGAATTTGAGATATAAACGGGTACAGAGGATGAATGCACATATCGACTTTGGACACTTAAAATATCGATTTTTAGCATGTCATGAGCCTATATTTTGAGAAAATTCTAGCACTGAGTCTATGTACAGATCACTTCTAGGACACAAAAATATCGAATTTTCGGGTGTTTTGAGGTTGAATTTGGGATATAAACGGGTACAGAAGATGCATGCACATATCGACTTTTTGGAACCTAAAAGATCGATTATCAGTATGTTTTGGGCCTGTATTTTGAAAATACTCTAACACGGAGTAGGCATGTACAGTTCGCTTCTGGGACCCCAAAATATCGAATTTTCGGGTGTTTTGGGCCTGAATTTGAGATATCGACTTTGGGCACCTAAAATATCGATTTTTAGCATGTTTTGGGCCTATATTTTGAAAATATTCTAGCACTGAGTAGGCATGTACAGATCGCTTCTGGGACCCCAAAATATCGAATTTTCGGGTGTTTTGAGCCTGAATTTGATATATAAACGGGTACAGAAGATGCATGCACATATCGATTTTTGGGCACCTAAAATATCGATTTTGAGCATGTTTTGGGTCTGTATCTTGAAAACATTCTAACTAGGAGTAGGGATGTACAGATCGCTTCTAGGACCCAAAAATACCGAATTTTCGGGTGTTTTGAGCCTGAATTTGAGATATAAACAGGTACAGAAGATGCATACACATATTAACTTTGGGCACCTAAAATATCAATTTTCAGCATGTTTTTGGCCTGTATTTTGAAAATACTCTAACTAGGAGTAGGGATGTACAGATCGTTTCTAGGACCCAAAAATACCGACTTTTCGGGTGTTTTGAGCCTGAATTTGAGATATAAACAGGTACAGAAGAGGCATGCACATATTGACTTTGGGCACCTAAAATATCAATTTCATCATGTTTTGGGCCTGCATCTGAGTAGGCATGTACAGATCGCTTCTGGGACCCCAAAATATCGAATTTTCGGGTGTTTTGAAACGGAATTTGAGATATAAACGGGTACAAAAGATGCATCCTCATATCGACTTTTGGGCACCTAAAAGATCGATTTTCAGTATGTTTTGGGCCTGTATAATGAAAATACTCTAACACGGAGTAGGCATGTACAGATCGCTTCTGGAACCCCAAAATATCGAATTTTTGGGTGTTTTGGGCCTGAATTTGAGATATCTACTTTGGGCACCTAAAATATCGATTTTTAGCATCTTTTGGGCCTATATTTTGAAAATATTATAGCACTGAGTAGGCATGTACAGATCGCTTCTGGGACCCCAAAATATCGAATTTTCGGGTGTTTTGAGCCTGAATTTGATATATAAACGGGTACAGAAGATGCATGCACATATCGACTTTTGGGCACCTAAAATATCGATTTTGAGCATGTTTTGGGTCTGTATCATGAAAACATTCTAACTAGGAGTAGGGATGTACAGATCGTTTCTTGGACCCAATAATACCGACTTTTCGGGTGTTTTGAGCCTGAATTTGAGATATAAACAGGTACAGAAGATGCATGCACATATTGACTTTGGGCACCTAAAATATCGATTTTCAGCATGTTTTGGGCCTGCATCTGAGTAGGCATGTACAGATCGTTTCTGGGACCCCAAAATATCCAATTTTCGGGTGTTTTGAGCCTGAATTTGAGATATAAACGGGTACAGAAGATGCATGCACATATCGACTTTTGGGCACCTAAAATATCGATTTTGAGCATGTTTTGGGCCTGTATTTTGAAAATACTCTAACTAGGAGTAGGCATGTACAGATCGCTTCTGGGACAAAAAAAATATCGATTTTTCGGGTGTTTTGAGCCTGAATTTGAGATATAAACGGGTACAGAAGATGCATGCACATATCGACTTTGGACACTTAAAATATCGATTTTTAGCATGTTTTGAGCCTATATTTTTAAAACATTCTAGCACTGACTAGACATGTTCAGATCGCTTCTGGGTCCAAAAATTATTGAATTTTCGGGTGTTTTGAGGTTGAATTTGAGATATAAACGAGTGCAGAAGATGCATACAAATGTTGACTTTGGGTTACAAAAGTATCGATTTTCAGCATGTTTTGGGCCTGCATCTGAGTAGGCATGTACAGATCGCTTCTGGGACCCCAAAATATCGAATTTTTGGGTGTTTGTAGCCTGAATTTGAGATATAAACGGGTACAGAAGATACATGCACATATCGTCTTTTGGGCACCAAAAAGATCGATTTTCAGTATGTTTTGGGCCTGTATTTTGAAAATACTCCCACACGGAGTAGGCATGTACAGTTTGCTTCTGGGACCCCAAAATATCGAATTTTCGGGTGTTTTGGGCCTTAATTTGATATATCGATTTTGGGCACCTAAAATATCGGTTATTAGCATGTTTTGGGCCTATATTTTGAAAATATTCTGACACTAAGTAGGCATGTAAAGATCACTTCTGGGACCCCAAAATATCGAATTTTCGGGTGTTTGTAGCCTGAATTTGAGATATAAACGTGTACAGAAGATGCATGCACATATCGACTTTGGACACTTAATATATCGATTATTAGCATGGTTTGAGCCTATATTTTGAAAAAATTCTAGCACTGTACAGATCGCTTCTAGGACCCCAAAATATCGAATTTTCGGGTGTTTTGGGCCTGAATTTGAGATATCTACTTTGGGCACTTAAAATATCGATTTTTAGCATGTTTTGGGTCTGTATCTTGAAAACATTCTAACTAGGAGTAGGGATGTACAGATCGCTTCTAGGACCCAAAAATACCGAATTCTCGGGTGTTTTGAGCCTGAATTTGAGATATAAACAGGTACAGAAAATGCATGCACATATTGACTTTGGGCACCTAAAATATCGATTTTCAGCATGTTTTGGGCCTGTATTTTGAAAATACTCTTACTAGGAGTAGGGATGTACAGATCGCTTCTAGGACCCAAAAATACCGAATTTTCGGGTGTTTTGAGCCTGAATTTGAGATATAAACAGGTACAGAAGATACATGCACATATTGACTTTGGGCACCTAAAATATCGATTTTCAACATGTTTTGGGCCTGCATCTGAGTAGGCATGTACAGATCGCTTCTGGGACCCAAAAATATCGAATTTTCGGGTGGTTTGTGTCTGAATTTGAAATATAAACGGGTACAGAAGATGCATGCACATATCGACTTTGGACACTTAAAATATAGATTTTTAGTATGTTTTGAGAATATATTTTGAAAAAATTCTAGCACTGAGTAGGCATGTACAGATCGCTTCTGGGACCCAAAAATATCGAATTTTCGGTTTTTTTGAGCCTGAATTTTAAATATAAACGGGTACAGAAGATGCATGCACATATCGACTTTTGGGCACCAAAAAGATCGATTTTCAGTATGTTTTGGGCCTCTATTTTGAAAATACTCTAACACGGAGTAGGCATGTACAGTTCGCTTCTGGGACCCTAAAATATCGAATTTTCGGGTGTTTTGGGCCTGAATTTTAAATATCGATTTTGGGCTCCTGAAATATCGATTTTTAGCATGTTTTGGGCCTATATTTTGAAAATATTCTAGCACTAAGTAGGCATGTACAGATCACTTCTGAGACCCCAAAATATCGACTTTTCAGGTGTTTTGAGCCTGAATTTGAGATATAAACGGGTACAGAAGATGCATGCACATATCGACTTTTGGGCACCTAAAATATCGATTTTGAGCATGTTTTGGGCCTGTATTTTGAAAATACTCTAACTAGGAGTAGGTATGTACAGATCGCTTCTGGGACCCAAAAATATCGAATTTTCGGGTGTTTTGAGGTTGAATTTGGGATATAAACGGGTGCAGAAGATGCATACACATATTGACTTTGGTCACCTAAAATATCGATTTTCAGCTTGTTTTGGGCCTGTATCTTGAAAACACTCTAACTAGGTGTAGGCATGTACAGATCGCTTCTGGGACCCCAAAATATCGAATTTTCGGGTGTTTGTAGCCTGAATTTGAGATATAAACGTGTACAGAAGATGCATGCACATATCGACTTTTGGGCACCAAAAAGATCGATTTTCAGTATGTTTTAGGCCTGTATTTTGAAAATACTCTAACACGGAGTAGACATGTACAGTTCGCTTCAGGGACCCCAAAATATCGAATTTTCGGGTGTTTTGAGCCTGAATTTGAGATATAAACGGGTACAGAAGATGCATGAACATATCGAATTTTGGGCACCTAAAATATCGATTTTGTGCATTTTTTGGGTCTGTATCTTGAAAACATTCTAACTAGGAGTAGGGATGTACAGATCGCTTCTATAACCCAAAAATACCGAATTTTCGGGAATTTTGAGCCTGAATTTGAGATATAAACAGGTCCAGAAGATGCATGCACATATTGACTTTGGGCACCTAAAATATCGATTTTCAGCATGTTTTGGGCCTGTATTTTGAAAATACTCTAACTAGGAGTAGACATGTACAGATCGCTTCTGGGACCCAAAAATATCGAATTTTCGGGTGTTTTGAGCCTGAATTTTAAATATAAACGGGTTCAGAAGATGCATGCCAATATCGACTTTTGGGCACCTAAAAGATCGATTTTCAGTATGTTTTGGGCCTGTATTTTGAAAATACTCTAACACAGAGTAGGCATGTACAGTTCGCTTCTGGGACCCTAAAATATCGAATTTTCGGGTGTTTTGGGCCTGAATTTGAGATAACGATTTTGGGCACCTGAAATATCGATTTTTAGCATGTTTTTGGCCTATATTTTGAAAATATTCTAGCACTGACTAAACATGTACAGATCGCTTTTGGGACCAAAAATTATCAAATTTCCGGGTGTTTTGAGGTTGAATTTGAGATATAAACGAGTGCAGAAGATGCATACACATGTTGACTTTGGGCACCTAAAATGTCGATTTTTAGCATGTTTTGGGCCTGCATCTGAGTAGGCATGTACAGATCGCTTCTGGGACCCCAAAATATCGAATTTTCGGGTGTTTGGAGCCTGAATTTGAGATATAAACGGGTACAGAAGATGCAAGCACATATCGACTTTGGACACTTAAAATATTGATTTTTAGCATGTTTTGAGCCCATTTTGTTTTAAAACATTCTAGCACTGACTAGACATGTACAGATCGCTTCAGGGACCCAAAATTATCGAATTTTCGGGTGTTTTGAGGTTGAATTTGAGATATAAACGAGTGCAGAAGATGCATACACATGTTGACTTTGGGCACCTAAAATATCGATTTTCAGCATGTTTTGGGCCTGCATCTGAGTAGGCATGTACAGATCGCTTCTGGGACCCCAAAATATCGAATTTTCGGGTGTTTTGAGCCTGAATTTGAGATATAAACGGGTACAGAAGATGCATGCACATATCGACTTTTGGGCACCTAAAATATCGATTTTGAGCATGTTTTGGGCCTGTATTTTGAAAATACTCTAACTAGGAGTAGGCATGTACAGATCGCTTCTGGGACCCAAAAATATCGAATTTTCGGGTGTTTTGAGCCTGAATTTAAGATATAAACGGGTACAAAAGATGCATGCACATATCGACTTTGGACACTTAAAATATCTATTTTTAGCATGTTTTTAGCCTATATTTTGAAAACATTCTAGCACTGACTAGACATGTACAGATCGCTTCTGGGACCCAAAATTATCGAATTTTTGGGTGTTTTGAGGTTGAATTTGAGATATAAACGAGTGCAGAAGATGCATACACATGTTGACTTTGGGCACCTAAAATATCGATTTTTAGCATGTTTTGGGCCTGCATCTGAGTAGGCATGTACAGATCGCTTCTGGGATCCCAAAATATCGAATTTTCGGGTGTTTTTAGCCTGAATTTGAGATATAAACGGGTACAGAAGATGCATGCACATATCTACTTTTGGGCACCAAAAAGATCGAATTTCAGTATGTTTTGGGCCTGTATTTTGAAAATACTCTAACACGGAGTAGGCATGTACAGTTCGCTTCTGGAACCCTAAAATATCGAATTTTCGGGTGTTTTGGGCCTGAATTTGAGATATCGATTTTGGGCTCCTGAAATATCGATTTTTAGCATGTTTTTAGCCTATATTTTGAAAACATTCTAGCACTGACTAGACATGTACAGATCGCTTCTGGGACCCAAAATTATCGAATTTTTGGGTGTTTTGAGGTTGAATTTGAGATATAAACGAGTGCAGAAGATGCATACACATGTTGACTTTGGGCACCTAAAATATCGATTTTTAGCAAGTATTGGGCCTGCATCTGAGTAGGCATGTACAGATCGCTTCTGGGACCCCAAAATATCGAATTTTCGGGTGTTTTTAGCCTGAATTTGAGATATAAACGGGTACAGAAGATGCATGCACATATCTACTTTTGGGCACCAAAAAGATCGAATTTCAGTATGTTTTGGGCCTGTATTTTGAAAATACTCTAACACGGAGTAGGCATGTACAGTTCGCTTCTGGAACCCTAAAATATCGAATTTTCGGGTGTTTTGGGCCTGAATTTGAGATATCGATTTTGGGCTCCTGAAATATCGATTTTTAGCATGTTTTGGGCCTATATTTTGAAAATATTCTAGCACTAAGTAGGCATGTACAGATCACTTCTGAGACCCCAAAATATCGAATTTTCGGGTGTTTTGAGCCTGAATTTGAGATATAAACGGGTACAGAAGATGCATGCACATATCGACTTTTGGGCACCTAAAATATCGATTTTGAGCATGTTTTGGGCCTGTATTTTGAAAATACTCTAACTAGGAGTAGGCATGTACAGATCGCTTCTGGGACCCAAAAATATCGAATTTTCGGGTGTTTTGAGCCTGAATTTGAGATATAAACGGGTACAAAAGATGCATGCACATATCGACTTTGGACACTTAAAATATCGATTTTTAGCATGTTTTGAGCCTATATTTTGAAAACATTCTAGCACTGACTATACATGTACAGATCGCTTCTGGGACCCAAAATTTTCGAATTTTTGGGTGTTTTGAGGTTGAATTTGAGATATAAACGAGTGCAGAAGATGCATACACATGTTGACATTGGGCACCTAAAATATCGATTTTTAGCATGTTTTGGGCCTGCATCTGAGTAGGCATGTACAGATCGCTTCTGGGACCCCAAAATATCGAATTTTCGGGTGTTTTTAGCCTGAATTTGAGATATAAACGGGTACAGAAGATGCATGCACATATCGACTTTTGGGCACCAAAAAGATCGATTTTCAGTATGTTTTGGGCCTGTATTTTGAAAATACTCTAACACGGAGTAGGCATGTACAGTTTGCTTCTGGGACAACAAAATATCGAATTTTCGGGTGTTTTGAGCTTGAATTTGAGATATAAACGGGTACAGATGATTCATGCACATATCGACTTTTGACACTTAAAATATAGATTTTTAGCATGGTTTGAGCCTATATTTTGAAAAAATTCTTGCACTGTACAGATCGCTTATGGGACCCAAAAATATCGATTTTTCGGGTGTTTTGAGGTTGAATTTGGGATATAAACGGGTACAGAAGATGCATGCACATATTGACTTTGGGCAGTTAAAATATCGATTTTTAGCATGTTTTGTCCCTGTATTTTGAAAATACTCTAACTAGGAGTAGGGATGTACAGATCGCTTCTAGGACCCAAAAATACCGAATTTTCTGGTGTTTTGAGCCTGAATTTGAGATATAAACAGGTACAGAAGATGCATGCACATATTGACTTTGGGCACCTAAAATATCGATTTTCAGCATGTTTTGGGCCTGTATTTTGAAAATACTCTAACTAGGAGTAGGCATGTACAGATCGCTTCTGGGACCCCAAAATATCGAATTTTCGGGTGTTTTGAGCCTGAATTTAAGATATAAACGGGTACAGAAGATGCATACACATATCGACTTTCGACACTTAAAATATCGATTTTTAGCATGTTTTGAGCCTATAATTTGAAAAAATTCTAGCACTGAGTAGGCATGTACAGATCGCTTCTGGGACCAAAAAATATCGAATTTTCGGGTGTTTTGAGGTTGAATTTGGGATATAAACGGGTACAGAAGATGCATGCACATATCGACTTTTGGGCACCTAAAAGATCGATTTTCAGTATGTTTTGGGCCTGTATTTTGAAAATACTCTAACACGGAGTAGGCATGTACAGTTCGCTTCTGGGACCCCAAAATATCGAAATTTCGGGTGTTTTGGGCCTGAATTTAAGATATACATTTTGGGCACCTAAAATATCGATTTTTAGCATGTTTTGGGCCTATATTTTGAAAATATTCTAGCACTAAGTAGGCATATATAGATCACTTATGGGACCCCAAAATATCGAATTTTCGGGTGTTTTGAGCCTGAATTTGAGATATAAACGGGTACAGATGATGCATGCACATATCGACTTTGGACACATAAAATATCGATTTTTAGCATGTTTTGAGCCTATATTTTTAAAAAATTCTAGCACTGAGTAGGCATGTACAGATCGCTTCTGGGACCCAAAAATATCGAATTTTCGGGAGTTTTGAACCTGAATTTGAGATATAAACGGGAACAGAAGATGCATATTCATATCGACTTTTGGGCACCTAAAAGATCGATTTTGAGCATGTTTTGGGTCTGTATCTTGAAAACATTCTAACTAGGAGTAGGGATGTACAGATCGCTTCTAGGACCCAAAAATACCGAATTTTCGGGTGTTTTGGGCCTGAATTTGAAATATAGACTTTGGGCACCTAAAATATCGATTTTTAGCATGTTTTGGGCCTATATTTTGAAAATATTCTAGCACTGAGTAGGCATGTACAGATCGCTTCTGGGACCCCAAAATATCGAATTTTCGAGTGTTTTGAGCTTGAATTTGAGATATAAACGGGTACAGAAGATTCATGCACATATCGACTTTTGGGCACCTAAAATATCGATTTTGAGCATGTTTTGGGTCTGTATCTTGAAAACATTCTAACTAGGAGTAGGGATGTACAGATCGCTTCTAGGACCCAAAAATACCGAATTTTCGGGTGTTTTGAGCCTGAATTTGAGATATAAACAGGTACAGAAGATGCATGCACAAATTGACTTTGGGCAGTTAAAATATCGATTTTTAGCATGTTTTGTCCCTGTATTTTGAAAATACTCTAACTAGGAGTAGGGATGTACAGATCGCTTCTAGGACCCAAAAATACCGAATTTTCGGGTGTTTTGAGCCTGAATTTGAGATATAAACAGGTACAGATGATGCATTCACATATTGACTTTGGGCACCTAAAATATCGATTTTCAGCATGTTTTGGGCCTGTATTTTGAAAATTCTCTAACTAGGAGTAGGCATGTACAGATCGCTTCTGGGACCCCAAAATATCGAATTTTCGGGTGTTTTGAGCCTGAATTTGAGATATAAACGGGTACAGAAGATGCATACACATATCGACTTTCGACACTTAAAATATCGATTTTTAGCATGTTTTGAGCCTATAATTTGAAAAAATTCTAGCACTAAGTAGACATGTACAGATCGCTTCTGGGACCAAAAAATATCGAATTTTCGGGTGTTTTGAGGTTGAATTTGGGATATAAACGGGTACAGAAGATGCATGCACATATCGACTTTTGGGCACCTAAAATATCGATTTTCAGTATGTTTTGGGCCTGTATTTTGAAAATACTCTAACACGGAGTAGGCATGGACAGTTCGCTTCTGGGACCCCAAAATATCGAATTTTAGGGTGTTTTGGGCCTGAATTTAAGATATACATTTTGGGCACCTAAAATATCGATTTTTAGCATGTTTTGGGCCTATATTTTCAAAATATTCTAGCACTAAGTAGGCATATATAGATCACTTATGGGACCCCAAAATATCGAATTTTCGGGTGTTTTGAGCCTGAATTTGAGATATAAACGGGTACAGATGATGCATGCACATATCGACTTTGGACACATAAAATATCGATTTTTAGCATGTTTTGAGCCTATATTTTTAAAAAATTCTAGCACTGAGTAGGCATGTACAGATCGCTTCTAGGACCCCAAAATATCGAATTTTCGGGTGTTTTGAACCTGAATTTGAGATATAAACGGGAACAGAAGATGCATCTTCATATCGACTTTTGGGCACCTAAAAGATCGATTTTCAGTATGTTTTGGGCCTGTATATTGAAAATACTCTAACACGGAGTAGGCATGTACAGATCGCTTCTGGGACCCCAAAATATCGAATTTTTGGGTGTTTTGGGCCTGAATTTGAGATATCGACTTTGGGCACCTGAAATATCGGTTTTTAGCATGTTTTGGGCCTGTATTTTGAAAATACTCTAACTAGGAGTAGGCATGTACATATCGCTTCTCGAACCAAAAAATATCGAATTTTCGGGTGTTTTGAGCCTGAATTTCAGATATAAACGGGTACAAAAGATGCATGCACATATCGACTTTGGACACTTAAAATATCGATTTTTAGCATGTTTTGAGCCTATATTTTGAAAAACATTCTAGCACTGACTAGACATGTACAAATCGCTTCTGGGACCCAAAATTTTCGAATTTTCGGGTGTTTTGAGGTCGAATTTGAGATATAAACGAGTGCAGAAGATGTATACACATGTTGACTTTGGGCACCTAAAAAATCGATTTTTAGCATGTTTTGGGCCTGCATCTGAGTAGGCATGTACAGATCGCTTCTGGGACCCCAAAATATCGAATTTTCGGGTGTTTTTAGCCTGAATTTGAGATATAAACGGGTACAGATGATGCATGCACATATCGACTTTGGACACTTAAAATATCGATTATTAGCATGGATTGAGCCTATATTTTGAAAAAATTCTAGCACTGTACAGATTGCTTCTTGGACCCAAAAATATCGATTTTTCGGGTGTTTTGAGGTTGAATTTGGAATATAAACGGGTACAGAAGATGCATGCACATATCGACTTTTTGGCACCTAAAAGATCGATTTTCAGTATGTTTTTGGCCTGTATTTTGAAAATACTCTAACACGGAGTAGGCATTTACAGTTCGCTTCTGGGACCCCAAAATTTCGAATTTTCGGGTGTTTTGGGCCTGAATTTGAGATATCGGTTTTGGGCACCTAAAATATCGATTTTTAGCATGTTTTGGGCCTATATTTTGAAAATATTCTAGCACTGAGTAGGCATGTACAGATCGCTTCTGGGACCCCAAAATATCGAATTTTCGGGTGTTTTGAGCCTGAATTTGAGATATAAACAGGTACAGAATATGCATGCACATATCGACTTGTGGGCACCTAAAATATCGATTTTGAGCATGTTTTGGGTCTGTATCTTGAAAACATTCTAACTAGGAGTAGGGATGTACAGATCGCTTCTAGGACCCAAAAATACCGAATTTTCTGGTGTTTTGAGCCTGAATTTGAGATATAAACAGGTACAGAAGATGAATGCACATATTGACTTTGGGCACCTAAAATATCGATTTTCAGCATGTTTTGAGCCTGTATTTTGAAAATACTCTAACTAGGAGTAGGCATGTACAGATCGCTTCTGGGACCCCAAAATATCGAATTTTCGGGTGTTTTGAGCCTGAATTTGAGATATAAACGGGTACAGAAGATGCATACACATATCGACTTTCGACACTTAAAATATCGATTTTTAGCATGTTTTGAGCCTATAATTTGAAAAAATTCTAGCACTGAGTAGGCATGTACAGATCGCTTCTGGGACCAAAAAATATCGAATTTTCGGGTGTTTTGAGGTTGAATTTGGGATATAAACGGGTACAGAAGATGCATGCACATATCGACTTTTGGGCACCTAAAAGATCGATTTTCAGTATGTTTTGGGCCTGTATTTTGAAAATACTCTAACACGGAGTAGGCATGTACAGTTCGCTTCTGGGACCCCAAAATATCGAAATTTCGGGTGTTTTGGGCCTGAATTTAAGATATACATTTTGGGCACCTAAAATATCGATTTTTAGCATGTTTTGGGCCTATATTTTGAAAATATTCTAGCACTAAGTAGGCATATATAGATCACTTATGGGACCCCAAAATATCGAATTTTCGGGTGTTTTGAGCCTGAATTTGAGATATAAACGGGTACAGATGATGCATGCACATATCGACTTTGGACACATAAAATATCGATTTTTAGCATGTTTTGAGCCTATATTTTTAAAAAATTCTAGCACTGAGTAGGCATGTACAGATCGCTTCTGGGACCCAAAAATATCGAATTTTCGGGAGTTTTGAACCTGAATTTGAGATATAAACGGGAACAGAAGATGCATCTTCATATCGACTTTTGGGCACCTAAAAGATCGATTTTGAGCATGTTTTGGGTCTGTATCTTGAAAACATTCTAACTAGGAGTAGGGATGTACAGATCGCTTCTAGGACACAAAAATACCGAATTTTCGGGTGTTTTGGGCCTGAATTTGAAATATAGACTTTGGGCACCTAAAATATCGATTTTTAGCATGTTTTGGACCTATATTTTGAAAATATTCTAGCACTGAGTAGGCATGTACAGATCGCTTCTGGGACCCCAAAATATCGAATTTTCGAGTGTTTTGAGCTTGAATTTGAGATATAAACGGGTACAGAAGATTCATGCACATATCGACTTTTGGGCACCTAAAATATCGATTTTGAGCATGTTTTGGGTCTGTATCTTGAAAACATTCTAACTAGGAGTAGGGATGTACAGATCGCTTCTAGGACCCAAAAATACCGAATTTTCGGGTGTTTTGAGCCTGAATTTGAGATATAAACAGGTACAGAAGATGCATGCACATATTGACTTTGGGCAGTTAAAATATCGATTTTTAGCATGTTTTGTCCCTGTATTTTGAAAATACTCTAACTAGGAGTAGGGATGTACAGATCGCTTCTAGGACCTAAAAATACCGAATTTTCGGGTGTTTTGAGCCTGAATTTGAGATATAAACAGGTACAGATGATGCATGCACATATTGACTTTGGGCACCTAAAATATCGATTTTCAGCATGTTTTGGGCCTGTATTTTGAAAATACTCTAACTAGGAGTAGGCATGTACAGATCGCTTCTGGGACCCCAAAATATCGAATTTTCGGGTGTTTTGAGCCTGAATTTGAGATATAAACGGGTACAGAAGATGCATACACATATCGACTTTCGACACTTAAAATATCGATTTTTAGCATGTTTTGAGCCTATAATTTGAAAAAATTCTAGCACTAAGTAGACATGTACAGATCGCTTCTGGGACCAAAAAATATCGAATTTTCGGGTGTTTTGAGGTTGAATTTGGGATATAAACGGGTACAGAAGATGCATGCACATATCGACTTTTGGGCACCTAAAAGATCGATTTTCAGTATGTTTTGGGCCTGTATTTTGAAAATACTCTAACACGGAGTAGGCATGGACAGTTCGCTTCTGGCACCCCAAAATATCGAATTTTAGGGTGTTTTGGGCCTGAATTTAAGATATACATTTTGGGCACCTAAAATATCGATTTTTAGCATGTTTTGGGCCTATATTTTCAAAATATTCTAGCACTAAGTAGGCATATATAGATCACTTATTGGACCCCAAAATATCGAATTTTCGGGTGTTTTGAGCCTGAATTTGAGATATAAACGGGTACAGATGATGCATGCACATATCGACTTTGGACACATAAAATATCGATTTTTAGCATGTTTTGAGCCTATATTATTAAAAAATTCTAGCACTGAGTAGGCATGTACAGATCGCTTCTGGGACCCCAAAATATCGAATTTTCGGGTGTTTTGAACCTGAATTTGAGATATAAACGGGAACAGAAGATGCATCTTCATATCGACTTTTGGGCACCTAAAAGATCGATTTTCAGTATGTTTTGGGCCTGTATATTGAAAATACTCTAACACGGAGTAGGCATGTACAGATCGCTTCTGGGACCCCAAAATATCGAATTTTTGGGTGTTTTGGGCCTGAATTTGAGATATCGACTTTGGGCACCTGAAATATCGGTTTTTAGCATGTTTTGGGCCTGTATTTTGAAAATACTCTAACTAGGAGTAGGCATGTACATATCGCTTCTCGAACCAAAAAATATCGAATTTTCGGGTGTTTTGAGCCTGAATTTGAGATATAAACGGGTACAAAAGATGCATGCACATATCGACTTTGGACACTTAAAATATCGATTTTTAGCATGTTTTGAGCCTATATTTTGAAAAACATTCTAGCACTGACTAGACATGTACAAATCGCTTCTGGGACCCAAAATTTTCGAATTTTCGGGTGTTTTGAGGTCGAATTTGAGATATAAACGAGTGCAGAAGATGTATACACATGTTGACTTTGGGCACCTAAAAAATCGATTTTTAGCATGTTTTGGGCCTGCATCTGAGTAGGCATGTACAGATCGCTTCTGGGACCCCAAAATATCGAATTTTCGGGTGTTTTGAGAATGAATTTGAGATATAAACGGGTACAGATGATGCATGCACATATCGACTTTGGACACTTAAAATATCGATTATTAGCATGGTTTGAGCCTATATTTTGAAAAAATTCTAGCACTGTACAGATTGCTTCTTGGACCCAAAAATATCGATTTTTCGGGTGTTTTGAGGTTGAATTTGGAATATAAACGGGTACAGAAGATGCATGCACATATCGACTTTTTGGCACCTAAAAGATCGATTTTCAGTATGTTTTGGGCCTGTATTTTGAAAATACTCTAACACGGAGTAGGCATGTACAGTTCGCTTCTGGGACCCCAAAATTTCGAATTTTCGGGTGTTTTGGGCCTGAATTTGAGATATCGGTTTTGGGCACCTAAAATATCGATTTTTAGCATGTTTTGGGCCTATATTTTGAAAATATTCTAGCACTGAGTAGGCATGTACAGATCGCTTCTGGGACCCCAAAATATCGAATTTTCGGGTGTTTTGAGCCTGAATTTGAGATATAAACAGGTACAGAAGATGCATGCACATATCGACTTGTGGGCACCTAAAATATCGATTTTGAGCATGTTTTGGGTCTGTATCTTGAAAACATTCTAACTAGGAGTAGGGATGTACAGATCGCTTCTAGGACCCAAAAATACCGAATTTTCGGGTGTTTTGAGCCTGAATTTGAGATATAAACAGGTACAGAAGATGCATACACATATTGACTTAGGGCACTTAAAATGTCGATCTTTAGCATGTTTTGGGCCTGTATTTTGGAAATACTCTAACTAGGAGTAGGGATGTACAGATCGCTTCTAGGACCCAAAAATACCGAATTTTCTGGTGTTTTGAGCCTGAATTTGTGATATAAACAGGTACAGAAGATGCATGCACATATTGACTTTGGCCTCCTAAAATATCGAGTTTCAGCATGTTTTGGGCCTGTATTTTGAAAATACTCTAACTAGGAGTAGGCATGTACAGATCGCTTCTTGCACCCAAAAATATCGAATTTTCGGGTGATTTGAGCCTGAATTTGAGATATAAACGGGTACAGAAGATGCATACACATATCGACTTTCGACACTTAAAATATCGATTTTTAGCATGTTTTGAGCCTATATTTTGAAAAAATTCTAGCACTGAGAAGGCATGTACAGATCACTTCTGGGACCCAAAAATATCGAATTTTCGGGTGTTTTGAGGTTGAATTTGGGATATAAACGGGTGCAGAAGATGCATACACATATTGACTTTGGTCACCTAAAATATCGATTTGGAGCATGTTTTGGGTCTGTATCTTGAAAACATTCTAACTAGGAGTAGGCATGTACAGATCGCTTCTGGGACCCCAAAATATCGAATTTTCGGGTGTTTTGAACCTGAATTTGAGATATAAACGGGTACAGAAGATGGATCCTCATATCGACGTTTGGGCACCTAAAAGATCGATTTTCAGTATGTTTTGGGCCTGTATATTGAAAATACTCTAACACGGAGTAGGCATGTACAGATCGCTTCTGGGACCCCAAAATATCGAATTTTTGGGTGTTTTGGGCCTGAATTTAAGATATCGATTTTGGGCACCTAAAATATCGGTTTTTAGCATTTTTTGGGCCTATATTTTAAAAATATTCTAGCTCTGAATAGGCATGTACAGATCGCTTCTGGGACCCCAAAATATCCAATTTTCGGGTGTTTTGAGCCTGAATTTGAGATATAAACGGTTACAGAAGATGCATGCACATATCGACTTTTGGGCACCTAAAATATCGATTTTTAGCATGTTTTGGGCTTATATTTTGAAAATATTCTAGCACTGAGTAGGCATGTACAGATCGCTTCTGGGAAACCAAAATATCGAATTTTCGGGTGTTTTGAGCCTGAATTTGAGATATAAACGGGTACAGAAGATTCATGCACATATTGACTTTTGGGCACCTAAAGTATCGATTTTGAGCATGTTTTGGGTCTGTATCTTGAAAACATTCTAACTAGGAGTAGGGATGTACAGATCGCTTCTAGGACCCAAAAATACCGAATTTTCAGGTGTTTTGAGCCTGAATTTGAGATATAAAGAGGTACAGAAGATGCATGCACATATTGACTTTGGGCACATAAAATATCGATTTTCAGCATGTTTTGGGCCTGTATTTTGAAAATACTCTAACTAGGAGTAGGGATGTACAGATCGCTTTTAGGACCCAAAAATACCGAATTTTTGGGTGTTTTCAGCCTGAATTTGAGATATAAACAGGTACAGAAGATGCATGCACATATTGACTTTGGGCACCTAAAATATCGATTTTAAGCATGTTTTGGGCCTGTATTTTGAAAATACTCTAACTAGGATTAGGCATGTACAAATCGCTTCTGGGACCCAAAAATATCGAATTTTCGGGTGTTTTGAGCCTGAATTTGAGATATAAACGGGTACAGAAGATACATGCACATATCGACTTTGGACACTTAAAATATCGATTTTTAGCATGTTTTGAGCCTATATTTTGAAAAAATTCTAGCACTGAGTAGGCATGTACAGATCGCTTCTGGGACCCAAAAATATCGAATTTTCGGATGTTTTGAGGTTGAATTTGGGATATAAACGTTTACAAAAGATGCATGCACATATCTACTTTTGGGCACCTAAAAGATCGATTTTCAGTATGTTTTGGGCCTGTATTTTGAAAAGACTCTAACACGGAGTAGGGATGTACAGTTCGCTTCTGGGACCCCAAAATATCGAATTTTCGGGTGTTTTGGGCCTGAATTTAAGATATACATTTTGGGCACCTTAAATATCGATTTTTAGCATGTTTTGGGCCTATATTTTTAAAATATTCTAGCACTAAGTAGGCATGTACAGATCACTTCTGGGACCCCAAAATATCGAATTTTCGGGTGTTTTGAGCCTGAATTTGAGATATAATCGGGTACAGATGATGCATGCAATATCGACTTTGGACACTTAAAATATCGATTTTTTGCATGTTTTGAGCCTATATTTTGAAAAAATTCTAGCACTGAGTAGGCATGTACAGATCGCTTCTGGGACCCATAAATATCGAATTTTCGGGTGTTTTGAGATTGAATTTGGGATATAAACGGGTGCAGAAGATGATTACACATATTGACTTTGGTCACCTAAAATATCGATTTTCAGCTTGTTTTGGGCCTGTATCTTGAAAACATTCTAACTAGGAGTAGGCATGTACAGATCGCTTCTGGGACCCCAAAATATCAAATTTCCGGGTGTTTTGAACCTGAATTTGAGATATAAACGGGTACAGAAGATGCATCCTCATATCGACTTTTGGGCACCTAAAAGATCGATTTTCACTATGTTTTGGGCCTGTATATTGAAAATACTCTAACACGGAGTAGGCATGTACAGATCGCTTCTGGGACCCCAAAATATCCAATTTTCGGGTGTTTTGAGCCTGAATTTGAGATATAAACGGGTACAGAAGATGCATGCACATATCGAATTTTGGGCACCTAAAATATCGATTTTGAGCATTTTTTGGGCCTGTATTTTGAAAATACTCTAACTAGGAGTAGGCATGTACAGATCGCTTCTGGGACCCAAAAATATCGAATTTTCGGGTGTTTTGAGCCTGAATTTGAGATATAAACGGGTACAGAAGATGCAGGCACATATCGACTTTGGACACTTAAAATATCGATTTTTAGCATGTTTTGAGCCTATATTTTGAAAACATTCTAGGACTGATTAGACATGTACAGATCGCTTCTGGGACCCAAAATTTTCGAATTTTCGGGTGTTTTGAGGTTTAATTTGAGATATAAACGAGTGCAGAAGACGCATCCATATGTTGACTTTGGGTACCTAAAATATCGATTTTCAGCATGTTTTGGGCCTGCATCTGAGTAGGCATGTACAGATCGCTTCTGGGACCCCAAAATATCGAATTTTCGGGTGTTTGGAGCCTGAATTTGAGATATAAACGGGTACATAAGATGCATGCACATATCGACTTTTGGGCACCTAAAAGATCGATTTTCAGTATGTTTTCGGCCTGTATTTTGAAAATATTCTAACACGGAGTAGGCATGTACAGTTCGCTTCTGGGACCCCAAAATATCGAATTTTCGGGTGTTTTGGGCCTGAATTTGAGATATCGATTTTGGGCACCTAAAATATCGATTATTAGCATGTTTTGGGCCTATATTTTGAAAATATTCTAGCACTAAGTAGGCATGTACAGATCACTTCTGGGACCCAAAAATATCGAATTTTCGGGTGTTTTGAGGTTGAATTTGGGATATAAACGGGTGCAGAAGATGCATACACATATTGACTTTGGTCACCTAAAATATCGATTTTGAGCATGTTTTGGGTCTGTATCTTAAGAAAATTCTAACTAGAAGTAGGCATGTACAGATCGCTTCTGGGACCCCAAAATATCGAATTTTCGGGTGTTTTGAACCTGAATTTGAGATATAAACGGGTACAGAAGATGGATCCTCATATCGACGTTTGGGCACCTAAAAGATCGATTTTCAGTATGTTTTGGGCCTGTATATTGAAAATACTCTAACACGGAGTAGGCATGTACAGATCGCTTCTGGGACCCCAAAATATCGAATTTTTGGGTGTTTTGGGCCTGAATTTAAGATATCGATTTTGGGCACCTAAAATATCGGTTTTTAGCATGTTTTGGGCCTATATTTTAAAAATATTCTAGCTCTGAATAGGCATGTACAGATCGCTTCTGGGACCCCAAAATATCCAATTTTCGGGTGTTTTCAGCCTGAATTTGAGATATAAACGGTTACAGAAGATGCATGCACATATCGACTTTTGGGCACCTAAAATATCGATTTTTAGCATGTTTTGGGCCTATATTTTGAAAATATTCTAGCACTGAGTAGGCATGTACAGATCGCTTCTGGGAAACCAAAATATCGAATTTTCGGGTGTTTTGAGCCTGAATTTGAGATATAAACGGGTACAGAAGATTCATGCACATATTGACTTTTGGGCACCTAAAGTATCGATTTTGAGCATGTTTTGGGTCTGTATCTTGAAAACATTCTAACTAGGAGTAGGGATGTACAGATCGCTTCTAGGACCCAAAAATACCGAATTCTCAGGTGTTTTGAGCCTGAATTTGAGATATAAAGAGGTACAGAAGATGCATGCACATATTGACTTTGGGCACATAAAATATCGATTTTCAGCATGTTTTGGGCCTGTATTTTGAAAATACTCTAACTAGGAGTAGGGATGTACAGATCGCTTTTAGGACCCAAAAATACCGAATTTTTGGGTGTTTTGAGCCTGAAATTGAGATATAAACAGGTACAGAAGATGCATGCACATATTGACTTTGGGCACCTAAAATATCGATGTTAAGCATGTTTTGGGCCTGTATTTTGAAAATACACTAACTAGGATTAGGCATGTACAAATCGCTTCTGGGACCCAAAAATATCGAATTTTCGGGTGTTTTGAGCCTGAATTTGAGATATAAACGGGTACAGAAGATACATGCACATATCGACTTTGGACACTTAAAATATCGATTTTTAGCATGTTTTGAGCCTATATTTTGAAAAAATTCTAGCAATGAGTAGGCATGTACAGATCGCTTCTGGGACCCAAAAATATCGAATTTTCGGTTGTTTTGAGGTTGAATTTGGGATATAAACGTTTACAAAAGATGCATGCACATATCGACTTTTGGGCACCTAAAAGATCGATTTTCAGTATGTTTTGGGCCTGTATTTTGAAAAGACTCTAACACGGAGTAGGGATGTACAGTTCGCTTCTGGGACCCCAAAATATCGAATTTTCGGGTGTTTTGGGCCTGAATTTAAGATATACATTTTGGGCACCTTAAATATCGATTTTTAGCATGTTTTGGGCCTATATTTTTAAAATATTCTAGCACTAAGTAGGCATGTACAGATCACTTCTGGGACCCCAAAATATCGAATTTTAGGGTGTTTTGAGCCTGAATTTGAGATATAATCGGGTACAGATGATGCATGCAATATCGACTTTGGACACTTAAAATATCGATTTTTTGCATGTTTTGAGCCTATATTTTGAAAAAATTCTAGCACTGAGTAGGCATGTACAGATCGCTTCTGGGACCCAAAAATATCGAATTTTCGGGTGTTTTGAGATTGAATTTGGGATATAAACGGGTGCAGAAGATGATTACACATATTGACTTTGGTCACCTAAAATATCGATTTTCAGCTTGTTTTGGGCCTGTATCTTGAAAACATTCTAACTAGGAGTAGGCATGTACAGATCGCTTCTGGGACCCCAAAATATCAAATTTTCGGGTGTTTTGAACCTGAATTTGAGATATAAACGGGTACAGAAGATGCATCCTCATATCGACTTTTGGGCAATTAAAAGATCGATTTTCACTATGTTTTGGGCCTGTATATTGAAAATACTCTAACACGGAGTAGGCATGTACAGATCGCTTCTGGGACCCCAAAATATCCAATTTTCGGGTGTTTTGAGCCTGAATTTGAGATATAAACGGGTACAGAAGATGCATGCACATATCGAATTTTGGGCACCTAAAATATCGATTTTGAGCATTTTTTGGGCCTGTATTTTGAAAATACTCTAACTAGGAGTAGGCATGTACAGATCGCTTCTGGGACCCAAAAATATCGAATTTTCGGGTGTTTTGAGCCTGAATTTGAGATATAAACGGGTACAGAAGATGCAGGCACATATCGACTTTGGACACTTAAAATATCGATTTTTAGCATGTTTTGAGCCTATATTTTGAAAACATTCTAGCACTGACTAGACATGTACAGATCGCTTCTGGTACCCAAAATTTTCGAATTTTCGGGTGTTTTGAGGTTGAATTTGAGATATAAACGAGTGCAGAAGATGCATCCATATGTTGACTTTGGGTACCTAAAATATCGATTTTCAGCATGTTTTGGGCCTGCATCTGAGTAGGCATGTACAGATCGCTTCTGGGACCCCAAAATATCGAATTTTCTAGTGTTTGGAGCCTGAATTTGAGATATAAACGGGTACATAAGATGCATGCACATATCGACTTTTGGGCACCTAAAAGATCGATTTTCAGTATGTTTTCGGCCTGTATTTTGAAAATATTCTAACACGGAGTAGGCATGTACAGTTCGCTTCTGGGACCCCAAAATATCGAATTTTCGGGTGTTTTGGGCCTGAATTTGAGATATCGATTTTGGGCACCTAAAATATCGATTATTAGCATGTTTTGGGCCTATATTTTGAAAATATTCTAGCACTAAGTAGGCATGTACAGATCACTTCTGGGACCCAAAAATATCGAATTTTCGGGTGTTTTGAGGTTGAATTTGGGATATAAACGGGTGCAGAAGATGCATACACATATTGACTTTGGTCACCTAAAATATCGATTTTGAGCATGTTTTGGGTCTGTATCTTGAGAAAATTCTAACTAGAAGTAGGCATGTACAGATCGCTTCTGGGACCCCAAAATATCGAATTTTCGGGTGTTTTGAACCTGAATTTGAGATATAAACGGGTACAGAAGATGGATCCTCATATCGACGTTTGGGCACCTAAAAGATCGATTTTCAGTATGTTTTGGGCCTGTATATTGAAAATACTCTAACACGGAGAAGGCATGTACAGATCGCTTCTGGGACCCCAAAATATCGAATTTTTGTGTGTTTTGGTCCTGAATTTAAGATATCGACTTTGGGCACCTAAAATATCGGTTTTTAGCATGTTTTGGGCCTATATTTTAAAAATATTCTAGCTCTGAATAGGCATGTACAGATCGCTTCTGGGACCCCAAAATATCCAATATTCGGGTGTTTTGAGCCTGAATTTGAGATATAAACGGTTACAGAAGATGCATGCACATATCGACTTTTGGGCACCTAAAATATCGATTTTTAGCATGTTTTGGGCCTATATTTTGAAAATATTCTAGCACTGAGTAGGCATGTACAGATCGCTTCTGGGACCCCAAAATATCGAATTTTCGGGTGTTTTGAGCCTGAATTTGAGATATAAACGGGTACAGAAGATGCATGCACATATTGACTTTTGGGCACCTAAAGTATCGATTTTGAGCATGTTTTGGGTTTGTATCTTGAAAACATTCTAACTAGGAGTAAGGATGTACAGATCGCTTCTAGGACCCAAAAATACCGAATTTTCGGGTGTTTTGAGCCTGAATTTGAGATATAAACAGGTACAGAAGATGCATGCACATATTGACTTTGGGCACATAAAATATCGATTTTCAGCATGTTTTGCGCCTGTATTTGGAAAATACTCTAACTAGGAGTAGGGATGTACAGATCGCTTCTAGGACCCAAAAATACCGAATTTTCGGGTGTTTTAAGCCTGAATTTGAGATATAAACAGGTACAGAAGATGCATGCACATATTGACTTTGGACACTTAAAATATCGATTTTTAGCATGTTTTGAGCCTATATTTTGAAAAAATTCTAGCACTGAGTAGGCATGTACAGATCGCTTCTGGGACCCAAAAATATCGAATTTTCGGGTGTTTTGAGGTTGAATTTGGGATATAAACGGGTACAAAAGATGCATGCACATATCGACTTTTGGGCACCTAAAAGATCGATTTTCAGTATGTTTTAGGCCTGCATTTTGAAAATACTCTAACACAGAGTAGGGATGTACAGTTCGCTTCTGGGACCCCAAAATATCGAATTTTCGGGTGTTTGGGCCTGAATTTAAGATATACATTTTGGGCACCTTAAATATCGATTTTTAGCATGTTTTGGGCCTATATTTTGAAAATATTCTAGCACTAAGTAGGCATGTACAGATCACTTCTGGGACCCCAAAATATCGAATTTTCGGGTGTTTTGAGCTTGAATTTGAGATATAAACAGGTACAGATGATGCATGCAATATCGACTTTGGACACTTAAAATATCGATTTTTAGCATGTTTTGAGCCTATATTTTGAAAAAATTCTAGCACTGAGTAGGCATGTACAGATCGCTTCTGGGACCCAAAAATATCGAATTTTCGGGTGTTTTGAGGTTGAATTTGGGATATAAACGGGTGCAGAAGATGAATACACATATTGACTTTGGTCACCTAAAATATCGATTTTCAGCTTGTTTTGGGCCTGTATCTTGAAAACATTCTAACTAGGAGTAGGCATGTACAGATCGCTTCTGGGACCCAAAAATATCGAATTTTCGGGTGTTTTGAGCCTGAATTTGAGATATAAACGGGTACAGAAGATGCAGGCACATATCGACTTTGGACACTTAAAATATCGATTTTTAGCATGTTTTGAGCCTATATTTTGAAAACATTCTAGCACTGACTAGACATGTATAGATCGCTTCTGGGACCCAAAATTTTCGAATTTTCGGGTGTTTTGAGGTTTAATTTGAGATATAAACGAGTGCAGAAGATGCATCCACATGTTGACTTTGGGTACCTAAAATATCGATTTTCAGCATGTTTTGGGCCTGCATCTGAGTAGGCATGTACAGATCGCTTCTGGGACCCCAAAATATCGAATTTTTTGGTGTTTGGAGCCTGAATTTGAGATATAAACGGGTACATAAGATGCATGCACATATCGACTTTTGGGCACCTAAAAGATCGATTTTCAGTATGTTTTGGGCCTGTATTTTGAAAATATTCTAACACGGAGTAGGCATGGACAGTTCGCTTCTGGGACCCCAAAATATCGAATTTTCCGGTGTTTTGGGCCTGATTTTGAGATATCGATTTTGGGCACCTAAAATATAGATTATTAGCATGTTTTGGGCCTATATTTTGAAAATATTCTAGCACTAAGTAGGCATGTAAAGATCACTTCAGGGACCCCAAAATATCGAATTTTCGGGTGTTTTGAGCCTGAATTTGAGATATAAACGGGTACAGAAGATGCATGCACATATCGACTTTTGGGCACCTAAAATATCGATTTTGAGCATGTTTTGGGTCTGTATCTTGAAAACATTCTGACTAGGAGTAGGGATGTACAGATCGCTTCTAGGTTACAAAAATACCGATTTTTCGGGTGTTTTGAGCTTGAATTTGAGATATAAACAGGTCCAGAAGATGCATGCACATATCGACTTTGGATACTTAAAATATCGATTTTTAGCATGTTTTGAGCCTATATTTTGAAAACATTCTAGCACTGACTAGACATGTACTGATCGCTTCTGGGACCCAAAATTATCGAATTTCCTGGTGTTTTGAGGTTGTATTTGAGATATAAACGAGTGCTGAAGATGCATACACATGTTGAATTTGGGCACCTAAAATATCGATTTTCAGAATGTTTTGGACCTGCATCTGAGTAGGCATGTACAGATCGCTTCTGGGACCCCAAAATATCGAATTTTCGGGTGTTTGGAGCCTGAATTTGAGATATAAACGGGTACAGAAGATGCATGCACATATCGAATTTTGGGCACCTAAAATATGGATTTTGAGCATGTTTTGGGCCTGTATTTTGAAAATACTCTAACTAGGAGTAGGCATGTACAGATCGCTTCTGGGACCCAAAAATATCGAATTTTCGGGTGTTTTGAGCCTGAATTTGAGATATAAACGGGTACAGAAGATGCAGGCACATACCGACATTGGACACTTAAAATATCGATTTTTAGCATGTTTTGAGCCTATATTTAGAAAACATTCTAGCACTGACTAGACATGTACAGATCGCTTCTGGGATCCAAAATTTTCGAATTTTCGGGTGTTTTGAGGTTTAATTTAAGATATAAAAGAGTGCAGAAGATGCATACCCATGTTGACTTTGGGCACCTAAAATATCGAATTTCAGCATGTTTTGGGCCTGCATCTGAGTAGGCATGTACAGATCGCTTCTGGGACCCCAAAATATCGAATTTTCGGGTGTTTGGAGCCTGAATTTGAGATATAAACGGGTACAGAAGATGCATGCACATATCGACTTTTGGGCACCTAAAAGATCGATTTTCAGTATGTTTTGGGCCTGTATTTTGAAAATACTCTAACACAGAGTAGGCATGTACAGTTCGCTTCTGGGACCCTAAAATATCGAATTTTCGGGTGTTTTGGGCCTGAATTTGATATATCGATTTTGGGCACCTGAAATATCGATTTTTAGCATGTTTTGGGCCTATATTTTGAAAATATTCTAGCACTAAGTAGGCATGTACAGATCACTTCTGGGACCCCAAAATATCGAATTTTCGGGTGTTTTTAGCCTGAATTTGAGATATAAACGGGTACAGAAGATGCATGCACAAATCGACTTTTGGGCACCTAAAATATCGATTTTGAGCATGTTTTGGGCCTGTATTTTGAAAATACACTAACTAGGAGTAGGCATGTACAGATCGCTTCTGGGACCCAAAAATACCGAATTTTTGGGTGTTTTGAGCCTGAATTTGAGATATAAACAGGAACAGAAGATGCATGCACATATCGACTTTGGACACTTAAAATATCGATTTTTAGCATGTTTTGAGCCGATATTTTGAAAAAATTCTAGCACTGAGTAGGCATGTACAGATCGCTTCTGGGACCCAAAAATATCGAATTTTCTGGTGTTTTGAGGTTGAATTTGGGATATAAACGGGTACAGATGATGCATGCACATATCGACTTTGGACACCTAAAAGATCGATTTTCAGTATGTTTTGGGCCTATATTTTGAAAATATTCTAGCACTAAGTAGGCATGTAAAGATCACTTCTGGGACCCCAAAATATCGAATTTTCGGGTGTTTTGAGCATGAATTTGAGATATAAACGGGTACAGATGATGCATGCACATATCGACTTTGGACACTTAAAATATCGATTTTTAGCATGGTTTGAGCCTATATTTTGAAAATTTTTTAGCACTGTACAGAACGATTCTGGGACCCAAAAATATCGAATTTTCGGGTGTTTTGAGGTTGAATTTGGGATATAAGCGGGTACAGAAGATGCATGCTCATATCGACTTTTTGGCACCTAACAGATCGATTTTCAGTATGTTTTGGGCCTGTATTTTGAAAATACTCTAACACGGAGTAGGCATGTACAGTTCTCTTCTGGGACCCCAAAATATCGAATTTTCGGGTGTTTTGGGCCTGAATTTGAGATATCGACTTTGGGCACCTAAAATATCGATTTTTAGCATGTTTTGGGCCTATATTTTGAAAATATTCTAGCACTGAGTAGGCATGTACAGATCGCTTCTGGGACCCCAAAATATCGAATTTTCGGGTGTTTTGAGCCTGAATTTGAGATATAAACGGGTACAGAAGATGCATGCACATATCGACTTTTGGGCACCTAAAATATCGATTTTGAGCATGTTTTGGGTCTGTATCTTGAAAACATTCTAACTAGGAGTAGGGATGTACAGATTGCTTCTAGGACCCAAAAATACCGAATTTTCGGGTGTTTTGAGCCTGAATTTGAGATATAAACAGGTACAGAAGATTCATGCACATATTGACTTTGGGCACCAAAAATATCGATTTTCAGCATGTTTTGGGCCTGTATTTTGAAAATACTCTAACTAGGAGTAGGCATGTACAGATCGCTTCTGGGACCCCAAAATATCGAATTTTCGGGTGTTTTGAGCCTGAATTTGAGATATAAACGGGTACAGAAGATGTATGCACATATCGACTTTTGGGCACCTAAAATATCGATTTTGAGCATGTTTTGGGTCTGTATCTTGAAAACATTCTAACTAGGAGTAGGGATGTAAAGATTGCTTCTAGGACCCAAAAATACCGAATTTTCGGGTGTTTTGAGCCTGAATTTGAGATATAAACAGGTACAGAAGATGCATGCACATATCGACTTTCGACTCTTAAAATATCGATTTTTAGCATGTTTTGAGCCTATATTTTGAAAAAATTCTAGCACTGAGTAGGCATGTACAGATCGCTTCTGGGACCCAAAAATATCGAATTTTCGGGTGTTTTGAGATTGAATTTGGGATATAAACGAGTACAGATGATGCATGCACATATCGACTTTGGACACTTAAAATATCGATTTTTAGCATGTTTTGAGCTTATATTTTGAAAAAATTCTAGCACTGAGTACAGATCGCTTCTGGGACCCCAAAATATCGAATTTTCGGGTGTTTTGAGGTTGAATTTGGGATATAAACGGGTGCAGAAGATGCATACACATATTGACTATGGTCTCCTAAAATATCGATTTTCAGCTTGTTTTGGGCCTGTATCTTGAAAACATTCTAACTAGGAGTAGGCATGTACAGATCGCTTCTGGGACCCCAAAATATCGAATTTTTGGTTGTTTTGGGCCTTAATTTGAGATATCGACTTTGGGCACCTAAAATATCGGTTTTTAGCATGTTTTGGGCCTATATTTTGAAAATATTCTAGCACTGAGTAGGCATGTACAGATCGCTTCTTGTACCCCAAAATATCCAATTTTCGGGTTTTTTGAGCTTGAATTTGAGATATAAACGGGTACAGAAGATGCATGCACATATCGACTTTGGACACTTAAAATATCGATATTTAGCATGTTTTGAGCCTATATTTTGAAAACATTCTAGCACTGACTATACATGTACAGATCGCTTCTGGGACCCAAAATTATCGAATTTTCGGGTGTTTTGAGGTTGAATTTGAGATATAAACGAGTGCAGAAGATGCATACACATGTTGACTTTGGGCCCCTAAAATATCGATTTTTAGCATGTTTTGGGCCTGCATCTGAGTAGGCATGTACATATCGCTTCTGGGACCCCCAAATATCGAATTTTCGGGTGTTTGTAGCCTGAATTTGAGATATAAACGGGTACAGAAGATGCATGCACATATCGACTTTTGGGCAAATAAAATATCGTTTATTAGCATGGTTTGAGCCTATATTTTGAAAATATTCTAGCACTAAGTAGGCATGTAAAGATCACTTTTGGGACCCCAAAATATCGAATTTTTGGGTGTTTTGAGCATGAATTTGAGATATAAACGGGTACAGATGATGCATGCACATATCGACGTTGGACACTTAAAATATCGATTTTTAGCATGGTTTGAGCCTATATTTTGAAAAAATTCTAGCACTGTACAGAACGCTTCTGGGACCCCCAAATATCGAATTTTCGGGTGTTTGTAGCCTGAATTTGAGATATAAACGGGTACAGAAGATGCATGAACATATCGACTTTTTGGCACCAAAAAGATCGATTTCAGTATGTTTTAGGCCTGTATTTTGAAAATACTCTAACACGGAGTAGGCATGTACAGTTCGCTTCTGGGACCCCAAAATATCGAATTTTCGGGTGTTTGAGGCCTGAATTTGAGATATCGACTTTGGGTACCTAAAATATCGATTTTTATCATGTTTTGGGCCTATATTTTTAAAATATTCTAGCACTGAGTAGGCATGTACAGATCGATTCTGGGACCCCAAAATATCGAATTTTCGGGTGCTTTGAGCCTGAATTTGAGATATAAACGGGTACAGAAGATGCATGCACATATCGACTTTTGGGCACCTAAAATATCGATTTTGAGCATGTTTTGGGTCTGTATCTTGAAAACATTCTAACTAGGAGTAGGGATGTACAGATTGCTTCTAAGACCCAAAAATACCGAATTCTCGGGTGTTTTGAGCCTGAATTTGAGATATAAACAGGCACAGAATTTGCATGCACTTTGGGCACCTAAAATATCGATTTTCAGCATGTTTTGGGCCTGTATTTTAAAAATAAACTAACTAGGAGTAGGCATGTACAGATCGCTTCTAGGACCCAAAATAACCTAATTTTCGGGTGTTTTGAGCCTGAATTTGAGATATAAACAGGTACAGAAGATGCATGCACATATCGACTTTGGACACTTAAAATATCGATTTTTAGCATGTTTTGAGACTATATTTTGAAAAAATTCTAGCACTGAGTAGGCATGTACAGATCGCTTCTGGGTCCCAAAAATATCGAATTTTCGGGTGTTTTGAGGTTGAATTTCGGATATAAACGGGTCCAGAAGATGCATGCACATATTGACTTTGGGCACCTAAAATATCGATTTTCAGCATGTTTTGGGCCTGTATTTTGAAAATACTCTAACTAGGAGTAGGCATGTAAAGATCGCTTCTGGGACCCCAAAATATCGAATTTTCGGGTGTTTTGAGCCTGAATTTGAGATATCGACTTTGGGCAAATAAAATATCGGTTTTTAGCATGTTTTTAGCTTATATTTTAAAAATATTCTAGCACTGAGTAGGCATGTACAGATCGCTTCAGGGACCCCAAAATATCCTATTTTCGGGGGTTTTGAGCCTGAATTTGAGATATAAACGGGTACAGAAGATGCATGCACATATCGACTTTTGGGCACCTAACAGATCGATTTTCAGTATGTTTTGGGCCTGTATTTTGAAAATACTCTAACACGGAGTAGGCATGTACAGTTTGCTACTGGGACCCCAAAATATCGAATTTTCGGGTATTTTGAGACTGAATTTGAGATATAAACGGGTACAGAAGATTTATGCACATATCGACTTTGGACACTTAAAATATCGATTTTTAGCATGTTTTGAGCCTATATTTTGAAAACATTCTAGCACTGACTAGACATGTGCAGATCGCTTCTGGGACCCAAAATTATCGATTTTTCGGATGTTTTGAGGTTGAATTTGAAATATAAACGAGTGCAGAAGATGCATACACATGTTGACTTTGGGTACCTAAAATATCGATTTTAAGCATGTTTTGGGCCTGCATCTGAGTAGGCATGTACAGATCGCTTCTGGGACCCCAAAATATCGAATTTTCGGGTGTTTGGAGCCTGAATTTGAGATATAAACGGATACAGAAGATGCATGCACATATCGACTTTTGGGCACCTAAAAGATCGATTTTCAGTATGTTTTGGGCCTGTATTTTGAAAATACTCTAACACGGAGTAGGCATGTACAGTTTGCTACTGGGACCCCAAAATATCGAATTTTCGGGTGTTTTGGGCCTGAATATGAGATATCGATTTTGGGCACCTAAAATATCGATTATTAGCATGTTTTGGGCCTATATTTTGAAAATATTCTAGCACTGAGTAGGCATGTAAAGATCACTTCTGGGACCCCAAAATATCGAATTTTCGGGTGTTTTGAGCCTGAATTTGAGATATAAACGGGTACAGAAGATGCATGCACATATCGACTTTTGGGCACCTAAAATATCGATTTTGAGCATGTTTTGGGTCTGTATGTTGAAAACATTCTAACTAGGAGTAGGGATGTACATATCGCTTCTAGGACCCAAAAATACCGAATTTTCGGGTGTTTTGAGCCTGAATTTGAGATATAAACAGGTCCAGAAGATGCATGCACATATTGACTTTGGCCACCTAAAATATCGATTTTCAGCATGTTTTGGGCCTGTATTTTGAAAATACTCTAACTAGGAGTAGGCATGTACAGATCGCTTCTGGGACCCAAAAATATCGAATTTTCAGGTGTTTTGAGCCTGAATTTGAGATATAAACGGGTACAGAAGATGCATACACATATCGACTTTGGACACTTAAAATATCGATATTTAGCATATTTTGAGCCTATATTTTGAAAACATTCTAGCACTGACTAGACATGTACAGATCGCTTCTGGGACCCAAAATTATCGAATTTTCGGGTGTTTTGAGGTTGAATTTGAGATATAAACGAGTGCAGAAGATGCATACACATGTTGACTTTGGGCACCTAAAATATCGATTTTTAGCATGTTTTGGGCCTGCATCTGAGTAGGCATGTACATATCGCTTCTGGGACCCCCAAATATCGAATTTTCGGGTGTTTGTAGCCTGAATTTGAGATATAAACGGGTACAGAAGATGCATGCACATATCGACTTTTGGGCAAATAAAATATCGTTTATTAGCATGGTTTGAGCCTATATTTTGAAAATATTCTAGCACTAAGTAGGCATGTAAAGATCATTTCTGGGACCCCAAAATATCGAATTTTTGGGTGTTTTGAGCATGAATTTGAGATATAAACGGGTACAGATGATGCATGCACATATCGACGTTGGACACTTAAAATATCGATTTTTAGCATGGTTTGAGCCTATATTTTGAAAAAATTCTAGCACTGTACAGAACGCTTCTGGGACCCCCAAATATCGAATTTTCGGGTGTTTGTAGCCTGAATTTGAGATATAAACGGGTACAGAAGATGCATGAACATATCGACTTTTTGGCACCTAAAAGATCGATTTCAGTATGTTTTAGGCCTGTATTTTGAAAATACTCTAACACGGAGTAGGCATGTACAGTTCGCTTCTGGGACCCCAAAATATCGAATTTTCGGGTGTTTGGGGCCTGAATTTGAGATATCGACTTTGGGTACCTAAAATATCGATTTTTATCATGTTTTGGGCCTATATTTTGAAAATATTCTAGCACTGAGTAGGCATGTACAGATCGATTCTGGGACCCCAAAATATCGAATTTTCGGGTGCTTTGAGCCTGAATTTGAGATATAAACGGGTACAGAAGATGCATGCACATATCGACTTTTGGGCACCTAAAATATCGATTTTGAGCATGTTTTGGGTCTGTATCTTGAAAACATTCTAACTACGAGTAGGGATGTACAGATTGCTTCTAAGACCCAAAAATACCGAATTCTCGGGTGTTTTGAGCCTGAATTTGAGATATAAACAGGCACAGAATTTGCATGCACATATTGACTTTGGGCACCTAAAATATCGATTTTCAGCATGTTTTGGGCCTGTATTTTGAAAATACTCTAACTAGGAGTAGGCATGTACAGATCGCTTCTAGGACCCAAAATAACCGAATTTTCGGGTGTTTTGAGCCTGAATTTGAGATATAAACAGGTACAGAAGATGCATGCACATATCGACTTTGGACACTTAAAATATCGATTTTTAGCATGTTTTGAGCCTATATTTTGAAAAAATTCTAGCACTGAGTAGGCAAGTACAGATCGCTTCTGGGTCCCAAAAATATCGAATTTTCGGGTGTTTTGAGGTTGAATTTCGGATATAAACGGGTCCAGAAGATGCATGCACATATTGACTTTGGGCACCTAAAATGTCGATTTTCAGCATGTTTTGGGCCTGTATTTTGAAAATACTCTAACTAGGAGTAGGCATGTACAGATCGCTTCTGGGACCCCAAAATATCGAATTTTCGGGTGTTTTGAGCCTGAATTTGAGATATCGACATTGGGCAAATAAAATATCGGTTTTTAGCATGTTTTTAGCTTATATTTTAAAAATATTCTAGCACTGAGTAGGCATGTACAGATCGCTTCAGGGACCCCAAAATATCCAATTTTCGGGGGTTTTGAGCCTGAATTTGAGATATAAACGGGTACAGAAGATGCATGCACATATCGACTTTTGGGCACCTAACAGATCGATTTTCAGTATGTTTTGGGCCTGTATATTGAAAATACTCTAACACGGAGTAGGCATGTACAGTTTGCTACTGGGACCCCAAAATAACGAATTTTCGGGTATTTTGAGCCTGAATTTGAGATATAAACGGGTACAGAAGATTTATGCACATATCGACTTTGGACACTTAAAATATCGATTTTTAGCATGTTTTGAGCCTATATTTTGAAAACATTCTAGCACTGACTAGACATGTACAGATCGCTTCTGGGACCCAAAATTATCGATTTTTCAGGTGTTTTGAGGTTGAATTTGAAATATAATAGTGCAGAAGATGCATACACATGTTGACTTTGGGTACCTAAAATATCGATTTTAAGCATGTTTTGGGCCTGCATCTGAGTAGGCATGTACAGATCGCTTCTGGGACCCCAAAATATCGAATTTTCGGGTGTTTGGAGCCTGAATTTGAGATATAAACGGGTACAGAAGATGCATGCACATATCGACTTTTGGGCACCTAAAAGATCGATTTTCAGTATGTTTTGGGCCTGTATTTTGAAAATACTCTAACACGGAGTAGGCATGTACAGTTTGCTACTGGGACCCCAAAATATCGAATTTTCGGGTGTTTTGGGCCTGAATTTGAGATATCGATTTTGGGCACCTAAAATATCGATTATTAGCATGTTTTGGGCCTATATTTTGAAAATATTCTAGCACTGAGTAGGCATGTAAAGATCACTTCAGGGACCCCAAAATATCGAATTTTCGGGTGTTTTGAGCCTGAATTTGAGATATAAACGGGTACAGAAGATGCATGCACATATCGACTTTTGGGCACCTAAAATATCGATTTTGAGCATGTTTTGGGTCTGTATGTTGAAAACATTCTGACTAGGAGTAGGGATGTACAGATCGCTTCTAGGACCCAAAAATACCGAATTTTCGGGTGTTTTGAGCCTGAATTTGAGATATAAACAGGTCCAGAAGATGCATGCACATATTGACTTTGGCCACCTAAAATATCGATTTTCAGCATGTTTTGGGCCTGTATTTTGAAAATACTCTAACTAGGAGTAGGCATGTACAGATCGCTTCTGGGACCCAAAAATATCGAATTTTCAGGTGTTTTGAGCCTGAATTTGAGATATAAACGGGTACAGAAGATGCATGCACATATCGACTTTGGACACTTAAAATATCGATTTTTAGCATGTTTTGAGCCTATATTTTGAAAACATTCTAGCACTGACTAGACATGTACAGATCGCTTCTGGGACCCAAAATTATCGAATTTCCGGGTGTTTTGAGGTTGAATTTGAGATATAAACGAGTGCAGAAGATGCATACACATGTTGAGTTTCGCACCTAAAATATCGATTTTCAGCATGTTTTGGGCCTGCATCTGAGTAGGCATGTACAGATCGCTTCTGGGAACCCAAAATATCGAATTTTCGGGTGTTTGGAGCCTGAATTTGAGATATAAACGGGTACAGAAGATGCATGCACATATCGACTTTGGACACTTAAAATATCGATTTTTAGCATGTTTTGAGCCTGTTTTTTTAAAACATTCTAGCACTGACTAGACATGTACATATCGCTTCTGGGACCAAAAATTATCGAATTTCCGGGTGTTTTGAGGTTGAATTTGAGATATAAACGAGTGCAGAAGATGCATACACATGTTGACTTTGGGTACCTAAAATATCGATTTTCAGCATGTTTTGAGCCTATATTTTGAAAATACTCTAACACGGAGTAGGCATGTACAGTTCGCTACTGGGACCCCAAAATATCGAATTTTCGGGTGTTTTGGGCCTGAATTTGAAATATCGATTTTGGGCACCTAAAATATCGATTATTAGCATGTTTTGGGCCTATATTTTGAAAATATTCTAGCACTAAGTAGGCATGTAAAGATCACTTCAGGGACCCCAAAATATCGAATTTTCGGGTGTTTTGAGCCTGAATTTGAGATATAAACGGGTACAGAAGATGCATGCACATATCGACTTTTGGGCACCTAAAATATCGATTTTGAGCATGTTTTGTGTCTGTATCTTGAAAACATTCTATCTAGGAGTAGGGATGTACAGATCGCTTCTAGTACCCAAAAATACCGAATTTTCGGGTGTTTTGAGCCTGAATTTGAGATATAAACAGGTCCAGAAGATGCATGCACATATTGACTTTGGGCACCTAAAATATCGATTTTCAGCATGTTTTGGGCCTGTATTTTGAAAATACTCTAACTAGGAGTAGGCATGTAAAGATCACTTCTGGGACCCCAAAATATCAAATTTTCGGGTGTTTTGACCATGAATTTGAGATATAAACGGGTACAGATGATGCATGCACACTTTGGACACTTAAAATATCGATTTTTAGCATGGTTTGAGCCTATATTTTGAAAAAATTCTAGCCCTGAGTAGGCATGTACAGATCGCTTCTGGGACCCAAAAATATTGAATTTTCGGGTGTTTTGAGGTTGAATTTGGGATATAAACGGGTACAGAAGATGCATGCACATATCAAATTTTGGGCACCTAAAAGATCGATTTTCAGTATGTTTTGGGTCTGTATTTTGAAAATACTCTAACACGGAGTAGGCATGTACAGGTCGCCTCTGGGACCCCAAAATATCGAATTTTCGGGTGTTTTGGGCCTGAATTTAAGATATACATTTTGGGCACCTTAAATATCGATTTTTAGCATGTTTTGAGCCTATATTTTGAAAATATTCTAGCACTAAGTAGGCATGTACAGATCACTTCTGAGACCCCAAAATATCGAATTTTCGGGTGTTTTGAGCCTGAATTTGAGATATAAACGGGTATAGATGATGCATGCACATATCGACTTTGGACACTTAAAATATCGATTTTTAGCATGTTTTGAGCCTATATTATGAAAAAATTCTAGCACTGAGTAGGCATGTACAGATCGCTTCTGGGACCCAACAATATCGAATTTTCGGGTGTTTTGAGGTTGAATTTGGGATATAAACGAGTGCAGAAGATGCATACACATGTTGACTTTGGGCACCTAAAATATCGATTTTCAGCATGTTTAGGGCCTGCATCTGCGTAGGCATGTACAGATCGCTTCTGGGACCCCAAAATATCGAATTTTCGGGTGTTTGGAGCCTGAATTTTAGATATAAACGGGTACGGAAGATGCATGCACATATCGACTTTGGACACTTAAAATATCGATTTTTAGCATGTTTTGAGCCTATTTTTATAAAACATTCTAGCACTGACTAGACATGTACAGATCGCTTCTGGGACCCAAAATTATCGAATTTCCGGGTGTTTTGAGGTTGATTTTGAGAAATAAACGAGTGCAGAAGATGCATACACATGTTGACTTTGAGTACCTAAAATATCGATTTTCAGCATGTTTCGAGCCTATATTTTGAAAATACTCTAACACGGAGTAGGCATGTACAGTTCGTTACTGGGACCCCAAAATATCGAATTTTCGGGTGTTTTGGGCCTGAATTTGAAATATCGATTTTGGGCACCTAAAATATCGATTATTAGCATGTTTTGGGCCTATATTTTGAAAATATTCTAGCACTAAGTAGGCATGTAAAGATCACTT
Source organism: Petrolisthes cinctipes (assembly GCA_033782935.1). Lineage (NCBI taxonomy): Eukaryota > Metazoa > Arthropoda > Malacostraca > Decapoda > Porcellanidae > Petrolisthes > Petrolisthes cinctipes. The sequence continues at coordinate 3,324,373 of JAWQEG010000486.1, forward strand.
CAGGGACCCCAAAATATCGAATTTTCGGGTGTTTGGAGCCTGAATTAGAGATATAAACGGGTACAGAAGATGCATGCACATATCGACTTTTGGGCACCTAAAATATCGATTTTGAGCATGTTTTGTGTCTGTATCTTGAAAACATTCTAACTTGGAGTAGGGATGTACAGATCGCTTCTAGTACCCAAAAATACCGAATTTTCGGGTGTTTTGAGCCTGAATTTGAGATATAAACAGGTCCAGAAGATGCATGCACATATTGACTTTGGGCACCTAAAATATCGATTTTCAGCATGTTTTGGGCCTGTATTTTGAAAATACTCTAACTAGGAGTAGGCATGTAAAGATCACTTCTGGGACCCCAAAATATCAAATTTTGGGGTGTTTTGAGCATGAATTTGAGATATAAACGGGTACAGATGATGCATGCACATATCGACTTTGGACACTTAAAATATCGATTTTTAGCATGGTTTGAGCCTATATTTTGAAAAAATTCTAGCACTGTACAGATCGCATCTGGGACCCAAAAATACCGATTTTTCGGGTGTTTTGAGGTTGAATTTGGGATATAAACGGGTACAGAAGATGCATGCACATATCGACTTTTTGGCACCTAAAAGATCGATTTTCAGTATGTTTTGGGCCTGTATTTTGAAAATACTCTAACACGGAGTAGGCATGTACAGTTCGCTTCTGGGACCCCAAAATATCGAATTTTCGGGTGTTTTGGGCCTGAATTTGAGATATCGGTTTTGGGCACCTAAAATATCGATTTTTAGCATGTTTTGGGCCTATATTTTGAAATTATTCTAGCACTGAGTAGGCATATACAGATCGCTTCTGGGACCCCAAAATATCGAATTTTCGGGTGTTTTGAGCTTGAATTTGAGATATAAACAGGTACAGAAGATACATGCACATATTGACTTTGGGCACCTAAAATATCGATTTTCAGCATGTTTTGGGCCTGTATTTTGAAAATACTCTAACTAGGAGTAGGCATGTACAGATCGCTTCTGGGACCCCAAAATATCGAATTTTCGGGTGTTTTGAGCCAAAATTTGAGATATAAACGGGTACAGAAGATGCATGCACATATCGACTTTGGACACTTAAAATATCGATTTTTAGCATGTTTTGAGCCTATATTTTGAAAAAATTCTAGCCCTGAGTAGGCATGTACAGATCACTTCTGGGACCCAAAAATATCGAATTTTCGGGTGTTTTGAGGCTGAATTTGGGATATAAACGGGTACAGAAGATGCATGCACATATCGACTTTTGGGCACCTAAAATATCGATTTTCAGTATGTTTTGGGCCTGTATTTTGAAAATACTCTAACACGGAGTAGGCATGTACAGTTCGCCTCTGGGACCCCAAAATATCGAATTTTCGGGTGTTTTGGGCCTGAATTTAAGATATACATTTTGGGCACCTTAAATATCGATTTTTTGCATGTTTTGGGCCTATATTTTGAAAATATTCTAGCACTAAGTAGGCATGTACAGATCACTTCTGGGACCCCAAAATATCGAATTTCCGGGTGTTTTGAGCCTGAATTTGAGATATAAACGGGTACAGATGATGCATGCACATATCGACTTTGGACACTTAAAATATCGATTTTTAGCATGTTTTGAGCCTATATTTTGAAAAAATTCTAGCACTGAGTAGGCATGTACAGATCGCTTCTGGGACCCAGCAATATCGAATTTTCGGGTGTTTTGAGGTTGAATTTGGGATATAAACGAGTGCAGAAGATGCATACACATGTTGACTTTGGGCACCAAAAATATCGATTTTCAGCATGTTTTGGGCCTGCATCTGAGTAGGCATGTACAGATCGCTTCTGGGACCCCAAAATATCGAATTTTCGGGTGTTTGGAGCCTGAATTTGAGATATAAACGGGTACAGAAGATGCATGCACATATCGACTTTGGACACTTATAATATCGATTTTTAGCATGTTTTGAGCCTATTTTATTAAAACATTCTAGCACTGACTAGACATGTACAGATCGTTTCAGGGACCCAAAATTATCGAATTTCCGGGTGTTTTGAGGTTGAATTTGAGATATAAACGAGTGCAGAAAATGCATACACATGTTGACTTTGGGTACCTAAAATATCGATTTTCAGCATGTTTTGAGCCTATATTTTGAAAATACTCTAACACGGAGTAGGCATGTACAGTTCGCTACTAGGACCCCAAAATATCGAATTTTCGCGAGTTTTGGGCCTGAATTTGAAATATCGATTTTGGGCACCTAAAATATCGATTATTAGCATGTTTTGGGCCTATATTTTGAAAATATTCTAGCACTAAGTAGGCATGTAAAGATCACTTCAGGGACCCCAAAATATCGAATTTTCGGGTGTTTTGAGCCTGAATTTGAGATATAAACAGGTACAGAAGATGCATGCACATATCGACTTTTGGGCACCTAAAATATCGATTTTGAGCATGTTTTGTGTCTGTATGTTGAAAACATTCTAACTAGGAGTAGGGATGTACAGATCGCTTCTAGTACCCAAAAATACCGAATTTTCGGGTGTTTTGAGCCTGAATTTGAGATATAAACAGGTCCAGAAGATGCATGCACATATTGACTTTGGGCACCTAAAATATCGATTTTCAGCATGTTTTGGGCCTGTATTTTGAAAATACTCTAACTAGGAGTAGGCATGTAAAGATCACTTCTGGGACCCCAAAATATCAAATTTTCGGGTGTTTTGAGCATGAATTTGAGATATAAACGGGTACAGATGATGCATGCACATATCGACTTTGGACACTTAAAATATCGATTTTTAGCATGGTTTGAGCCTATATTTTGAAAAAATTCTAGCACTGTACAGATCGCATCTGGGACCCAAAAATACCGATTTTTCGGGTGTTTTGAGGTTGAATTTGGGATATAAACGGGTACAGAAGATGCATGCACATATCGACTTTTTGGCACCTAAAAGATCGATTTTCAGTATGTTTTAGGCCTGTATTTTGAAAATACTCTAACACGGAGTAGGCATGTACAGTTCGCTTCTGGGACCCCAAAATATCGAATTTTCGGGTGTTTTGGGCCTGAATTTGAGATATAAACGGGTACAGAAGATGCATGCACATATCGACTTTTGGGCACATAAAATATCGATTTTGAGCATGTTTTGGGTCTGTATCTTGAAAACATTCTAACTAAGAGTAGGGATGTACAGATCTCTTCTAGGACCCAAAAATACCGAATTTTCGGGTGTTTTGAGCCTGAATTTGAGATATAAACAGGTACAGAAGATGCATGCACATATCGACTTTGGACACTTAAAATATCGATTTTTAGCATGTTTTGAGCCTATATTTTGAAAAATTTCTAGCCCTGAGTAGGCATGTACAGATCGCTTCTGGGACCGAAAAATATTGAATTTTCGGGTGTTTTGAGGTTGAATTTGGGATATAAACGGGTACAGAAGATGCATGCACTTATAGACTTTTGGGCACCTATAAGATCGATTTTCAGTATGTTTTGGGCCTGTATTTTGAACATACTCTAACACGGAGTAGGCATGTACAGTTCGCCTCTGGGACCCCAAAATATCGAATTTTCGGGTGTTTTGGGCCTGAATTTGAAATATCGATTTTGGGCACCTAAAATATCGATTATTAGCATGTTTTGGGCCTATATTTTGAAAATATTCTAGCACTAAGTAGGCATGTAAAGATCACTTCAGGGACCCCAAAATATCGAATTTTCGGGTGTTTGGAGCCTGAATTAGAGATATAAACGGGTACAGAAGATGCATGCACATATCGACTTTTGGGCACCTAAAATATCGATTTTGAGCATGTTTTGTGTCTGTATCTTGAAAACATTCTAACTTGGAGTAGGGATGTACAGATCGCTTCTAGTACCCAAAAATACCGAATTTTCGGGTGTTTTGAGCCTGAATTTGAGATATAAACAGGTCCAGAAGATGCATGCACATATTGACTTTGGGCACCTAAAATATCGATTTTCAGCATGTTTTGGGCCTGTATTTTGAAAATACTCTAACTAGGAGTAGGCATGTAAAGATCACTTCTGGGACCCCAAAATATCAAATTTTGGGGTGTTTTGAGCATGAATTTGAGATATAAACGGGTACAGATGATGCATGCACATATCGACTTTGGACACTTAAAATATCGATTTTTAGCATGGTTTGAGCCTATATTTTGAAAAAATTCTAGCACTGTACAGATCGCATCTGGGACCCAAAAATACCGATTTTTCGGGTGTTTTGAGGTTGAATTTGGGATATAAACGGGTACAGAAGATGCATGCACATATCGACTTTTTGGCACCTAAAAGATCGATTTTCAGTATGTTTTGGGCCTGTATTTTGAAAATACTCTAACACGGAGTAGGCATGTACAGTTCGCTTCTGGGACCCCAAAATATCGAATTTTCGGGTGTTTTGGGCCTGAATTTGAGATATCGGTTTTGGGCACCTAAAATATCGATTTTTAGCATGTTTTGGGCCTATATTTTGAAATTATTCTAGCACTGAGTAGGCATATACAGATCGCTTCTGGGACCCCAAAATATCGAATTTTCGGGTGTTTTGAGCTTGAATTTGAGATATAAACAGGTACAGAAGATACATGCACATATTGACTTTGGGCACCTAAAATATCGATTTTCAGCATGTTTTGGGCCTGTATTTTGAAAATACTCTAACTAGGAGTAGGCATGTACAGATCGCTTCTGGGACCCCAAAATATCGAATTTTCGGGTGTTTTGAGCCAAAATTTGAGATATAAACGGGTACAGAAGATGCATGCACATATCGACTTTGGACACTTAAAATATCGATTTTTAGCATGTTTTGAGCCTATATTTTGAAAAAATTCTAGCCCTGAGTAGGCATGTACAGATCACTTCTGGGACCCAAAAATATCGAATTTTCGGGTGTTTTGAGGCTGAATTTGGGATATAAACGGGTACAGAAGATGCATGCACATATCGACTTTTGGGCACCTAAAATATCGATTTTCAGTATGTTTTGGGCCTGTATTTTGAAAATACTCTAACACGGAGTAGGCATGTACAGTTCGCCTCTGGGACCCCAAAATATCGAATTTTCGGGTGTTTTGGGCCTGAATTTAAGATATACATTTTGGGCACCTTAAATATCGATTTTTTGCATGTTTTGGGCCTATATTTTGAAAATATTCTAGCACTAAGTAGGCATGTACAGATCACTTCTGGGACCCCAAAATATCGAATTTCCGGGTGTTTTGAGCCTGAATTTGAGATATAAACGGGTACAGATGATGCATGCACATATCGACTTTGGACACTTAAAATATCGATTTTTAGCATGTTTTGAGCCTATATTTTGAAAAAATTCTAGCACTGAGTAGGCATGTACAGATCGCTTCTGGGACCCAGCAATATCGAATTTTCGGGTGTTTTGAGGTTGAATTTGGGATATAAACGAGTGCAGAAGATGCATACACATGTTGACTTTGGGCACCAAAAATATCGATTTTCAGCATGTTTTGGGCCTGCATCTGAGTAGGCATGTACAGATCGCTTCTGGGACCCCAAAATATCGAATTTTCGGGTGTTTGGAGCCTGAATTTGAGATATAAACGGGTACAGAAGATGCATGCACATATCGACTTTGGACACTTATAATATCGATTTTTAGCATGTTTTGAGCCTATTTTATTAAAACATTCTAGCACTGACTAGACATGTACAGATCGTTTCAGGGACCCAAAATTATCGAATTTCCGGGTGTTTTGAGGTTGAATTTGAGATATAAACGAGTGCAGAAAATGCATACACATGTTGACTTTGGGTACCTAAAATATCGATTTTCAGCATGTTTTGAGCCTATATTTTGAAAATACTCTAACACGGAGTAGGCATGTACAGTTCGCTACTAGGACCCCAAAATATCGAATTTTCGCGAGTTTTGGGCCTGAATTTGAAATATCGATTTTGGGCACCTAAAATATCGATTATTAGCATGTTTTGGGCCTATATTTTGAAAATATTCTAGCACTAAGTAGGCATGTAAAGATCACTTCAGGGACCCCAAAATATCGAATTTTCGGGTGTTTTGAGCCTGAATTTGAGATATAAACAGGTACAGAAGATGCATGCACATATCGACTTTTGGGCACCTAAAATATCGATTTTGAGCATGTTTTGTGTCTGTATGTTGAAAACATTCTAACTAGGAGTAGGGATGTACAGATCGCTTCTAGTACCCAAAAATACCGAATTTTCGGGTGTTTTGAGCCTGAATTTGAGATATAAACAGGTCCAGAAGATGCATGCACATATTGACTTTGGGCACCTAAAATATCGATTTTCAGCATGTTTTGGGCCTGTATTTTGAAAATACTCTAACTAGGAGTAGGCATGTAAAGATCACTTCTGGGACCCCAAAATATCAAATTTTCGGGTGTTTTGAGCATGAATTTGAGATATAAACGGGTACAGATGATGCATGCACATATCGACTTTGGACACTTAAAATATCGATTTTTAGCATGGTTTGAGCCTATATTTTGAAAAAATTCTAGCACTGTACAGATCGCATCTGGGACCCAAAAATACCGATTTTTCGGGTGTTTTGAGGTTGAATTTGGGATATAAACGGGTACAGAAGATGCATGCACATATCGACTTTTTGGCACCTAAAAGATCGATTTTCAGTATGTTTTAGGCCTGTATTTTGAAAATACTCTAACACGGAGTAGGCATGTACAGTTCGCTTCTGGGACCCCAAAATATCGAATTTTCGGGTGTTTTGGGCCTGAATTTGAGATATAAACGGGTACAGAAGATGCATGCACATATCGACTTTTGGGCACATAAAATATCGATTTTGAGCATGTTTTGGGTCTGTATCTTGAAAACATTCTAACTAAGAGTAGGGATGTACAGATCTCTTCTAGGACCCAAAAATACCGAATTTTCGGGTGTTTTGAGCCTGAATTTGAGATATAAACAGGTACAGAAGATGCATGCACATATCGACTTTGGACACTTAAAATATCGATTTTTAGCATGTTTTGAGCCTATATTTTGAAAAATTTCTAGCCATGAGTAGGCATGTACAGATCGCTTCTGGGACCGAAAAATATTGAATTTTCGGGTGTTTTGAGGTTGAATTTGGGATATAAACGGGTACAGAAGATGCATGCACTTATAGACTTTTGGGCACCTATAAGATCGATTTTCAGTATGTTTTGGGCCTGTATTTTGAACATACTCTAACACGGAGTAGGCATGTACAGTTCGCCTCTGGGACCCCAAAATATCGAATTTTCGGGTGTTTTGGGCCTGAATTTAAGATATCGATTTTGGGCACCTGAAATATCGATTTTTAGCATGTTTTAGGCCTATATTTTGAAAATATTCTAGAACTAAGTAGGCATGTACAGATCACTTCTTGGACCCCAAAATATCGAATTTTCGGGTGTTTTGAGCCTGAATTTGAGATATAAACGGGTACAGAAGATGCATGCACAAATCGACTTTTAGGCACCTAAAATATCGATTTTGAGCATGTTTGGGACCTGTATTTTGAAAATACTCTAACTAGGAGTAGGCATGTACAGATCGCTTCTGGGACCCAAAAATATCGAATTTTCGAGTGTTTGTAGCCTGAATTTGAGATATAAACGGGTACAGAAGATGCATGCACATATCGACTTTTGGGCACCTAAAATATCGATTATTTGCATGTTTTGGGCCTATATTTTGAAAATATTCTAGCACTAAGTAGGCATGTAAAGATCACTTATGGGACCCCAAAATATCGAATTTTCGGGTGTTTTGAGCATGAATTTGAGATATAAACGGGTACAGATGATGCATGCACATATCGACTTTGGACAATTAAAATATCGATTTTTAGCATGTTTTGAGCCTATATTTTGAAAAAATTCTAGCACTGAGTAGGCATGTACAGATCGCTTCTGGGACCCAAAAATATAGAATTTTCGCGTGTTTTGAGGTTGAATTTGGGATATAAACGGGTACAGATGATGCATGCACATATCGACTTTGGACACTTAAAATATCGATTTTTAGCATGTTTTGGGCCTATATTTTGAAAAAATTCTAGCACTGAGTACAGATCGCTTCTGGGACCCAAAAATATCGAATTTTCGGGTGTTTTGAGGTTGAATTTAGGATAAAAACGGGTGCAGAAGATGCATACACATATTGAATTTGGTCACCTAAAATATCGATTTTCAGCTTGTTTTGGGCCTGTATCTTGAAAACATTCTAACTAGGAGTAGGCATGTACAGATCGCTTCTGTTACCCCAAAATATCGAATTTTCGGGTGTTTTGAACCTAAATTTGAGATATAAACGTGTACAGAATATGCATCCTCCTATCGACTTTTGGGCACCTAAAAGATCGATATTCAGTATGTTTTGGGCCTGTATATTGAAAATACTCTAACACGGAGTAGGCATGTACAGATCGCTTCTGGGACCCCAAAATATCGAATTTTTGGGTGTTTTGGGCCTGAATTTGAGATATCGATTTTGGGCACCTAAAATATCGGTTTTTAACATGTTTTGGGCCTATATTTTGAAAATATTCTAGCACTGAGTAGGCATGAACAGATCGCATCTGGGACCCCAAAATATCCAATTTTCGGGTGTTTTGAGCCTAAATTTGAGATTTTTACGGGTACAGAAGATGCATGCACATATCGACTTTTGGGCACCTAAAATATCGATTTTGAGCATGTTTTGGGCCTGTATTTTGAAAATACTCTAACTAGGAGTAGGCATGTACAGTTCGCTTCTGGGACCCCAAAATATCGAATTTTCGGGTGTTTTGGGCCTGAATTTGAGATATAAACGGGTACAGAATATGCATGCACATATCGACTTTGGACACTTAAAATATCGATTTTTAGCATGTTTTGAGCCTATATTTTGAAAACAATCTAGCACTGACTAGACATGTACAGATCGCTTCTGGGACCCAAAATTATTGAATTTTCGGGTTTTTTGAGGTTGAATTTGAGATATAAACGAGTGCAGAAGATGCATACACTTGTTGACTTTGGGTACCTAAAATATCGATTTTCAGCATTTTTTGGGCCTGCATCTGAGTAGGCATGTACAGATCGCTTCTGGGACCATAAAATATCGAATTTTCGGGTGTTTGCAGCCTGAATTTGAGATATAAACGGGAACAGAAGATGCATGCACATATCGACTTTTGGGCACCTAAAAGATCGATTTTCAGTATGTTTTGGGCCTGTATTTTGAAAATACTCTAACACGGAGTAGGCATGTACAGTTCGCTTCTGGGACCATAAAATATCGAATTTTCGGGTGTTTTTAGCCTGAATTTGATATATCGATTTTGGGCACCTGAAATATCGATTTTTAGCATGTTTTGGGACTATATTTTGAAAATATTCTAGCACTAAGTAGGCATGTACAGATCACTTCTTGGACCCAAAAATATCGAATTTTCGGGTGTTTTGAGCCTGAATTTGAGATATAAACGGGTACAGAAGATGCATGCACAAATCGACTTTTAGGCACCTAAAATATCGATTTTGAGCATGATTTGGGCCTGTATTTTGAAAATACTCTAACTAGGAGTAGGCATGTACAGATCCCTTCTGGGACCCAAAAATATCGAATTTTTGGGTGTTTTGAGCGTGAATTTGAGATATAAACAGGTACAGAAGATGCATGCACATATCGACTTTGGACACTTAAGATATCGATTTTTAGCATGTTTTGAGCCTATATTTTGAAAACATTCTATCACTGACTAGACATGTACAGATCGTTTCTGGGACCCAAAATTATCGAATTTTCGGGTGTTTTGAGGTTGAATTTGAGATATAAACGAGTGCAGAAGATGCATACACATGTTGACTTTGGGCACCTAAAATATCGATTTTTAGCATGTTTTGGGCCTGCATCTGAGTAGGCATGTACAGATCGCTTCTGGGACCACCAAATATCGAATTTTCGGGTGTTTGAGCCTGAATTTGAGATATAAACGGGTACAGAAGATGCATGCACATATCGACTTTTGGGCACCTAAAATATCGATTATTTGCATGTTTTGGGCCTATATTTTGAAAATATTCTAGCACTAAGTAGGCATGTAAAGATCACTTCTGGGATCCCAAAATATCGAATTTTCGGGTGTTTTGAGCATGAATTTGAGATATAAACGGGTACAGATGATGCATGCACATATCGACTTTGGACAATTAAAATATCGATTTTTAGCATGTTTTGAGCCTATATTTTGAAAACATTCTAGCACTGACTAGACATGTACAGATCGCTTCTGGGACCAAAAATTATTGAATTTTCGGGTTTTTTTAGGTTGAATTTGGGATATAAACGAGTGCAGAAGATGCATACACTTGTTGACTTTGGGTACCTAAAATATCGATTTTCAGCATGTTTTGGGCCTGCATCTGAGTAGGCATGTACAGATCGCTTCTGGAACCATAAAATATCGAATTTTCGGGTGTTTGGAGCCTGAATTTGAGATATAAACGGGAACAGAAGATGCATGCACATATCGACTTTTGGGCACCTAAAAGATCGATTTTCAGTATGTTTAGGGCCTGTATTTTGAAAATACTCTAACACGGAGTAGGCATGTACAGTTCGCTTCTGGGACCATAAAATATCGAATTTTCGGGTGTTTTGGGCCTGAATTTGAGATATCGACTTTGGGCACCTGAAATATCGATTTTTAGCATGTTTTGGGCCTATATTTTGAAAATATTCTAGCACTAAGTAGGCATGTACAGATCACTTCTTGGACCCCAAAATATCGAATTTTCGGGTGTTTTGAGCCTGAATTTGAGATATAAACGGGTACAGAAGATGCATGCACAAATCGACTTTTAGGCTCCTAAAATATCGATTTTGAGCATGATTTGGGCCTGTATTTTGAAAATACTCTAACAAAGAGTAGGCATGTACAGATCGCTTCTGGGACCCCAAAATATCGAATTTTTGGGTGTTTTGAGCCTGAATTTGAGATATAAACAGGTACAGAAGATGCATGCACATATCGACTTTGGACACTTATGATATCGATTTTTAGCATGTTTTGAGCCTATATTTTGAAAACATTCTATCACTGACTAGACATGTACAGATCGTTTCTGGGACCCAAAATTATCGAATTTTCGGGTGTTTTGAGGTTGAATTTGAGATATAAACGAGTGCAGAAGATGCATACACATGTTGACTTTGGGCACCTAAAATATCGATTTTTAGCATGTTTTGGGCCTGCATCTGAGTAGGCATGTACAGATCGCTTCTGGGACCACCAAATATCGAATTTTCAGGTGTTTGTAGCCTGAATTTGAGATATAAACGGGTACAGAAGATGCATGAACATATCGACTTTTGGGCACCTAAAATATCGATTATTTGCATGTTTTGGTCCTATATTTTGAAAATATTCTAGCACTAAGTAGGCATGTAAAGATCACTTCTGGGACCCCAAAATATCGAATTTTCGGGTGTTTTGAGCCTGAATTTGAGATATAAACGGGTACAGAAGATGCATGCACAAATCGACTTTTAGGCACCTAAAATATCGATTTTGAGCATGATTTGGGCCTGTATTTTGAAAATACTCTAACTAGGAGTAGGCATGTACAGATCCCTTCTGGGACCCAAAAATATCGAATTTTTGGGTGTTTTGAGCGTGAATTTGAGATATAAACAGGTACAGAAGATGCATGCACATATCGACTTTGGACACTTAAGATATCGATTTTTAGCATGTTTTGAGCCTATATTTTGAAAACATTCTATCACTGACTAGACATGTACAGATCGTTTCTGGGACCCAAAATTATCGAATTTTCGGGTGTTTTGAGGTTGAATTTGAGATATAAACGAGTGCAGAAGATGCATACACATGTTGACTTTGGGCACCTAAAATATCGATTTTTAGCATGTTTTGGGCCTGCATCTGAGTAGGTATGTACAGATCGCTTCTGGGACCACCAAATATCGAATTTTCGGGTGTTTGAGCCTGAATTTGAGATATAAACGGGTACAGAAGATGCATGCACATATCGACTTTTGGGCACCTAAAATATCGATTATTTGCATGTTTTGGGCCTATATTTTGTAAATATTCTAGCACTAAGTAGGCATGTAAAGATCACTTCTGGGATCCCAAAATATCGAATTTTCGGGTGTTTTGAGCATGAATTTGAGATATAAACGGGTACAGATGATGCATGCACATATCGACTTTGGACAATTAAAATATCGATTTTTAGCATGTTTTGAGCCTATATTTTGAAAACATTCTAGCACTGACTAGACATGTACAGATCGCTTCTGGGACCCAAAATTATTGAATTTTCGGGGTTTTTTAGGTTGAATTTGGGATATAAACGAGTGCAGAAGATGCATACACTTGTTGACTTTGGGTACCTAAAATATCGATTTTCAGCATGTTTTGGGCCTGCATCTGAGTAGGCATGTACAGATCGCTTCTGGAACCATAAAATATCGAATTTTCGGGTGTTTGGAGCCTGAATTTGAGATATAAACGGGAACAGAAGATGCATGCACATATCGACTTTTGGGCACCTAAAAGATCGATTTTCAGTATGTTTAGGGCCTGTATTTTGAAAATACTCTAACACGGAGTAGGCATGTACAGTTCGCTTCTGGGACAATAAAATATCGAATTTTCGGGTGTTTTGGGCCTGAATTTGAGATATCGACTTTGGGCACCTGAAATATCGATTATTAGCATGTTTTGGGCCTATATTTTGAAAATATTCTAGCACTAAGTAGGCATGTAAAGATCACTTCTGGGACCCCAAAATATCTAATTTTCGGGTGTTTTTAGCATGAATTTGAGATATAAACGGGTACAGATGATGTATGCACATATCGACTTTGGACACTTAAAATATCGATTTTTAGCATGGTTTGAGCCTATATTTTGAAAAAATTCGAGCACTGAGTAGGCATGTACAGATCGCTTCTGGGACCCAAAAATATAGAATTTTCGCGTGTTTTGAGGTTGAATTTGAGATATAAACGGTTACAGATGATGCATGCACATATCGACTTTGGACACTTAAAATATCGATTTTTAGCATGTTTTGGGCCTATATTTTGAGAAAATTCTAGCACTGAGTACAGATCGCTTCTGGGACCTCAAAATATCGAATTTTCGGGTGTTTTGAGGTTGAATTTAGGATATAAACGGGTGCAGAAGATGCATACACATATTGACTTTTGTCACCTAAAATATCGATTTTCAGCTTGTTTTGGGCCTGTATCTTGAAAACATTGTAACTAGGAGTAGGCATGTACAGATCGCTTCTGTTACCCCAAAATATCGAATTTTCGGGTGTTTGGAGCCTGAATTTGAGATATAAACGGGTACAGAAGATGCATGCACATATCAACTTTGGACACTTAAAATATCGATTTTTAGCATGTTTTGAGCCTTTTTTTTTAAAACATTCTAGCACTGACTAGACATGTACAGATCGCTTCTGGGACCCAAAATTATCGAATTTTCGGGTGTTTTGAGGTTGAATTTGAGATATAAACGAGTGCAGAAGATGCATACACATGTTGACTTTAGGTACCTAAAATATCGATTTTAAGCATGTTTTGGGCCTGTATTTTGAAAATACTCTAAATAAGAGTAGGTATGTACTGATCGCTTCTGGGACCCAAAAATATCGAATTTTCGGGTGTTTTGAGCCTGAATTTGAGTTATAAACGGGTACAGAAGATGAATGCACATATCAACTTTGGACACTTAAAATATCGATTTTTAGCATGTTTTGAGCCTATATTTTGAAAAAATTCTAGCACTGACTAGACATGTACAGATCGCTTCTGGGACCCAAAATTATTGAATTTTCGGGTGTTTTGAGGTTGAATTTGAGATATAAACGAGAGCAGAAGATGCATACACATGTTGACTTTGGGTACCTAAAATATCGATTTTAAGCATGTTTTGGGCCTGCATCTGAGTAGGCATGTACAGTTCGCTTCTGGGACTCCAAAATATCGAATTTTCGGGTATTTTGGGCCTGAATTTGAAATATCGATTTTGGGCACCTAAAATATCGATTATTAGCATGTTTTGGGCCTATATTTTGAAAATATTCTAGCACTAAGTAGGCATGTAAAGATCACTTCTGGGACCCCAAAATATCGAATTTTCGGGTGTTTTTAGCATGAATTTGAGATATAAACGGGTACAGATGATGTATGCACATATCGACTTTGGACACTTAAAATATCGATTTTTAGCATGGTTTGAGCCTATATTTTGAAAAAATTCTAGCACTGTACAGATCGCATCTGGGACCCAAAAATATCGAACTTTCGGGTGTTTTGAGGTTGAATTTGGGATATAAACGGGTATAGAAGATGCATGCACATATCGACTTTTGGGCACCTAAAAGATCGATTTTCAGTATGTTTTGGGCCTGTATTTTGAAAATACTCTTACACGGAGTAGGCATGTACAGTTTGCTTCTGGGACCCCAAAATATCGAATTTTCGGGTGTTTTGGGCCTGAATTTGAGATATCGACTTTGGGCACCTAAAATATCGGTTTTTAGCATGTTTTGGGCCTATATTTTGAAAATATTCTAGCACTGACTAGGCATGTACAGATCGCTTCTGGGACCCCAAAATATCTTATTTTCGGGTGTTTTGAGCCTGAATTTGAGATATAAACGGGTACAGAAGATGCATGCACATATCGACTTTTGGCCATCTAAAATATCGATTTTGAGCATGTTTTGGGTCTGTATCTTGAAAACATTCTAACTAGGAGTAGGGATGTACAGATCACTTCTAGGACCCACTAATATCGAATTTTCGGGTGTTTTGAGCCTGAATTTGAGATATAAACAGGTACAGAAGATGCATGCACATATTGACTTTGGGCATCTAAAATATCGTTTTCAGCATGTTTTGGGCCTGTATTTTGAAAATACTCTAACTAGGAGTAGGGATGTACAGATCGCTTCTAGGACCCAAAAATACCGAATTTTCGGGTGTTTTGAGCCTGAATTGGAGATATAAACAGGTACAGAATATGCATGCACATATTAACTTTCGGCACCTAAAATATCGATTTTCAGCATGTTTTGGGCCTGTATTTTGAAAATACTCTAACTAGGTGTAGGCATGTACAGATCGCTTCTGGGACCCCAAAATATCGAATTTTCGGGTGTTTTGAGCCTGAATTTGAGATATAAACGGGTACAGAAGATGCATGCACATATCGACTTTGGACACTTAAAATATCGATTTTTAGCATGTTTTGAGCCTATATTTTGAAAAAATTCTAGAACTGAGTAGGCATGTACAGATCGCTTCTGGGACCAAAAAATATCGAATTTTCGGGTGTTTTGAGCCTGAATTTGAGATATAAACGTGTACGGATGATGCATGCACATATCGACTTTCGACACTTAAAATATCGATTTTTAGCATGTTTTGAGCCTATATTTTGAAAAAATTCTAGCACTGAGTAGGCATGTACAGATCGATTCTGGGACCCCAAAATATCGATCTTTTGGGTGTTTTGAGGTTGAATTTGGGATATAAACGGGTGCAGAAGATGCATACACATATTGACTTTGGTCACCTAAAATATCGATTTTCAGCTTGTTTTAGGCCTGTATCTTGAAAACATTCTAACTAGGAGTAGGCATTTACAGATCGCTTCTGGGACCCCAAAATATCGAATTTTAGGGTGTTTTAAACCTGAATTTGAGATATAAATGGGTGCAGAAGATGCATACACATATCGACTTTTGGGCACCTAAAAGATCGATTTTCAGTATGTTTTGGGCCTGTATATTGAAAATACTCTAACACGGAGTAGGCATGTACAGTTCGCTTCTGTTACCCCAAAATATCGAATTTTTTGGTGTTTTGGACCTGATCTTGAGATATCGACTTTGAGCACATAAAATATCGGTTTTTAGCATGTTTTGGGCCTATATTTTGAAAATATTCTAGGACTGAGTAGGCATGTACAGATCGCTTCTGGGACCCCAAAATATCGAATTTTCGGGGGTTTTGAGCCTGAATTTGAGATATAAACGGGTACAGAAGATGCATGAACATATCGACTTTTGGGCACCTAAAATATCGATTTTGAGCATGTTTTGGGCCTGTATTTTGAAAATACTCTAACTAGGAGTAGGCATGTACAGATCGCTTCTGGGACCCAAAAATATCGAATTTTCGGGTGTTTTGAGCCTGAATTTGAGATATAAACGGGTACAGAAGATGCATGCACATATCGACTTTGGACACTTAAAATATCGATTTTTAGCATGTTTTGAGCCTATATTTTGAAAACATTCTAGCACTGACTAGACATGTACAGATCGCTTCTGGGACCCCAAAATATCGAATTTTCGGGTGTTTTGAGGTTGAATTTGAGATATAAACAAGTGCAGAAGATGCATACACATGTTGCCTTTGAGTACCTAAAATATCGATTTTCAGCATGTTTTGGGCCTGCATCTGAGTAGGCATGTACAGATCGCTTCTGGGACCCTAAAATATCGAATTTTTGGGTGTTTTGAGCCTGAATTTGAGATATAAACGGGTACAGAAGATGCATGCGCATATCGACTTTTGGGCACCTAAAAGATCGATTTTCAATATGTTTTGGGCCTGTATTTTGAAAATACTCTAACACGAAGTAGGCATGTAAAGACCGCTTCTAGGACCCAAAAATACCGAATTTTCGGGTGTTTTGAGCCTGAATTTGAGATATAAACAGGTACAGAAAATGCATGCACATATTGACTTTGGGCACCTAAAATATCGATTTTTAGCATGTTTTGGGCCGGTATTTTGAAAATACTCTAACTAGGAGTCGGCATGTACTGATCGCTTCTGGGACCCAAAAATATCGAATTTTCGAGTATTTTGAGCCTGAATTTGAGATATAAACGGGTACAGAAGATGCATGCACATATCGACTTTGGACACTTAAAATATCGATTTATAGGATGTTTTGAGCCTATATTTTAAAAAAATTCTAGCACTGAGTAGGCATGTACAGATCGCTTCTGGGACCCAAAAATATCGAATTTTCGGGTGTCTTGAGGTTGAATTTGGGATATAAATGGGTACAGAAGATGCATGCACATATCGACTTTTGGGCACCTAAAAGATCGATTTTCAGTATGTTTTGGGCCTGTATTTTGAAAATACTCTAACACGGATTAGGTATGTACAGTTCGCTTCTGGGACCCCAAAATATCGAATTTTCGGGTGTTTTGGGCCTGAATTTAAGATATACATTTTGGGCACCTAAAATATCGATTTTTAGCATGTTTTGGGCCTATATTTTGAAAATATTCTAGCACTAAGTAGGCATGTACAGATCACTTCTGGGACCCCAAAATATCGAATTTTCGGGTGTTTGGAGTATGAATTTGAGATATAAACGGGTACAGATGATACAGGCACATATCGACTTTGGACACTTAAAATATCGATTTTTAGCATGTTTTGAGCCTATATTTTGAAAAAATTCTAGCACTGAGTAGGCATGTACAGATCGCTTCAGGGATCCAAAAATATCGAATTTTCGGGTGTTTTGAGGTTGAATTTGGGATAAAAACGGGTGCAGAAGATGCATACACATATTGACTTTGGTCACCTATAATATCGATTTTCAGTATGTTTTGGGCTTCTATATTGAAAATACTCTAACACGGAGTAGGCATGTACAGATCGCTTCTGGGACCCCAAAATATCGAATTTTTGGGTGTTTGGGGCCTGAATTTGAGATATAAACAGGTACTGAAGATGTATGCACATATTGACTTTGCGCACCTAAAATATCGATTTTCAGCATGTTTTGGGCCTGTATTTTGAAAATACTCAAACTAGGAGTAGGCATGTACAGATCGCTTCTGGGACCCAAAAATATCGAATTTTCGGGTGTTTTGAGCCTGAATTTGAGATATAAACGGGTACAGAAGATGCTTGCACATATCGACTTTGGACACTTAAAATATCAATTTTTAGCATGTTTTGAGCCTATATTTTGACAAAATTCTAGCACTGAGTAGGCATGTACAGATCGCTTCTGGGACCCAAAAATATCGAATTTTCGGGTGTCTTGAGGTTGAATTTGGGATATAAATGGGTAGAGAACATGCATGCACATATCGACTTTTGGGCTCCTGAAAGATCGATTTTCAGTATGTTTTGGGCCTGTATTTTAAAATACTCTAACACGGAGTAGGCATGTACAGTTCGCTTCTGGGACTCCAAAATATCGAATTTTCGGGTGTTTTGGGCCTGAATTTGAAATATCGATTTTGGGCACCTAAAATATCGATTATTAGCATGTTTTGGGCCTATATTTTGAAAATATTCTAGCACTAAGTAGGCATGTAAAGATCACTTCTGGGACCCCAAAATATCGAATTTTCGGGTGTTTTTAGCATGAATTTGAGATATAAACGGGTACAGATGATGCATGCACATATCGACTTTGGACACTTAAAATATCGATTTTTAGCATGGTTTGAGCCTATATTTTGAAAAAATTGTAGCACTGTACAGATTGCATCTGGGACCCAAAAATATCAAATTTTCGGGTGTTTTTAGGTTGAATTTGGGATATAAACGGGTACAGAAGATGCATGCACATATCGACTTTTGGGCACCTAAAAGATCGATTTTCAGTATGTTTTGGGCCTGTATTATGAAAATACTCTTACATGGAGTAGGCATGTACAGTTTGCTTCTGGGACCCCAAAATATCGAATTTTCGGTTGTTTTGGGCCTGAATTTGAGATATCGACTTTGGGCACCTAAAATATCGGTTTTTAGCATGTTTTGGGCCTATATTTTGAAAATTTTCTAGCACTGAGTAAGCATGTACAGATCGCTTCTGGGACCCCAAAATATCGAATTTTCGGGTGTTTTGAGCCTGAATTTGAGATATAAACGGGTACAGAAGATGCTTGCACATATCGACTTTGGACACTTAAAATATCAATTTTTAGCATGTTTTGAGCCTATATTTTGACAAAATTCTAGCACTGAGTAGGCATGTACAGATCGCTTCTGGTACCCAAAAATATCGAATTTTCGGGTGTTTGGAGCCTGAATTTGATATATAAACGGGTACAGAAGATGCATGCACATATCGACGTTTGGGCACCTAAAAGATCGATTTTCTATATGTTTTGGGGGACTGGATTTTGAAAATACTCTAACACGAAGTAGGCATGTACAGTTCGCTTCTGGGTCCCCAAAATATCGAATTTTCGGGTGTTTTGGGCCTGAATTTGAGATATCGATTTTGGGCACCTAAAATATCGATTATTAGCATGTTTTGGGCCTATATTTTGAAAATATTCTAGCATTAAGTAGGCATGTAAAAACCACTTCAGGGACCCCAAAATATCGAATTTTCGGGTGTTTTGAGCCTGAATTTGAGATATAAACGGGTACAGAAGATGCATGCTCATATCGACTTTTGGGCACCTAAATAATCGATTTTGAGCATGTTTTGGGTCTGTATCTTGAAAACATTCTAACTAGGAGTAGGGATGTACAGATCGCTTCTAGTACCCAAAAATACCGAATTTTCGGGTGTTTTGAGACTGAATTTGAGATATAAAGAGGTCCAGAAGATGCATGCACATATTGACTTTGGGCACCTAAAATATCGATTTTCAGCATGTTTTGGGCCTGTATTTTGAAAATACTCTAACTAGGAATAGGCATGTACAGATCGCTTCTGGGACCCCAAAATATCGAATTTTCGGGTTTTTTGGGCCTGAATTTGAGATATCGATTTTGGGCACCTAAAATATCGATTATTAGCATGTTTTGGGCCTATATTTTGAAAATATTCTAGCACTAAGTAGGCATGTAAAGATCACTTCTGGGACCCGAAAATATCGAATTTTCGAGTGTTTTGAGCATGAATTTGAGATATAAACGGGTACAGATGATGCATGCACATATCGACTTTGGACACTTAAAATATCGATTTTTAGCATGGTTTGAGCCTATATTTTGAAATTTTTTTAGCACTGTACAGATCGCTTCTGGGACCCAAAAATATCGAATTTTCGAGTGTTTTGAGGTTGAATTTGGGATATAAACGGGTACAGAAGATGCATGCACGTATCGACTTTTTGGCACCTAAAAGATCGATTTTCAGTATGTTTTGGGCCTGTATTTTAAAAATACTCTAACACGGAGTAGGCATGTACAGTTCGCTTCTGGGACCCCAAAATATCGAATTTTCGGGTGTTTTGGGCCTGAATTTGAGATATCGACTTTGGGCACCTAAAATATCGATTTTTAGCATGTTTTGGGCCTATATTTTGAAAATATTCTAGCACTGAGTAGGCATGTACAGATCGCTTCTGGGACCCCAAAATATCGAATTTTCGGGTGTTTTGAGCCTGAATTTGAGATATAAACGTGTACAGAAGATACATGCACATATCGACTTTTGGGCACCTAAAATATCGAATTTGAGCATGTTTTGGGTGTGTATCTTGCAAACATTCTAACTAGGAGTAGGGATGTACAGACCACTTCTAGGACCCAAAAATACCGAATTTTCGGGTGTTTTGAGCCTGAATTTGAGATATAAACAGGTACAGAAGATGCATGCACATACTGACTTTGGGCACCTAAAATATCGATTTTCAGCATGTTTTGGGCCGGTATTTTGAAAATACTCTAACTAGGAGTCGGCATGTACTGATCGCTTCTGGGACCCAAAAATATCGAATTTTCGGGCATTTTGAGCCTGAATTTGAGATATAAACGGGTACAGAAGATGCATGCACATACCGACTTTGGACACTTAAAATATCGATTTATAGAATGTTTTAAGCCTATATTTCAAAAAAATTCTAGCACTGAGTAGGCATGTACATATCGCTTCTGGGACCAAAAAATATCGAATTTTCGGGTGTCTTGAGGTTGAATTTGGGATATAAATGGGTACAGAAGATGCATGCACATATCGACTTTTGGGCACCTAAAAGATAGATTTTCAGTATGTTTTGTGCCTGTATTTTGAAAATACTCTAACACAGAGTAGGTATGTACAGTTCGCTTCTGGGACCCCAAAATATCGAATTTTCGGGTGTTTTGGGCCTGAATTTAAGATATACATTTTGGGCACCTAAAATATCGATTTTTAGCATGTTTTGGGCCTATATTTTGAAAATATTCTAGCACTAAGTAGGCATGTACAGATCGCTTCTGGGACCCCAAAATATCGAATTTTCGGGTGTTTGGAGTATGAATCTGAGATATAAACGGGTACAGATGATACAGGCACATATCGACTTTGGACACTTAAAATATCGATTTTTAGCATGTTTTGAGCATATATTTTGAAAAAATTCTAGCACTGATTAGGCAATTACAGATCGCTTCTGGGACCCAAAAATATCGAATTTTCGGGTGTTTTGAGGTTGAATTTCGGATAAAAACGGGTGCAGAAGATGCATACACATATTGACTTTGGTCACCTAAAATGTCGATTTTCAGCTTGTTTTGAGCCTGTTTCTTGAAAACATTCTAACTAGGAGTAGGCATGTACAGATCGCTTCTGGGACCCCAAAATATCGAATTTTCGGGTGTTTTGAAACTGAATTTGAGATATAAACGAGTACAGAAGATGCATCCTCATATCTACTTTTGGGCACCTAAAAGATCGATTTTCAGTATATTTTGGGCCTGTATATTGAAAATTATCTAACACGGAGTAGGCATGTACAGATCGCTTCTGGGACCCCAAAATATCGATTTTTTGGGTGTTTGGGGCCTGAATTTGAGATATCGACTTTGGGCACCTAAAATATCGGTTTTTAGCATGTTTTGGGCCTATATTTTGAAAATATTCTAGCAATGAGTAGGCATGTACATATCGCTTCTGGGACCCCAAAATATCCAATTTTCGGGTGTTTTGAGCCTGAATTTGAGATATAAACGTGTACAGAAGATGCATGCACATATCGACTTTTGGGCACCTAAAATATCGATTTTGAGCATGTTTTGGGCCTGTATTTTGAAAATACTCTAACTAGGAGTAGGCATGTACAGATCGCTTCTAGGACCCAAAAATATCGAATTTTCGGGTGTTTTGAGCCTGAATTTGAGATATAAACGTGTACAGAAGATGCATGCACATATCGACTTTTGGGCACCTAAAATATCGATTTTCAGCATGTTTTGGGCCTGTATTTTGAAAATACTCTAACTAGGAGTAGGCATGTACAGATCGCTTCTGGGACCCCAAAATATCGAATTTTCGGGTGTTTTGGGCCTGAATTTGAGATATCGATTTTGGGCACCTAAAATATCGATTATTAGCATGTTTTGGGCCTATATTTTGAAAATATTCTAGCACTAAGTAGGCATGTAAAGATCACTTCTGGTACCCGAAAATATCGAATTTTCGAGTGTTTTGAGCATGAATTTGAGATATAAACGGGTACAGATGATGAATGCATATATCGACTTTGGACACTTAAAAAATCGATTTTTAGAATGGTTTGAGCCTATATTTTGAACAAATTTTAGCACTGTACAGATCGCTTCTGGGACCTAAAAATATCGAATTTTCGGGTGTTTTGAGGTTGAATTTGGGATATAAACGGGTACAGAAGATGCATGCACGCATCGACTTTTTGGCACCTAAAAGATCGATTTTCAGTATGTTTTGGGCCTGTATTTTAAAAATACTCTAACACGGAGTAGGCATGTACAGTTCGCTTCTGGGACCCCAAAATATCGAATTTTCGGGTGTTTTGGGCCTGAATTTGAGATATCGACTTTGGGCACCTAAAATATCGATTTTTAGCATGTTTTGGGCCTATATTTTGAAAATATTCTAGCACTGAGTAGGCATGTACAGATCGCTTCTGGGACCCCAAAATATCGAATTTTCGGGTGTTTTGAACCTGAATTTGAGATATAAACGAGTACAGAAGATGCATCCTCATATCTACTTTTGGGCACCTAAAAGATCGATTTTCAGTATGTTTTGGGCCTGTATATTGAAAATACTCTAACACGGAGTAGGCATGTACAGATCGCTTCTGGGACCCCAAAATATCGATTTTTTGGGTGTTTGGGGCCTGAATTTGAGATATCGACTTTGGGCACCTAAAATATCGGTTTTTAGAATGTTTTGGGCCTTTATTTTGAAAATATTCTAGCAATGAGTAGGCATGTACATATCGCTTCTGGGACCCCAAAATATCCAATTTTTGGTGTTTTGAGCCTGAATTTGAGATATAAACGTGTACAGAAGATGCATGCACATATCGACTTTTGGGCACCTAAAATATCGATTTTGAGCATGTTTTGGGCCTGTATTTTGAAAATACTCTAACTAGGAGTAG
This sequence comes from Petrolisthes cinctipes, assembly GCA_033782935.1. NCBI lineage: Eukaryota > Metazoa > Arthropoda > Malacostraca > Decapoda > Porcellanidae > Petrolisthes > Petrolisthes cinctipes. The sequence continues at coordinate 3,347,833 of JAWQEG010000486.1, forward strand.
GCATGTACAGATCGCTTCTAAGACCCAAAAATATCGAATTTTCGGGTGTTTTGAGCCTGAATTTGAGATATAAACGGGTACAGAAGATGCATGCACATATATCGATTTTTAGCATGTTTTGAGCCTATATTTTGAAAACATTCTAGCACTGACATATATCGATTTTTAGCATGTTATGAGCCTATATTTTGAAAACATTCTAGCACTGACTAGACATGTACAGATCGCTTCTGGGACCCAAAATTATCGAATTTTCGGGTGTTTTGAGGTTGAATTTGAGATATAAACATGTGCAGAAGATGCATACACATGTTGACTTTGTGTACCTAAAATATCGATTTTCAGCATGTTTTGGGCCTGCATCTGAGTAGGCATGTACAGATCGCTTCTGGGACCCCAAAATATCGAATTTTCGGGTGTTTGGAGCCTGAATTTGAGATATAAACGGGTACAGAAGATGCATGCACATATCGACTTTTGGGCACCTAAAAAATCGATTTTCAGTATGTTTTGGGCCTGTATTTTGAAAATACTCTAACACGGAGTAGGCATGTACAGTTCGCTTCTGGGACCCCAAAATATCGAATTTTCGGGTGTTTTGGGCCTGAATTTGAGATATCGACTTTGGGCCCCTAAAATATCGATTATTAGCATGTTTTGGGCCTATATTTTGAAAATATTCTAGCACTAAGTAGACATGTAAAGATCACTTCAGGGACCCCAAAATATCGAATTTTCGGGTGTTTTGAGCCTGAATTTGAGATATAAACGGGTACAGAAGATGCATGCACATATCGACTTTTGGGCACCTAAAATATCGATTTTGAGCATGTTTTGGGTCTGTATCTTGAAAACATTCTATCTAGGAGTAGGGATGTACAGGTCGCTTCTAGGACCCAAAAATACCGAATTTTCGGGTGTTTTGAGCCTAAATTCAAGAAATAAACAGGTCCAGAAGATGCATGCACATATTGACTTTAGGCACCTAAAATATCGATTTTCAGGATGTTTTGGGCCTGTATTTTGAAAATACTCTAACTAGGAGTAGGCATGTACAGATCGCTTCTGGGACCCAAAAATATCGAATTTTCGGGTGTTTTGAGCCTGAATTTGAGATATAAACGGGTACAGAAGATGCATGCACATATCGACTTTTTGGCACCTAAAAGATCGATTTTCAGTATGTTTTGGGCCTGTATTTTGAAAATACTCTAACACGGAGTAGGCATGTACAGTTCGCTTCTGGGACCTTAAAATATCGAATTTTCGGGTGTTTTGGGTCTGAATTTGAGATATCGATTTTGGGCACCTGAAATATCGATTTTTAGCATGTTTTGTTTGGGCCTATATTTTGAAAATATTCTAGCACTAAGTAGGCATGTACAGATCACTTCTGGGACCACAAAATATCGAATTTTCGGGTGTTTTGAGCCTGAATTTGAGATATAAACGGGTACAGAAGATGCATGCACAAATCGACTTTTGGGCACCTAAAATATCGATTTTGAGCATGTTTTGGGCCTGTATTTTGAAAATACTCTAACTAGGAGTAGGCATGTACAGATCGCTTCTGGGACCCAAAAATATCGAATTTTCGGGTGTTTTGAGCCTGAATTTGAGATATAAACGGGTACAGAAGATGCATGCACATATCGACTTTGGACACTTAAAATATCGATTTTTAGCATGTTTTGAGCCTATATTATGAAAAAATTCTAGCACTGAGTAGGCATGTACAGATCGCTTCTGTGACCCAAAATTATCGAATTTCCAGGTGTTTTGAGGTTGAATTTGAGATATAAACGAATGCAGAAGATGCATACCCATGTTGACTTTGGGCACCTAAAATATCGATTTTCAGCATGTTTTGGGCCTGCATCTGAGTAGGCATGTACAGATCGCTTCTGGGACCCAAAAATATCGAATTTTCGGGTGTTTGGAGCCTGAATTTGAGATATAAACGGGTACAGAAGATACATGCACATATCGACTTTGGACACTTAAAATATCGATTTTTAGCATGTTTTGAGCCTATATTTTGAAAACATTCTAGCACTGACTAGACATGTACAGATCGCTTCTGGGACCCAAAATTATCGAATTTCCGGGTGTTTTGAGGTTGAATTTGAGATATAAACGAGTGCAGAAGATGCATACACATGTTGACTTTGGGTACCTAAAATATCGATTTTCATCATGTTTTGGGCTTGCATCTGAGTAGGCATGTACAGATCGCTTCTGGGACCCTTAAAATATCGAATTTTCGGGTGTTTGGAGCCTGAATTTGAGATATAAACGGGTACAGAAGATGCATGCACATATCGATTTTGGACACTTAAAATACCGATTTTTAGCATGTTTTGAGCCTATTTTTTTAAAACATTCTAGCACTGACTAGACATGTACATCGCTTCTGGGACCGAAAATTATCGAATTTCCGGGGTTTTTTTAGGTTGAATTTGAGATATAAACGAGTGAAGAAGATGCATACAGATGTTGACTTTGGGCACCTAAAATATCGATTTTTAGCATGTTTTGGGCCTGCATCTGAGTAGGCATGTACAGATCGCTTCTGGGACCCCAAAATATCGAATTTTAGGGTGTTTGGAGCCTGAATTTGAGATATAAACGGGTACAGAAGATGCATGCACATATCGACTTTTGGGCACCTAAAAGATCGATTTTCAGTATGTTTTGGGCCTGTATTTTGAAAATACTCTAACACGGAGTAGGCATGTACAGTTCGCTTCTGGAACCCTAAAATATCGAATTTTCGGGTGTTTTGGGCCTGAATTTGAGATATCGATTTTGGGCACCTGAAATATTGATTTTTAGCATGTTTTGTTTGGGCCTATATTTTGAAAAAATTCTAGCTCTAAGTAGGCATGTACAGATCACTTCTGGGACCACAAAATATCGAATTTTCGGGTGTTTTGAGCCTGAATTTGATATATAAACGGGTACAGAAGATGCATGCACAAATCGACTTTTGGGAACGTAAAATATCGATTTTGAGCATGTTTTGGGCCTGTATTTTGAAAATACTCTAACTAGGAGTAGGCATGTACAGATCGCTTCTGGGACCCAAAAATATCGAATTTTCGGGTGTTTTGAGCCTGAATTTGAGATATAAACGGGTACAGAAGATGCATGCACATATCGACTTTGGACACTTAAAATATCGATTTTTAGCATGTTTTGAGCCTATTTTTTTAAAACATTCTAGCACTGACTAGACATGTACAGATCGCTTCTGGGACCCAAAATTATCAAATTTCCGGGTGTTTTGAGGTTGAATTTGAGATATAAACGAGTGCAGAAGATGCATACACATGTTGACTTTAAGCACCTAAAATATCGATTTTCAGCATGTTTTGGGCCTGCATCTGAGTAGGCATGTACAGATCGCTTCTTGGACCCCAAAATATCGAATTTTCGGGTGTTTGGAGCCTGAATTTGAGATATAAACGGGTACAGAAGATGCATGCACCTAAAAAATCGATTTTCAGTATGTTTTGGGCCTGTATTTTGAAAATACTCTAACACGGAGTAGGCATGTACAATTTGCTTCTGGGACACCAAAATATCGAATTTTCGGGTGTTTTGGGCCTTAATTTGATATATCGATTTTGGGCACCTAAAATATCGATTATTAGCATGTTTTGGGCCTATATTTTGAAAATATTCTAGCACTAAGTAGGCATGTAAAGATCACTTCTGGGACCCCAAAATATCGAATTTTCGGGTGTTTTGAGCCTGAATTTGAGATATAAACGGGTACAGATGATGCATGCACATATCGACTTTGGACACTTAAAATATCGATTTTTAGCATGGTTTGAGCCTATATTTTGAAAAAATTCTAGCACTGTACAGATCGCTTCTGGGACCAAAAAATATCGAATTTTCGGGTGTTTTGAGGTTGAATTTGGGATATAAACGGGTACAGAAGATGCATGCACATATCGACTTTTTGGCACCTAAAATATCGATTTTGAGCATGTTTTTTATCTGTATCTTGAAAACATTCTAACTAGGAGTAGGGATGTACAGATCGCTTCTAGGACCCAAAAATACCGAATTTTCGGGTGTTTTGAGCCTGAATTTGATATATAAACAGGTACAGAAGATGCATGCACATATTGACTTTGGGCTCCTAAAATATCGATTTTTAGCATGTTTTGGGCCTGTATTTTGAAAATACTCTAACTAGGAGTAGGGATGTACAGATCGCTTCTAGGACTCAAAAATACCGAATTTTCGGGTGTTTTGAGATTGAATTTGAGATATAAACAGGTACAGAAGATGCATGCACATATTGAGTTTGGGCACCTAAAATATCGATTTTCAGCATGTTTTGGGCCTGTATTTTGAAAATACTCTAACTAGGAGTAGGCATGTACAGATCGCTTCTGGGACCCAAAAATATCGAATTTTCGGGTGTTTTGAGCCTGAATTTGAGATATAAACGGGTACAGAAGATGCATGCACATATCGACTTTGGACACTTAAAATATCGATTTTTAGCATGTTTTGAGCCTATATTATGAAAAAATTCTAGCACTGAGTAGGCATGTACAGATCGCTTCTGTGACCCAAAATTGTCGAATTTCCGGGTGTTTTGAGGTTGAATTTGAGATATAAACGAGTGCAGAAGATGCATACCCATGTTGACTTTGGGCACCTAAAATATCGATTTTCAGCATGTTTTGGGCCTGCATCTGAGTAGGCATGTACAGATCGCTTCTGGGACCCCAAAATATCGAATTTTCGGGTGTTTGGAGCCTGAATTTGAGATATAAACGGGTACAGAAGATGCATGCACATATCGACTTTGGACACTTAAAATATCGATTTTTAGCATGTTTTGAGCCTATTTTTATAAAACATTCTAGCACTGACTTGACATGTACAGATCGCTTATGGGACCCAAAATTATCGAATTTCCGGGTGTTTTGAGGTTGAATTTGAGATATAAACGAGTGCAGAAGATGAATACACATGTTGACTTTGGGTACCTAAAATATCGATTTTCAGCATGTTTTGGGCTTGCATCTGAGTAGGCATGTACAGATCGCTTCTGGGACCCTTAAAATATCGAATTTTCGGGTGTTTGGAGCCTGTATTTGAGATATAAACGGGTACAGAAGATGCATGCACATATCGACTTTGGACACTTAAAATATAGATTTTTAGCATGTTTTGAGCCTATTATTTTAAAAAAATTCTCGCACTGACTAGACATGTACAGATCGCTTCTGGGACCCAAAATTATCGAATTTCCGGGTTTTTTTGAGGTTGAATTTGAGATATAAACGAGTGAAGAAGATGCATACACATGTTGACTTTGGGCACCTAAAATATCGATTTTTAGCATGTTTTGGGCCTGCATCTGAGTAGGCATGTACGGATCGCTTCTGGGACCCCAAAATATCGAATTTTCGGGTGTTTGGAGCCTGAATTTGAGATATAAACGGGTACAGAAGATGCATGCACATATCGACTTTTGGGCACCCAAAAGATCGATTTTCAGTATGTTTTGGGCCTGTATTTTGAAAATGCTCTAACACGGAGTAGGCATGTACAGTTCGCTTCTGGGACCCTAAAATATCGAATTTTCGGGTGTTTTGGGCCTGAATTTGAGATATCGATTTAGGGCACCTGAAATATCGATTTTTAGCATGTTTTGATTGGGCCTATATTTTGAAAATATTCTAGCACTAAGTAGGCATGTGCAGATCACTTCTGGGACCACAAAATATCGAATTTTCGGGTGTTTTGAGCCTGAATTTGAGATATAAACGGGTACAGAAGATGCATGCACAAATCGACTTTTGGGCACCTAAAATATCGATTTTGAGCATGTTTTGGGCCTGTATTTTGAAAATACTCTAACTAGGAGTAGGCATGTACAGATCGCTTCTAGGACCCAAAAATATCGAATTTTCGGGTGTTTTGAGCCTGAATTTGAGATATAAACGGGTACAGAAGATGCATGCACATATATCGATTTTTAGCATGTTTTGAGCCTATATTTTGAAAACATTCTAGCACTGACATATATCGATTTTTAGCATGTTATGAGCCTATATTTTGAAAACATTCTAGCACTGACTTGACATGTACAGAACGCTTCTGGGACCCAAAATTATCGAATTTTCGGGTGTTTTGAGGTTGAATTTGAGATATAAACATGTGCAGAAGATGCATACACATGTTGACTTTGTGTACCTAAAATATCGATTTTCAGCATGTTTTGGGCCTGCATCTGAGTAGGCATGTACAGATCGCTTCTGGGACCCCAAAATATCGAATTTTCGGGTGTTTGGAGCCTGAATTTGAGATATAAACGGGTACAGAAGATGCATGCACATATCGACTTTTGGGCACCTAAAAAATCGATTTTCAGTATGTTTTGGGCCTGTATTTTGAAAATACTCTAACACGGAGTAGGCATGTACAGTTCGCTTCTGGGACCCCAAAATATCGAATTTTCGGGTGTTTTGGGCCTGAATTTGAGATATCGACTTTGGGCCCCTAAAATATCGATTATTAGCATGTTTTGGGCCTATATTTTGAAAATATTCTAGCACTAAGTAGGCATGTAAAGATCACTTCAGGGACCCCAAAATATCGAATTTTCGGGTGTTTTGAGCCTGAATTTGAGATATAAACGGGTACAGAAGATGCATGCACATATCGACTTTTGGGCACCTAAAATATCGATTTTGAGCATGTTTTGGGTCTGTATCTTGAAAACATTCTATCTAGGAGTAGGGATGTACAGGTCGCTTCTAGGACCCAAAAATATCGAATTTTCGGGTGTTTTGAGCCTGAATTTGAGATATAAACGGGTACAGAAGATGCATGCACATATCGACTTTGGACACTTAAAATATCGATTTTTAGCATGTTTTGAGCCTATATTATGAAAAAATTCTAGCACTGAGTAGGCATGTACAGATCGCTTCTGTGACCCAAAATTATCGAATTTCCAGGTGTTTTGAGGTTGAATTTGAGATATAAACGAATGCAGAAGATGCATACCCATGTTGACTTTGGGCACCTAAAATATCGATTTTCAGCATGTTTTGGGCCTGCATCTGAGTAGGCATGTACAGATCGCTTCTGGGACCCAAAAATATCGAATTTTCGGGTGTTTGGAGCCTGAATTTGAGATATAAACGGGTACAGAAGATGCATGCACATATCGACTTTTGGGCACCTAAAATATCGATTTTGAGCATGTTTTGGGTCTGTATCTTGAAAACATTCTATCTAGGAGTAGGGATGTACAGGTCGCTTCTAGGACCCAAAAATATCGAATTTTCGGGTGTTTTGAGCCTGAATTTGAGATATAAACGGGTACAGAAGATGCATGCACATATCGACTTTGGACACTTAAAATATCGATTTTTAGCATGTTTTGAGCCTATATTATGAAAAAATTCTAGCACTGAGTAGGCATGTACAGATCGCTTCTGTGACCCAAAATTATCGAATTTCCAGGTGTTTTGAGGTTGAATTTGAGATATAAACGAATGCAGAAGATGCATACCCATGTTGACTTTGGGCACCTAAAATATCGATTTTCAGCATGTTTTGGGCCTGCATCTGAGTAGGCATGTACAGATCGCTTCTGGGACCCAAAAATATCGAATTTTCGGGTGTTTGGAGCCTGAATTTGAGATATAAACGGGTACAGAAGATACATGCACATATCGACTTTGGACACTTAAAATATCGATTTTTAGCATGTTTTGAGCCTATATTTTGAAAACATTCTAGCACTGACTAGACATGTACAGATCGCTTCTGGGACCCAAAATTATCGAATTTCCGGGTGTTTTGAGGTTGAATTTGAGATATAAACGAGTGCAGAAGATGCATACACATGTTGACTTTGGGTACCTAAAATATCGATTTTCATCATGTTTTGGGCTTGCATCTGAGTAGGCATGTACAGATCGCTTCTGGGACCCTTAAAATATCGAATTTTCGGGTGTTTGGAGCCTGAATTTGAGATATAAACGGGTACAGAAGATGCATGCACATATCGATTTTGGACACTTAAAATACCGATTTTTAGCATGTTTTGAGCCTATTTTTTTAAAACATTCTAGCACTGACTAGACATGTACATCGCTTCTGGGACCGAAAATTATCGAATTTCCGGGGTTTTTTTAGGTTGAATTTGAGATATAAACGAGTGAAGAAGATGCATACAGATGTTGACTTTGGGCACCTAAAATATCGATTTTTAGCATGTTTTGGGCCTGCATCTGAGTAGGCATGTACAGATCGCTTCTGGGACCCCAAAATATCGAATTTTAGGGTGTTTGGAGCCTGAATTTGAGATATAAACGGGTACAGAAGATGCATGCACATATCGACTTTTGGGCACCTAAAAGATCGATTTTCAGTATGTTTTGGGCCTGTATTTTGAAAATACTCTAACACGGAGTAGGCATGTACAGTTCGCTTCTGGAACCCTAAAATATCGAATTTTCGGGTGTTTTGGGCCTGAATTTGAGATATCGATTTTGGGCACCTGAAATATTGATTTTTAGCATGTTTTGTTTGGGCCTATATTTTGAAAAAATTCTAGCTCTAAGTAGGCATGTACAGATCACTTCTGGGACCACAAAATATCGAATTTTCGGGTGTTTTGAGCCTGAATTTGATATATAAACGGGTACAGAAGATGCATGCACAAATCGACTTTTGGGAACGTAAAATATCGATTTTGAGCATGTTTTGGGCCTGTATTTTGAAAATACTCTAACTAGGAGTAGGCATGTACAGATCGCTTCTGGGACCCAAAAATATCGAATTTTCGGGTGTTTTGAGCCTGAATTTGAGATATAAACGGGTACAGAAGATGCATGCACATATCGACTTTGGACACTTAAAATATCGATTTTTAGCATGTTTTGAGCCTATTTTTTTAAAACATTCTAGCACTGACTAGACATGTACAGATCGCTTCTGGGACCCAAAATTATCAAATTTCCGGGTGTTTTGAGGTTGAATTTGAGATATAAACGAGTGCAGAAGATGCATACACATGTTGACTTTAAGCACCTAAAATATCGATTTTCAGCATGTTTTGGGCCTGCATCTGAGTAGGCATGTACAGATCGCTTCTTGGACCCCAAAATATCGAATTTTCGGGTGTTTGGAGCCTGAATTTGAGATATAAACGGGTACAGAAGATGCATGCACCTAAAAAATCGATTTTCAGTATGTTTTGGGCCTGTATTTTGAAAATACTCTAACACGGAGTAGGCATGTACAATTTGCTTCTGGGACACCAAAATATCGAATTTTCGGGTGTTTTGGGCCTTAATTTGATATATCGATTTTGGGCACCTAAAATATCGATTATTAGCATGTTTTGGGCCTATATTTTGAAAATATTCTAGCACTAAGTAGGCATGTAAAGATCACTTCTGGGACCCCAAAATATCGAATTTTCGGGTGTTTTGAGCCTGAATTTGAGATATAAACGGGTACAGATGATGCATGCACATATCGACTTTGGACACTTAAAATATCGATTTTTAGCATGGTTTGAGCCTATATTTTGAAAAAATTCTAGCACTGTACAGATCGCTTCTGGGACCAAAAAATATCGAATTTTCGGGTGTTTTGAGGTTGAATTTGGGATATAAACGGGTACAGAAGATGCATGCACATATCGACTTTTTGGCACCTAAAATATCGATTTTGAGCATGTTTTTTATCTGTATCTTGAAAACATTCTAACTAGGAGTAGGGATGTACAGATCGCTTCTAGGACCCAAAAATACCGAATTTTCGGGTGTTTTGAGCCTGAATTTGATATATAAACAGGTACAGAAGATGCATGCACATATTGACTTTGGGCTCCTAAAATATCGATTTTTAGCATGTTTTGGGCCTGTATTTTGAAAATACTCTAACTAGGAGTAGGGATGTACAGATCGCTTCTAGGACTCAAAAATACCGAATTTTCGGGTGTTTTGAGATTGAATTTGAGATATAAACAGGTACAGAAGATGCATGCACATATTGAGTTTGGGCACCTAAAATATCGATTTTCAGCATGTTTTGGGCCTGTATTTTGAAAATACTCTAACTAGGAGTAGGCATGTACAGATCGCTTCTGGGACCCAAAAATATCGAATTTTCGGGTGTTTTGAGCCTGAATTTGAGATTTAAACGGGTACAGAAGATGCATGCACATATCGACTTTGGACACTTAAAATATCGATTTTTAGCATGTTTTGAGCCTATATTATGAAAAAATTCTAGCACTGAGTAGGCATGTACAGATCGCTTCTGTGACCCAAAATTGTCGAATTTCCGGGTGTTTTGAGGTTGAATTTGAGATATAAACGAGTGCAGAAGATGCATACCCATGTTGACTTTGGGCACCTAAAATATCGATTTTCAGCATGTTTTGGGCCTGCATCTGAGTAGGCATGTACAGATCGCTTCTGGGACCCCAAAATATCGAATTTTCGGGTGTTTGGAGCCTGAATTTGAGATATAAACGGGTACAGAAGATGCATGCACATATCGACTTTGGACACTTAAAATATCGATTTTTAGCATGTTTTGAGCCTATTTTTATAAAACATTCTAGCACTGACTTGACATGTACAGATCGCTTATGGGACCCAAAATTATCGAATTTCCGGGTGTTTTGAGGTTGAATTTGAGATATAAACGAGTGCAGAAGATGAATACACATGTTGACTTTGGGTACCTAAAATATCGATTTTCAGCATGTTTTGGGCTTGCATCTGAGTAGGCATGTACAGATCGCTTCTGGGACCCTTAAAATATCGAATTTTCGGGTGTTTGGAGCCTGTATTTGAGATATAAACGGGTACAGAAGATGCATGCACATATCGACTTTGGACACTTAAAATATAGATTTTTAGCATGTTTTGAGCCTATTATTTTAAAAAAATTCTAGCACTGACTAGACATGTACAGATCGCTTCTGGGACCCAAAATTATCGAATTTCCGGGTTTTTTTGAGGTTGAATTTGAGATATAAACGAGTGAAGAAGATGCATACACATGTTGACTTTGGGCACCTAAAATATCGATTTTTAGCATGTTTTGGGCCTGCATCTGAGTAGGCATGTACGGATCGCTTCTGGGACCCCAAAATATCGAATTTTCGGGTGTTTGGAGCCTGAATTTGAGATATAAACGGGTACAGAAGATGCATGCACATATCGACTTTTGGGCACCCAAAAGATCGATTTTCAGTATGTTTTGGGCCTGTATTTTGAAAATGCTCTAACACGGAGTAGGCATGTACAGTTCGCTTCTGGGACCCTAAAATATCGAATTTTCGGGTGTTTTGGGCCTGAATTTGAGATATCGATTTAGGGCACCTGAAATATCGATTTTTAGCATGTTTTGATTGGGCCTATATTTTGAAAATATTCTAGCACTAAGTAGGCATGTGCAGATCACTTCTGGGACCACAAAATATCGAATTTTCGGGTGTTTTGAGCCTGAATTTGAGATATAAACGGGTACAGAAGATGCATGCACAAATCGACTTTTGGGCACCTAAAATATCGATTTTGAGCATGTTTTGGGCCTGTATTTTGAAAATACTCTAACTAGGAGTAGGCATGTACAGATCGCTTCTAGGACCCAAAAATATCGAATTTTCGGGTGTTTTGAGCCTGAATTTGAGATATAAACGGGTACAGAAGATGCATGCACATATATCGATTTTTAGCATGTTTTGAGCCTATATTTTGAAAACATTCTAGCACTGACATATATCGATTTTTAGCATGTTATGAGCCTATATTTTGAAAACATTCTAGCACTGACTTGACATGTACAGATCGCTTCTGGGACCCAAAATTATCGAATTTTCGGGTGTTTTGAGGTTGAATTTGAGATATAAACATGTGCAGAAGATGCATACACATGTTGACTTTGTGTACCTAAAATATCGATTTTCAGCATGTTTTGGGCCTGCATCTGAGTAGGCATGTACAGATCGCTTCTGGGACCCCAAAATATCGAATTTTCGGGTGTTTGGAGCCTGAATTTGAGATATAAACGGGTACAGAAGATGCATGCACATATCGACTTTTGGGCACCTAAAAAATCGATTTTCAGTATGTTTTGGGCCTGTATTTTGAAAATACTCTAACACGGAGTAGGCATGTACAGTTCGCTTCTGGGACCCCAAAATATCGAATTTTCGGGTGTTTTGGGCCTGAATTTGAGATATCGACTTTGGGCCCCTAAAATATCGATTATTAGCATGTTTTGGGCCTATATTTTGAAAATATTCTAGCACTAAGTAGGCATGTAAAGATCACTTCAGGGACCCCAAAATATCGAATTTTCGGGTGTTTTGAGCCTGAATTTGAGATATAAACGGGTACAGAAGATGCATGCACATATCGACTTTTGGGCACCTAAAATATCGATTTTGAGCATGTTTTGGGTCTGTATCTTGAAAACATTCTATCTAGGAGTAGGGATGTACAGGTCGCTTCTAGGACCCAAAAATACCGAATTTTCGGGTGTTTTGAGCCTAAATTCAAGAAATAAACAGGTCCAGAAGATGCATGCACATATTGACTTTAGGCACCTAAAATATCGATTTTCAGGATGTTTTGGGCCTGTATTTTGAAAATACTCTAACTAGGAGTAGGCATGTACAGATCGCTTCTGGGACCCAAAAATATCGAATTTTCGGGTGTTTTGAGCCTGAATTTGAGATATAAACGGGTACAGAAGATGCATGCATATATCGACTTTGGACACTTAAAATATCGATTTTTAGCATGTTTTGAGCCTATATTTTGAAAACATTCTAGCACTGACTAGACATGTACATATCGCTTCTGGGACCCAAAATTATCGAATTTCCGGGTGTTTTGAGGTTGAATTTGAGATATAAACGAGTTCAGAAGATGCATACACATGTTGACTTTGGGTACCTAAAATATCGATTTTCAGCATGTTTTGGGCTTGCATCTGAGTAGGCATGTACAGACCGCTTCTGGGACCCTTAAAATATCGAATTTTCGGGTGTTTGGAGCCTGAATTTGAGATATAAACGGGTACAGAAGATGCATGCACATATCGACTTTGGACACTTAAAATATCGATTTTTAGCATGTTTTGAACCTATTTTTTTAAAACATTCTAGCACTGACTAGACATGTACAGATCGCTTCTGGGACCCAAAATTATCGAATTTCCGGGTTTTTTTGAGGTTGAATTTGAGATATGAACGAGTGAAGAAGATGCATACACATGTTGACTTTGGGCACCTAAAATATCGATTTTAAGCATGTTTTGGGCCTGCATCTGAGTAGGCATGTACAGATCGCTTTTGTGACCCCAAAACATCGAATTTTCGGGTGTTTGGAGCCTGAATTTGAGATATAAACGGGTACAGAAGATGCATGCACATATCGACTTTTTGGCACCTAAAAGATCGATTTTCAGTATGTTTTGGGCCTGTATTTTGAAAATACTCTAACACGGAGTAGGCATGTACAGTTCGCTTCTGGGACCTTAAAATATCGAATTTTCGGGTGTTTTGGGTCTGAATTTGAGATATCGATTTTGGGCACTTGAAATATCGATTTTTAGCATGTTTTGTTTGGGCCTATATTTTGAAAATATTCTAGCACTAAGTAGGCATGTACAGATCACTTCTGGGACCACAAAATATCGAATTTTCGGGTGTTTTGAGCCTGAATTTGAGATATAAACGAGTACAGAAGATGCATGCACAAATCGACTTTTGGGCACCTAAAATATCGATTTTGAGCATGTTTTGGGCCTGTATTTTGAAAATACTCTAACTAGGAGTAGGCATGTACAGATCGCTTCTGGGACCCAAAAATATCGAATTTTCGGGTGTTTTGAGCCTGAATTTGAGATATAAACGGGTACAGAAGATGCATGCACATATCGACTTTGGACACTTAAAATATCGATTTTTAGCATGTTTTGAGCCTATATTATGAAAAAATTCTAGCACTGAGTAGGCATGTACAGATCGCTTCTGTGACCCAAAATTATCGAATTTCCAGGTGTTTTGAGGTTGAATTTGAGATATAAACGAATGCAGAAGATGCATACCCATGTTGACTTTGGGCACCTAAAATATCGATTTTCAGCATGTTTTGGGCCTGCATCTGAGTAGGCATGTACAGATCACTTCTGGGACCCCAAAATATCGAATTTTCGGGTGTTTGGAGCCTGAATTTGAGATATAAACGGGTACAGAAGATGCATGCACATATCGACTTTGGACACTTAAAATATCGATTTTTAGCATGTTTTGAGCCTATATTTTGAAAACATTCTAGCACTGACTAGACATGTACATATCGCTTCTGGGACCCAAAATTATCGAATTTCCGGGTGTTTTGAGGTTGAATTTGAGATATAAACGAGTTCAGAAGATGCATACACATGTTGACTTTGGGTACCTAAAATATCGATTTTCAGCATGTTTTGGGCTTGCATCTGAGTAGGCATGTACAGACCGCTTCTGGGACCCTTAAAATATCGAATTTTCGGGTGTTTGGAGCCTGAATTTGAGATATAAACGGGTACAGAAGATGCATGCACATATCGACTTTGGACACTTAAAATATCGATTTTTAGCATGTTTTGAGCCTATTTTTTTAAAACATTCTAGCACTGACTAGACATGTACAGATCGCTTCTGGGACCCAAAATTATCGAATTTCCGGGTTTTTTTGAGGTTGAATTTGAGATATAAACGAGTGAAGAAGATGCATACACATGTTGACTTTGGGCACCTAAAATATCGATTTTAAGCATGTTTTGGGCCTGCATCTGAGTAGGCATGTACAGATCGCTTTTGTGACCCCAAAACATCGAATTTTCGGGTGTTTGGAGCCTGAATTTGAGATATAAACGGGTACAGAAGATGCATGCACATATCGACTTTTTGGCACCTAAAAGATCGATTTTCAGTATGTTTTGGGCCTGTATTTTGAAAATACTCTAACACGGAGTAGGCATGTACAGTTCGCTTCTGGGACCTTAAAATATCGAATTTTCGGGTGTTTTGGGTCTGAATTTGAGATATCGATTTTGGGCACTTGAAATATCGATTTTTAGCATGTTTTGTTTGGGCCTATATTTTGAAAATATTCTAGCACTAAGTAGGCATGTACAGATCACTTCTGGGACCACAAAATATCGAATTTTCGGGTGTTTTGAGCCTGAATTTGAGATATAAACGGGTACAGAAGATGCATGCACAAATCGACTTTTGGGCACCTAAAATATCGATTTTGAGCATGTTTTGGGCCTGTATTTTGAAAATACTCTAACTAGGAGTAGGCATGTACAGATCGCTTCTGGGACCCAAAAATATCGAATTTTCGGGTGTTTTGAGCCTGAATTTGAGATATAAACGGGTACAGAAGATGCATGCACATATCGACTTTGGACACTTAAAATATCGATTTTTAGCATGTTTTGAGCCTATATTATGAAAAAATTCTAGCACTGAGTAGGCATGTACAGATCGCTTCTGTGACCCAAAATTATCGAATTTCCAGGTGTTTTGAGGTTGAATTTGAGATATAAACGAATGCAGAAGATGCATACCCATGTTGACTTTGGGCACCTAAAATATCGATTTTCAGCATGTTTTGGGCCTGCATCTGAGTAGGCATGTACAGATCACTTCTGGGACCCCAAAATATCGAATTTTCGGGTGTTTGGAGCCTGAATTTGAGATATAAACGGGAATAGAAGATGCATGCACATATCGACTTTGGACACTTAAAATATCGATTTTTAGCATGTTTTGAGCCTATTTTTTTAAAACATTCTAGAACTGACTAGACATGTACAAATCGCTCCTGGGACCCAAAATTATCGAATTTCCGGGTGTTTTGAGGTTGAATTTGAGATATAAACGAGTGCAGAAGATGCATACACATATTGACTTTGGGCACCTAAAATATCGATTTTCAGCATGTTTTGGGCCTGCATCTGAGTAGGCATGTACATATCGCTACTGGGACACTAAAATATCGAATTTTCGGGTGTTTTGGGGCTGAATTTGATATATCGATTTTGGGCACCTGAAATATCGATTTTTAGCATGTTTTGGGCTTATATTTTGAAAATATTCTAGCACTGAGTTGGCATGTACAGATCACTTCTGGGACCCAAAATTATCGAATTTTCGGGTGTTTTGAGATTGAATTTGAGATATAAACGAGTGCAGAAGATGCATACACATGTTGACTTTGGGCACCTAAAATATCGATTTTTAGCATGTTTTGGATCTGCATCTGAGTAGACATGTACAGATCGCTTCTGGGACCCCAAAATATCGAATTTTCGAGTGTTTTGAGGTTGAATTTGAGATATAAACGGGTACAGAAGATGCATGCACATATCGACTTTTGGGCACCAAAAAGATCGATTTTCAGTATGTTTTGGGCCTGCATTTTGAAAATACTCTAACACGGAGTAGGCATGTACAGTTTGCTTCTGGGACCCCAAAATATCGAATTTTCGTGTGTTTTGGGCCTGAATTTGAGATATCGATTTTGGGCACCTAAAATATCGATTATTAGCATGTTTTGGGCCTATATTTTGAAAATATTCTAGCACTAAGTAGGCATGTACAGATCGCTTCTGGAACCAAAAAATACCGAATTTTCGGGTGTTTTGAGCCTGAATTTGAGATATAAACAGGTACAGAAGATGCATGCACATATTGACTTTGGGCACCTAAAATATCGATTTTCAGCATGTTTTGGGCCTGTATTTTGAAAATACTCTAACTAGGAGTAGGCATGTACAGATCGCTTCTGGGACCCAAAAATATCGAATTTTCGGGTGTTTTGAGCCTGAATTTGAGATTTAAACGGGTACAGAAGATGTATGCACATATCGACTTTGGAAACTCAAAATATCGATTTTTAGCATATTTTTAGCCTATATTTAAAAAAAATTCTAGCACTGAGTAGGCATGTACAGATCGCTTCTGGGACCCAAAAATATCGAATTTTCGGGTGTTTTGAGGTTGAATTTGGGATATAAACGTGTGCAGAAGATGCATGCACATATCGACTTTTGGGCACCTAAAAGATCGATTTACAGTATGTTTTGGGCCTGCATCTGAGTAGGCATGTACAGATCGCTTCTGGGACCCCAAAATATCGAATTTTCGGGTGTTTGTAGCCTGAATTTGAGATATAAACGGGTACAGAAGATGCATGCACATATCGACTTTTGGGCACCAAAAAGATTGATTTTTTAGTATGTTTTGGGCCTGTATTTTGAAAATACTCTAACACGGAGTAGGCATGTATAGTTCGCTTCTGGGACCCCAAAATATCGAATTTTCGGGTGTTTTGAGCCTGAATTTGAGATATCGATTTTGGGCACCTAAAATATCGATTATTAGCATGTTTTGGGCCTATATTTTGAAAATATACTAGCACTAAGTAGGCATGTAAAGATCACTTCAGGGACTCCAAAATATCGAATTTTCGGGTGTTTTGAGCCTGAATTTGAGATATAAACGGGTACAGATGATGCATGCACATATCGACTTTTGGGCACCTAAAATATCGATTTTGAGCATGTTTTGGGTCTGTATTTTGAAAATACTCTAACTAGGAGTAGGCATGTACAGATCGCTTCTGGGACCCAAAAATATCGAATTTTCGGGTGTTTTGAGCCTGAATTTGAGATATAAACGGGTACAGAAGATGCATGCACATATCGACTTTGGACACTTAAAATATCGATTTTTAGCATGTTTTGAGCCTATATTATGAAAAAATTCTAGCACTGAGTAGGCATGTACAGATCGCTTCTGTGACCCAAAATTATCGAATTTCCTGGTGTTTTGAGGTTGAATTTGAGATATAAACGAGTGCAGAAGATGCATACCCATGTTGACTTTGGGCACCTAAAATATCGATTTTCAGCATGTTTTGGGCCTGCATCTGAGTAGGCATGTACAGATCGCTTCTGGGACCCCAAAATATCGAATTTTCGGGTGTTTGGAGCCTGAATTTGAGATATAAACGGGTACAGAAGATGCATGCACATATCGACTTTGTACACTTAAAATATCGATTTTTAGCATGTTTTGAGCCTATTTTTATAAAACATTCTAGCACTCATGTACAGATCGCTTCTGGGACCCAAAATTATCGAATTTCCGGGTGTTTTGAGGTTGAATTTGAGATATAAACGAGTGCAGAAGATGCATACACATGTTGACTTTGGGCACCTAAAATATCGATTTTCAGCATGTTTTGGGCCTGCATCTGAGTAGGCATGTACAGATCGCTTCTGGGACCCCAAAATATCGAATTTTCGGGTGTTTGGAGCCTGAATTTGAGATATAAACGGGTACAGAAGATGCATGCACATATCGACTTTTAGGCACCTTAAAGATCGATTTTCAGTATGTTTTGGGCCTGTCTTTTGAAAATACTCTAACACGGAGTAGGCATGTACAGTTCGCTTCTGGGACCCTAAAATATCGAATTTTCGGGTGTTTTGGGCCTGAATTTGAGATATCGACTTTGGGCTCCTAAAATATCGATTTTTTGCATGTTTTGGGCCTATATTTTGAAAATATTCTAGCACTGAGTAGGGGTGTACAGATCGCTTCTGGGACCCCAAAATATCGAATTTTCGAGTGTTTTGAGCCTGAATTTGAGATATAAACGGGTACAGAAGATGCATGCACATATCGACTTTTGGGCACCTAAAATATCGATTTTGAGCATGTTTTGGGTCTGTATCTTGAAAATATTCTAACTAGGATTAGGGATGTACACATCGCTTCTAGGAAACAAAAATACCGAATTTTCGGGTGTTTTGAGCCTGAATTTGAGATATAAACAGGTACAGAAGATGCATGCACATATTGACTTTGGGCACCTAAAATATCGATTTTCAGCATGTTTTGGGCCTGTATTTTGAAAATACTCTAACTTGGAGTAGGCATGTACAGTTCGCTTCTGGGACCCCAAAATATCGAATTTTCGGGTGTTTGGAGCCTGAATTTGAGATATAAACGGGTACAGAAGATGCATGCACATATCGACTTTGGACACTTAAAATATCGATTTTTAGCATGTTTTGAGCCTATTTTTATAAAACATTCTAGCACTGACTAGACATGTACAGATCGCTTCTGGGAACCAAAATTTTCGAATTTCCGGGTGTTTTGAGGTTGAATTTGAGATATAAACGAGTGCAGAAGATGCATCCACATGTTGACTTAGGGCACCTAAAATATCGATTTTCAGCATGTTTTGGGCCTGCATCTGAGTAGGCATGTACAGATCGCTTCTGGGACCCCAAAATATCGAATTTTCGGGTGTTTGGAGCCTGAATTTGAGATATAAACGGGTACAGAAGATGCATGCACATATCGACTTTTAGGCACCTAAAAGATCGATTTTCAGTATGTTTTGGGCCTGTATTTTGAAAATACTCTAACACGGAGTAGGCATGTACCGTTCGCTTCTGGGACCCTAAAATATCGAATTTTCGGGTGTTTTGGGGCTGAATTTGAGTAATCGATTTTGAGCACCTGAAATATCGATTTTTAGCATGTTTTAGGCCTATATTTTGAAAATATTCTAGCACTGAGTAGGCATGTACAGATCACTTCTGGGACCCCAAAATATCGAAGTTTCGGGTGTTTTGAGCCGGAAATTGAGATATAAACGGGTACAGAAGATGCATGCACAAATCGACTTTTGGGCGCCTAAAATATCGATTTTGAGCATGTTTTGGGCCTGTATTTTGAAAATACTCTAACTAGGAGTAGGCATGTACAGATCGCTTCTGGGACCTAAAAATATCGAATTTTTGGGTGTTTTGAGCCTGAATTTGAGATATAAACGGGTACAGAAGATGCATGCACATATCGACTTTTGACACTTAAAATATCGATTTTTAGCATGTTTTGAGCTTATATTTTGAAAACATTCTAGCACTGACTAGACATGTACAGATCGCTTCTGGGACCCAAAATTATAGAATTTTCGGGTGTTTTGAGGTTGAATTTGAGATATAAACGAGTGCAGAAGATGCATACACATGTTGACTTTGGTCACCTAAAATATCAATTTTTAGCATGTTTTGGGCCTGCATCTGAGTAGGCATGTACAGATCGCTTCTGGGACCCAAAAATATCGAATTTTCGGATGTTTGTAGCCTGAATTTGAGATATAAACGGGTACAGAAGATGCATGCACATATCGACTTTTCGGCACCAAAAAGATCGATTTTTAGTATGTTTTGGGCCTGTATTTTGAAAATACTCTAACACGGAGTAGGCATGTACAGTTCGCTTCTGGGACCCCAAAATATCGAATTTTCGTGTGTTTTGGGCCTGAATTTGAGATATCGATTTTGGGCACCTAAAATATTGATTTTTAGCATGTTTTGGGCCTATATTTTGAAAATATTATAGCACTATGTAGGCATGTAAAGATCATTTCTGGGACCCCAAAATATCGAATTTTCGGGTGTTTTGAGCATGAATTTGAGATATAAACGGGTACAGATGATGAATGCACATATCGACTTTGGACACTTAAAATATCGATTTTTTGCATGGTTTGAGCCTATATTTTGAAAAAATTCTAGCACTGTACATATCGTTTCTGTGACCCAAAAATATCGAATTTACGGGTGTTTTGAGGTTGAATTTGAGATATAAACGGGTACAGAAGATGCATGCACATATCGACTTTTTGGCACCTAAAATATCGATTTTCAGAATGTTTTTGGCCTGTATTTTGAAAATACTCTAACTAGGAGTAGGCATGTACAGATCGCTTCTGGGACCCAAAAATATCGAATTTTCGGGTGTTTTGAGCCTGAATATGAGATATAAACGAGTACAGAAGATGCATGCACATATCGACTTTGGACACTTAAAATATCGATTTTTAGCATGTTTTGAGCCTATATTTTGATAAAATTATATTATTGAGTAGGCATGTACAGATCGCTTCTGGGACCCAAAAATATCGAATTTTCGGGTGTTTTGAGGTTGAATTTGAGATATAAACGGGTACTGAAGATGCGTGCACATATCGACTTTTTGGCACCTAAAAGATCGATTTTCAGCATGTTTTGGGCCTGTATTTTGAAAATACTCTAACACGGAGTAGGCATGTACAGTTCGCTTCTGGGACCCCAAAAAAACGAATTTTCGGGTGTTTTGGGTCTGAATTTAAAATATACATTTTGGGCACCTAAAATATCGATTTTTAGCATGTTTTGGGCCTTTATTTTGAAAATATTCTAGCACTAAGTAGGCATGTACAGATCACTTCTGGGACCCCAAAATATCAAATTTTCGGGTGTTTGGAGCCTGAAGTTGAGATATAAACGGGTACAGAAGATGCATGCACATATCGACTTTGGACACTTAAAATATCGATTTTTAGCATGTTTTGAGCCTATTTTTTTTAAACATTCTAGAACTGACTAGACATGTACAAATCGCTCCTGAGACCCAAAATTATCGAATTTCCGGGTGTTTTGAGGTTGAATTTGAGATATAAACGAGTGCAGAAGATGCATACACATGTTGACTTTGGGCACCTAAAATATCGATTTTCAGCATGTTTTGGGCCTGCATCTGAGTAGGCATGTACAGTTCGCTACTGGGACCCTAAAATATCGAATTTTCGGGTGTTTTGGGGCTGAATTTTATATATCGATTTTGGGCACCTGAAATATCGATTTTTAGCATGTTTTGGGCCTATTTTTTGAAAATATTCTAGCACTGAGTTGGCATGTACAGATCACTTCTGGGACCCAAAATTATCGAATTTTCGGGTGTTTTGAGATTGAATTTGAGATATAAACGAGTGCAGAAGATGCATACACATGTTGACTTTGGGTACCTAAAATATCGATTTTTAGCATGTTTTGGGCCTGCATCTGAGTAGACATGTACAGATCGCTTCTGGGACCCCAAAATATCGAATTTTCGAGTGTTTTGAGGTTGAATTTGAGATATAAACGGGTACAGAAGATGCATGCACATATCGACTTTTGGGCACCAAAAAGATCGATTTTCAGTATGTTTTGGGCCTGTATTTTGAAAATACTCTAACACGGAGTAGGCATGTACAGTTCGCTTCTGGGACCCCAAAATATCGATTTTTCGTGTGTTTTGGGCCTGAATTTGAGATATCGATTTTGGGCACCTAAAATATCGATTATTAGCATGTTTTGGGCCTATATTTTGAAAATATTCTAGCACTAAGTAGGCATGTACAGATCGCTTCTGGAACCCAAAAATACCGAATTTTCGGGTGTTTTGAGCCTGAATTTGAGATATAAACAGGTACAGAAGATGCATGCACATATTGACTTTGGGCACCTAAAATATCGATTTTCAGCATGTTCTGGGCCTGTATTTTGAAAATACTCTAACTAGGAGTAAGCATGTACAGATAGCTTCTGGGACCCAAAAATATCGAATTTTCGGGTGTTTTGAGCCTGAATTTGAGATTTAAACAGGTACAGAAGATTTATGCACATATCGACTTTGGAAACTCAAAATATCGATTTTTAGCATGTTTTGAGCCTATATTAAAAAAAAATTCTAGCACTGAGTAGGCATGTACTGATCGCTTCTGGGACCCCAAAATATCGAATTTTCGGGTGTTTGTAGCCTGAATTTAAGATATAAACGGTTACAGAAGATGCATGCACATATCGACTTTTGGGCACCTAAAAGATCGATTTTCAGTATGTTTTGGGCCTGTATTTTGAAAATATTCTAGCACTGAGTAGGGATGTACAGATCGCTTCTGGGACCCCAAAGTATCGAATTTTCGGGTGTTTTGAGCCTGAATTTGAGATATAAACAGGTACAGAAGATGCATGCACATTTTGACTTTGGACACTTAAAATATCGATTTTTAGCATGGTTTGAGCCTATATTTTGAAAAAATTCTAGCACTGTACATATCGCTTCTGGGACCCCAAAATATCGAATTCTCGGGTGTTTTGAGGTTGAATTTGGGATATAAACGGGTACAGAAGATGCAGCCACATCTCGACTTTTTGGCACCTAAAAGATCGATTTTCAGTATGTTTTGGGCCTGTATTTTGAAAATATTCTAGCACTGAGTAGGGATGTACAGATCGCTTCTGGGACCCCAAAATATCGAATTTTCGGGTGTTTTGAGCCTGAATTTGAAATATAAAAGTGTACAGATGATGCATGCACATATTGACTTTGGACACTTAAAATATCGATTTTTAGCATGTTTTGAGCCTATATTTTGAAAAAATTCTAGCACTGAGTAGGCATGTACAGATCGCTTCTGGGACAAAAAAATATCGAATTTTCGGGTGTTTTGAGGTTGAATTTGGGATATAAACGGGTGCAGAAGATGCATACACATATTGACTTTGGTCACTTAAAATATCGATTTTCAGCTTGTTTTGGGCTAGTATCTTGAAAACATTCTAACAAGGAGTAGACATGTACAGATCGCTTCTGAGACCCCAAAATATCGAATTTTCAGGCGTTTTGAACCTGAATTTGAGATATAAACGGGTACAGAAGATGCATCCTCATATCGACTTTTGGGCACCTAAAAGATCGATTTTCAGTATGTTTTGGGCCTGTATATTGAAAATACTCTAACACGGAGTATGCATGTACAGATCGCTTCTGGGACCCCAAAATATCGAATTTTGGGGTGTTTTGGGCCTGAATTTGAGATATCGACTTTGGGCACCTAAAATATCGGTTTTTAGCATGTTTTGGGCCTTTTTTTTGAAAATATTCTAGCACCGAGTAGGCATGTACAGATCGCTTCTGGGACCCAAAAATATCGAATTTTCGGGTGTTTTGAGCCTGAATTTGAGATATAAACAGGTCCAGAAGATGCATGCACATATCGACTTTTGGGCACTTAAAATATCGATTTTGAGCATGTTTTGGGCCTGTATTTTGAAAATACACTAACTAGGAGTAGGCATGTACAGATCGCTCCTGGGAACCAAAAATATCGAATTTTTGGTGTTTTGAGCCTGAATTTGAGTTATAAACGGGTACAAAAGATGCATGCACATATCGACTTTGGACACTTAAAATATCGATTTTCAGCATGTTTTGGGCCTGTATATTGAAAATACTCTAACTAGGAGTAGGCATGTACAGATCGCTTCTGGGACCCCAAAATATCGAATTTTCGGGTGTTTTGAGCCTGAATTTGAGATATAAACGGGTACAGAAGATGCATGCACATATCGACTTTGAAACACTTAAAATATCGATTTTTAGCATGTTTTGAGCCTATATTTTGAAAACATTCTAGCACTGACTAGACATGTACAGATCGCTTCTGGGACCCAAAATTATCGAATTTTCGGGTGTTTTGAGGTTGAATTTGAGATATAAACGAGTGCATAAGATGCATACACATGTTGACTTTGGGTACCTAAAATATCGATTTTCAGCATGTTTTGGGCCTGCATGTGAGTAGGCATGTACAGATCGCTTCTGGGACCCCAAAATATCGAATTTTCGGGTGTTTGTAGCCTGAATTTGAGATATAAGCGGGTACAGAAGATGCATCCTCATATCGACTTTTGGGCACCTAAAAGATCGATTTTCAGTATGTTTTGGGCCTGTATATTGAAAATACTCTAACACGGAGAAGGCATGTACAGATCGCTTCTGGGACCCCAAAATATCGAATTTTTGGGTGTTTTGGGCCTGAATTTGAGATATCTACTTTGGGCACCTAAAATATCGATTATTAGCATGTTTTGGGCCTATATTTTGAAAATATTCTAGCACTAAGTAGGCATGTAAAGATCACTTCAGGGACCCCAAAATATCGAATTTTCGGGTGTTTTGAGCATGAATTTGAGATATAAACGGGAACAGAAGATGCATGCACATATCGACTTTTGGGCACCTAACATATCGATTTTGAGCATGTTTTGGGTCTGTATCTTGAAAACATTCTAACTAAGAGTAGGGATGTACAGATCGCTTCTAGGACCCAAAAATACCGAATTTTCGGGTGTTTTGAGCCTGAATTTGAGATATAAACAGGTCCAGAAGATGCATGCACATATTGACTTTGGGTACCTAAAATATCGATTTTCAGCATGTTTTGGGCCTGTATTTTGAAAATACTCTAACTAGGAGTAGGCATGTACAGATCGCTTCTGGGACCCAAAAATATCGAATTTTCGGGTGTTTGGAGCCTGAATTTGAGATATAAACGGGTACAGAAGATGCATGCACATATCGACTTTGGACACTTAAAATATCGATTTTTAGCATGTTTTGAGCCTATATTTTGAAAACATTCTAGCACTGACTAGACATGTACAGATCGCTTCTGGGACACAAAATTATCGAATTTCCGGGTGTTTTGAGGTTGAATTTGAGATATAAACGAGTGCAGAAGATGCATACACATGTTGACTTTGGGCACCTAAAATATCGATTTTCAGCATGTTTTGGGCCTGCATCTGAGTAGGCATGTACAGATCGCTTCTGGGACCCCAAAATATCGAATTTTCGGGTGTTTGGAGCCTGAATTTGAGATTTAAACGGGTACAGAAGATGCATGCACATATCGACTTTTGGGCACCTAAAAGATCGATTTTCAGTATGTTTTGGGCCTGTATTTTGAAAATACTCTAACACGGAGTAGGCATGTACAGTTCGCTTTTGGGACCCTAAAATATCGAATTTTCGGGTGTTTTGGGCCTGAATTTGAGATATCGATTTTGGGCACCTGAAATATCGATTTTTAGCATGTTTTGTTTGGGCCTATATTTTGAAAATATTCTAGCACTAAGTAGGCATGTACAGATCACTTCTGGGACCCCAAAATATCGAATTCTCGGGTGTTTTGAGCCTGTATTTGAGATATAAAAAGGTCCAGAAAATGCATGCACAAATCGACTTCTGGGCACCTAAAATATCGATTTTTAGCATGTTTTGGGCCTGTATTTTGAAAATACTCTAACTAGGAGTAGGCATGTACAGATCGCTTCTGGGACCCAAAAATATCGAATTTTCGGGTGTTTTGAGCCTGAATTTGAGATATAAACGGGTACAGAAGATGCATGCACATATCGACTTTGGACACTTAAAATATCGATTTTCAGCATGTTTTGGGCCTGTATATTGAAAATACTCTAACTAGGAGTAGGCATGTACAGATCGCTTCTGGGACCCCAAAATATCGAATTTTCGGGTGTTTTGAGCCTGAATTTGAGATATAAACGGGTACAGAAGATGCATGCACATATCGACTTTGAAACACTTAAAATATCGATTTTTAGCATGTTTTGAGCCTATATTTTGAAAACATTCTAGCACTGACTAGACATGTACAGATCGCTTCTGGGACCCAAAATTATCGAATTTTCGGGTGTTTTGAGGTTGAATTTGAGATATAAACGAGTGCATAAGATGCATACACATGTTGACTTTGGGTACCTAAAATATCGATTTTCAGCATGTTGTGGGCCTGCATGTGAGTAGGCATGTACAGATCGCTTCTGGGACCCCAAAATATCGAATTTTCGGGTGTTTGTAGCCTGAATTTGAGATATAAGCGGGTACAGAAGATGCATCCTCATATCGACTTTTGGGCACCTAAAAGATCGATTTTCAGTATGTTTTGGGCCTGTATATTGAAAATACTCTAACACGGAGAAGGCATGTACAGATCGCTTCTGGGACCCCAAAATATCGAATTTTTGGGTGTTTTGGGCCTGAATTTGAGATATCTACTTTGGGCACCTAAAATATCGATTATTAGCATGTTTTGGGCCTATATTTTGAAAATATTCTAGCACTAAGTAGGCATGTAAAGATCACTTCAGGTACCCCAAAATATCGAATTTTCGGGTGTTTTGAGCATGAATTTGAGATATAAACGGGAACAGAAGATGCATGCACATATCGACTTTTGGGCACCTAACATATCGATTTTGAGCATGTTTTGGGTCTGTATCTTGAAAACATTCTAACTAAGAGTAGGGATGTACAGATCGCTTCTAGGACCCAAAAATACCGAATTTTCGGGTGTTTTGAGCCTGAATTTGAGATATAAACAGGTCCAGAAGATGCATGCACATATTGACTTTGGGTACCTAAAATATCGATTTTCAGCATGTTTTGGGCCTGTATTTTGAAAATACTCTAACTAGGAGTAGGCATGTACAGATCGCTTCTGGGACCCAAAAATATCGAATTTTCGGGTGTTTGGAGCCTGAATTTGAGATATAAACGGGTACAGAAGATGCATGCACATATCGACTTTGGACACTTAAAATATCGATTTTTAGCATGTTTTGAGCCTATATTTTGAAAACATTCTAGCACTGACTAGACATGTACAGATCGCTTCTGGGACACAAAATTATCGAATTTCCGGGTGTTTTGAGGTTGAATTTGAGATATAAACGAGTGCAGAAGATGCATACACATGTTGACTTTGGGCACCTAAAATATCGATTTTCAGCATGTTTTGGGCCTGCATCTGAGTAGGCATGTACAGATCGCTTCTGGGACCCCAAAATATCGAATTTTCGGGTGTTTGGAGCCTGAATTTGAGATTTAAACGGGTACAGAAGATGCATGCACATATCGACTTTTGGGCACCTAAAAGATCGATTTTCAGTATGTTTTGGGCCTGTATTTTGAAAATACTCTAACACGGAGTAGGCATGTACAGTTCGCTTTTGGGACCCTAAAATATCAAATTTTCGGGTGTTTTGGGCCTGAATTTGAGATATCGATTTTGGGCACCTGAAATATCGATTTTTAGCATGTTTTGTTTGGGCCTATATTTTGAAAATATTCTAGCACTAAGTAGGCATGTACAGATCACTTCTGGGACCCCAAAATATCGAATTCTCGGGTGTTTTGAGCCTGTATTTGAGATATAAAAAGGTCCAGAAAATGCATGCACAAATCGACTTCTGGGCACCTAAAATATCGATTTTTAGCATGTTTTGGGCCTGTATTTTGAAAATACTCTAACTAGGAGTAGGCATGTACAGATCGCTTCTGGGACCCAAAAATATCGAATTTTCGGGTGTTTTGAGCCTGAATTTGAGATATAAACGGGTACAGAAGATGCATGCACATATCGACTTTGGACACTTAAAATATCGATTTTTAGCATGTTTTGAGCCTATTTTTTAAAAACATCCTAGCACTGACTAGACATGTACAGATCGCTTCTGGGACCCAAAATTATCGAATTTTCGAGTGTTTTGAGGTTGAATTTGAGATATAAACGAGTGCAGAAGATGCATACACATATCGACTTTTGGGCACCTAAAAGATCGATTTTCAGTATGTTTTGGGCCTGTAAATTGAAAATACTCTAACACGGAGAAGGCATGTACAGAACGCTTCTGGGACCCCAAAATATCGAATTTTTGGGTGTTTTGGGCCTGAAT
Organism: Petrolisthes cinctipes; assembly: GCA_033782935.1. NCBI lineage: Eukaryota > Metazoa > Arthropoda > Malacostraca > Decapoda > Porcellanidae > Petrolisthes > Petrolisthes cinctipes. The sequence continues at coordinate 3,376,345 of JAWQEG010000486.1, forward strand.
TTGAGATATCGACTTTGGGCACCTAAAATATCGATTATTAGCATGTTTTGGGCCTATATTTTGAAAATATTCTAGCACTAAGTAGGCATGTAAAGATCACTTCAGGGACCCCAAAATATCGAATTTTCGGGTGTTTTGAGCCTGAATTTGAGATATAAACGGGAACAGAAGATGCATGCACATATTGACTTTTGGGCACCTAAAATATCGATTTTGAGCATGTTTTGGATCTGTATCTTGAAAACATTCTAACTAGGAGTAGGGATGTACAGATCGCTTCTAGGACCCAAAAATACCGAATTTTCGGGTGTTTTGAGCCTGAATTTGAGATATAAACAGGTCCAGAAGATGCATGCACATATTGACTTTGGGTACCTAAAATATCGATTTTTAGCATGTTTTGGGCCTGTATTTTGAAAATACTCTAACTAGGAGTAGGGATGTACAGATCGCTTCTGGGACCCCAAAATATTGAAATTTCGGGTGTTTGGAGCCTGAATTTGAGATATAAACGGGTACAGAAAATGCATGCACATATCGACTTTTGGGCACCTAAATGATCGATTTTCAGTATGGGTTGGGCCTGTAATTTGAAAATACTCTAACACGGAGTAGTCATGTACAGTTCGCTTCTGGGACCCTAAAATATCGAATTTTCGGGTGTTTTGGGCCTGAATTTGAGATATCGATTTTGGGCACCTGAAATATCGATTTTTAGCATGTTTTGTTTGGGCCTATATTTTGAAAATATTCTAGCACTAAGTAGGCATGTACAGATCACTTCTGGGACCCCAAAATATCGAATTTTCGGGTGTTTTGAGCCTGAATTTGAGATATAAACGGGTACAGAATATTCATGCACAAATCGACTTTTGGGCACCTAAAATATCGATTTTGAGCATGTTTTGGACCTGTATTTTGAAAATATTCTAGCACTAAGTAGGCATGTAAAGATCACTTCAGGGACCCCAAAATATCGAATTTTCGGGTGTTTTGAGCCTGAATTTGAGATATAAACGGGAACAGAAGATGCATGCACATATCTACGTTTGGGAACCTAAAATATCGATTTTGAGCATGTTTTGGGTCTGTATCTTGAAAACATTCTAACTAGGAGTAGGGATGTACAGATCGCTTCTGGGACCAAAAAATACCGAATTTTCGGGTGTTTTGAGACTGAATTTGAGATATAAACAGGTACAGAAGATGCATGCACATATTGACTTTGGGCACCTAAAATATCGATTTTTAGCATGTTTTGGGCCTGTATTTTGAAAATACTCTAACTAGGAGTAGGCATGTACAGATCGCTTCTGGGACCCCAAAATATCGAATTTTCGGGTGTTTGGAGCCTGAATTTGAGATATAAACGGGAACAGAAGATGCATGCACATATCGACTTTTGGGCACCTAAAATATCGATTTTGAGCATGTTTTGGGTCTGTATCTTGAAAACATTCTAACTAGGAGTAGGGATGTACAGATCGCTTCTAGGACCCAAAAATACCGAATTTTCGGGTGTTTTGAGGTTGAATTTGAGATATAAACAGGTCCAGAAGATGCATGCACATATTGACTTTGGGTACCTAAAATATCGATTTTCAGTATGGGTTGGGCCTGTATTTTGAAAATACTCTAACACGGAGTAGGCATGTACAGTTCGCTTCTGGGACCCTAAAATATCGAATTTTCGGGTGTTTTGGGCCTGAATTTGAGATATCGATTTTGGGCACCTGAAATATCGATTTTTAGCATGTTTTGTTTGGGCCTATATTTTGAAAATATTCTAGCACTAAGTAGGCATGTACAGATCACTTCTGGGACCCCAAAATATCGAATTTTCGGGTGTTTTGAGCCTGAATTTGAGATATAAACGGGTACAGAATATTCATGCACAAATCGACTTTTGGGCACCTAAAATATCGATTTTGAGCATGTTTTGGGCCTGTATTTTGAAAATATTCTAGCACTAAGTAGGCATGTAAAGATCACTTCAGGGACCCCAAAATATCGAATTTTCGGGTGTTTTGAGCCTGAATTTGAGATATAAACGGGAACAGAAGATGCAGGCACATATCGACTTTTGGGCACCTAAAATATCGATTTTGAGCATGTTTTGGGTCTGTATCTTGAAAACATTCTAACTAGGAGTAGGGATGTACAGATCGCTTCTAGGACCCAAAAATACCGAATTTTCGGGTGTTTTGAGCTTGAATTTGAGATATAAACAGGTCCAGAAGATGCATGCACATATTGACTTTGGGTAACTAAAATATCGATTTTTAGCATGTTTTGGGCCTGTATTTTGAAAATACTCTAACTAGGAGTAGGCATGTACAGATCGCTTCTGGGACAAAAAAAATATCGAATTTTCGGGTGTTTTGAGCCTGAATTTGAGATATAAACGGGTACAGAAGATGCATTCACATATCGACTTTGGACACTTAAAATATTGATTTTTAGCATGTTTTGAGCCTATATTTTGAAAACATTCTAGCACTGACTAGACATGTACAGATCGCTTCTGGGACCCAAAATTATCGAATTTCCGGGTGTTTTGAGGTTGAATTTCAGATATAAACGAGTGCAGAAGATGCAAACACATGTTGACTTTGGGCACCTAAAATATCTATTTTCAGCATGTTTTGGGCCTGCATCTGAGTAGGCATGTACAGATCACTTCTGGGACCCCAAAATATCGATTTTTCGGGTGTTTTGAGTCTGATTTTGAAATATAAACGGGTACAGAAGATTCATGCACATATCGACTTTGGACACTTAAAATATCGATTTTTAGCATGTTTTGAGCCTATATTTTGAAAACATTCTAGCACTGACTAGACATGTACAGATCGCTTCTGGGACCCAAAATTATCGAATTTTCGGGTGTTTTGAGGTTGAATTTGAGATATAAACGAGTGCATAAGATGCATACACATGTTGACTTTGGGTACCTAAAATATCGATTTTCAGCATGTTTTGGGCCTGCATCTGAGTAGGCATGTACAGATCGCTTCTGGGACCCCAAAATATCGAATTTTCGGGTGTTTGGAGCCTGAATTTGAGATATAAACGGGTACAGAAGATGCATCCTCATATCGACTTTTGGGCACCTAAAAGAACGATTTTAGTATGTTTTGGGCCTGTAAATTGAAAATACTCTAACACGGAGAAGGCATGTACAGATCGCTTCTGGGACCCCAAAATATCGAATTTTTGGGTGTTTTGGGCCTGAATTTGAGATATCGACTTTGGGCACCTAAAATATCGATTATTAGCATGTTTTGGGCCTATATTTTGAAAATATTCTAGCACTAAGTAGGCATGTAAAGATCACTTCAGGGACCCCAAAATATCGAATTTTCGGGTGTTTTGAGCCTGAATTTGAGATATAAACGGGAACAGAAGATGCATGCACATATCGACTTTTGGGCACCTAAAATATCGATTTTGAGCATGTTTTGGGTCTGTATCTTGAAAACATTCTAACTAGGAGTAGGGATGTACAGATCGCTTCTAGGACCCAAAAATACCGAATTTTCGGGTGTTTTGAGCCTGAATTTAAGATATAAACAGGTCCAGAAGATGCATGCACATATTGACTTTGGGTACCTAAAATATCGATTTTCAGCATGTTTTGGGCCTGTATTTTGAAAATACTCTAACTAGGAGTAGGGATATACAGATCGCTTCTGGGACCCAAAAATATCGAATTTTCGGGTGTTTTGAGCCTGAATTTGAGATATAAACGGGAACAGAAGATGCATGCACATATCGACTTTGGACACTTAAAATATCGATTTTTAGCATGTTTTGAGCCTATATTTTGAAAACATTCTAGCACTGACTAGACATGTACAGATCGCTTCTGGGACCCAAAATTATCGATTTTCCGGGTGTTTTGAGGTTGAATTTGAGATATAAACGAATGCAGAAGATGCATACACATGTTGACATTGGGCACCTAAAATATCGATTTTCAGCATGTTTTGGGCCTGCATCTTAGTAGGCATGTACAGATCGCTTCTGGGACCCCAAAATATCGAATTTTCGGGTGTTTGGAGCCTGAATTTGAGATATAAACGGGTACAGAAGATGCATGCACATATCGACTTTTGGGCACCTAAAAGATCGATTTTCAGTATGTTTTGGGCCTGTATTTTGAAAATACTCTAACACGGAGTAGGCATGTACAGTTCGCTTCTGGGACCCTAAAATATCGAATTTTCGGGTGTTTTGGCCCTGAATTTGAGATATCGATTTTGGGCACCTGAAATATCGATTTTTAGCATGTTTTGGGCCTATATTTTGAAAATATTCTAGCACTGAGTAGGCATGTACAGATCGCTTCTGGGACCCCAAAATATCCAATTTTCGGGTGTTTTGAGCCTGAATTTGTGATATAAACGGGTACAGAAGATGCATGCACATATCGACTTTTGGGCACCTAAAATATCGATTTTGAGCATGTTTTGGGCCTGTATTTTGAAAATACTCTAACTAGGAGTAGGCATGTACAGATCGCTTCTGGGACCCCAAAATATCGAATTTTCGGGTGTTTTGAGCCTGAATTTGAAATATAAACGGGTACAGAAGATTCATGCACATATCGACTTTGGACACTTAAAATATCGATTTTTAGCATGTTTTGAGCCTATATTTTGAAAACATTCTAGCACTGACTAGACATGTACAGATCGCTTCTGGGACCCAAAATTATCGAATTTTCGGGTGTTTTGAGGTTGAATTTGAGATATAAACGAGTGCATAAGATGCATACACATGTTGTCTTTGGGTACCTAAAATATCGATTTTCAGCATGTTTTGGGCCTGCATCTGAGTAGGCATGTACAGATCGCTTCTGGGACCCCAAAATATCGAATTTTCGGGTGTTTGGAGCCTGAATTTGAGATATAAACGGGTACAGAAGATGCATCCTCATATCGACTTTTGGGCACCTAAAAGATCGATTTTCAGTATGTTTTGGGCCTGTATATTGAAAATACTTTAACACGAAGAAGGCATGTACAGATCGCTTCTGGGACCCCAAAATATCGAATTTTCGGGTGTTTTGGGCCTGAATTTGAGATATCGACTTTGGGCACCTAAAATACCGATTATTAGCATGTTTTGGGCCTATATTTTGAAAATATTCTAGCACTAAGTAGGCATGTAAAGATCACTTCAGGGACCCCAAAATATCGAATTTTTGGGTGTTTTGAGCCTGAATTTGAGTTATAAACGGGAACAGAAGATGCATGCACATATCGACTTTTGGGCACCTAAAATATCGATTTTGAGCATGTTTTGGGTCTGTATCTTGAAAACATTCTAACTAGGAGTAGGGATGTACAGATCGCTTCTAGGACCCAAAAATACCGAATTTTCGGGTGTTTTGAGGCTGAATTTGAGATATAAACAGGTCCAGAAGATGCATGCACATATTGACTTTGGGTACCTAAAATATCGATTTTCAGCATGTTTTGGGCCTGTATTTTGAAAATACTCTAACTAGGAGTAGGCATGTACAGATCGCTTCTGGGACCCAAAAATATCGAATTTTCGGGTGTTTTGAGCCTGAATTTGAGATATAAACGGGTACAGAAGATGCATGCACATATCGACTTTGGACACTTAAAATATCGATTTTTAGCATGTTTTGAGCCTATATTTTGAAAACATTCTAGCACTGACTAGACATGTACAGATCGCTTCTGGGACCCAAAATTATCGAATTTCCGGGTGTTTTGAGGTTGAATTTGAGATATAAACGAGTGCAGAAGATGCATACACATGTTGAATTTGGGCACCTAAAACATCGATTTTCAGCATGTTTTGGGCCTGCATCTGAGTAGGCATGTACAGATCGCTTCTGGGACCCCAAAATATCGAATTTTCGGGTGTTTGGAGCCTGAATTTGAGATATAAACGGGTACAGAAGATGCATGCACATATCGACTTTTGGGCACCTAAAAGATCGATTTTCAATATGTTTTGGGCCTGTATTTTGAAAATACTCTAACACGGAGTAGGCATGTACAGTTCGCTTTTGGGACCCTAAAATATCGAATTTTCGGGTATTTTGGGCCTGAATTTGAGATATAAACGGGTACAGAAGATGCATGCACATATCGACTTTGGACACTTAAAATATCGATTTTCATCATGTTTTGGGCCTGCAACTGAGTAGGCATGTACAGATCGCTTCTGGGACCCCAAAATATCGAATTTTCGTGTGTTTGGACATCGAATTTGAGATATAAACGGGTACAGAAGATGCATGCACATATCGACTTTTGGGCACCTAAAAGATCGATTTTCAGTATGTTTTGGGCCTGTATTTTGAAAATAATCTAACACGAAGTAGGCATGTACAGTTCGCTTCTGGGACCCTAAAATATCGAATTTTCGGGTATTTTGGGCCTGAATTTGAGATATCGATTTTGGGCACCTGAAATATCGATTTTTAGCATGTTTTGTTTGGGCCTATATTTTGAAAATATACTAGCACTAAGTAGGCATGTACAGATCACTTCTGGGACCCCAAAATATCGAATTTTCGGGTGTTTTGAGCCTGAATTTGAAATATAAACGGGTACAGAAGATTCATGCACATATCGACTTTGGACACTTAAAATATCGATTTTTAGCATGTTTTGAGCCTATATTTTGAAAACATTCTAGCACTGACTAGACATGTACAGATCGCTTCTGGGACCCAAAAATATCGAATTTTCGGGTGTTTTGAGCCTGAATTTGAGATATAAACGAGTGCATAAGATGCATACACATGTTGACTTTGGGTACCTAAAATATCGATTTTCAGCATGTTTTGGGCCTGCATCTGACTAGGCATCTACAGATCGCTTCTGGGACCCCAAAATATCGAATTTGTGGGTGTTTGGAGCCTGAATTTGAGATATAAACGGGTACAGAAGATGCATGCACATATCGACTTTGGACACTTAAAATATCGATTTTTAGCATGTTTTGAGCCAATTTTTTAAAAACATTCTAGCACTGACTAGACATGTACAGATCGCTTCTGGGACCCAAAATTATCGAATTTTCGGGTGTTTTGAGGTTGAATTTGAGATATAAACGAGTGCAGAAGATGCATACACATGTTGACTTTGTGCACCTAAAATATCGATGTTCAGCATGTTTTGGGCCTGCAACTGAGTAGGCATGTACAGATCGCTTCTGGGACCCCAAAATTTCGAATTTTCGTGTGTTTGGACATCGAATTTGAGATATAAACGGGTACAGAAGATGCATGCACATATCAACTTTTGGGCACCTAAAAGATCGATTTTCAGTATGTTTTGGGCCTGTATTTTGAAAATACTCTAACACGAAGTAGGCATGTACAGTTCGCTTCTGGGACCCTAAAATATCGAATTTTCGGGTGTTTTGGGCCTGAATTTGAGATATCGATTTTGGGCACCTGAAATATCGATTTTTAGCATGTTTTGTTTGGGCCTATATTTTCAAAATATTCTAGCACTAAGTAGGCATGTACAGATCACTTCTGGGACCCCAAAATATCGAATTTTCGGGTGTTTTGAGCCAGAATTTGAAATATAAACGGGTACAGAAGATTCATGCACATATCGACTTTGGACACTTAAAATATCGATTTTTAGCATGTTTTGAGCCTATATTTTGAAAACATTCTAGCACTGACTAGACATGTACAGATCGCTTCTGGGACCCAAAATTATCGAATTTTCGGGTGATTTGAGGTTGAATTTGAGATATAAACGAGTGCATAAGATGCATACACATGTTGACTTTGGGTACCTAAAATATCGATTTTCAGCATGTTTTGGGCCTGCATCTGAGTAGGCATGTACAGATCGCTTCTGGGACCCCAAAATATCGAATTTTCGGGTGTTTCGAGCCTGAATTTGAGATATAAATGGGTACAGAAGATGCATCCTCATATCGACTTTTGGGCACCTAAAAGATCGATTTTCAGTATGTTTTGGGCCTGTATATTGAAAATACTCTAACACGGAGAAGGCATGTACAGATCGCTTCTGGGACCCCAAAATATCGAATTTTTGGGTGTTTTGGGCCTGAATTTGAGATATCGACTTTGGGCACCTAAAATATCGATTTTTAGCATGTTTTGTTTGGGCCTATATTTTGAAAATATTCTAGCACTAAGTAGGCTTGTACAGATCACTCTTGGAACTTAAAATATCGAATTTTCGGGTGTTTTGAGCCTGAATTTAAGATATAAACGGGTACAGAAGAAGCATGCACAAATAGACTTTTGGGCACCTAAAATATCGATTTTGAGCATGTTTTGGGACTGCATTTTGAAAATACTCTAACTAGGAGCAGGCATGTACAGATCGCTTCTGGGACCCAAAAATATCGAATTTTCGGGTGCTTTGAGCCTGAATTTGAGATATAAACAGGTACAGAAGATGCATGCACATATCGACTGTGGACACTTAAAATATCGATTTTGAGCATGTTTTGAGCCTATATTTTGAAAACATTCTAGCACTGACTAGACATGTACAGATCGCTTCTGGGACCCAAAATTATCGAATTTTCGGATGTTTTGAGTTTGAATTTGAGATATAAACGAGTGCAGAAGATGCATACACATGTTGACTTTGGGCACCTAAAATATCGATTTTTAGCATGTTTTGGGCCTGCATCTGAGTAGGCATGTACAGATCGCTTCTGGGACCCCAAAATATCGAATTTTCGGGTGTTTTGAGCCTGAATTTGAGATATAAACGGGTACAGAAGATGCATGCACATATCGACTTTGGACACTTAAAATATCGATTTTTAGCATGTTTTGAGCCTATATTTTGAAAACATTCTAGCACTGACTAGACATGTACAGATCGCTTCTGGGACCCAAAATTATTGAATTTTCGGGTGTTTTGAGGTGTAATTTGAGATATAAACGAGTGCATAAGATGCATACACATGTTGACTTAGGGTACCTAAAATATCGATTTTTAGCATGTTTTGGGCCTGCATCTGAGTAGGCATGAATAGATCGCTTCTGGGACCCCAAAATATCGAATTTTCGGGTGTTTGTAGCCTTAATTTGAGATATAAACGGGTACAGAAGATGCATGCACATATCGACTTTTGGGCACCAAAAAGATCGATTTTCAGTATGTTTTGGGCCTGTATTTTGAAAATACTCTAACACGGACTAGGCATGTACAGTTCGATTTTTAGCATGTTTTGGGCCTATATTTTGAAAATATTCTAGCACTGAGTAGGCATGTACAGATCGCTTCTGGGACCCCAAAATATCGAATTTTCGGGTGTTTTGAGCCTGAATTTGAGATATAAACAGGTCCAGAAGATGCATGCACATATTGACTTTGGGTACCTAATATATCGATTTTTAGCATGTTTTGGGCCTGTATTTTGAAAATACTCTAACTAGGAGTAGGCATGTACAGTTCGCTTCTGGGACCCCAAAATATCGAATTTTCGGGTGTTTTGGGCCTGAATTTGATATATCGATTTTGGGCACCTAAAATATCGATTATTAGCATGTTTTGGGCCTATATTTTGAAAATATTCTAGCACTAAGTAGGCTTGTAAAGATCACTTCAGGGACCCCAAAATATCGAATTTTCGGGTGTTTTGAGCCTAAATTTGAGATATAAACGGGAACAGAAAATGCATGCATATATCGACTTTTGGGCACCTAAAATATCGATTTTGAGCATGTTTGGGGTCTGTATCTTGAAAACATTCTAACTAGGAGTAGGGATGTACACATCGCTTCTAGGACCCAAAAATACCGAATTTTCGGGTGTTTTGAGCCTGAATTTGAGATATAAACAGGTCCAGAAGATGCATGCACATATTGACTTTGGGTACCTAAAATATCGATTTTTAGCATGTTTTGGGCCTGTATTTTGAAAATACTCTAACTAGGAGTAGGCATGTACAGATCGCTTCTGGGACCCCAAAATATCGAATTTTCGGGTGTTTTGAGCCTGAATTTGAGATATAAACGGGTAAAGAAGATGCATGCACATATCGACTTTGGACACTTAAAATATCGATTTTTAGCATGTTTTGAGCCTATATTTTGAAAACATTCTAGCACTGACTAGACATGTACAGATCGATTCTTGGACCCAAAATAATCGAATTTCCGGGTGCTTTGAGGTTGAATTTGAGTTATAAACGAGTGCAGAAGATGCATACACATGTTGACTTTGGGCACCTAAAATATCGATTTTCAGCATGTTTTGGGCCTGCATCTGAGTAGGCATGTACAGATCGCTTCTGGGACCCCAAAATATAGAATTTTTGGGTGTTTGGAGCCTGAATTTGAGATATAAACGGGTACAGAAGATGCATGCACATATCGACTTTGGACACTTAAAAAATCGATTTTTAGCATGTTTTGAGCCTATTTTTTAAAAACATTCTAGCACTGACTAGACATGTACAGATCGCTTCTGGGACCCAAAATTATCGAATTTTCGGGTGTTTTGAGGTTGAATTTGAGATATAAACGAGTGCAGAAGATCCATACACATGTTGACATTGGGCACCTAAAATATCGATTTTCAGCATGTTTTGGGCCTGCATCTGAGTAGGCACGTACAGATCGCTTCTGGGACCCCAAAATATTGAATATTCGGGTGTTTGGAGCCTGAATTTGAGATATAAACGGGTACAGAAAATGCATGCACATATCGACTTTTGGGCACCTAAAAGATCGATTTTCAGTATGGGTTGGGCCTGTATTTTGAAAATACTCTAACACGGAGTAGGCATGTACAGTTCGCTTCTGGGACCCTAAAATATCGAATTTTCGGGTGTTTTGGGCCTGTATTTGAGATATCGATTTTGGGCACCTGAAATATCGATTTTTAGCATGTTTTGTTTGGGCCTATAAATTGAAAATATTCTAGCACTAAGTAGGCATGTAAAAATCACTTCAGGGACCCCAAAATATCGAATTTTCGGGTGTTTTGAGCCTGAATTTGAGATATAAACGGGAACAGAAGATGCATGCACATATCGACTTTTGGGCACCTATAATATCGATTTTGAGCATGTTTTGGGTCTGTATCTTGAAAACATTCTAACTAGGAGTAGGGATGTACAGATCGCTTCTAGGACCCAAAAATACCGAATTTTCGTGTGTTTTGAGCCTGAATTTGAGATATAAACAGGTCCAGAAGATGCATGCACATATTGACTTTGGGCACCTAAAATATCGATTTTCAGCATGTTTTGGGCCTGTATTTTGAAAATACTCTAACTAGGAGTAGGCATGTACAGATCGCTTCTGGGACCCCAAAATATCAAATTTTCGGGTGTTTTGAGCCTGAATTTGAGATATAAACGGATACAGAAGATGCATGCACATATCGATTTTTGACACTTAAAATATCAATTTTTAGCATGTTTTGAGCCGATTTTTTTAAAACATTCTAGCACTGACTAGACATGTACAGATCGCTTCTGGGACCCAAAATTATCGAATTTTCAGGTGTTTTGAGGTTGAATTTGAGATATAAACGAGTGCAGAAGATGCATACACATGTTGACTTTGGGCACCTAAAATATCGATTTTAAGCATGTTTTGGGCCTGCATCTGAGTAGGCATGTACAGATCGCTTCTGGGACCCCAAAATATCGAATTTTCGGGTGTTTGTAGCCTGAATTTGATATATAAACGGGTACAGAAGATGCATGCACATATCGACCTTTGGGCACCAAAGAGATCGATTTTCAGTATGTTTTGGGCCTGTATTTTGAAAATACTCTAACACGGAGTAGGCATGTACATCTCGCTTCTGGGACCCCAAAATATCGAATTTTCGGGTGTTTTGGGCCTGAATTTGAGATATCGATTTTGGGCACCTGAAATATCGATTATTAGCATGTTTTGGGCCTATATTTTGAAAATATTCTAGCACTATGTAGGCATGTAAAGATCACTTCTGGGACCCAAAAATATCGAATTTTCGGGTGTTTTGAGCATGAATTTGAGATATAAACGGGTACAGATGATGCATGCACATATCGACTTTGGACACTTAAAATATCGATTTTTTGCATGGTTTGAGCCTATATTTTGATAAAATTCTAGCACTGTACAGATCGCTTCTGGGACCCAAAAATATCGAATTTTCGGGTGTTTTGAGGTTGAATTTGGGATATAAACGGGTACAGAAGATGCATGCACATATCGACTTTTTGGCACCTAAAAGATCGATTTTCAGTATGTTTTGGGCCTGTATTTTGAAAATACTCTAACACGGAGTAGGCATGTACAGTTCGCTTCTGGGACCCCAAAATATCGAATTTTCGGGTGTTTTGGGCCTGAATTTGAGATATCGACTTTGGGCACCTAAAATATCGATTTTTAGCATGTTTTTGGCCTATATTTTGAAAATATTCTAGCACTGAGTAGGCATGTACAGATCGCTTCTGGGACCCCAAAATATCGAATTTTCGGGTATTTTGAGCCTGAATTTGAGATATAAACGGGTACAGAAGATGCATGAACATATCGACTTTTGGGCACCTAAAATATCGATTTTGAGCATGTTTTGGGTCTGTATCTTGAAAACTTTCTAACTAGGAGTAGGGATGTACAGATCGCTTATAGGACCCAAAAATACCGAATTTTCGGGTGTTTTCAGCCTGAATTTGAGATATAAACAGGTACAGAAGATGCATGCACATATTGACTTTGGGCACCTAAAATATCGATTTTCAGCATGTTTTGGGCCTGTATTTTGAAAATACTCTAACTAGGAGTAGGCATGTACAGATCGCTTCTGGGACCCAAAAATATCGAATTTTCGGTTGTTTTGAGCCTGATTTTGAGATATAAACGGGTACAGAAGATGCATGCACATATCGACTTTGGACACTTAAAATATCGATTTTTAGCATGTTTTGAGCCCATATTTTGAAAAAATTCTAGCACTGACTAGGCATGTACAGATCGCTTCTGGGACCAAAAAATATCGACATTTCGGGTTTTTTGAGGTTGAATTTGGGATATAAACGGGTACGGAAGATGCATGCACATATCGACTTTTGCGCAACTAAAAGATCGATTTTCAGTATGTTTTGGTCCTGTATTTTGAAAATACTCTAACACGGAGTAGGCATGTACAGTTTGCTTCTGGGACCCCAAAATATCGAATTTTCGGGTGTTTTGGGCCTGAATTTATGATATTTATTTTGGGCACCTAAAATATCGATTTTTAGCATGTTTTGGGCCTATATTTTGAAAATATTCTAGCACTAAGTAGGCATGTACAGATCACTTCAGGGACCTCAAAATATCAAATTTTCGGGTGATTTGAGCCTGAATTTGAGATATAAATGGGTACAGATGATGCATACATATATCGACTTTGGACACTTAAAATATCGATTTTCAGCTTGTTTTGGGCCTGTATCTTGAAAACATTCTAACTAGGAGTAGGCATGTACAGATCGCTTCTGAGACCCCAAAATATCGAATTTTCGGGTGTTTAGAACCTGAATTTGAGATATAAACGGGTACAGAAGATGCATGCACATATCGACCTTTGGGCACCTAAAAGATCGATTTTCAGTAAGTTTTGGGCCTGTATATTGAAAATACTCTAACACGGAGTGGACATGTACAGATCGCTTCTGGGACCCCAAAATATCGAATTTTTGGGTGTTTTGGGCCTGAATTTGAGATATCGACTTTGGGCACCTAAAATATCGGTTTTTAGCATGTTTTGGGCCTATATTTTGATAAAATTCTAGCACTGAGTAGGCATGTACAGATCGCTTCTGGGACCCCAAATTATCCAATTTTCGGGTGTTTTGAGCCTGAATTTGAGATATAAACGGGTACAGAAGATGCATGCACCTATCGACTTTTGGGCACCTAAAATATCGATTTTGAGCATGTTTTGGGCCTGTATTTTGAAAATACTCTAACTAGGAGTAGGCATGTACAGATCGCTTCTGGGACCCAAAAATATCGATTTTTCGGGTGTTTTGAGCCTGAATTTGAGATATAAACGGGTACAGAAGATGCATGCACATATCGACTTTGGACACTTAAAATATCGATTTTTAGCATTTTTTGAGCCTATATTTTGAAAACATTCTAGCACTGACTAGACATGTACAGATCGCTTCTGGGACCCAAAATTATCGAATTTTCGGGTGTTTTGAGGTTGAATTTGAGATATAAACGAGTGCAGAAGATGCATACACAAGTTGAATTTGGGTACCTAAAATATCGATTTTCAGCATGTTTTGGGCCTTCATCTGACTAGGCATGTACAGATCGCTTCTGGGACCCCAAAATATCGAATTTTCGGGTGTTTGGAGCCTGAATTTGAGATATAAACGGGTACAGAAGATGCATGCACATATCGACTTTTGGGCACCTAAAAGATCGATTTTCAGTATGTTTTGGGCCTGTATTTTGAAAATACTCTAACACGGAGTAGGCATGTACAGTTCGCTTCTAGGACCCCAAAATAAAGAATTTTCGGGTGTTTTGGGCATGAATTTGAGATATCGATTTTGGGCACCTAAAATATCGATTATTAGCATGTTTTGGGCCTATATTTTGAAAATATTCTAGCACTAAGTAGGCATGTAAAGATCACTTCTGGGACCCCAAAATATCGAATATTCAGATGTTTTGAGCCTGAATTTGAGATATAAACGGGTACAGAAGATGAATGAACATATCGACTTTTGGGCACCTAAAATATCGATTTTGAGCATGTTTTGGGTCTGTATCTTGAAAACATTCTAACTAGGATTAGGGAAGTACAGATCGCTTCTAGGACCCAAAAATACCGAATTTTCGGGTGTTTTGAGCCTGAATTTGAGATATAAACAGGTCCAGAAGATGCATGCACATATTGTCTTTGGGCACCTAAAATATCGATTTTCAGCATGTTTTGGGCCTGCATCTGAGTAGGCATGTACAGATCGCTTCTGGGACCCCAAAGTATCGAATTTTCGGGTGTTTTGAGCCTGAATTTGAGATATAAACGGGTACAGAAGATGCATGAACATATCGACTTTTGGGCACCTAAAATATCGATTTTGAGCATGTTTTGGGTCTGTATCTTGAAAACTTTCTAACTAGGAGTAGGGATGTACAGATCGCTTATAGGACCCAAAAATACCGAATTTTCGGGTGTTTTCAGCCTGAATTTGAGATATAAACAGGTACAGAAGATGCATGCACATATTGACTTTGGGCACCTAAAATATCGATTTTCAGCATGTTTTGGGCCTGTATTTTGAAAATACTCTAACTAGGAGTAGGCATGTACAGATCGCTTCTGGGACCCAAAAATATCGAATTTTCGGTTGTTTTGAGCCTGATTTTGAGATATAAACGGGTACAGAAGATGCATGCACATATCGACTTTGGACACTTAAAATATCGATTTTTAGCATGTTTTGAGCCCATATTTTGAAAAAATTCTAGCACTGACTAGGCATGTACAGATCGCTTCTGGGACCAAAAAATATCGACATTTCGGGTTTTTTGAGGTTGAATTTGGGATATAAACGGGTACGGAAGATGCATGCACATATCGACTTTTGCGCAACTAAAAGATCGATTTTCAGTATGTTTTGGTCCTGTATTTTGAAAATACTCTAACACGGAGTAGGCATGTACAGTTTGCTTCTGGGACCCCAAAATATCGAATTTTCGGGTGTTTTGGGCCTGAATTTATGATATTTATTTTGGGCACCTAAAATATCGATTTTTAGCATGTTTTGGGCCTATATTTTGAAAATATTCTAGCACTAAGTAGGCATGTACAGATCACTTCAGGGACCTCAAAATATCAAATTTTCGGGTGATTTGAGCCTGAATTTGAGATATAAATGGGTACAGATGATGCATACATATATCGACTTTGGACACTTAAAATATCGATTTTCAGCTTGTTTTGGGCCTGTATCTTGAAAACATTCTAACTAGGAGTAGGCATGTACAGATCGCTTCTGAGACCCCAAAATATCGAATTTTCGGGTGTTTAGAACCTGAATTTGAGATATAAACGGGTACAGAAGATGCATGCACATATCGACCTTTGGGCACCTAAAAGATCGATTTTCAGTAAGTTTTGGGCCTGTATATTGAAAATACTCTAACACGGAGTGGACATGTACAGATCGCTTCTGGGACCCCAAAATATCGAATTTTTGGGTGTTTTGGGCCTGAATTTGAGATATCGACTTTGGGCACCTAAAATATCGGTTTTTAGCATGTTTTGGGCCTATATTTTGATAAAATTCTAGCACTGAGTAGGCATGTACAGATCGCTTCTGGGACCCCAAATTATCCAATTTTCGGGTGTTTTGAGCCTGAATTTGAGATATAAACGGGTACAGAAGATGCATGCACCTATCGACTTTTGGGCACCTAAAATATCGATTTTGAGCATGTTTTGGGCCTGTATTTTGAAAATACTCTAACTAGGAGTAGGCATGTACAGATCGCTTCTGGGACCCAAAAATATCGATTTTTCGGGTGTTTTGAGCCTGAATTTGAGATATAAACGGGTACAGAAGATGCATGCACATATCGACTTTGGACACTTAAAATATCGATTTTTAGCATTTTTTGAGCCTATATTTTGAAAACATTCTAGCACTGACTAGACATGTACAGATCGCTTCTGGGACCCAAAATTATCGAATTTTCGGGTGTTTTGAGGTTGAATTTGAGATATAAACGAGTGCAGAAGATGCATACACAAGTTGAATTTGGGTACCTAAAATATCGATTTTCAGCATGTTTTGGGCCTTCATCTGACTAGGCATGTACAGATCGCTTCTGGGACCCCAAAATATCGAATTTTCGGGTGTTTGGAGCCTGAATTTGAGATATAAACGGGTACAGAAGATGCATGCACATATCGACTTTTGGGCACCTAAAAGATCGATTTTCAGTATGTTTTGGGCCTGTATTTTGAAAATACTCTAACACGGAGTAGGCATGTACAGTTCGCTTCTAGGACCCCAAAATAAAGAATTTTCGGGTGTTTTGGGCATGAATTTGAGATATCGATTTTGGGCACCTAAAATATCGATTATTAGCATGTTTTGGGCCTATATTTTGAAAATATTCTAGCACTAAGTAGGCATGTAAAGATCACTTCTGGGACCCCAAAATATCGAATATTCAGATGTTTTGAGCCTGAATTTGAGATATAAACGGGTACAGAAGATGAATGAACATATCGACTTTTGGGCACCTAAAATATCGATTTTGAGCATGTTTTGGGTCTGTATCTTGAAAACATTCTAACTAGGATTAGGGAAGTACAGATCGCTTCTAGGACCCAAAAATACCGAATTTTCGGGTGTTTTGAGCCTGAATTTGAGATATAAACAGGTCCAGAAGATGCATGCACATATTGTCTTTGGGCACCTAAAATATCGATTTTCAGCATGTTTTGGGCCTGCATCTGAGTAGGCATGTACAGATCGCTTCTGGGACCCCAAAGTATCGAATTTTCGGGTGTTTTGAGACTGAATTTGAGATATAAACGGGTACAGAAGATGCATGCACATATCGACTTTGGACACTTAAATTATCGATTTTTAGCATGTTTTGAGCCTATATTTTGAAAACATTATAGCACTGACTTGACATGTACAGATCGCTTCTGGGACCCAAAATTATCGAATTTCCGGGTGTTTTGAGGATGAATTTGAGATATAAACGAGTGCAGAAGATGCATACACATGTTGACTTTGGGCACCTAAAATATCGATTTTCAGCATGTTTTGGGTCTGCATCTGATTAGGCATGTACAGATCGTTTCTGGGACCCAAAAATATCGAATTTTCGGGTGTTTGGAGCCTGAATTTGAGATATAAACGGGTACCGAAGATTCATGCACATATCGACTTTGGACACTTAAAATATCGATTTTTAGCATGTTTTGAGCCTTTTTTTTTTTAACATTCTAGCACTGACTACACATGTACAGATCGCTTCTGGGACATAAAATTATCGAATTTCCGGGTGTTTTGAGGTTGAATTTGAGATATAAACGAGTGCAGAAGATGCATACCCATGTTGACTTTGGGCACCTAAAATATCGAATTTTAGCATGTTTTGGGCCTGCATCTGAGTAGGCATGTACAGATCGCTTCTGGGACCCCTAAATATCGAATTTTCGAGTGTTTGTAGCCTGAATTTGAGATATAAACGGGTACAGAAGATGCATGCACATATCGACTTTTGGGCACCAAAAAGATCGATTTTTAGTATGTATTGGGCCTATATTTTGAAAATATTCTAGCACTAAGTAGGCATGTAAAGATCACTTCTGGGACCCAAAAATATCGAATTTTCGGGTGTTTTGAGCATGAATTTGAGATATAAACGGGTACAGATGATGCATGCACATATCGACTTTGGACACTTAAAATATCGATTTTTAGCATGGTTTGAGCCTATATTTTGAAAAAATTCTAGTACAGTACAGATCGCTTCTGCTACCCAAAAATATCAAATTTTCGGGTGTTTTGAGGTTGAATTTGGGATATAAACGGGTACAGAAGATGCATGCACATATCGACTTTTTGGCACCTAAACGATCGATTTTCAGTATGTTTTGGGCCTGTATTTTGAAAATACTCTAACACGGAGTAGGCATGTACAGTTCACTTCTGGGACCCCAAAATATCGAATTTTCGGGTGTTTTGAGCCTGAATTTGAGATATAAACGGTTAAAGAAGATGCATGCACATATCGACTTTTGGGCACCTAAAATATCGATTTTCAGCATGTTTTGGGCCTGTATTTTGAAAATACTCTAACTAACAGTAGGGATGTACAGACCGCTTCTAGGACCCAAAAATACCGAATTTTCGGGTGTTTTGAGCCTGAATTTGAGATATAAACAGGTACAGAAGATGCATGCACATATTGACTTTGGGCACCTAAAATATCGATTTTCAGCATGTTTTTGGCCTGTATTTTGAAAATACTCTAACTAGGAGTAGGCATGTACAGATCGCTTCTGGGACCCCAAAATATCGAATTTTCGGGTGTTTTGGGCCTGAATTTAAGATATACATTTTGGGCACCGAAAATATCGATTTTTAGCATGTTTTGGGCCTATATTTTGAAAATATTCTAGCACTAAGTAGGCATGTACAGATCACTTCTGGGACCCCAAAATATCGAATTTTCGGGTGTTTTGAGCATGAATTTGAGATATAAACGGGTACAGATGATGCATGCACATATCGACTTTGGACACTTAAAATATCGATTTTTAGCATGGTTTGAGCCTATATTTTGAAAAAATTCTTGCACTGTACAGATCGCTTCTGGGACCCAAAAATATCGAATTTTCGGGTGTTTTAAGGTTGAATTTGGGATATAAACGGGTACAGAAGATGCATGCACGTATCGACTTTTTGGCACCTAAAAGATCGATTTTCAGTATGTTTTGGGCCTGTATTTTGAAAATACTCTAACACGGAGTAGGCATGTACAGTTCACTTCTGGAACCCAAAAATATCGAATTTTCAGGTGTTTTGGGCCTGAATTTGCGATATCGACTTTGGGCACCTTAAATATCGATTTTTAGCATGTTTTCGGCCTATATTTTGAAAATATTCTAGCACTGAGTAGGCATGTACAGATCGCTTCTGGGACCCCAAAATATCGAATTTTCGGGTGTTTGGAGCCTGAATTTGAGATATAAACGGGTAAAGAAGATTCATGCACATATAGACTTTTAGGCACCTAAAATATCGATTTTGAGCATGTTTTGGGTTTGTATCTTGAAAACATTCTAACTAGGAGTAGGCATGTACAGATCGCCTCTGGGACCCCAAAATATCGAATTTTCGGGGGTTTGTAGCCTGAATTTGAGATATAAACGGGTACAGAAGATGAATGCACATATCGACTTTTTGGCACCAAAAAGATCGATTTTCAGTATGTTTTGGGCCTGTATTTTGAAAATACTCTAACACGGAGTAGGCATGTACAGATCGCTTCTGGGACCCCAAAATATCGAATTTTTGGGTGTTATGGTCCTGAATTTGAGATATCGACTTTGGGCACCTAAAATATCGGTTTTTAACATGTTTTGGGCCTATATTGTGAAAATATTCTAGCACTGAGTAGGCATGTACAGATCGCTTCTGGGACCCCAAAATATCATATTTTCGGGTATTTTGAGCCTGAATTTGATATATAAACGGGTACAGAAGATGCATGCACATATCGACTTTTGGGCACCAAACATATCGATTTTGAGTATGTTTTGGGCCTGTATTTTGAAAATAGTCTAACTAGGAGTAGACATGTACAGATCGCTTCTGGGACCCAAAAATATTGAATTTTCGTGTGTTTTGAGCCTGATTTTCAGATATAAACGAGTACAGAAGATGCATGCACATATCGACTTTTGGGCACCTAAAATATCGATTTTCAGCATGTTTTGGGTCTGTATCTTGAAAACATTCTAACTAGAAGTAGGGATGTACAGATCGCTTCTAGGACCCAAAAATACCCAATTTTCGGGTGTTTTGAGCCTGAATTTGAGATATAAACAGGTACAGAAGATGCATGCACATATTGACTTTGGGCACCTAAAATATCGATTTTCAGCATGTTTTGGGCCTGTATTTTGAAAATACTCTAACTAGGAGTAGGCATGTACAGATCGCTTCTGGGACCCCAAAATATCGAATTTTTGGGTGTTTGGAGCCTGAATTTGAGATATAAACGGGTACAGAAGATGCATGCACTTATCGAATTTGGACACTTAAAATATCGATTTTTAGCATGTTTTGAGCCTATTTTTTAAAAACATTCTAGCACTGACTAAACATGTACAGATCGCTTATGGGACCAAAAATTATCGTATTTTCGGGTGTTTTGAGGTTGAATTTGAGATATAAACGAGTGCAGAAGATGCATACACATGTTGACTTTGGGCACCTAAAATATCGATTTTCAGCATGTTTTGGGCCTGCATCTGAGTAGGCATGTACAGATCGCTTCTTGGACCCCATAAAATCGAATTTTCGGGTGTTTGGAGCCTGAATTTGAGATATAAACGGGTACAGAAGATGCATGCACATATTGACGTTTTGGCACATAACAGATCGATTTTCAGTATGTTTTGGGCCTGTATTTTGAAATTACTATAACACGGAGTAGGCATGTACAGTTCGCTTCTGTGACCCCAAAATATCGAATTTTCGGGTGTTTTGGGCCTGAATATGAGATATCGACTTTGGGCACCTAAAATATCGATTTTTAGCATGTTTTGGGCCTATATTTTGAAAATATTCTAGCACTGAGTAGGCATGTACAGATCGCTTCTGGGACCCCAAAATATCGAATTTTCGAGTGTTTTGAGCATGAATTTGAGATATAAACGGGTACAGAAGATGCATGCACATATCGACTTGTGGGCACCTAAAATATCGATTTTGAGCATGTTTTGGATTTGTATCTTGAAAACATTCTAACTAGGAGTAGGGATGTACAGATCGCTTCTAGGACCCAAAAATACTGAATTTTCGGGTGTTTTGAGCCTGAATTTGAGATATAAACGGGTACAGAAGATTCATGCACATATCGACTTTGGACACTTAAAATATCGATTTTTAGCATGTTTTGGGCCTATATTTTGAAAAAATTCTAGCACTGAGTAGGCATGTACAGATTGCTTCTAGGACCCAAAAATATCGAATTTTCGGGTGTTTTGATGTTGAATTTGGGATATACATTTTGGGCACCTAAAATATCGATTTTTAGCATGTTTTGGGCCTATATTTTGAAAATATTCTAGCACTAAGTAGGCATGTACAGATCACTTCTGGGACCCCCAAATATCGAATTTTCGGGTGTTTTGAACCTGAATTTGAGATATAAACGGGTACAGATGATGCATGCACATATCGACTTTGGAAACTTAAAATATCGATTTTTAGCATGTTTTGAGCCTATATTTTGAAAAAATTCTAGCACTGAGTAGGCATGTACAGATCGCTTCTGGGACCCAAAAATATCGAATTTTCGGGTGTTTTGAGGTTGAATTTGGGAAATAAACGGGTGCAGAAGATGCATACACATATTGACTTTGGTCACCTAAAATATCGATTTTCAGCTTGTTTTGGGCCTGTATCTTAAAAACATTCTAACTAGGAGTAGGCATGTACAGATCACTTCTGGGACCCCATAATATTAAATTTTTGGGTGTTTTGAACCTGAATTTGATATATAAACGGGTACAGAAGATGCATCCTCATATCGACTTTTGGGCACCTAAAATATCGATTTTCAGTATGTTTTGGGCCTGTATATTGAAAATTCTCTAACACGGAGTAGGCATGTACAGATCGCTTCTGGGACCCCAAAATATCGAATTTTTGGGTGTTATGGTCCTGAATTTGAGATATCGACTTTGGGCACCTAAAATATCGGTTTTTAACATGTTTTGGGCCTATATTTTGAAAATATTCTAGCACTGAGTAGGCATGTACAGATCGCTTCTGGGACCCCAAAATATCGAATTTTCGGGTGTTTGGAGCCTGAATTTGAGATATAAACGGGTACAGAAGATGCATGCACATATCGACTTTTGGGCACCTAAAGGAACGATTTTCAGTATGTTTTGGGCCTGTATTTTGAAAATACTCTAACACGGAGTAGGCATGTACAGTTCGCTTCTGGGACCACAAAATATCGAATTTTCGGGTGTTTTGGGCCTGAATTTGAGATATCGATTTTGGGCACCTAAAATATCGAATATTAGCATGTTTTGGGCCTATATTTTGAAAATATTCTAGCACTAAGTAGTCATGTAAAGATCACTTCAGGGAACCCAAAATATCGAATTTTCGGGTGTTTTGAGCCTGAATTTGAGATATAAACGGGTACAAAAGATGCATGCACATATCGACTTTTGGGCACCTAAAATATCGATTTTGAGCATGTTTTGGGTCTGTATCTTGAAAACATTTTAACTAGGAGTAGGGATGTACAGATCGCTTCTAGGACCCAAAAATACCGAATTTTCGGGTGTTTTGAGGTTGAATTTGAGATATAAACAGAACTAGAAGATGCATGCACATATTGACTTTGGGCACGTAAAATATCAATTTTCAGCATGTTTTGGGCCTGTATTTTGAAAATACTCTGACTAGGAGAAGGCATATACAAATCGCTTCTGGGACCCCAAAATATCGATTTTTCGGGTGTTATGAGCCTGAATTTGAGATATAAACGGGTAAAGAAGATGCAGGCACATATAGACTTTTGGGCACCTAAAATATCGATTTTGAGCATGTTTTGGGTTTGTATCTTGAAAACATTCTAACTAGGAGTAGGCATGTACAGATCGCTTCTGGGACCCCAAAATATCGAATTTTCGGGGGTTTGTAGCCTGAATTTGAGATATAAACGGGTACAGAAGATAAATGCACATATCGACTTTTTGGCACCAAAAAGATCGATTTTCAGTATGTTTTGGGCCTGTATTTTGAAAATACTCTAACACGGAGTAGGCATGTACAGATCGCCTTTGGGACCCCAAAATATCGAATTTTTGGGTGTTATGGTCCTGAATTTGAGATATCGACTTTGGGCACCTAAAATATCGGTTTTTAACATGTTTTGGGCCTATATTTTGAAAATATTCTAGCACTGAGTAGGCATGTACAGATCGCTTCTGGGACCCCAAAATATCATATTTTCGGGTATTTTGAGCCTGAATTTGATATATAAACGGGTACAGAAGATGCATGCACATATCGACTTTTGGGCACCTAAAATATCGATTTTCAGCATGTTTTGGGTCTGTATCTTGAAATCATTCTAACTAGAAGTAGGGATGTACAGATCGCTTCTAGGACCCAAAAATACCCAATTTTCGGGTGTTTTGAGCCAGAATTTGAGATATAAACAGGTACAGAAGATGCATGCACATATTGACTTTGGGCACCTAAAATATCGATTTTCAGCATGTTTTGGGCCTGTATTTTGAAAATACTCTAACTAGGAGTAGGCATGTACAGATCGCTTCTGGGACCCCAAAATATCGAATTTTTGGGTGTTTTGAGCCTGAATTTGAGATATAAACGGGTACAGAAGATAAATGCACATATCGACTTTGGACACTTAAAATATCGATTTTTAGCATGTTTCGAGCCTATATTTTGAAAAAATTCTAGCACTGACTAGACATGTACAGATCGCTTCTGGGACCCAAAATTATCGAATTTCCGGGTGTTTTGAGGTTGAATTTGAGATATAAACGAGTGCAGAAGATGCATACACATGTTGACTTTGGGCACCTAAAATATCGATTTTCAGCATGTTTTGGGCCTGCATCTGAGTAGGCATGTACAGATTGCTTCTGGGACCCAAAAATATCGAATTTTCGGGTGTTTGGAGCCTGAATTTGAGATATAAACGGGTACAGAAGATGCATGCACTTATCGAATTTGGACACTTAAAATATCGATTTTTAGCATGTTTTGAGCCTATTTTTTAAAAACATTCTAGCACTGACTAAACATGTACAGATCGCTTATGGGACCAAAAATTATCGAATTTTCGGGTGTTTTGAGGTTGAATTTGAGATATAAACGAGTGCAGAAGATGCATACACATGTTGACTTTGGGCACCTAAAATATCGATTTTCAGCATGTTTTGGGCCTGCATCTGAGTAGGAATGTACAGATCGCTTCTGGGACCCCATAAAATCGAATTTTCGGGTGTTTGGAGCCTGAATTTGAGATATAAACGGGTACAGAAGATGCATGCACATATTGACGTTTTGGCACATAACAGATCGATTTTCAGTATGTTTTGGGCCTGTATTTTGAAATTACTCTAACACGGAGTAGGCATGTACAGTTCGCTTCTGTGACCCCAAAATATCGAATTTTTGGGAGTTTTGGGCCTGAATATGAGATATCGACTTTGGGCACCTAAAATATCGATTTTTAGCATGTTTTGGGCCTATATTTTGAAAATATTCTAGCACTGAGTAGGCATGTACAGATCGCTTCTGGGACCCCAAAATATCGAATTTTCAAGTGTTTTGAGCATGAATTTGAGATATAAACGGGTACAGAAGATGCATGCACATATCGACTTGTGGGCACTTAAAATATCGATTTTGAGCATGTTTTGGATTTGTATCTTGAAAACATTCTAACTAGGAGTAGGGATGTACAGATCGCTTCTAGGACCCAAAAATACTGAATTTTCGGGTGTTTTGAGCCTGAATTTGAGATATAAACGGGTACAGAAGATGCATGCACATATCGACTTTGGACACTTAAAATATCGATTTTTAGCATGTTTTGGGCATATATTTTGAAAAAATTCTAGCACTGAGTAGGCATGTACAGATTGCTTCTAGGACTCAAAAATATCGAATTTTCGGGTGTTTTGATGTTGAATTTGGGATATACATTTTGGGCACCTAAAATATCGATTTTTAGCATGTTTTGGGCCTATATTTTGAAAATATTCTAGCACTAAGTAGGCATGTACAGATCACTTCTAGGACCCCAAAATATCGAATTTTCGGGTGTTTTGAACCTGAATTTGAGATATAAACGGGTACAGATGATGCATGCACATATTGACTTTGGGCACCTAAAATATCGATTTTCAGCATGTTTTGGGCCTGTATTTTGAAAATACTCTAACTAGGAGTTGGCATGTACAGATCGCTTCTGGGACCCCAAAATATCGAATTTTCGGGTGTTTTGAGGTTGAATTTGGGATATAAACGGGTACAGAAGATGCATGCACATATCGACTTTTGGGCACCTAAAATATCGATTTTCAGTATGTTTTGGGCCTGTATTTTGAAAATACTCTAACACGGAGTAGGCATGTACAGTTTGCTTCTGGGACCCCAAAATATCGAATTTTCGTGTGTTTTGGGCCAGAATTTAAGATATACATTTTGGGCACCTAAAATATCGATTTTTAGCATGTTTTGGGCCTATATTTTGAAAATATTCTAGCACTAAGTAGGCATGTACAGATCACTTGTGGGACCCCAAAATATCGAATTTTCGGGTGTTTTGAGCCTGAATTTGAGATATAAACGGGTACAGATGATGCATGCACATATCGACTTTGGACACTTAAAATATCGATTTTGAGCATGTTTTGAGCCTATATTTTGAAAAAATTCTAGCACTGAGTAGGCATGTACAGATCGCTTCTGGGACCCAAAAATATCGAATTTTCGGGTGTTTTGAGGTTGAATTTGGGAAATAAACGGGTGCAGAAGATGCATACACATATTGACTTTGGTCACCTAAAATATCGATTTTCAGCTTGTTTTGGGCCTGTATCTTAAAAACATTCTAACTAGGAGTAGGCATGTACAGATCACTTCTGGGACCCCATAATATTAAATTTTTGGGTGTTTTGAACCTGAATTTGATATATAAACGGGTACAGAAGATGCATCCTCATATCGACTTTTGGGCACCTAAAATATCGATTTTCAGTATGTTTTGGGCCTGTATATTGAAAATTCTCTAACACGGAGTAGGCATGTACAGATCGCTTCTGGGACCCCAAAATATCGAATTTTTGGGTGTTATGGTCCTGAATTTGAGATATCGACTTTGGGCACCTAAAATATCGGTTTTTAACATGTTTTGGGCCTATATTTTGAAAATATTCTAGCACTGAGTAGGCATGTACAGATCGCTTCTGGGACCCCAAAATATCGAATTTTCGGGTGTTTGGAGCCTGAATTTGAGATATAAACGGGTACAGAAGATGCATGCACATATCGACTTTTGGGCACCTAAAGGAACGATTTTCAGTATGTTTTGGGCCTGTATTTTGAAAATACTCTAACACGGAGTAGGCATGTACAGTTCGCTTCTGGGACCACAAAATATCGAATTTTCGGGTGTTTTGGGCCTGAATTTGAGATATCGATTTTGGGCACCTAAAATATCGAATATTAGCATGTTTTGGGCCTATATTTTGAAAATATTCTAGCACTAAGTAGTCATGTAAAGATCACTTCAGGGACCCCAAAATATCGAATTTTCGGGTGTTTTGAGCTTGAATTTGAGATATAAACGGGTACAAAAGATGCATGCACATATCGACTTTTGGGCACCTAAAATATCGATTTTGAGCATGTTTTGGGTCTGTATCTTGAAAACATTTTAACTAGGAGTAGGGATGTACAGATCGCTTCTAGGACCCAAAAATACCGAATTTTCGGGTGTTTTGAGGTTGAATTTGAGATATAAACAGAACTGGAAGATGCATGCACATATTGACTTTGGGCACCTAAAATATCGATTTTCAGCATGTTTTGTGCCTGTATTTTGAAAATACTCTAACTAGGAGTAGTCATGTACAGATCGCTTCTGGGACCCCAAAATATCGAATTTTCGGGTGTTATGAGCCTGAATTTGAGATATAAACGGGTACAGAAGATGCATGCACATATCGACTTTTGGGCACCTAAAATATCGATTTTGAGCATGTTTTGGGTCTGTATCTTGAAAACATTCTAACTAGGAGTAAAGATGTACAGATCGCTTCAAGGACCCAAAAATACCGAATTTTCGGGTGTTTTGAGCCTGAATTTGAGATATAAACAGGTACAGAAGATGCATGCACATATTGACTTTGGGCACCTAAAATATCGATTTTCAGCATGTTTTGGGCCTGTATTTTGAAAATACTCTAACTAGGAGTAGGGATGTACAGATCACTTCTAGGACCCAAAAATACCGAATTTTCTGGTGTTTTGAGCCTGAATTTGAGATATAAACAGGTACAGAAGATGCATGCACATATTGACTTTGGGCACCTAAAATATCGATTTTCAGCATGTTTTGGGCCTGTATTTTGAAAATACTCTAACTAGGAGTTGGCATGTACAGATCGCTTCTGGGACCCCAAAATATCGAATTTTCGGGTGTTTTGAGGTTGAATTTGGGATATAAACGGGTACAGAAGATGCATGCACATATCGACTTTTGGGCACCTAAAATATCGATTTTCAGTATGTTTTGGGCCTGTATTTTGAAAATACTCTAACACGGAGTAGGCATGTACAGTTTGCTTCTGGGACCCCAAAATATCGAATTTTCGTGTGTTTTGGGCCAGAATTTAAGATATACATTTTGGGCACCTAAAATATCGATTTTTAGCATGTTTTGGGCCTATATTTTGAAAATATTCTAGCACTAAGTAGGCATGTACAGATCACTTGTGGGACCCCAAAATATCGAATTTTCGGGTGTTTTGAGCCTGAATTTGAGATATAAACGGGTACAGATGATGCATGCACATATCGACTTTGGACACTTAAAATATCGATTTTGAGCATGTTTTGAGCCTATATTTTGAAAAAATTCTAGCACTGAGTAGGCATGTACAGATCGCTTCTGGGACCCAAATATATCGAATTTTAGGGTGTTTTGAGGTTAAATTTGGGATATAAACGGATGCAGAAGATGCATACACATATTGACTTTGGTCACCCAAAATATCGATTTTCAGCATGTTTTGGGCCTGTATTTTGAAAATACTCTAACTAGGAGTAGGCATGTACAGATCGCTTCTGGGACCCCAAAATATCGAGTTTTCTGGTGTTTTTGGCCTGAATTTGAGATATCGATTTTGGGCACCTAAAATATCGATTATTAGCATGTTTTGGGCCTATATCTTGATAATATTCTAGCACTAAGAAGGCATGTAAAGATCACTTCTGGGACCCCAAAATATCGAATTTTCGGGTGTTTTGAGCCTGAATTTGAGATATAAACGGGTACAGATGATGCATGCACATATCGACTTTGGACACTTAAAATATCGATTTTTAGCATGGTTTGAGCCTATATTTTGAAAAAATTCTAGCACTGTACAGATCGCTTCTAAGACCCAAAAATATCGAATTTTCGGGTGTTTTGAGGTTGAATTTGGGATATAAACGGGTACAGAAGATGCATGCACATATCGATTTTTTGGCACATAAAAGATCGATTTTCAGTATGTTTTGGGCCTGTATTTTGAAATTACTCTAACACGGAGTAGGCATGTACAGTTCGCTTCTGGGACCCCAAAATATCGAATGTTCGGGTATTTTGGGCCTGAATTTGAGATATCGACTTTGGGCACCTAAAATATCGATTTTTAGCATGTTTTAGGCCTATATTTTGAAAATATCCTAGCACTGAGTACGCATGTACAGATCGGTTCTGGGACCCCAAAATATCGAATTTTCGGGTGTTTTGAGACTGAATTTGAGATATAAACGGGTACAGAAGATACATTCACATATCGACTTTTGGGCACCTAAAATATCGATTTTGAGCATGTTTTAGGCTTGTATTTTGAAAATATTCTAACTAGGAGTAGGCATGTACAGATCGCTTCTGGGACCCAAAAATATCGAATTTTCGGGTGTTTTGAGCCTGATTTTGAGATATAAACGGGTACAGAAGATGCATGCACATATCGACTTTTCGGCACCTAAAACATCGATTTTGAGCATGTTTTGGGTCTGTATCTTGAAAACATTCTAACTAGGAGTAGGGATGTACAGATCGATTCTAGGACCCAAAAATACCGAATTTTTGGGTGTTATGAGCCTGAATTTGAGATATAAACAGGTACAGAAGAAGCATGCACATATTGACTTTGGGCACCTAAAATATCGATTTTCAGCATGTTTTGGGCCTGTATTTTGAAAATACTCTAACTAGGAGTAGGGATGTACAGATCGCTTCTAGGACCCAAAAATACTGAATTTTGGGGTGTTTTGAGCCTGAATTTGAGATATAAACGGGTACAGAAGATGCATGCACATATCGACTTTGGACACTTAAAATATCGATTTTTAGCATGTTTTGAGCCTATATTTTGAAAAAATTCTAGCACTGAGTAGGCATGTACAGATTGCTTCTAGGACCCAAAAATATCGAATTTTCGGGTGTTTTGAGGTTGAATTTGGGATATACATTTTGGGCACCTAAAATATCGATTTTTAGCATGTTTTGGGCCTATATTTTGAAAATATTCTAGCACTGAGTAGGCATGTACAGATCGCTTCTGGGACCCCAAAATATCGAATTTTCGGGTGTTTTGAACCTGAATTTGAGATATAAACCGGTACAGATGATGCATGCACATATCGACTTTGGAAACTTAAAATATCGATTTTTAGCATGTTTTGAGCCTATATTTTGAAAAAATTGTTGCACTGAGTAGGCATGTACAGATCGCTTCTGGGACCCAAAAATATCGAATTTTCGGGTGTTTTGAGGTTGAATTTGGGATATAAACGGGTGCAGAAGATGCATACACATATTGACTTTTTTCACCTAAAATATCGATTTTCAGCTTGTTTTGGGCCTGTATCTTAAAAACATTCTAACACGGAGTAGGCATGTACAGATCGCTTCTGGGACCCCATAATATTGAATTTTTGGGTGTTTTGAACCTGAATTTGATATATAAACGGGTACAGAAGATGCATCCTCATATCGACTTTTGGGCACCTAAAATATCGATTTTCAGTATGTTTTGGGCCTGTATATTGAAAATTCTCTAACACGGAGTAGGCATGTACAGATCGCTTCTGGGACCCCAAAATATCGAATTTTTGGGTGTTATGGTCCTGAATTTGAGATATCGACTTTGGGCACCTAAAATATCGGTTTTTAACATGTTTTGGGCCTATATTTTGAAAATATTCTAGCACTGAGTAGGCATGTACAGATCGCTTCTGGGACCCCAAAATATCGAATTTTCGGGTGTTTGGAGCCTGAATTTGAGATATAAACGGGTACAGAAGATGCATGCACATATCGACTTTTGGGCACCTAAAAGAACGATTTTCAATATGTTTTGGGCCTGTATTTTGAAAATACTCTAACACGGAGTAGGCATGTACAGTTCGCTTCTGGGACCCCAAAATATCGAATTTTCGGGTGTTTTGGGCCTGAATTTGAGATATCGATTTTGGGCACCTAAAATATCGAATATTAGCATGTTTAGGGCCTATATTTTGAAAATATTCTAGCACTAAGTAGTCATGTAAAGATCACTTCAGGGACCCCAAAATATCGAATTTTCGGGTGTTTTGAGCCTGAATTTGAGATATAAACGGGTACAAAAGATGCATGCACATATCGACTTTTGGGCACCTAAAATATCGATTTTGAGCATGTTTTGGGTCTGTATCTTGAAAACATTTTAACTAGGAGTAGGGATGTACAGATCGCTTCTAGGACCCAAAAATACCGAATTTTCGGGGTTTTTTTAGCCTGAATTTGAGATATATACAGGTCCAGAAGATGCATGCACATATTGACTTTGGGCACCTAAAATATCGATTTTCAGCATGTTTTGAACCTGTATTTTGAAAATACTCTAACTAGGAGTAGGCATGTACAGATCGTTTCTGGGACCCGAAATTATCGAATTTCCGGGTATTTTGAGGTTGAATTTGAAATATAAACGAGTGCAGAAGATGCATACACATGTTGACTTTGGGCACCTAAAATATCGATTTTTAGCATGTTTTGGGCCTGCATCTGAGTAGGCATGTACAGATCGCTTCTGGGACCCCAAAATATCGAATTTTCGGGTGTTTTGGGCCTGAATTTGAGATATCGATTTTGGGCATCTAAAATATCGAATATTAGCATGTTTTGGACCTATATTTTGAAAATATTCTAGCACTAAGTAGGCATGTAAAGATCACTTCAGGGACCCCAAAATATCGAATTTTCGGGTGTTTTGAGCCTGAATTTGAGATATAAACGGGTACAAAAGATGCATGCACATATCGACTTTTGGGCACCTAAAATATCGATTTTGACCATGTTTTGGGTCTGTATCTTGAAAACATTCTAACTAGGAGTAAAGATGTACAGATCGCTTCTAGGACCCAAAAATACCGAATTTTCGGGTGTTTTGAGCCTGAATTTGAAATATAAACAGGTACAGAAGATGCATGCACATATTGACTTTGGGCACCTAAAATATCGATTTTCAGCATGTTTTGGGCCTGTATTTTGAAAATACTCTAACTTGGAGTAGGGATGTACAGATCACTTCTAGGACCCAAAAACACCGAATTTTCGGGTGTTTTGAGCCTGAATTTGAGATATAAACAGGTACAGAAGATACATGCACATATTGACTTTGGGCACCTAAAATATCGATTTTCAGCATGTTTTGGGCCTGTATTTTGAAAATACTCAAACTAGGAGTTGGCATGTACAGATCGCTTCTGGGACCCAAAAATATTGAATTTTCGGGTGTTTTGAGCCTGAATTTGAGATATAAACGGGTACAGAAGATGCATACACATATTGACTTTGGTCACCTAAAATATCGATTTTCAGCTTGTTTTGGGCCTGTATCTTGAAAACATTCTAACTAGGAATAGGCATGTCCAGATCGCTTCTGGGACCCCAAAATATCGAATTTTCGGGTGTTTTGAGCCTGAATTTGAGATATAAACGGGTACAGAAGATGCATGCACATATCGACTTTGGACACTTAAAATATCGATTTTTAGCATGTTTTAAGCTTATATTTTGAAAAAATTGTAGCACTGGGTAGGCATGTACAGATCGCTTCTGGGACCCAAAAATATCGAATTTTCGGGTGTTTTGAGGTTGAATTTGGGATATAAACGGGTACAGAAGATGCATGCACATATTGACTTTTGGGCACCTACAAGATCGATTTTCAGTATGTTTTGGGCCTGTATTTTGAAAATACTCTAACACGGAGTAGGCATGTACAGTTCGCTTCTGGGATCCTAAAATATCGAATTTTCGGGTGTTTTGGGCCTGAATTTAAGATATACATTTTGGGCACCAAAAATATCGATTTTTAGCATGTTTTGGGCCTATATTTCGAAAATATTCTAGCACTAAGTAGGCATGTACAGATCACTTCTGGGACCCCAAAATATCGAATTTTCGGGTGTTTTGAACCTGAATTTGAGATATAAACGGGTACAGATGATGCATGCACATATCGACTTTGGAAACTTAAAATATCGATTTTCAGCATGTTTTGAGCCTATATGTTGAAAAAATTCTAGCACTGAGTAGGCATGTACAGATCACTTCTGGGACCTAAAAATATCAAATTTCGGGTGTTTTGAGGTTGAATTTGGGATATAA
This sequence comes from Petrolisthes cinctipes, assembly GCA_033782935.1. Taxonomy (NCBI): domain Eukaryota; kingdom Metazoa; phylum Arthropoda; class Malacostraca; order Decapoda; family Porcellanidae; genus Petrolisthes; species Petrolisthes cinctipes. The sequence continues at coordinate 3,409,553 of JAWQEG010000486.1, forward strand.
ACGGGTGCAGAAGATGCATACACATATTGACTTTAGTCACCTAAAATATCGATTTTCAGCTTGTTTTGGGCCTGTATCTTGAAAACATTCTAACTAGGAGTAGGCATGTACAGATCGCTTCTGGGACCCCAAAATATTGAATTTTTGGGTGTTTTGAACCTGAATTTGAGATATAAACGGGTACAGAAGATGCATGCACATATCGACTTTTGGGCACCTAAAACATCGATTTTGAGCATGTTTTGGGTCTGTATCTTGAAAACATTCTAACTAGGAGTAGGGATGTACAGATCGCTTCTAGGTCCCAAAAATACCGAATTTTCGGGTGTTATGAGCCTGAATTTGAGATATAAACAGGTACAGAAGATGCATGCACATATTGACTTTGGGCACCTAAAATATCGATTTTCAGCATGTTTTGTGCCTGTATTTTGAAAATACTCTAACTAGGAGTAGGCATGTACAGATCGCTTCTAGGACCCAAAAATATCGAATTTTCGGGTGTTTTGAGCCTGAATTTGAGATATAAACAGGTACAGAAGATGCATACACATATTGACTTTGGTCACCTAAAATATCGATTTTCAGCTTGTTTTGGGCCTGTATCTTGAAAACATTCTAACTAGGAATAGGCATGTCCAGATCGCTTCTGGGACCCAAAAATATCGAATTTTCGGGTGTTTTGAGCCTGAATTTGAGATATAAACGGGTACATAAGATGCTTGCACATATCGACTTTGGACACATAAATATCGATTTTTAGCATGTTTTGAGCCTATATTTTGAAAACATTCTAGCACTGACTAGACATGTACAGATCGCTTCTGGGACCCAAAATTATCGATTTTTCGGGTGTTTTAAGGTTGAATTTGAGATATAAACGAGTGCAGAAGATGCATACACATGTTGACTTTGGGTACCTAAAATATCGATTTTCAGCATATTTTGGGCCTGCATCTGAGTAGGCATGTACAGATCGCTTCTGGGACCCCAAAATATCGAATTTTCGGGTGTTTGGAGCCTGAATTTGAGATATAAACGGGTACAGAAGATGCATGCACATATCGACTTTTGGGCACCTAAAAGAACGATTTTCAGTATGTTTTGGGCCTGTATTTTGAAAATACTCTAACACGGAGTAGGCATGTACAGTTCGCTTCTGGGAACCCAAAATATCGAATTTTCGGTTGTTTTGGGCCTGAATTTGAGATATCGATTTTGGGCATCTAAAATATCGAATATTAGCATGTTTTGGACCTATATTTTGAAAATATTCTAGCACTAAGTAGGCATGTAAAGATCACTTCAGGGACCCCAAAATATCGAATTTTCGGGTGTTTTGAGCCTGAATTTGAGATATAAACGGGTACAAAAGATGCATGCACATATCGACTTTTGGGCACCTAAAATATCGATTTTGACCATGTTTTGGGTCTGTATCTTGAAAACATTCTAACTAGGAGTAAAGATGTACAGATCGCTTCTAGGACCCAAAAATACAGAATTTTCGGGTGTTTTGAGCCTGAATTTGAAATATAAACAGGTACAGAAGATGCATGCACATATTGACTTTGGGCACCTAAAATATCGATTTTCAGCATGTTTTGGGCCTGTATTTTGAAAATACTCTAACTTGGAGTAGGGATGTACAGATCACTTCTAGGACCCAAAAACACCGAATTTTCGGGTGTTTTGAGCCTGAATTTGAGATATAAACAGGTACAGAAGATACATGCACATATTGACTTTGGGCACCTAAAATATCGATTTTCAGCATGTTTTGGGCCTGTATTTTGAAAATATTCAAACTAGGAGTTGGCATGTACAGATCGCTTCTGGGACCCAAAAATATTGAATTTTCGGGTGTTTTGAGGTTGAATTTGGGATATAAACGGGTACAGAAGATGCATACACATATTGACTTTGGTCACCTAAAATATCGATTTTCAGCTTGTTTTGGGCCTGTATCTTGAAAACATTCTAACTAGGAGTAGGCATGTACAGATCGCTTCTGCGACCCCAAAATATCGAATTTTCGGGTGTTTTGAACCTGAATTTGAGATATAAACGGGTACAGAAGATGCATCCTCATATCGACTTTTGGGCACCTAAAATATCGATTTTCAGTATGTTTTGGGCCTGTATATTGAAAATACTCTAACACGGAGTAGGCATGTACAGATCGCTTCTGGGACCCCAAAATATCGAATTTTGGGTGTTTTGGGCCTGAATTTGAGATATCGACTTTGGGCACCTTAAATATCGGTTTTTAGCATGTTTTGGGCCTATATTTTGAAAATATTCTAGCACTGAGTAGGCATGTACACATCGCTTCTGGGACCCCAAAATATCCAATTTTCGGGTGTTTTGAGCCAGAATTTGAGATATAAACAGGTACAGAAGATACATGCACATATTGACTTTGGGCACCTAAAATATCGATTTTCAGCATGTTTTGGGCCTGTATTTTGAAAATACTCAAACTAGGAGTTGGCATGTACAGATCGCTTCTGGGACCCAAAAATATTGAATTTTCGGGTGTTTTGAGGTTGAATTTGGGATATAAACGGGTACAGAAGATGCATGCACATATCGACTTTTGGGCACCTAAAAGATCGATTTTCAGTATGTTTTGGGCCTGTATTTTGAAAATACTCTAACACGGAGTAGGCATGTACAGTTTGCTTCTGGGACCCCAAAATATCGAATTTTCGTGTGTTTTGGGCCTGAATTTAAGATATTCATTTTGGGCACCTAAAATATCGATTTTTAGCATGTTTTGGGCCTATATTTTGAAAATATTCTAGCACTAAGTAGGCATGTACAGATCACTTGTGTAACCCCAAAATATCGAATTTTCGGGTGTTTTGAGCCTGAATTTGAGATATAAACGGGTACAGATGATGCATGCACATATCGACTTTGGACACTTAAAATATCGATTTTGAGCATGTTTTGAGCCTATATTTTGAAAAAATTCTAGCACTGAGTAGGCATGTACAGATCGCTTCTGGGACCCAAATATATCGAATTTTAGGGTGTTTTGAGGTTGAATTTGGGATATAAACGGGTGCAGAAGATGCATACACATATTGACTTTGGTCACCTAAAATATCGATTTTCAGCATGTTTTGGGCCTGTATTTTGAAAATACTCTAACTAGGAGTAGGCATGTACAGATCGCTTCTGGGACCCCTAAATATCGAGTTTTCTGGTGTTTTGGGCCTGAATTTGAGATATCGATTTTGGGCACCTAAAATATCGATTATTAGCATGTTTTGGGCCTATATTTTAAAAATATTCTAGCACTAAGTAGGCATGTAAAGATCACTTCTGGGACCCCAAAATATCGAATTTTCGGGTGTTTTGAGCATGAATTTGAGATATAAACGGGTACAGATGATGTATGCACATATCGACTTTGGACACTTAAAATGTCGATTTTTAGCAAGGTTTGAGCCTATATTTTGAAAAAATTCTAGCACTGTACAGATCGCTTCTGGGACCCAAAAATATCGAATTTTCGGGTGTTTTGAGGTTGAATTTGGGATATAAACGGGTGCAGAAGATGCACTTTGTCACCTAAAATATCGATTTTCAGCTTGTTTTGGGCCTGTATCTTGAAAACATTCTAACTAGGAGTAGGCATGTACAGTTCGCTTTTGGGACCCCAAAATATCGAATTTTCGGGTGTTTTGGTCCTGAATTTGAGATATCGATTTTGGGCACCTAAAATATCGATTATTAGCATGTTTTGGGCCTATATTTTAAAAATATTCTAGCACTAAGTAGGCATGTAAAGATCTCTTCTGGGACCCCAAAATGTCGAATTTTCGGGTGTTTTGAGCATGAATTTGAGATATAAACGGGTACAGATGATGCATGCACATATCGACTTTGGACACTTAAAATATCGATTTTTAGCATGGTTTGAGCCTATATTTTGAAAAAATTCTAGCACTGTACAGATCGCTTCTGGGACCCAAAAATATCGAATTTTCGGGTGTTTTGAGGTTGAATCTGGGATATAAACGGGTGCAGAATATGCATACACATATTGACTTTGGTCACCTAAATTATCGATTTTCAGCTTGTTTTGGGCCTGTATCTTGAAAACATTCTAACTAGGAGTAGGCATGTACAGATCGCTTCTGCGACCCAAAAATACCGAATTTTCTGGTGTTTTGAGCCTGAATTTGAGATATAAAAAGGTACAGAAGATGCATGCACATATTGACTTTGGGCACCTAAAATATCGATTATTAGCATGTTTTGGGCCTGTATTTTGAAAATACTCTAACAAGTAGTAGGCATATACAGATCGCTTCTGGGACCCAAAAATATCGAATTTTCAGGTGTTTTGAGCCTGAATTTGAGATATTAACGGGTACAGAAGATGCATGCACATATCGAATTTGGACACTTAAAATATCGATTTTTAGCATGTTTTGAGCCTATATGTTGAAAACATTCTAGTACTGACTAGACATGTACAGATCGCTTCTGGGACCCAAAATTATCGAATTTCCGGGTGTTTTGAGGTTGAATTTGAGATATAAACGAGTGCAGAAGATGCATACACATGTTGACTTTGGGCACCTAAAATATCGATTTTCAGCATGTTTTGGGCCTGCATCTGAGTAGGCATGTACCGATCGCTTTTGGGACCCCAAAATAACGAATTTTCGGGTGTTTTGGGCCTGAATTTGATATATCGATTTTGGGCACCTGAAATATCGATTTTTAGCATGTTTTTGGCCTATATTTTGAAAATATTCTAGCACTAAGTAGGCATGTACAGAACACTTCTAGGACCCCAAAATATCGAATTTTCGGGTGTTTTGAGCCTGAATTTGAGATATAAACGGGTACAGAAGATACATGAACAAATCGACTTTTGGGCACCTAAAATATCGATTTTAGGATGTTTTGGGCCTGTATTTTGAAAATACTCTAACTAGGAGTAGGCATGTACAGATCGCTTCTGGGACCCAAAAATATCGAATTTTCGGGTGTTTTGGGCCTGAATTTGAGATATCGATTTTGGGCACCTGAAATATCGATTTTTAGCATGTTTTTGGCCAATATTTTGAAAATATTCTAGCACTAAGTAGACATGTACAGAACACTTCTGGGACCCCAAAATATCGAATTTTCGGGTGTTTTGAGCCTGAATTTGAGATATAAACGGGTACAGAAGATGCATGAACAAATCGACTTTTGGGCACCTAAAATATCGATTTTAGCATGTTTTGGGCCTGTATTTTGAAAATACTCTAACTAGGAGTAGGCATGTATAGATCGCTTCTGGGACCCAAAAATATCGAATTTTCGAGTGTTTTGAGCCTGAATTTAAGATATAAACGGGTACAGAAGATGCATGCACATGTTGACTTTGGGCACCTAAAATATCGATTTTTAGCTTGTTTTGGGCCTGCATCTGAGTAGGCATGTACAGATCGCTTCTGGGACCCCAAAATATCGAATTTTTGGGTGTTTGTAGCCTGAATTTGAGATATAAACGGGTACAGAAGATGCATGCACATATCGACTTTTGGGCACCTGAAATATCGATTTTTAGCATGTTTTGGGCCTATATTTTGAAAATATTCTAGCACTAAGTAGGCATGTACAGAACACTTCTGGGACCCCAAAATATCAAATTTTCGGGTGTTTTGAGCCTGAATTTGAGATATAAACGGGTACAGAAGATGCATGCACAAATCGACTTTTGGGCACCTAAAATATCGATTTTAGCATGTTTTGGGCCTGTATTTTGAAAATACTCTAACTAGGAGTAGGCATGTACCGATCGCTTCTGGGACCCAAAAATATCGAATTTTCGGGTGTTTTGAGCCTGAATTTAAGATATAAACGGGTACAGAAGATGCATGCACATATCTACTTTAGACACTTAAAATATCGATTTTTAACATGTTTTGAGCCTATATTTTGAAAACATTCTAGCACTGACTAGACAAATACAGATCGCTTCTGGGACCCAAAATTATCGAATTTTCGGGTGTTTTGAGGTTGAATTTGAGATATAAACGAGTGCAGAAGATGCATACACATGTTGACTTTGGGCACCTAAAATATCGATTTTTAGCTTGTTTTGGGCCTGCATCTGAGTAGGCATGTACAGATCGCTTCTGGGACCCCAAAATATCGAATTTTTGGGTGTTTGTAGCCTGAATTTGAGATATAAACGGGTACAGAAGATGCATGCACATATCGACTTTTGGGCACCAAAAAGATCGATTTCAGTATGTTTTGGGCCTGTATTTTGAAAATACTCTAACACGGACTAGGCATGTACAGTTCGCTTCTGGGACCCCAAAATATCGAATTTTCGGGTGTTTTGGGCCTGAATTTGAGATATAGATTTTGGGCACTGAAAATATCGATTATTAGCATGTTTTGGGCCTTATTTTGGAAAATATTCTAGCACTAAGTAGGCATGTAAAGATCACTTCTGGGACCCCCAAATATCGAATTTTCAGGTTTTTTGAGAATGAATTTGAGATATAAACGGGTACAGATGATGCATGCACATATAGACTTTGGACACTTGAAATATCGATTTTTAGCATGGTTTGAGCCTATATTTTGAAGAAATTCTAGCACTGTACAGATCGCTTCTGGGACCCAAAAATATCGAATTTTCGGGTGTTTTGAGGTTGAATTTGGGATATAAACGGGTACAGAAGATGCATGCACATATCGACTTGTGGGCACCTAAAAGATCGATTTTCAGTATGTTTTGGGCCTGTATTTTGAAAATACTCTAACACGGAGTAGGCATGTACAGTTCGCTTCTGGGACCCCAAAATATCGAATTTTCGGGTGTTTTGGGCCAGAATTTAAGATATACATTTTGGGCACCTAAAATATCGATTTTTAGCATGTTTTGGGCCTATATTTTGAAAATATTCTAGCACTAAGTAGGCATGTACAGATCACTTCTGGGACCCCAAAATATTGAATTTTCGGGTGTTTTAAGCCTGAATTTGAGATATAATAGGATACAGATGATGCATGCACATATCGACTTTGGACACTTAAAATATCGATTTTTAGCATGTTTTGAGCCAATATTTTGAAAAAATTCTAGCACTGAGTAGGCATGTACAGATCGCTTCTGGGACCCCAAAATATCGAATTTTCGGGTGTTTTGAGGTTGAATTTGGGATATAAACGGGTGCAGAAGATGCATCCTCATATCGACTTTTGGGCACCTAAAAGATCGATTTTCAGTATGTTTTGGGCCTGAATATTGAAAATACTCTGACACGGAGTAGGCATGTACAGATCGCTTCTGGGATCCCAAAATATCGAATTTTTGGGTGTTTCGTGCCTGAATTTGAGATATCGACTTTGGGCACCTAAAATATCGGTTTTTAACATGTTTTGGGCCTATATTTTGAAAATATTCTAGCACTGAGTAGGCATGTACAGATCGCTTCTGGGACCCCAAAATATCCAATTTTTGGGAGTTTTGAGCATGAATTTGAGATATAAACGGGTACAGATGATGCATGCACATATTGACTTTGGACACTAAAAAAATCGATTTTTAGCATGGTTTGAGCCTATATTTTGAAAAAATTCTAGCACTGTACAGATCACTTCTGGGACCCAAAAATATCGAATTTTCGGGTGTTTTGAGGTTGAATTTGGGATATAAACGGGTACAGAAGATGCATGCACATATCGACTTTTTTTCTCCTAAAAGATCGATTTTCAGTATGTTTTGGGCCTGTATTTTGAAAATACTCTAACACGGAGTAGGCATGTACAGTTTAATTCTGGGACCCCAAAATATCGAATTTTCGGGTGTTTTGGCCCTGAATTTGAGATATCGACTTTGGGCACCTAAAATATCGATTTCTAGCATGTTTTGGGCCTATATTTTGAAAATATTCTAGCACTGTGTAGGCATGTACAGATCGCTTCTGGGACCCCAAAATATCGAATTTTCGGGTGTTTTGAGCCTGAATTTGAGATATAAACGGGTACAAAAGATGCATGCACATATCGACTTTTGGGCACCTAAAATATCAATTTTGAGCATGTTTTGGGTCTGTATCTTTAAAATATTCTAACTAGGAGTAGGGATGTACAGATCGCTTCTAGGACCCAAAAATACCGAATTTTCTGGTGTTTTGAGCCTGAATTTGAGATATAAACAGGTACAGAAGATGCATGCACATATTGACTTTGGGCACCTAAAATATCGATTTTCAGCTTGTTTTGGGCTTGTATTTTGAAAATACTCTAACTAGGAGTAGGGATGTACAGATCGCTTCTAGGACCCAAAAATACCGAATTTTCTGGTTTTTTGAGCCTGAATTTGAGATATAAACAGGTACAGAAGATGCATGCACATATTGACTTTGGGCACCTAAAATATCGATTTTTAGCATGTTTTGGGCCTGTATTTTGAAAATACTCTAACTAGGAGTAGGCATGTACAGATAGCTTCTGGGACCGAAAAATATCGAATTTTCAGGAGTTTTGAGCCTGAATTTGAGATATAAACGGGTACAGAAGATGCATGCACATATCGACTTTTGAGCACTTAAAAGATCGATTGTCAGTATGTTTTGGCCTGTATATTGAAAATACTCTAACACGGAGTAGGCATGTACAGATCGCTTCTGGGACCTCAAAATATCGAATTTTTGGGTGTTTTGGGCCTGAATTTGAGATATCGACTTTGGGCACCTAAAATATCGGTTTTTAGCATGTTTTGGGCCTATATTTTGAAAATATTCTAGCACTGAGTAGGCATGTACAGATCGCTTCTGGGACCCCAAAATATCTAATTTTCGGGTGTTTTGAGCCTGAATTTGAGATATAAACGGGTACAGAAGATGCATGCACATATCGACTTTTGGGCACCTAAAATATCGATTTTGAGCATGTTTTGGGTCTGTATCTTGAAAACATTCTAACTAGGAGTAGGGATGTACAGATCGCTTCTAGGACCCAAAAATACCGAATTTTCGGGTGTTTTGAGCCTGAATTTGAGATATAAACAGGTTCAGAAGATGCATACAAATATTGACTTTGGGCACCTAAAATATCGATTTTAGCATGTTTTGGGCCTGTATTTTGAAAATACTCTAACTAGGAGTAGGCATGTACAGATCGCTTCTGGGACCCAAGAATATCGATTTTTCGGGTGTTTTGAGCCTGAATTTGAGATATAAACGGGTACAGAAGATGCATGCACATATCGACTTTGGACACTTAAAATATCGATTTTTAGCATGTTTTGAGCCTATATTTTGAAAACATTCTAGCACTGACTAGACATGTACAGATCGCTTCTGAGACCCAAAATTATCGAATTTCCGGGTGTTTTGAGGTTGAATTTGAGATATAAACGGGAGCAGAAGATGCATACACATATTGACTTTGGGCACCTAAAATATCGATTTTCAGCATGTTTTGGGCCTGCATCTGAGTAGGCATGTACAGATCGCTTCTGGGACCCCAAAATATCGAATTTTCGGGTGTTTTGGGCCTGAATTTGAGATATCGATTTTGGGCACCTAAAATATCGATTTTTAGCATGTTTTGGGCCTATATTTTGAAAATATTCTAGCACTAAGTAGGCATGCCGTACAGATCGCTTCTGTTACCCAAAAATATCGAATTTTCGGGTGTTTTGAGCCTGAATTTGAGATATAAACGGGTACAGAAGATGCATGCACATATCGACTTTGGACACTTAAAATATCGATTTTTAGCATGTTTTGAGCCTATATTTTGAAAACATTCTAGCACTGACTAGACATGTACAGATCGGTTCTGGGACCCAAAATTATCGAATTTTCGGGTGTTTTGAGGTTGAATTTGAGATATAAACGAGTGCAGAAGATGCATACCCATGTTGACTTTGGGCATCTAAAATATCGATTTTTAGCATGTTTTGGGCCTGCATCTGAGTAGGCATGTACAGATCGCTTCTGGGACCCCAAAATATCGAATTTTCGGGTGTTTGTAGCCTGAATTTAAGATATAAACGGGTACAGAAGATGCATGCACATATCGACTCTTTGGCACCAAAATGATCGATTTTCAGTATGTTTTGGGCCTGTATTTTGGAAATACTCTAACACGGAGTAGGCATGTACAGTTCGCTTCTGGGACCCCAAAATATCGAATTTTCGGGTGTTTTGGGCCTGAATTTGAGATATCGACTTTGGGCACCTAAAATATCGATTTTTAGCATGTTTTGGGCCTATATTTTGAAAATATTCTAGCACTGAGTAGGGATGTACAGATCGCTTCTGGGACCCCAGAATATCGAATTTTCGGGTGTTTGGAGCCTGAATTTGATATATAAACGGGTACAGAAGATGCATGCACATATCAACTTTTGGGCACCTAAAATATCGATTTTGAGCATGTTTTGGGTCTGTATCTTGAAAACATTCTAACTAGGAGTAGGGATGTACAGATCGATTGTAGGACCCAAAAATACCGAATTTTCAGGTGTTTTGAGCCTGAATTTGAGATATAAACAGGTACAGAAGATGCATGCACATATTGACTTTGGGCACATAAAATATCGATTTTCAGCATGTTTTGGGCTTGTATTTTGAAAATACTCTAACTAGGAGTAGGGATGTACAGATCGCTTCTAGGACCCAAAACTACTGAATTTTCGGGTGTTTTGAGCCTGAATTTGAGATATAAACAGGTACAAAAGATGCATGCACATATTGACTTTGGGCACCTAAAATATCGATTTTCAGCATGTTTTACGCCTGTATTTTGAAAATACTCTTACTAGGAGTAGGCATGTACAGATCGCTTCTGGGACCCAAAAATATCGAATTTTCGGGTGTTTTGGGCCTGAATTTAAGATATACATTTTGGGCACCTAAAATATCGATTTTTAGCATGTTTTGGGAATATATTTTGAAAATATTCTAGCACTAAGTAGGCATGTACAGATCACTTCTGGGACCCCAAAATATCGAATTTTCGGGTGTTTTGAGCCTGAATTTGAGATATAAAAGGGTACAGATGATGCATGCACATATCGACTTTGGACACTTAAAATATCGATTTTTAGCATGTTTTAAGCGTATATTTTGAAAAATTTTTAGCACTGAGTAGGCATGTACAGATCGCTTCTTGGACCCAAAATTATCGAATTTTCGGGTGTTTTGAGGTTGAATTTGGGATATAAACGGGTGCAGAAGATACATACACATATTGACTTTGGTCACCAAAATTATCGATTTTCAGCTTTTTTTGGGCCTATTTTTTTAAAACATTCTAGCACTGACTAGACATGTACAGATCGCTTCTGGGACCCAAAATTATCGAATTTCTGGGTGTTTTGAGGTTGAATTTGAGATATAAACGAGTGCAGAAGATGAATACACATGTTGACTTTGGGCACCTGAAATATCGATTTTTAGCATGTTTTGGGCCTATATTTTGAAAATATTCTAGCACTAAGTAGGCATGTACAGATCACTTCTGGGACCCCAAAATATCGAATTTTCGGGTGTTTTGAGCCTGAATTTGAGATATAAACGGGTACAGAAGATGCATGCACAAATCTACTTTAGGGCACCTAAAATATCGATTTTGAGCATGTTTTGGGTCTGTATCTTGAAAACATTCTAACTAGGAGTAGGGATGTACAGATCGCTTCTAGGACCCAAAAATACCGAATTTTCAGGTGTTTTGAGCCTGAATTTGAGATATAAGCATTTACAGAAGATTCATGCACATATTGACTTTGGGCACCTAAAATATCGATTTTCAGCATGTTTTCGGCCTGTATTTTGAAAATACTCTAACTAGGAGTAGGGATGTACAGATCGCTTCTAGGACCCAAAAATACCGAATTTTCGAGTGTTTTTAGCCTGAATTTAAGATATAAACAGGTACAAAAGATGCATGCACATATCGACTTTGGACACTTAAAATATCGATTTTTAGCATGTTTTGAGCCTATATTTTGAAAACATTCTAGCACTGAGTAGGCTTGTACAGATCGCTTCTTGGACCCAAAAATATCGAATTTTCGGGTGTTTTGAGGTTGAATTTGGGATATAAACGGGTGCAGAAGATGCATACACATATTGACTTTGGTCACCTAAAATATCGATTTTAAGCTTGTTTTGGGCCTATTTTTTTAAAACATTCTAGCACTGACTAGACATGTACAGATCGCTTGTGGGACCCAAAATTATCGAATTTCTGGGTGTTTTGAGGTTGAATTTGAGATATAAACGAGTGCAGAAGATGAATACACATGTTGACTTTGGGCACCTAAAAGATCGATTTTCAATATGTTTTGGACCTGTATTTTGAAAATACTCTAACACGGAGTAGGCATGTACAGTTCGCTTCTGGGACCCTAAAATATCGAATTTTAGGGTGTTTTGGGCCTGAATTTGATATATCGATTTTGGGCACCTGAAATATCGATTTTTAGCATGTTTTGGGCCTATATTTTGAAAAAATTGTAGCACTGAGTAGGCATGTACAGATCACTTCTGGGACCCCAAAATATCGAATTTTCGGGTGATTTGAACCTGAATTTGAGATATAAACGGGTACAGATGATGCATGCACATATCGACTTTGGAAACTTAAAATATCGATTTTCAGCATGTTTTGGGCCTATATTTTGAAAAAATTCTAGCACTGAGTAGGCATGTACAGATCGCTTCTGGGACCTAAAAATATCAAATTTCGGGTGTTTTGAGGTTGAATTTGGGATATAAACGGGTACAGAAGATGCATACACATATTGACTTTGGTCACCTAAAATATCGATTTTCAGCTTGTTTTGGGCCTGTATCTTGAAAACATTCTAACTAGGAGTAGGCATGTACATATCGCTTCTGGGACCCCAAAATATTGAATTTATGGGTGTTTTGAACCGGAATTTGAGATATAAACGGGTACAGAAGATGCATGCACATATCGACTTTTGGGCACCTAAAATATCGATTTTGAGCATGTTTTGGGCCTGTATTTTGAAAATATTCTAACTAGGAGTAGGCATGTATAGATCGCTTCTGGGACCCCAAAATATCGAATTTTCGGGTGTTTTGAGCCTGAATTTAAGATATAAACGGGTACAGAAGATACATGCACATATCGACTTTTGGGCATCTAAAACATCGATTTTGATCATGTTTTGGGTCTGTATCTTGAAAACATTCTAACTAAGAGTAGGCATGTACAGATCGCTTCTAGGACCCAAAAATACCGAATTTTCGGGTGTTATGAGCCTGAATTTGAGATATAAACAGGTACAGAAGATGCATGCACATATTGACTTTGGGCACCTAAAATATCGATTTTCAGCATGTTTTGTGCCTGTATTTTGAAAATACTCTAACTAGGAGTAGGGATGTACAGATCGCTTCTAGGACCCAAAAATACCGAATTTTGGGGTGTTTTGAGCCTGAATTTGAGATATAAACAGGTACAGAAGATGCATGCACATATTGACTTTGGGCACCTAAAATATCGATTTTCAGCATGTTTTGTGCCTGTATTTTGAAAATACTTTAACTAGGAGTAGGCATGTACAGATCGCTTCTGGGACCCAAAAATATCGAATTTACGGGTGTTTTGAGCCTGAATTTGAGATATAAACGGGTACAGAAGATGCATACACATATTGACTTTGGTCACCTAAAATATCGATTTTCAGCTTGTTTTGGGCCTGTATCTTGAAAACATTCTAACTAGGAATAGGCATGTCCAGATCGCTTCTGGGACCCAAAAATATCGAATTTTCGGGTGTTTTGAGCCTGAATTTGAGATATAAACGGGTTCATAAGATGCTTGCACATATCGACTTTGGACACTTAAAATATCGATTTTTAGCATGTTTTGAGCCTATATTTTGAAAACATTCTAGCACTGACTAGACATGTACAGATCGCTTCTGGGACCCAAAATTATCGATTTTTCGGGTGTTTTAAGGTTGAATTTGAGATATAAACGAGTGCAGAAGATGCATACACATGTTGACTTTGGGTACCTAAAATATTGATTTTAAGCATGTTTTGGGCCTGCATCTGAGTAGGCATGTACAGATCGCTTCTGGGACCCCAAAATATCGAATTTTCGGGTGTTTGGAGCCTGAATTTGAGATATAAACCGGTACAGAAGATGCATGCACATATCGACTTTTGGGCACCTAAAAGAACGATTTTCAGTATGTTTTGGGTCTGTATTTTGAAAATACTCTAACACGGAGTAGGCATGTACAGTTCGCTTCTGGGACCCCAAAATATCGAATTTTCGGGTGTTTTGGGCCTGAATTTGAGATATCGATTTTGGGCACCTAATATATCGAATATTAGCATGTTTTGGGCCTATATTTTGAAAATATTCTAGCACTAAGTAGGCATGTAAAGATCACTTAAGGGACCCCAAAATATCGAATTTTCGGTTGTTTTAAGCCTGAATTTGAGATATAAACGGGTACAAAAGATGCATGCACATATCGACTTTTTGGCACCTAAAATATCGATTTTGAGCATGTTTTGGGTCTGTATCTTGAAAACATTTTAACTAGGAGTAGGGATGTACAGATCGCTTCTAGGACCCAAAAATACCGAATTTTCGGGTGTTTTGAGCCTGAATTTGAGATATAAACAGGTCTAGAAGATGCATGCACATATTGACTTTGGGCACCTAAAATATCAATTTTCAGCATGTTTTGGGCCTGTATTTTGAAAATACTCTAACTAGGAGTAGGCATGTACAGATCGCTTCTGGGACCCCAAAATATCGAATTTTCGGGTGTTATGAGCCTGAATTTGAGATATAAACGGGTACAGAAGATGCATGCACATATCGACTTTTGTGCACCTAAAATATCGATTTTGAGCATGTTTTGGGTCTGTATCTTGAAAACATTCTAACTAGGAGTAGGGATGTACAGATCGCTTCAAGGACCTAAAAATACCAAATTTTCGGGTGTTTTGAACCTGAATTTGAGATATAAACAGGTACAGAAGATGCATGCACATATTGACTTTGGGTACCTAAAATATCGATTTTCAGCATGTTTTGGGCCTGTATTTTGAATATACTCTAACTAGGAGTAGGGATGTACAGATCACTTCTAGTACCCAAAAATACCGAATTTTCGGGTGTTTTGAGCCTGAAATTGAGATATAAACAGGTACAGAAGATGCATGCACATATTGACTTTCGGCACCTAAAATATCGATTTTCAGCATGTTTTGGGCCTGTATTTTGAAAATACTCTAACTAGGAGTTGGCATGTACAGATCGCTTCTGGGACCCAAAAATATCGAATTTTCGGGTGTTTTGAGGTTGAATTTGGGATATAAACGGGTACAGAAGATGCATGCACATATCGACTTTTGGGCACCTAAAAGATCGATTTTCAGTATGTTTTGGGCCTGTATTTTGAAAATACTCTAACACGGAGTAGGCATGTACAGTTTGCTTCTGGGACCCCAAAATATCGAATTTTCGTGTGTTTTGGGCCTGAATTTAAGATATACATTTTGGGCACCTAAAATATCGATTTTTAGCATGTTTTGGGCCTACATTTTGAAAATATTCTAGCACTAAGTAGGCATGTACAGATCACTTGTGGGACCTCAAAATATCGAATTTTCGGGTGTTTTGAGCCTGAATTTGAGATATAAACGGGTACAGATGATGCATGCACATATCGACTTTGGACACTTAAAACATCGATTTTGAGCATGTTTTGAGCCTATATTTTGAAAAAATTCTAGCACTGAGTAAGCATGTACAGATCGCTTCTGGGACCCAAAAATATCGAATTTTAGGGTGTTTTGAGGTTGAATTTGGGATATAAACGGGTGCAGAAGATGCATACACATATTGACTTTGTTCACCTAAAATATCGATTTTCAGCATGTTTTGGGCCTGTATTTTGAAAATACTCTAACTAGGAGTAGGGATGTACAGATCGATTCTAGGACCCAAAAATACCGAATTTTCAGGTGTTTTGAGCCTGAATTTGAGATATAAACAGGTACAGAAGATGCATGCACATATTGACTTTGGGCACATAAAATATCGATTTTCAGCATGTTTTGGGCTTGTATTTTGAAAATACTCTAACTAGGAGTAGGGATGTACAGATCGCTTCTAGGACCCAAAAATACTGAATTTTCGGGTGTTTTGAGCCTGAATTTGAGATATAAACAGGTACAAAAGATGCATGCACATATTGACTTTGGGCACCTAAAATATCGATTTTCAGCATGTTTTACGCCTGTATTTTGAAAATACTCTTACTAGGAGTAGGCATGTACAGATCGCTTCTTGGACCCAAAAATATCGAATTTTCGGGTGTTTTGGGCCTGAATTTAAGATATACATTTTGGGCACCTAAAATATCGATTTTTAGCATGTTTTGGGCCTATATTTTGAAAATATTCTAGCACTAAGTAGGCATGTACAGATCACTTCTGGGACCCCAATATATCGAATTTTCGGGTGTTTTGAGCCTGAATTTGAGATATAAACGGGTACAGAAGATGCATGCACAAATCTACTTTAGCGCACCTAAAATATCGATTTTGAGCATGTTTTGGGTCTGTATCTTGAAAACATTCTAACTAGGAGTAGGGATGTACAGATCGCTTCTAGGACCCAAAAATATCGAATTTTCAGGTGTTTTGAGCCTGAATTTGAGATATAAGCAGGTACAGAAGATTCATGCACATATTGACTTTGGGCACCTAAAATATCGATTTTCAGCATGTTTTCGGCCTGTATTTTGAAAATACTCTAACTAGGAGTAGGGATGTACAGATCGCTTCTAGGACCCAAAAATACCGAATTTTCGAGTGTTTTTAGCCTGAATTTAAGATATAAACAGGTACAAAAGATGCATGCACATATCGACTTTGGACACTTAAAATATCGATTTTTAGCATGTTTTGAGCCTATATTTTGAAAACATTCTAGCACTGAGTAGGCTTGTACAGATCGCTTCTTGGACCCAAAAATATCGAATTTTCGGGTGTTTTGAGGTTGAATTTGGGATATAAACGGGTGCAGAAGATGCATACACATATTGACTTTGGTCACCTAAAATATCGATTTTAAGCTTGCTTTGGGCCTATTTTTTTAAAACATTCTAGCACTGACTAGACATGTACAGATCGCTTGTGGGACCCAAAATTATCGAATTTCTGGGTGTTTTGAGGTTGAATTTGAGATATAAACGAGTGCAGAAGATGAATACACATGTTGACTTTGGGCACCTAAAAGATCGATTTTCAGTATGTTTTGGACCTGTATTTTGAAAATACTCTAACACGGAGTAGGCATGTACAGTTCGCTTCTGGGACCCTAAAATATCGAATTTTAGGGTGTTTTGGGCCTGAATTTGAGATATCGATTTTGGGCACCTGAAATATCGATTTTTAGCATGTTTTGGGCCTATATTTTGAAACAATTGTAGCACTGAGTAGGCATGTACAGATCACTTCTGGGACCCCAAAATATCGAATTTTCGGGTGATTTGAACCTGAATTTGAGATATAAACGGGTACAGATGATGCATGCACATATCGACTTTGGAAAATTAAAATATCGATTTTCAGCATGTTTTGAGCCTATATTTTGAAAAAATTCTAGCACTGAGTAGGCATGTACAGATCGCTTCTGGGACCTAAAAATATCAAATTTCGGGTGTTTTGAGGTTGAATTTGGGATATAAACGGGTACAGAAGATGCATACACATATTGACTTTGGTCACCTAAAATATCGATTTTCAGCTTGTTTTGGGCCTGTATCTTGAAAACATTCTAACTAGGAGTAGGCATGTACATATCGCTTCTGGGACCCCAAAATATTGAATTTATGGGTGTTTTGAACCTGAATATGAGATATAAACGGGTACAGAAGATGCATGCACATATCGACTTTTGGGCACCTAAAATATCGATTTTGAGCATGTTTTGGGCCTGTATTTTGAAAATATTCTAACTAGGAGTAGGCATGTATAGATCGCTTCTGGGACCCCAAAATATCGAATTTTCGGGTGTTTTGAGCCTGATTTTGAGATATAAACGGGTACAGAAGATACATGCACATATCGACTTTTGGGCATCTAAAACATCGATTTTGATCATGTTTTGGGTCTGTATCTTGAAAACATTCTAACTAAGAGTAGGCATGTACAGATCGCTTCTAGGACCCAAAAATACCGAATTTTCGGGTGTTATGAGACTGAATTTGAGATATAAACAGGTACAGAAGATGCATGAACATATTGACTTTGGGCACCTAAAATATCGATTTTCAGCATGTTTTGTGCCTGTATTTTGAAAATACTCTAACTAGGAGTAGGGATGTACAGATCGCTTCTAGGACCCAAAAATACCGAATTTTGGGGTGTTTTGAGCCTGAATTTGAGATATAAACAGGTACAGAAGATGCATGCACATATTGACTTTGGGCACCTAAAATATCGATTTTCAGCATGTTTTGTGCCTGTATTTTGAAAATACTCTAACTAGGAGTAGGCATGTACAGATCGCTTCTGGGACCCAAAAATATCGAATTTTCGGGTGTTTTGAGCCTGAATTTGAGATATAAACGGGTACAGAAGATGCATACACATATTGACTTTGGTCACCTAAAATATCGATTTTCAGCTTGTTTTGGGCCTGTATCTTGAAAACATTCTAACTAGGAATAGGCATGTCCAGATCGCTTCTGGGACCCAAAAATATCGTATTTTCGGGTGTTTTGAGCCTGAATTTGAGATATAAACGGGTTCATAAGATGCTTGCACATATCGACTTTGGACACTTAAAATATCGATTTTTAGCATGTTTTGAGCCTATATTTTGAAAGCATTCTAGCACTGACTAGACATGTACAGATCGCTTCTGGGACCCAAAATTATCGATTTTTCGGGTGTTTTAAGGTTGAATTTGAGATATAAACGAGTGCAGAAGATGCATACACATGTTGACTTTGGGTACCTAAAATATCGATTTTAAGCATGTTTTGGGCCTGCATCTGAGTAGGCATGTACAGATCGCTTCTGGGACCCCAAAATATCGAATTTTCGGGAGTTTGGAGCCTGAATTTGAGATATAAACGGGTACAGAAGATGCATGCACATATCGACTTTTGGGCACCTAAAAGAACGATTTTCAGTATGTTTTGGGTCTGTATTTTGAAAATACTCTAACACGGAGTAGGCATGTACAGTTCGCTTCTGGGACCCCAAAATATCGAATTTTCGGGTGTTTTGGGCCTGAATTTGAGATATCGATTTTGGGCACCTAAAATATCGAATATTAGCATGTTTTGGGCCTATATTTTGAAAATATTCTAGCACTAAGTAGGCATGTAAAGATCACTTAAGGGACCCCAAAATATCGAATTTTCGGTTGTTTTAAGCCTGAATTTGAGATATAAACGGGTACAAAAGATGCATGCACATATCGACTTTTTGGCACCTAAAATATCGATTTTGAGCATGTTTTGGGTCTGTATCTTGAAAACATTTTAACTAGGAGTAGGGATGTACAGATCGCTTCTAGGACCCAAAAATACCGAATTTTCGGGTGTTTTGAGCCTGAATTTGAGATATAAACAGGTCTAGAAGATGCATGCACATATTGACTTTGGGCACCTAAAATATCAATTTTCAGCATGTTTTGGGCCTGTATTTTGAAAATACTCTAACTAGGAGTAGGCATGTACAGATCGCTTCTGGGACCCCAAAATATCGAATTTTCCGGTGTTATAAGCCTGAATTTGAGATATAAACGGGTACAGAAGATGCATGCACATATCGACTTTTGTGCACCTAAAATATCGATTTTGAGCATGTTTTGGGCCTGTATTTTGAAAATACTCTAACACGGAGTAGGCATGTACAGTTTGCTTCTGGGACCCCAAAATATCGAATTTTCGTGTGTTTTGGGCCTGAATTTAAGATATACATTTTGGGCACCTAAAATATCGATTTTTAGCATGTTTTGGGCCTACATTTTGAAAATATTCTAGCACTAAGTAGGCATGTACAGATCACTTGTGGGACCTCAAAATATCGAATTTTCGGGTGTTTTGAGCCTGAATTTGAGATATAAACGGGTACAGATGATGCATGCACATATCGACTTTGGACACTTAAAATATCGATTTTGAGCATGTTTTGAGCCTATATTTTGAAAAAATTCTAGCACTGAGTAAGCATGTACAGATCGCTTCTGGGACCCAAAAATATCGAATTTTAGGGTGTTTTGAGGTTGAATTTGGGATATAAACGGGTGCAGAAGATGCATACACATATTGACTTTGTTCACCTAAAATATCGATTTTCAGCATGTTTTGGGCCTGTATTTTGAAAATACTCTAACTAGGAGTAGGCATGTACAGATCGCTTCTGGGACCCCAAAATATCGAGTTTTATGGTGTTTTGGGCCTGAATTTAAGATATATAGATTTTGGGCACCTAAAATATCGATTATTAGCATGTTTTAGGCCTATATTTTAAAAATATTCTAGCACTAAGTAGGCATGTAAAGATCACTTCTGGGACCCCAAAATATCGAATTTTCGGGTGTTTTGAGCATGAATTTGAGATATAAACGGGTACAGATGATGCATGCACATATTGACTTTGGTCACCTAAAATATCGATTTTGAGCATGTTTTGGGTTTGTATCTTGAAAACAATCTAACTAGGAGTAGGGATGTACAGATCGCTTCTAGGACCCAAAAATACCGAATTTTCGGGTTTTTTTGAGCCTGAATTTGAGATATATACAGGTCCAGAAGATGCATGCACATATTGACTTTGGGCACCTAAAATATCGATTTTCAGCATGTTTTGAACCTGTATTTTGAAAATACTCTAACTAGGAGTAGGCATGTACAGATCGTTTCTGGGACCCGAAATTATCGAATTTCCGGGTATTTTGAGGTTGAATTTGAAATATAAACGAGTGCAGAAGATGCATACACATGTTGACTTTGGGCACCTAAAATATCGATTTTTAGCATGTTTTGGGCCTGCATCTGAGTAGGCATGTACAGATCGCTTCTGGGACCCCAAAATATTGAATTTTCGGGTGTTTTGATCCTGAATTTGATATATAAACGGGTACAGATGATGCATGCACATATCGACTTTGGACACTTAAAATATCGATTTTCAGTATGTTTTGGGCCTGTATTTTGAAAAAATTCTAGCACTGAGTAGGCATGTACACATCGCTTCTGGGACCCAAAAATATCGTATTTTCGGGTGTTTTGAGGTTTAATTTGGGATATAAACGGGTGCAGAATATGCATACACATATTGACTTTGGTCACCTAAAATATCGATTTTCAGCTTGTTTTGGGCCTGTATCTTGAAAACATTCTAACTAGGAGTATGCATGTACAGATCGCTTCTGCGACCCCAAAATATCGAATTTTCGGTTGTTTTGAACCTGAATTTGAGATATAAACGGGTACAGAAGATGCATCCTCATATCGACTTTTGGGCACCTAAAATATCGATTTTCAGTATGTTTTGGACCTGTATATTGAAAATACTCTAACACGGAGTAGGCATGTACAGATCGCTTCTGGGACCCCAAAATATCGAATTTTTGGGTGTTTTGGGCCTGAATTTGAGATATCGACTTTGGGCACCTTAAATATCGGTTTTTAGCATGTTTTGGGCCTATATTTTGAAAATATTCTAGCACTGAGTAGGCATGTACAGATCGCTTCTAGGACCCAAAAATACTGAATTTTCGGGTGTTTTCAGCCTGAATTTGAGAAATAAACAGGTCCAGTAGATGCATGCACATATTGACTTTGGGCACCTAAAATATCGATTTTCAGCATGTTTTGGGCCTGTATTTTGAAAATACTCTAACTAGTAGTAGGCATGTACAGATCGCTTCTGGGACCCAAAAATATCGAATTTTCAGGTGTTTTGAGCCTGAATTTGAGATATTAACGGGTACAGAAGATGCATGCACATATTGACTTTGGACACTTAAAATATCGATTTTTAGCATGTTTTGAGCCTATATGTTGAAAACATTCTAGCACTGACTAGACATGTACAGATCGCTTCTGGGACCCAAAATTATCGAATTTCCGGGTGTTTTGAGGTTGAATTTGAGATATTAACGAGTGCAGAAGATGCATACACATGTTGACTTTGGGCACCTAAAATATCGATTTTCAGCATGTTTTGGGCCTGCATCTGAGTAGGCATGTACCGATCGCTTCTGGGACCCCAAAATAACGAATTTTCGGGTGTTTTGGGCCTGAATTTGATATATCGATTTTGGGCACCAGAAATATCGATTTTTAGCATGTTTTTGGCCTATATTTTGAAAATATTCTAGCACTAAGTAGGCATGTACAGAACACTTATGGGACCCCAAAATATCGAATTTTCGGGTGTTTTGAGCCTGAATTTGAGATATAAACGGGTACAGAAGATGCATGAACAAATCGACTTTTGGGCACCTAAAATATCGATTTTAGCATGTTTTGGGCCTGTATTTTGAAAATACTCTAACTAGGAGTAGGCATGTACAGATCGCTTCTGGGACCCAAAAATATCGAATTTTCGGGTGTTTTGGGCCTGAATTTGAGATATCGATTTTGGGCACCTGAAATATCGATTTTTAGCATGTTTTTGGCCTATATTTTGAAAATTTTCTAGCACTAAGTAGGCATGTACAGAACACTTCTGGGACCCCAAAATATCGAATTTTCGGGTGTTTTGAGCCTGAATTTGAGATATAAACGGGTACAGAAGATGCATGAACAAATCGACTTTTGGGCACCTAAAATATCGATTTTAGCATGTTTTGGGCCTGTATTTTGAAAATACTCTAACTAGGAGTAGGCATGTACAGATCGCTTCTGGGACCCAAAAATATCGAATTTTCGGGTGTTTTGAACCTGAATTTAAGATATAAACGGGTACAGAAGATACATGCACATATCGACTTTGGACACTTAAAATATCGATTTTTAGCATGTTTTGAGCCTATATTTTGAAAACATTCTAGCACTGACTAGACAAGTACAGATCGATTCTGGGACCCAAAATTATCGAATTTTCGGGTGTTTTGAGGTTGAATTTGAGATATAAACGAGTGCAGAAGATGCATACACACGTCGACTTTGGGCACCTAAAATATCGATTTTTAGCTTGTTTTGGGCCTGCATCTGAGTAGGCATGTACAGATCGCTTCTGGGACCCCAAAATATCGAATTTTCGGGTGTTTGTAGCCTGAATTTGAGATATAAACGGGTACAGAAGATGCATGCACATATCGACTTTTGGGCACCAAAAAGATCGATTTCAATATGTTTTGGGCCTGTATTTTGAAAATACTCTAACACGGAGTAGGCATGTACAGTTCGCTTCTGGGAACCTAAAATATCGAATTTTAGGGTGTTTTGGGCCTGAATTTGAGATATCGATTTTGGGCACCTGAAATATCGATTTTTAGCATGTTTTGGGCCTATATTTTGAAAATATTCTAGCACTAAGTAGGCATGTACAGAACACTTCTGGGACCCCAAAATATCAAATTTTCGGGTGTTTTGAGCCTGAATTTGAGATATAAACGGGTACAGAAGATGCATGCACAAATCGACTTTTGGGCTCCTAAAATATCGATTTTAGCATGTTTTGGGCCTGTATTTTGAAAATACTCTAACTAGGAGTAGGCATGTACAGATCGCTTCAGGGACCCAAAAATATCGAATTTTCGGGTGTTTTGAGCCTGAATTAAAGATATAAACGGGTACAGAAGATGCATGCACATATCGACTTTGGACACTTAAAATATCGATTTTTAGCATGTTTTGAGCCTATATTTTGAAAACATTCTAGCACTGACTAGACAAGTACAGATCGCTTCTGGGACCCAAAATTATCGAATTTTCGGGTGTTTTGAGGTTGAATTTGAGATATAAACGAGTGCAGAAGATGCATACACATGTTGACTTTGGGCACCTAAAATATCGATTTTTAGCTTGTTTTGGGCCTGCATCTGAGTAGGCATGTACAGATCGCTTCTGGGACCCCAAAATATCGAATTTTCGGGTGTTTGTAGCCTGAATTTTAAATATAAACGGGTACAGAAGATGCATGCACATATCGACTTTTGGGCACCAAAAAGATCGATTTCAGTATGTTTTGGGCCTGTATTTTGAAAATACTCTAACACGGACTAGGCATGTACAGTTCGCTTCTGGGACCCCAAAATATCGAATTTTCGGGTGTTTTGGGCCTGAATTTGAGATATAGATTTTGGGCACTTAAAATATCGATTATTAGCATGTTTTGGGCCTATATTTTGAAAATATTCTAGCACTGAGTAGGCATGTAAAGATCACTTCTGGGACCCTAAAATATCGAATTTTCAGGTTTTTTGAGAATGAATTTGAGATATAAACGGGTACAGACGATGCATGCACATATCGACTTTGGACACATAAAATATCGATTTTTAGCATGGTTTGAGCCTATATTTTGAAAAAATTCTAGCACTGTACCGATCGCTTCTGGGACCCATAAATATCGAATTTTCGGGTGTTTTGAGGTTGAATTTGGTATATAAACGGGTACAGAAGATGCATGTACATATCGACTTTTTTTCACCTAAAAGATCGATTTTCAGTATGTTTTGGGCCTGTATTTTGAAAATACTCTAACACGGAGTAGGCATGTACAGTTCGCTTCTGGGACCCCAAAATATCGAATTTTCGGGTGTTTTGGGCCTGAATTTGAGATATAGATTTTGGGCACTTAAAATATCGATTATTAGCATGTTTTGGGCCTATATTTTGAAAATATTCTAGCACTAAGTAGGCATGTAAAGATCACTTCTGGGACTCCAAAATATCGAATTTTCAGGTTTTTTGAGAATGAATTTGAGATATAAACGGGTACAGATGATGCATGCACATATCGACTTTGGACACTTAAAATATCGATTTTTAGCATGGTTTGAGCCTATATTTTGAAAAAATTCTAGCACTGTACAGATCGCTTCTGGGACCCAAAAATATCGAATTTTCGGGTGTTTTGAGGTTGAATTTGGTATATAAACGGGTACAGAAGATGCATGCACATATTGACTTTTTTTCACCTAAAAGATCGATTTTCAGTATGTTTTAGGCCTGTATTTTGAAAATACTCTAACACGGAGTAGGCATGTACAGTTCGCTTCTGGGACCCCAAAATATCGAATTTTCGGGTGTTTTGGCCCTGAATTTGAGATATCGACTATGTGCACCTAAAATATCGATTATTAGCATGTTTTGAGCCTATATTTTGAAAACATTCTAGCACTGACTAGACAAGTACAGATCGCTTCTGGGACCCAAAATTATCGAATTTTCGGGTGTTTTGAGGTTGAATTTGAGATATAAACGAGTACAGAAGATGCATACACATGTTGACTTTGGGCACCTAAAATATCGATTTTTAGCTTGTTTTGGGCCTGCATCTGAGTAGGCATGTACAGATCGCTTCTGGGACCCCAAAATATCGAATTTTCGGGTGTTTGTAGCCTGAATTTGAGATATAAACAGGTACAGAAGATGCATGCACATATCGACTTTTGGGCACCAAAAAGATCGATTTCAGTATGTTTTGGGCCTGTATTTTGTAAATACTCTAACACGGACTAGGCATGTACAGTTCGCTTCTGGGACCCCAAAATATCGAATTTTCGGGTGTTTTGGGACTGAATTTGAGATATAGATTTTGGGCACTTAAAATATCGATTATTAGCATGTTTTGGGCCTATATTTTGAAAATATTCTAGCACTAAGTAGGCATGTAAAGATCACTTCTGGGACCCCAAAATATCGAATTTTCATGTTTTTTGAGAATGAATTTGAGATATAAACGGGTACAGATGATGCATGCACATATCGACTTTGGACACTTAAAATATCGATTTTTAGCATGGTTTGATCCTATATTTTGAAAAAATTCTAGCACTGTACAGATCGCTTCTGGGACCCAAAAATATCGAATTTTCGGGTGTTTTGAGGTTGAATTTGGTATATAAACGGGTACAGAAGATGCATGCACATATCGACTTTTTTTCACCTAAAAGATCGATTTTCAGTATGTTTTGGGCCTGTATTTTGAAAATACTCTAACACGGAGTAGGCATGTACAGATCGCTTCTGGGACCCCAAAATATCGAATTTTCGGGTGTTTTGGCCCTGAATTTGAGATATCGACTATGAGCACCTAAAATATCGATTTTTAGCATGTTTTGGGCCTATATTTTAAAAATATTCTAGCACTGAGTAGGCATGTACAGATCGCTTCTGGGACCCCAAAATATCGAATTTTCGGGTGTTTTGAGCCTGAATTTGAGATATAAACGGGTACAGAAGATGCATGCACATATCGACTTTTGGGCACCTAAAATATCGATTTTGAGCATGTTTTGGGTCTGTATCTTGAAAACTTTCTAACTAAGAGTAGGGATGTACAGATCGCTTCTGGGACCCATAAATACCGAATTTTCGGGAGTTTTGAGCCTGAATTTGAGATATAAACAGGTACAGAAGATACATGCACATATTGACTTTGGGCACCTAAAATATTGATTTTCAGCATGTTTTGGGCCTGTATTTTGAAAATACTCTAACTAGGAGTAGGGATTTACAGATCGCTTCAAGGACCCAAAAATACCGAATTTTCGGGTGTTTTGAGCCTGAATTTGAGATATAAACAGGTACAGAAGATGCATGCACATATTGACTTTGGGCACCTAAAATATCGATTTTTAGCATGTTTTGAGCCTGTATTTTGAAAATACTCTAACTAGGAGTAGGCATGTACAGATCGCTTCTGGGACCCAAAAATATCGAATTTTCAGGAGTTTTGAGCCGGAATTTGAGATATAAACGGGTACAGAATATGCATGCACATATCGACTTTGGACACTTAAAATATCGATTTTTAGCATGTTTTGAGCC
Source organism: Petrolisthes cinctipes (assembly GCA_033782935.1). NCBI lineage: Eukaryota > Metazoa > Arthropoda > Malacostraca > Decapoda > Porcellanidae > Petrolisthes > Petrolisthes cinctipes. The sequence goes on from JAWQEG010000486.1 coordinate 3,436,572, forward strand.
TATATTTTGAAAAAATTCTAGCACTGAGTAGGCATGTACAAATCGCTTCTGGGACCCAAAAACATCGAATTTTCGGGTGTTTTGAGGTTGAATTTGGGATATAAACGGGTACAGAAGATGCATGCACATATCGACTTGTGGGCACCTAAAAGATCGATTTTCAGTATGTTTTGGGCCTGTATTTTGAAAATACTCTAACACGGAGTAGGCATGTACAGTTGGCTTCTGGGACCCCAAAATATCGAATTTGCGGGTGTTTTGGGCCAGAATTTATTATATACATTTTGGGCACCTAAAATATCGATTTTTAGCATGTTTTGGGCCTATATTTTGAAAATATTCTAGCACTAAGTAGGCATGTAAAGATCACTTCTGGGACCCCAAAATATCGAATTTTCAGGTTTTTTGAGAATGAATTTGAGATATAAACGGGTACAGATGATGCATGCACATATCGACTTTGGACACTTAAAATATCGATTTTTAGCATGGTTTGAGCCTATATTTTGAAAAAATTCTAGCACTGTACAAATCGCTTCTGGGACCCAAAAATATCGAATTTTCGGGTGTTTTGAGGTTGAATTTGGTATATAAACGGGTACAGAAGATGCATGCACATATTGACTTTTTTTCACCTAAAAGATCGATTTTCAGTATGTTTTGGGCCTGTATTTTGAAAATACTCTAACACGGAGTAGGCATGTACAGTTCGCTTCTGGGACCCCAAAATATCGAATTTTCGGGTGTTTTGGCCCTGAATTTGAGATATCGACTATGGGCACCTAAAATATCGATTTTTAGCATGTTTTGGGCCTATATTTTAAAAATATTCTAGCACTGAGTAGGCATGTACAGATCGCTTCTGGGACCCCAAAATATCGAATTTTCGGGTGTTTTGAGCCTGAATTTGAGATATAAACGGGTACAGAAGATGCATGCACATATCGACTTTTGGGCACCTAAAATATCGATTTTGAGCATGTTTTGGGTCTGTATCTTGAAAACATTCTAACTAAGAGTAGGGATGTACAGATCGCTTCTGGGACCCAAAAATACCGAATTTTCGGGAGTTTTGAGCCTGAATTTGAGATATAAACAGGTACAGAAGATGCATGCACATAGTGACTTTGGGCACCTAAAATATCGATTTTCAGCATGTTCTGGGCCTGTATTTTGAAAATACTCTAACTAGGAGTAGGGATTTACAGATCGCTTCTAGGACCCAAAAATACCGAATTTTCGGGTGTTTTGAGCCTGAATTTGAGATATAAACAGGTACAGAAGATGCATGCACATATTGACTTTGGGCACCTAAAATATCGATTTTTAGCATGTTTTGAGCCTGTATTTTGAAAATACTCTAACTAGGAGTAGGCATGTACAGATCGCTTCTGGGACCCAAAAATATCGAATTTTCAGGAGTTTTGAGCCGGAATTTGAGATATAAACGGGTACAGAATATGCATGCACATATCGACTTTGGACACTTAAAATATCGATTTTTAGCATGTTTTGAGCGGATATTTTGAAAAAATTCTAGCACTGAGTAGGCATGTACAGATCGCTTCTGGGACCCCAAAATATCGAATTTTCGGGTGTTTGTAGCCTGAATTTGAGATATAAACAGGTACAGAAGATGCATGCACATATCGACTTTTGGGCACCAAAAAGATCGATTTCAGTATGTTTTGGGCCTGTATTTTGAAAATACTCTAACACGGACTAGGCATGTACAGTTTGCTTCTGGGACCCCAAAATATCGAATTTTCGGGTGTTTTGGGCCTGAATTTGAGATATAGATTTTGGGCACTTAAAATATCGATTATTAGCATGTTTTGGGCCTATATTTTGAAAATATTCTAGCACTAAGTAGGCATGTAAAGATCACTTCTGGGACCCCAAAATATCGAATTTTCAGGTTTTTTTAGAATGAATTTGAGATATAAACGGGTACAGATGATGCATGCACATATCGACTTTGGACACTTAAAATATCGATTTTTAGCATGGTTTGAGCCTATATTTTGAAAAAATTCTAGCACTGTACAAATCGCTTCTGGGACCCAAAAATATCAAATTTTCGGGTGTTTTGATGTTGAATTTGGTATATAAACGGGTACAGAAGATGCATGCACATATCGACTTTTTTTCACCTAAAAGATCGATTTTCAGTATGTTTTGGGCCTGTATTTTGAAAATACTCTAACACGGAGTAGGCATGTACAGTTCGCTTCTGGGACCCCAAAATATCGAATTTTCGGGTGTTTTGGCCCTGAATTTGAGATATCGACTATGGGCACCTAAAATATCGATTTTTAGCATGTTTTGGGCCTATATTTTAAAAATATTCTAGCACTGAGTAGGCATGTACAGATCGCTTCTGGGACCCCAAAATATCGAATTTTCGGGTGTTTTGAGCCTGAATTTGAGATATAAACGGGTACAGAAGATGCATGCACATATCGACTTTTGGGCACCTAAAATATCGATTTTGAGCATGTTTTGGGTCTGTATCTTGAAAACTTTCTAACTAAGAGTAGGGATGTACAGATCGCTTCTGGGACCCAAAAATACCGAATTTTCGGGAGTTTTGAGCCTGAATTTGAGATATAAACAGGTACAGAAGATGCATGCACATAGTGACTTTGGGCACCTAAAATATCGATTTTCAGCATGTTCTGGGCCTGTATTTTGAAAATACTCTAACTAGGAGTAGGGATTTACAGATCGCTTCTAGGACCCAAAAATACCGAATTTTCGGGTGTTTTGAGCCTGAATTTGAGATATAAACAGGTACAGAAGATGCATGCACATATTGACTTTGTGCACCTAAAATATCGATTTTTAGCATATTTTGGGCCTGTATTTTGAAAATACTCTAACTAGGAGTAGGCATGAACAGATAGCTTCTGGGACCCAAAAATATCGAATTTTCAGGAGTTTTGACCCTGAATTTGAGATATAAACGGGTACAGAAGATGCATGCACATATCGACTTTGGACACTTAAAATATCGATTTTTAGCATGTTTTGAGCCTATATTTTGAAAAAATTCTAGCACTGAGTAGGTATGTACAGATCGCTTCTGGGACCCAAAAATATCGAATTTTCGGGTGTTTTGAGTTTGAATTTGGGATATAAACGGGTACAGAAGATGCATACACATATCGACTTTTGGGCACCTAAAATATCGATTTTTAGCAGGTTTTGAGCCAATATTTTGAAAAAATTCTAGCACTGAGTAGGCTTGTACACATCGCTTCTGGGACCTAAAAATATCGAATTTTCCGGTGTTTTGAGGTTGAATTTGGGATATAAACGGGTGCAGAAGATGCATCCTCATATCGACTTTTGGGCACCTAAAAGATCGATTGTCAGTATGTTTTGGGCCTGTATATTGAAAATACTCTAACACGGAGTAGGCATGTACAGATCGCTTCTGGGACCCCAAAATATCGAATTTTTGGGTGTTTTGGGCCTGAATTTGAGATATCGACTTTGGGCACCTAAAATATCGGTTTTTAGCATGTTTTGGGCCTATATTTTGAAAATATTCTAGCACTGAGTAGGCATGTACAGATCGCTTCTGGGACCCCAAAATATCCAATTTTCGGGTGTTTTGAGTCTGAATTTGAGATATAAACGGGTACAGAAGATGCATGCACATATCGACTTTTGGGCACCTAAAATATCGATTTTGATCATGTTTTGGGCCTGTATTTTGAAAATACTCTAACTAGGAGTAGGCATGTACAGATCGCTTCTGGGACCCAAAAATATCGAATTTTCGGGTGTTTTGTGCCTGAATTTGAGATATAAACGGGTACAGAAGTGCATGCACATATCGACTTTGGACACTTAAAATATCGATTTTTAGCCTGTTTTGAGCCTATATTTTGAAAACATTCTAGCACTGACTAGACATGTACCGATCGCCTCTGGGACCCAAAATTATCGAATTTTCGGGTGTTTTGAGGTTGAATTTGAGATATAAACGAGTTCAGAAGATGCATACACATGTTGACTTTGGGTACCTAAAATATCGATTTTCAGCATGTTTTGGGCCTGCATCTGAGTAGGCATGTACAGATCGCTTCTGGGACCCCAAAATATCGAATTTTCGGGTGTTTGGAGCCTGAATTTGAGATATAAACGGGTACAGAAGATGCATGCACATATCGTCTTTTGGGCACCAAAAAGATCGATTTCAGTATGTTTTGGGGCTGTATTTTGAAAATACTCTAACACGGAGTAGGCATGTACAGTTCGCTTCTGGGACCCTAAAATATCGAATTTTCGGGTGTTTTGGGCCTGAATTTGAGATATCGATTTTGGGCACCTGAAATATCGATTTTTAGCATGTTTTGGGCCTATATTTTGAAAATATTCTAGCACTAAGTAGGCATGTACAGAACACTACTGGGACCCCAAAATATCAAATTTTCGGGTGTTTTGAGCCTGAATTTGAGATATAAACGGGTACAGAAGATTCATGCACAAATCGACTTTTGGGCACCTAAAATATCGATTTTAGCATGTTTTGGACCTGTATTTTGAAAATACTCTAACTAGGAGTAGGCATGTACAGATCGCTTCTGAGACCCAAAAATATCGAATTTTCGGGTGTTTTGTGCCTGAATTTGAGATATAAACGGGTACAGAAGTGCATGCACATATCGACTTTGGACACTTAAAATATCGATTTTTAGCATGTTTTGAGCCTATATTTTGAAAACATTCTAGCACTGACTAGACATGTACCGATCGCCTCTGGGACCCAAAATTATCGAATTTTCGGGTGTTTTGAGGTTGAATTTGAGATATAAACGAGTTCAGAAGATGCATACACATGTTGACTTTGGGTACCTAAAATATCGATTTTCAGCATGTTTTGGGCCTGCATCTGAGTAGGCATGTACAGATCGCTTCTGGGACCCCAAAATATCGAATTTTCGGGTGTTTGGAGCCTGAATTTGAGATATAAACGGGTACAGAAGATGCATGCACATATCGTCTTTTGGGCACCAAAAAGATCGATTTCAGTATGTTTTGGGGCTGTATTTTGAAAATACTCTAACACGGAGTAGGCATGTACAGTTCGCTTCTGGGACCCTAAAATATCGAATTTTCGGGTGTTTTGGGCCTGAATTTGAGATATCGATTTTGGGCACCTGAAATATCGATTTTTAGCATGTTTTGGGCCTATATTTTGAAAATATTCTAGCACTAAGTAGGCATGTACAGAACACTTCTGGGACCCCAAAATATCAAATTTTCGGGTGTTTTGAGCCTGAATTTGAGATATAAACGGGTACAGAAGATGCATGCACAAATCGACTTTTGGGCACCTAAAATATCGATTTTAGCATGTTTTGGGCCTGTATTTTGAAAATACTCTAACTAGGAGTAGGCATGTACAGATCGCTTCTGGGACCCAAAAATATCGAATTTTCGAGTGTTTTGAGCCTGAATTTAAGATATAAACGGGTACAGAAGATGCATGCACATATCGACTTTGGACACTTAAAATATCGATTTTTAGCATGTTTTGAGCCTATATTTTGAAAACATTCTAGCACTGACTAGACAAGTACAGATCGCTTCTGGGACCTAAAATTATCGAATTTTCGGGTGTTTTGAGGTTGAATTTGAGATATAAACGAGTGCAGAAGATGCATACACATGTTGACTTTGGGCACCTAAAATATCGATGTTTAGCTTGTTTTGGGCCTGCATCTGAGTAGGCATGTACAGATCGCTTCTGGGACCCCAAAATATCGAATTTTCGGGTGTTTGTAGCCTGAATTTGAGATATAAACAGGTACAGAAGATGCATGCACATATCGACTTTTGGGCACCAAAAAGATCGATTTCCGTATGTTTTGGGCCTGTATTTTGAAAATACTCTAACACGGACTAGGCATGTACAGTTCGCTTCTGTGACCCCAAAATATCGAATTTTCGGGTGTTTTGGGCCTGAATTTGAGATATAGATTTTGGGCACTTAAAATATCGATTATTAGCATGTTTTGGGCCTATATTTTGAAAAAATTCTAGCACTAAGTAGGCATGTAAAGATCACTTCTGGGACCCCAAAATATCGAATTTTCAGGTTTTTTGAGAATGAATTTGAGATATAAACGGGTACAGATGATGCATGCACATATCGACTTTGGATACTTAAAATATCGATTTTTAGCATGGTTTGAGCCTATATTTTGAAAAAATTCTAGCACTGTACAGATCGCTTCTGGGACCCAAAAATATCGAATTTTCGGGTGTTTTGAGGTTGAATTTGGTATATAAACGTGTACAGAAGATGCATGCACATATCGACTTTTTTTCACCTAAAAGATCGATTTTCAGTATGTTTTGGGCCTGTATTTAGAAAATACTCTAACACGGAGTAGGCATGTGCAGTTCGCTTCTGGGACCCCAAAATATCGAATTTTCGGGTGTTTTGGCCCTGAATTTGAGATATCGACTATGAGAACCTAAAATATCGATTTTTAGCATGTTTTGGGCCTATATTTTAAAAAAGTTCTAGCACTGAGTAGGCATGTACAGATCGCTTCTGGGACCCCAAAATATCGAATTTTCGGGTGTTTTGAGCCTGAATTTGAGATATAAACGGGTACAGAAGATGCATGCACATATCGACTTTTGGGCACCTAAAATATCGATTATGAGCATGTTTTGGGTCTGTATCTTGAAAACTTTCTAACTAAGACTAGGGATGTACAGATCGCTTCTGGGACCCAAAAATACCGAATTTTCGGGTGTTTTGAGCCTGAATTTGAGATATAAACAGGTACAGAAGATGCATGCACATATAGACTTTGGGCATCTAAAATATCGATTTTCAGCATGTTTTGGGCCTGTATTTTGAAAATACTCTAACTAGGAGTAGGTATTTACAGATCGCTTCTAGGACCCAAAAATACCGAATTTTTGGGTGTTTTGAGCCTGAATTTGAGATATAAACAGGTACAGAAGATGCATGCACATATTGACTTTGGGCACCTAAAATATCGATTTTTAGCATGTTTTGAGCCTGTATTTTGAAAATACTCTAACTAGGAGTAGGCATGTACAGATCGCTTCTGGGACCCAAAAATATCGAATTTTCAGGAGTTTTGAGCCGGAATTTGAGATATAAACGGGTACAGAATATGCATGCACATATCGACTTTGGACACTTAAAATATCGATTTTTAGCATGTTTTGAGCCTATATTTTGAAAAAATTCTAGCACTGAGTAGGCATGTACAAATCGCTTCTGGGACCCAAAAACATCGAATTTTCAGGTGTTTTGAGGTTGAATTTGGGATGTAAACGGGTACAGAAGATGCATGCACATATCGACTTGTGGGCACCTAAAAGATCGATTTTCAGTATGTTTTGGGCCTGTATTTTGAAAATACTCTAACACGGAGTAGGCATGTACAGTTCGCTTCTGGGACCCCAAAATATCGAATTTGCGGGTGTTTTGGGCCAGAATTTAAGATATACATTTTGGGCACCTAAAATATCGATTTTTAGCATGTTTTGGGCCTATATTTTGAAAATATTCTAGCACTAAGTAGGCATGTACAGATCACTTCTGGGACCCCAAAATATCGAATTTTCGGGTGTTTTGAGCCTGAATTTGAGATATAATAGGGTACAGATGATGCATGCACATATCGACTTTGGACACTTAAAATATCGATTTTTAGCATGTTTTGAGCCAATATTTTGAAAAAATTCTAGCACTGAGTAGGCATGTACAGATCACTTCTGGGACCCCAAAATATCGAATTTTCGGGTGTTTTGAGGTTGAATTTGGGATATAAACGGGTGCAGAAGATGCATCCTCATATCGACTTTTGGGCACCTAAAAGATCGATTTTCAGTATGTTTTTGGCCTGAATATTGAAAATACTCTAACACGGAGTAGGCATGTACAGATCGCTTCTGGTACCCCAAAATATCGAATTTTTGGGTGTTTCGGGCCTGAATTTGAGACATCGACTTTGGGCACCTAAAATATCGGTTTTTAACATGTTTTGGGCCTATATTTTGAAAATATTCTAGCACTGAATAGGCATGTACAGATCGCTTCTGGGACCCCAAAATATCCAATTTTTGGGTGTTTTGAGCCTGAATTTGAGATATAAACGGGTACTGAAGATGCATGGACATATCGACTTTAGGGCAACTAAAATATCGATTTTGAGCATGTTTTGGGCCTGTATTTTGAAAATACTCTAACTAGGAGTAGGCATGTACAGATCGCTTCTGGGACCCAAAAATATCGAATTTTCGGGTGTTTTGAGCCTGAATTTAAGATATAAACGGGTACAGAAGATGCATGCACATATCGACTTTGGACACTTAAAATATCAATTTTTAGCAAGTTTTGAGCCTATATTTTGAAAACATTCTAGCACTGACTAGACATGTACAGATCGCTTCTGGGACCCAAAATTATCGAATTTTCGGGTGTTTTGAGGTTGAATTTGAGATATAAACGAGTGCAGAAGATGCATACACATGTTGACTTTGGGCACCAAAAAAATATCGATTTTTAGCTTGTTTTGGGCCTGCATCTGAGTAGGCATGTACAGATCGCTTCTGGGACCCCAAAATATCGAATTTTCGGGTGTTTGTAGCCTGAATTTGAGATATAAACGGGTACAGAATATGCATGCACATATCGACTTTTGGGCACCAAAAAGATCGATTTTCAGTATGTTTTGGGCCTGTATTTTGAAAATACTCTAACATGGAGTAGGCATGTACAGTTCGCTTCTGGGACACCAAAATATCGAATTTTCGGGTGTTTTGGGCCTGAATTTGAGATATAGATTTTGGGCACTTAAAATATCGATTATTAGCATGTTTTGGGCCTATATTTTGAAAATATTCTAGCACTAAGTAGGCATGTAAAGATCACTTCTGGGACCCCAAAATATCGAATTTTCGGGTGTTTTGAGCATGAATTTGAGATATAAACGGGTACAGATGATGCATGCACATATTGACTTTGGGCACTTAAAATATCGATTTTTAGCATGGTTTGAGCCTATATTTTGAAAAAATTCTAGCACTGTACAGATCACTTCTGGGACCCAAAAATATCGAATTTTCGGGTGTTTTGAGGTTGAATTTGGGATATAAACGGGTACAGAAGATGCATGCACATATCGACTTTTTTTCTCCTAAAAGATCGATTTTCAGTATGTTTTGGGCCTGTATTTTGAAAATACTCTAACACGGAGTAGGCATGTACAGTTCGCTTCTGGGACCCCAAAATATCGAATTTTCGGGTGTTTTGGGCCTGAATTTGAGATATCGACTTTGGGCACCTAAAATATCGATTTTTAGCATGTTTTGGGCCTATATTTTGAAAATATTCTAGCACTGTGTAGGCATGTACAGATCGCTTCTGGGACCCCAAAATATCGAATTTTCGGGTGTTTTGAGCCTGAATTTGAGATATAAACGGGTACAGAAGATGCATGCACATATCGACTTTTGGGCACCTAAAATATCAATTTTGAGCATGTTTTGGGTATGTATCTTGAAAACATTCTAACTAGGAGTAGGGATGTACAGATCGCTTCTAGGACCCAAAAATACCGAATTTTCTGGTGTTTTGAGCCTGAATTTGAGATATAAAAAGGTACAGAAGATGCATGCACATATTGACTTTGGGCACCTAAAATATCGATTATTAGCATGTTTTGGGCCTGTATTTTGAAAATACTCTAACAAGTAGTAGGCATATACAGATCGCTTCTGGGACCCAAAAATATCGAATTTTCAGGTGTTTTGAGCCTGAATTTGAGATATTAACGGGTACAGAAGATGCATGCATATATCGAATTTGGACACTTAAAATATCGATTTTTAGCATGTTTTGAGCCTATATGTTGAAAACATTCTAGTACTGACTAGACATGTACAGATCGCTTCTGGGACCCAAAATTATCGAATTTCCGGGTGTTTTGAGGTTGAATTTGAGATATAAACGAGTGCAGAAGATGCATACACATGTTGACTTTGGGCACCTAAAATATCGATTTTCAGCATGTTTTGGGCCTGCATCTGAGTAGGCATGTACCGATCGCTTTTGGGACCCCAAAATAACGAATTTTCGGGTGTTTTGGGCCTGAATTTGATATATCGATTTTGGGCACCTGAAATATCGATTTTTAGCATGTTTTTGGCCTATATTAAGAAAATATTCTAGCACTAAGTAGGCATGTACAGAACACTTCTAGGACCCCAAAATATCGAATTTTCGGGTGTTTTGAGCCTGAATTTGAGATATAAACGGGTACAGAAGATGCATGAACAAATCGACTTTTGGGCACCTAAAATATCGATTTTAGGATGTTTTGGGCCTGTATTTTGAAAATACTCTAACTAGGAGTAGGCATGTATAGATCGCTTCTGGGACCCAAAAATATCGAATTTTCGAGTGTTTTGAGCCTGAATTTAAGATATAAACGGGTACAGAAGATGCATGCACATATCGACTTTGGACACTTAAAATATCGATTTTTAGCATGTTTTGAGCCTATATTTTGAAAACATTCTAGCACTGACTAGACAAGTACAGATGGCACCTGGGACCCAAAATTATCGAATTTTCGGGTGTTTTGAGGTTGAATTTGAGATATAAACGAGTGCAGAAGATGCATACACATGTTGACTTTGGGCACCTAAAATATCGATTTTTAGCTTGTTTTGGGCCTGCATCTGAGTAGGCATGTACAGATCGCTTCAGGGACCCCAAAATATCGAATTTTTGGGTGTTTGTAGCCTGAATTTGAGATATAAACGGGTACAGAAGATGCATGCACATATCGACTTTTGGGCACCAAAAAGATCGATTTCAGTATGTTTTGGGCCTGTATTTTGAAAATACTCTAACACGGAGTAGGCATGTACAGTTCGCTTCTGGGACCCTAAAATATCGAATTTTCGGGTGTTTTGGGCCTGAATTTGAGATATCGATTTTGGGCACCTGAAATATCGATTTTTAGCATGTTTTGGGCCTATATTTTGAAAATATTCTAGCACTAAGTAGGCATGTACAGAACACTTCTGGGACCCCAAAATATCAAATTTTCGGGTGTTTTGAGCCTGAATTTGAGATATAAACGGGTACAGAAGATGCATGCACAAATCGACTTTTGGGCACGTAAAATATCGATTTTAGCATGTTTTGGGCCTGTATTTTGAAAATACTCTAACTAGGAGTAGGCATGTACCGATCGCTTCTGGGACCCAAAAATATCGAATTTTCGGGTGTTTTGTGCCTGAATTTAAGATATAAACGGGTACAGAAGATGCATGCACATATCTACTTTAGACACTTAAAATATCGATTTTTAGCATGTTTTGAGCCTATATTTTGAAAACATTCTAGCACTGACTAGACAAATACAGATCGCTTCTGGGACCCAAAATTATCGAATTTTCGGGTGTTTTGAGGTTGAATTTGAGATATAAACGAGTGCAGAAGATGCATACACATGTTGACTTTGGGCACCTAAAATATCGATTTTTAGCTTGTTTTGGGCCTGCATCTGAGTAGGCATGTACAGATCGCTTCTGGGACCCCAAAATATCGAATTTTTGGGTGTTTGTAGCCTGAATTTGAGATATAAACGGGTACAGAAGATGCATGCACATATCGACTTTTGGGCACCAAAAAGATCGATTTCAGTATGTTTTGGGCCTGTATTTTGAAAATACTCTAACACGGACTAGGCATGTACAGTTCGCTTCTGGGACCCCAAAATATCGAATTTTCGGGTGTTTTGGGCCTGAATTTGAGATATAGATTTTGGGCACTTAAAATATCGATTATTAGCATGTTTTGGGCCTTTTTTTGGAAAATATTCTAGCACTAAGTAGGCATGTAAAGATCACTTCTGGGACCCCCAAATATCGAATTTTCAGGTTTTTTGAGAATGAATTTGAGATATAAACGGGTACAGATGATGCATGCACATATCGACTTTGGACACTTGAAATATCGATTTTTAGCATGGTTTGAGCCTATATTTTGAAGAAATTCTAGCACTGTACAGATCGCTTCTGGGACCCAAAAATATCGAATTTTCGGATGTTTTGAGGTTGAATTTGGGATATAAACGGGTACAGAAGATGCATGCACATATCGACTTGTGGGCACCTAAAATATCGATTTTCAGTATGTTTTGGGCCTGTATTTTGAAAATACTCTAACACGGAGTAGGCATGTACAGTTCGCTTCTGGGACCCCAAAATATCGAATTTTCGGGTGTTTTGGGCCAGAATTTAAGATATACATTTTGGGCACCTAAAATATCGATTTTTAGCATGTTTTGGGCCTATATTTTGAAAATATTCTAGCACTAAGTAGGCATGTACAGATCACTTCTGGGACCCCAAAATATCGAATTTTCGGGTGTTTTAAGCCTGAATTTCAGATATAATAGGATACAGATGATGCATGCACATATCGACTTTGGACACTTAAAATATCGATTTTCAGCATGTTTTGAGCCTATATTTTGAAAAAATTCTGGCACTGAGTAGGCATGTACAGATCGCTTCTGGGACCCCAAAATATCGAATTTTCGGGTGTTTTGAGGTTGAATTTGGGATATAAACGGGTGCAGAAGATGCATCCTCATATCGACTTTTGGGAACCTAAAAGATCGATTTTCAGTATGTTTTGGGCCTGAATATTGAAAATACTCTGACACGGAGTAGGCATGTACAGATCGCTTCTGGGATCCCAAAATATCGAATTTTTGGGTGTTTCGTGCCTGAATTTGAGATATCGACTTTGGGCACCTAAAATATCGGTTTTTAACATGTTTTGGGCCTATATTTTGAAAATATTCTAGCACTGAGTAGGCATGTACAGATCGCTTCTGGGACCCCAAAATATCCAATTTTTGGGAGTTTTGAGCATGAATTTGAGATATAAACGGGTACAGATGATGCATGCACATATTGACTTTGGACACTAAAAAAATCGATTTTTAGCATGGTTTGAGCCTATATTTTGAAAAAATTCTAGCACTGTACAGATCACTTCTGGGACCCAAAAATATCGAATTTTCGGGTGTTTTGAGGTTGAATTTGGGATATAAACGGGTAAAAAAGATGCATGCACATATCGACTTTTGGGCACCTAAAATATCAATTTTGAGCATGTTTTGGGTTTGTATCTTTAAAATATTCTAACTAGGAGTAGGGATGTACAGATCGCTTCTAGGACCCAAAAATACCGAATTTTCGGGTGTTTTGAGCCTGAATTTGAGATATAAACAGGTACAGAAGATGCATGCACATATTGACTTTGGGCACCTAAAATATCGATTTTCAGCTTGTTTTGGGCCTGTATTTTGAAAATACTCTAACTAGGAGTAGGGATGTACAGATAGCTTCTAGGACCCAAAAATACCGAATTTTCTGGTTTTTTGAGCCTGAATTTGAGATATAAACAGGTACAGAAGATGCATGCACATACTGACTTTGGGCACCTAAAATATCGATTTTTAGCATGTTTTGGGCCTGTATTTTGAAAATACTCTAACTAGGAGTAGGCATGTACAGATAGCTTCTGGGACCGAAAAATATCGAATTTTCAGGAGTTTTGAGCCTGAATTTGAGATATAAACGGGTACAGAAGATGCATGCACATATCGACTTTGGACACTTAAAATATCGATTTTTAGCATGTTTTGAGCCTATATTTTGAAAAAATTCTAGCACTGAGTAGGCATGTACAGATCGCTTCTGGGACCCAAAATTATCGAATTTCCGGGTGTTTTGAGGTTGAATTTGAGATATAAACGAGTGCAGAAGATGCATACACATGTTGACTTTGGGCACCTAAAATATCGATTTTCAGCATGTTTTGGGCCTGCATCTGAGTAGGCATGTACCGATCGCTTTTGGGACCCCAAAATAACGAATTTTCGGGTGTTTTGGGCCTGAATTTGATATATCGATTTTGGGCACCTGAAATATCGATTTTTAGCATGTTTTTGGCCTATATTTTGAAAATATTCTAGCACTAAGTAGGCATGTACAGAACACTTCTAGGACCCCAAAATATCGAATTTTCGGGTGTTTTGAGCCTGAATTTGAGATATAAACGGGTACAGAAGATGCATGAACAAATCGACTTTTGGGCACCTAAAATATCGATTTTAGGATGTTTTGGGCCTGTATTTTTAAAATACTCTAACTAGGAGTAGGCATGTATAGATCGCTTCTGGGACCCAAAAATATCGAATTTTCGAGTGTTTTGAGCCTGAATTTAAGATATAAACGGGTACAGAAGATGCATGCACATATCGACTTTGGACACTTAAAATATCGATTTTTAGCATGTTTTGAGCCTATATTTTGAAAACATTCTAGCACTGACTAGACAAGTACAGATGGCACCTGGGACCCAAAATTATCGAATTTTCGGGTGTTTTGAGGTTGAATTTGAGATATAAACGAGTGCAGAAGATGCATACACATGTTGACTTTGGGCACCTAAAATATCGATTTTTAGCTTGTTTTGGGCCTGCATCTGAGTAGGCATGTACAGATCGCTTCTGGGACCCCAAAATATCGAATTTTTGGGTGTTTGTAGCCTGAATTTGAGATATAAACGTGTACAGAAGATGCATGCACATATCGACTTTTGGGCACCAAAAAGATCGATTTCAGTATGTTTTGGGCCTGTATTTTGAAAATACTCTAACACGGAGTAGGCATGTACAGTTCGCTTCTGGGACCCTAAAATATCGAATTTTCGGGTGTTTTGGGCCTGAATTTGAGATATCGATTTTGGGCACCTGAAATATCGATTTTTAGCATGTTTTGGGCCTATATTTTGAAAATATTCTAGCACTAAGTAGGCATGTACAGAACACTTCTGGGACCCCAAAATATCAAATTTTCGGGTGTTTTGAGCCTGAATTTGAGATATAAACGGGTACAGAAGATGCATGCACAAATCGACTTTTGGGCACCTAAAATATCGATTTTAGCATGTTTTGGGCCTGTATTTTGAAAATACTCTAACTAGGAGTAGGCATGTACCGATCGCTTCTGGGACCCAAAAATATCGAATTTTCGGGTGTTTTGAGCCTGAATTTAAGATATAAACGGGTACAGAAGATGCATGCACATATCTACTTTAGACACTTAAAATATCGATTTTTAGCATGTTTTGAGCCTATATTTTGAAAACATTCTAGCACTGACTAGACAAATACAGATCGCTTCTGGGACCCAAAATTATCGAATTTTCGGGTGTTTTGAGGTTGAATTTGAGATATAAACGAGTGCAGAAGATGCATACACATGTTGACTTTGGGCACCTAAAATATCGATTTTTAGCTTGTTTTGGGCCTGCATCTGAGTAGGCATGTACAGATCGCTTCTGGGACCCCAAAATATCGAATTTTTGGGTGTTTGTAGCCTGAATTTGAGATATAAACGGGTACAGAAGATGCATGCACATATCGACTTTTGGGCACCAAAAAGATCGATTTCAGTATGTTTTGGGCCTGTATTTTGAAAATACTCTAACACGGACTAGGCATGTACAGTTCGCTTCTGGGACCCCAAAATATCGAATTTTCGGGTGTTTTGGGCCTGAATTTGAGATATAGATTTTGGGCACTTAAAATATCGATTATTAGCATGTTTTGGGCCTTTTTTTGGAAAATATTCTAGCACTAAGTAGGCATGTACAGATCACTTCTGGGACCCCCAAATATCGAATTTTCAGGTTTTTTGAGAATGAATTTGAGATATAAACGGGTACAGATGATGCATGCACATATCGACTTTGGACACTTGAAATATCGATTTTTAGCATGGTTTGAGCCTATATTTTGAAGAAATTCTAGAACTGTACAGATCGCTTCTGGGACCCAAAAATATCGAATTTTCGGATGTTTTGAGGTTGAATTTGGGATATAAACGGGTACAGAAGATGCATGCACATATCGACTTGTGGGCACCTAAAAGATCGATTTTCAGTATGTTTTGGGCCTGTATTTTGAAAATACTCTAACACGGAGTAGGCATGTACAGTTCGCTTCTGGGACCCCAAAATATCGAATTTTCGGGTGTTTTGGGCCAGAATTTAAGATATACATTTTGGGCACCTAAAATATCGATTTTTAGCATGTTTTGGGCCTATATTTTGAAAATATTCTAGCACTAAGTAGGCATGTACAGATCACTTCTGGGACCCCAAAATATCGAATTTTCGGGTGTTTTAAGCCTGAATTTGAGATATAATAGGATACAGATGATGCATGCACATATCGACTTTGGACACTTAAAATATCGATTTTTAGCATGTTTTGAGCCTATATTTTGAAAAAATTCTAGCACTGAGTAGGCATGTACAGATCGCTTCTGGGACCCCAAAATATCGAATTTTCGGGTGTTTTGAGGTTGAATTTGGGATATAAACGGGTGCAGAAGATGCATCCTCATATCGACTTTTGGGAACCTAAAAGATCGATTTTCAGTATGTTTTGGGCCTGAATATTGAAAATACTCTGACACGGAGTAGGCATGTACAGATCGCTTCTGGGATCCCAAAATATCGAATTTTTGGGTGTTTCGTGCCTGAATTTGAGATATCGACTTTGGGCACCTAAAATATCGGTTTTTAACATGTTTTGGGCCTATATTTTGAAAATATTCTAGCACTGAGTAGGCATGTACAGATCGCTTCTGGGACCCCAAAATATCCAATTTTTGGGAGTTTTGAGCATGAATTTGAGATATAAACGGGTACAGATGATGCATGCACATATTGACTTTGGACACTAAAAAAATCGATTTTTAGCATGGTTTGAGCCTATATTTTGAAAAAATTCTAGCACTGTACAGATCACTTCTGGGACCCAAAAATATCGAATTTTCGGGTGTTTTGAGGTTGAATTTGGGATATAAACGGGTACAGAAGATGCATGCACATATCGACTTTTTTTCTCCTAAAAGATCGATTTTCAGTATGTTTTGGGCCTGTATTTTGAAAATACTCTAACACGGAGTAGGCATGTACAGTTCGCTTCTGGGACCCCAAAATATCGAATTTTCGGGTGTTTTGGCCCTGAATTTGAGATGTCGACTTTGGGCACCTAAAATATCGATTTTTAGCATGTTTTGGGCCTATATTTTGAAAATATTCTAGCACTGTGTAGGCATGTACAGATCGCTTCTGGGACCCCAAAATATCGAATTTTCGGGTGTTTTGAGCCTGAATTTGAGATATAAACGGGTACAAAAGATGCATGCACATATCGACTTTTGGGCACCTAAAATATCAATTTTGAGCATGTTTTGGGTCTGTATCTTTAAAATATTCTAACTAGGAGTAGGGATGTACAGATCGCTTCTAGGACCCAAAAATACCGAATTTTCGGGTGTTTTGAGCCTGAATTTGAGATATAAACAGGTACAGAAGATGCATGCACATATTGACTTTGGGCACCTAAAATATCGATTTTTAGCATGTTTTGGGCCTGTATTTTGAAAATACTCTAACTAGGAGTAGGCATGTACAGATAGCTTTTGGGACCGAAAAATATCGAATTTTCAGGAGTTTTGAGCCTGAATTTGAGATATAAACGGGTACAGAAGATGCATGCACATATCGACTTTGGACACTTAAAATATCGATTTTTAGCATGTTTTGAGCCTATATTTTGAAAAAATTCTAGCACTGAGTAGGCATGTACAGATCGCTTCTGGGACCCAAAAATATCGAATTTTGGGGTGTTTTGAGGTTGAATTTGGGATATAAACGGGTACAGAAGATACATACACATATCGACTTTTGGGCACCTAAAATATCGATTTTTAGCAGGTTTTGAGCCAATATTTTGAAAAAATTCTAGCACTGAGTAGGCTTGTACAGATCGCTTCTGGGACCCAAAAATATCGAATTTTCCGGTGTTTTGAGGTTGAATTTGGGATATAAACGGGTGCAGAAGATGCATCCTCATACCGACTTTTGAGCACCTAAAAGATCGATTGTCAGTATGTTTTGGGCCTGTATATTGAAAATACTCTAACACGGAGTAGGCATGTACAGATCGCTTCTGGGACCTCAAAATATCGAATTTTTGGGTGTTTTGGGCCTGAATTTGAGATATCGACTTTGGGCACCTAAAATATCGGTTTTTAGCATGTTTTGGGCCTATATTTTGAAAATATTCTAGCACTGAGTAGGCATGTACAGATCGCTTCTGGGACCCCAAAATATCTAATTTTCGGGTGTTTTGAGCCTGAATTTGAGATATAAACGGGTACAGAAGATGCATGCACATATCGACTTTTGGGCACCTAAAATATCGATTTTGAGCATGTTTTGGGCCTGTATTTTGAAAATACTCTAACTCGGAGTAGGCATATACAGATCGCTTCTGGGACCCAAAAATATCGAATTTTCGGGTGTTTTGAGCCTGAATTTGAGATATAAACGGGTACAGAAGTGCATGCACATATCGACTTTGGACACTTAAAATATCGATTTTTAGCCTGTTTTGAGCCTTTTTTTTGAAAACATTCTAGCACTGACTAGAAATGTACAGATCGCCTCTGGGACCCAAAATTATCGAATTTTCGGGTGTTTTGAGGTTGAATTTAAGATATAAACGAGTTCAGAAGATGCATACACATGTTGACTTTGGGTACCTAAAATATCGATTTTCAGCATGTTTTGGGCCTGCATCTGAGTAGGCATGTACAGATCGCTTCTGGGACCCCAAAATATCGAATTTTCGGGTGTTTGGAGCCTGAATTTGAGATATAAACGGGTACAGAAGATGCATGCACATATCGACTTTTGGGCACCTAAAATATCGATTTTGAGCATGTTTTGAATCTGTATCTTGAAAACATTCTAACTAGGAGTAGGGATGTACAGATCGCTTCTAGGACCCAAAAATACCGAATTTTCGGGTGTTTTGAGCCTGAATTTGAGATATAAACAGGTCCAGAAGATGCATGCAAATATTGACTTTGGGCACCTAAAATATCGATTTTAGCATGTTTTGGGCCCGTATTTTGAAAATACTCTAACTAGGAGTAGGCATCTACAGATCGCTTCTGGGACCCAAAAATATCGAATTTTCGGGTGTTTTGAGCCTGAATTTGAGATATAAACGGGTACAGAAGATGCATGCACATATCGACTTTGGACACTTAAAATATCGATTTTTAGCATGTTTTGAGCCTATATTTTGAAAACATTCTAGCACTGACTAGACATGTACAGATCGCTTCTGGGAAACAAAATTATCGAATTTCCGGGTGTTTTGAGGTTGAATTTGAGATATAAACGGGAGCAGAAGATGCATACACATGTTGACTTTGGGCACCTAAAATATCGATTTTCAGCATGTTTTTGGCCTGCATCTGAGTAGGCATGTACAGATCGCTTCTGGGACCCCAAAATATCGAATTTTCGGGTGTTTTGGGCCTGAATTTGAGATATCGATTTAGGGCACCTAAAATATCGGTTTTTAGCATGTTTTGGGCCTATATTTTGAAAATATTCTAGCACTGAGTAGGCATGTACAGATCGCTTCTGGGACCCCAAAATATCCAATTTTCGGGTGTTTTGAGCCTGAATTTGAGATATAAACGGGTACTGAAGATGCATGCATATATCGACTTTTGGGCACCTAAAATATCGATTTTGAGCATGTTTTGTGCCTGTATTTTGAAAATACTCTAACTAGGAGTAGGCATGTACAGATCGCTTCTGGGACCCAAAAATATCTAATTTTCGGGTGTTTTGAGCCTGAATTTGAGATATAAACGGGTACAGAAGTGCATGCACATATCGACTTTGGACACTTAAAATATCGATTTTTAGCATGTTTTGAGCCTATATTTTGAAAACATTCTAGCACTGACTAGACATGTACAGATCGCCTCTGGGACCCAAAATTATCGAATTTTCGGGTGTTTTGAGGTTGAATTTGAGATATAAACGAGTCCAGAAGATGCATACACATGTTAACTTTGGGTACCTAAAATATCGATTTTCAGCATGTTTTGGGCCTGCATCTGAGTAGGCATGTACAGATCGCTTCTGGGATCCCAAAATATCGAATTTTCGGGTGTTTGGAGCCTGAATTTGAGATATAAACGGGTACAGAAGATGCATGCACATATCGACTTTTGGGCACCTAAAAGATCGATTTTCAGTATGTTTTGGGCCTGTATTTTGAAAATACTCTAACACGGAGTAGGCATGTACAGTTCGCTTCTGGGACCCCAAAATATCGAATTTTCAGGTGTTTTGGGCCTGAATTTGAGATATCGATTTTGTTCACCTAAAATATCGATTATTAGCATGTTTTGGACCTATATTTTGAAAATATTCTAGCACTAAGTAGGCATGTAAAGATCACTTCAGGGACCCCAAAATATCGAATTTTAGGGTGTTTTGACCCTGAATTTGAGATATAAACGGGTACAGAAGATGCATGCACATATCGACTTTTGGGCACCTAAAATATCGATTTTGAGCATGTTTTGGGTCTGTATCTTGAAAACATTCTAACTAGGAGTAGGGATGTACAGATCGCTTCTAGGACCCAAAAATACCGAATTTTCGGGTGTTTTGAGCCTGAATTTGAGATATAAACAGGTCCAGAAGATACATGCAAATTTTGACTTTGGGCACCTAAAATATCGATTTTAGCATGTTTTGGGCCTGTATTTTGAAAATACTCTAACTAGGAGTAGGCATGTACAGATCGCTTCTGGGACCCAAGAATATCGATTTTTCGGGTGTTTTGAGCCTGAATTTGAGATATAAACGGGTACAGAAGATGCATGCACATATCGACTTTGGACACTTAAAATATCGATTTTTAGCATGTTTTGAGCCTATATTTTGAAAACATTCTAGCACTGACTAGACATGTACAGATCGCTTCTGGGACCCAAAATTATCGAATTTCCGGGTGTTTTGAGGTTGAATTTGAGATATAAACGGGAGCAGAAGATGCATACACATATTGACTTTGGGCACCTAAAATATCGATTTTCAGCATGTTTTGGGCCTGCATCTGAGTAGGCATGTACAGATCGCTTCTGGGACCCCAAAATATCGAATTTTCGGGTGTTTTGGGCCTGAATTTGAGATATCGATTTTGGGCACCTAAAATATCGATTTTTAGCATGTTTTGGGCCTATATTTTGAAAATATTCTAGCACTAAGTAGGCATGCCGTACAGATCGCTTCTGTTACCCAAAAATATCGAATTTTCGGGTGTTTTGAGCCTGAATTTGAGATATAAACGGGTACAGAAGATGCATGCACATATCGACTTTGGACACTTAAAATATCGATTTTTAGCATGTTTTGAGCCTATATTTTGAAAACATTCTAGCACTGACTAGACATGTACAGATCGGTTCTGGGACCCAAAATTATCGAATTTTCGGGTGTTTTGAGGTTGAATTTGAGATATAAACGAGTGCAGAAGATGCATACCCATGTTGACTTTGGGCATCTAAAATATCGATTTTTAGCATGTTTTGGGCCTGCATCTGAGTAGGCATGTACAGATCGCTTCTGGGACCCCAAAATATCGAATTTTCCGGTGTTTGTAGCCTGAATTTAAGATATAAACGGGTACAGAAGATGCATGCACATATCGACTTTTTGGCACCAAAATGATCGATTTTCAGTATGTTTTGGGCCTGTATTTTGGAAATACTCTAACACGGAGTAGGCATGTACAGTTCGCTTCTGGGACCCCAAAATATCGAATTTTCGGGTGTTTTGGGCCTGAATTTGAGATATCGACTTTGGGCACCTAAAATATCGATTTTTAGCATGTTTTGGGCCTATATTTTGAAAATATTCTAGCACTGAGTAGGGATGTACAGATCGCTTCTGGGACCCCAGAATATCGAATTTTCGGGTGTTTGGAGCCTGAATTTGATATATAAACGGGTACAGAAGATGCATGCACATATCAACTTTTGGGCACCTAAAATATCGATTTTGAGCATGTTTTGGGTCTGTATCTTGAAAACATTCTAACTAGGAGTAGGGATGTACAGATCGATTCTAGGACCCAAAAATACCGAATTTTCAGGTGTTTTGAGCCTGAATTTGAGATATAAACAGGTACAGAAGATGCATGCACATATTGACTTTGGGCACATAAAATATCGATTTTCAGCATGTTTTGGGCTTGTATTTTGAAAATACTCTAACTAGGAGTAGGGATGTACAGATCGCTTCTAGGACCCAAAAATACTGAATTTTCGGGTGTTTTGAGCCTGAATTTGAGATATAAACAGGTACAAAAGATGCATGCACATATTGACTTTGGGCACCTAAAATATCGATTTTCAGCATGTTTTACGCCTGTATTTTGAAAATACTCTTACTAGGAGTAGGCATGTACAGATCGCTTCTGGGACCCAAAAATATCGAATTTTCGGGTGTTTTGGGCCTGAATTTAAGATATACATTTTGGGCACCTAAAATATCGATTTTTAGCATGTTTTGGGAATATATTTTGAAAATATTCTAGCACTAAGTAGGCATGTACAGATCACTTCTGGGACCCCAAAATATCGATTTTTCTGGTGTTTTGAGCCTGAATTTGAGATATAAAAGGGTACAGATGATGCATGCACATATCGACTTTGGACACTTAAAATATCGATTTTTAGCATGTTTTAAGCGTATATTTTGAAAAAATTCTAGCACTGAGTAGGCATGTACAGATCGCTTCTTGGACCCAAAATTATCGAATTTTCGGGTGTTTTGAGGTTGAATTTGGGATATAAACGGGTGCAGAAGATACATACACATATTGACTTTGGTCACCAAAATTATCGATTTTCAGCTTTTTTTGGGCCTATTTTTTTAAAACATTCTAGCACTGACTAGACATGTATAGATCGCTTCTGGGACCCAAAATTATCGAATTTCTGGGTGTTTTGAGGTTGAATTTGAGATATAAACGAGTGCAGAAGATGAATACACATGTTGACTTTGGGCACCTGAAATATCGATTTTTAGCATGTTTTGGGCCTATATTTTGAAAATATTCTAGTACTAAGTAGGCATGTACAGATCACTTCTGGGACCCCAAAATATCGAATTTTCGGGTGTTTTGAGCCTGAATTTGAGATATAAACGGGTACAGAAGATGCATGCACAAATCTACTTTAGGGCACCTAAAATATAGATTTTGAGCATGTTTTGGGTCTGTATCTTGAAAACATTCTAACTAGGAGTAGGGATGTACAGATCGCTTCTAGGACCCAAAAATACCGAATTTTCAGGTGTTTTGAGCCTGAATTTGAGATATAAGCAGGTACAGAAGATTCATGCACATATTGACTTTGGGCACCTAAAATATCGATTTTCAGCATGTTTTCGGCCTGTATTTTGAAAATACTCTAACTAGGAGTAGGGATGTACAGATCGCTTCTAGGACCCAAAAATACCGAATTTTCGAGTGTTTTTAGCCTGAATTTAAGATATAAACAGGTACAAAAGATGCATGCACATATCGACTTTGGACACTTAAAATATCGATTTTTAGCATGTTTTGAGCCTATATTTTGAAAACATTCTAGCACTGAGTAGGCTTGTACAGATCGCTTCTTGGACCCAAAAATATCGAATTTTCGGGTGTTTTGAGGTTGAATTTGGGATATAAACGGGTGCAGAAGATGCATACACATATTGACTTTGGTCACCTAAAATATCGATTTTAAGCTTGTTTTGGGCCTATTTTTTTAAAACATTCTAGCACTGACTAGACATGTACAGATCGCTTGTGGGACCCAAAATTATCGAATTTCTGGGTGTTTTGAGGTTGAATTTGAGATATAAACGAGTGCAGAAGATGAATACACATGTTGACTTTGGGCACCTAAAAGATCGATTTTCAGTATGTTTTGGACCTGTATTTTGAAAATACTCTAACACGGAATAGGCATGTACAGTTCGCTTCTGGGACCCTAAAATATCGAATTTTAGGGTGTTTTGGGCCTGAATTTGAGATATCGATTTTGGGCACCTGAAATATCGATTTTTAGCATGTTTTGGGCCTATATTTTGAAAAAATTGTAGCACTGAGTAGGCATGTACAGATCACTTCTGGGACCCCAAAATATCGAATTTTCGGGTGATTTGAACCTGAATTTGAGATATAAACGGGAACAGATGATGCATGCACATATCGACTTTGGAAACTTAAAATATCGATTTTCAGCATGTTTTGAGCCTATATTTTGAAAAAATTCTAGCACTGAGTAGGCATGTACAGATCGCTTCTGGGACCTAAAAATATCAAATTTCGGGTGTTTTGAGGTTGAATTTGGGATATAAACGGGTACAGAAGATGCATACACATATTGACTTTGGTCACCTAAAATATCGATTTTCAGCTTGTTTTGGGCCTGTATCTTGAAAACATTCTAACTAGGAGTAGGCATGTACATATCGCTTCTGGGACCCCAAAATATTGAATTTATGGGTGTTTTGAACCTGAATTTGAGATATAAATGGGTACAGAAGATGCATGCACATATCGACTTTTGGGCACCTAAAATATCGATTTTGAGCATGTTTTGGGCCTGTATTTTGAAAATATTCTAACTAGGAGTAGGCATGTATAGATCGCTTCTGGGACCCCAAAATATCGAATTTTCGGGTGTTTTGAGCCTGATTTTGAGATATAAACGGGTACAGAAGATACATGCACATATCGACTTTTGGGCATCTAAAACATCGATTTTGATCATGTTTTGGGTCTGTATCTTGAAAACATTCTAACTAAGAGTAGGCATGTACAGATCGCTTCTAGGACCCAAAAATACCGAATTTTCGGGTGTTATGAGCCTGAATTTGAGATATAAACAGGTACAGAAGATGCATGCACATATTGACTTTGGGCACCTAAAATATCGATTTTCAGCATGTTTTGTGCCTGTATTTTGAAAATACTCTAACTAGGAGTAGGGATGTACAGATCGCTTCTAGGACCCAAAAATACCGAATTTTGGGGTGTTTTGAGCCTGAATTTGATATATAAACAGGTACAGAAGATGCATGCACATATTGACTTTGGGCACCTAAAATATCGATTTTCAGCATGTTTTGTGCCTGTATTTTGAAAATACTCTAACTAGGAGTAGGCATGTACAGATCGCTTCTGGGACCCAAAAATATCGAATTTTCGGGTGTTTTGAGCCTGAATTTGAGATATAAACGGGTACAGAAGATGCATACACATATTGACTTTGGTCACCTAAAATATCGATTTTCAGCTTGTTTTGGGCCTGTATCTTTAAATCATTCTAACTAGGAATAGGCATGTCCAGATCGCTTCTGGGACCCAAATATATCGAATTTTCGGGTGTTTTGAGCCTGAATTTGAGATATAAACGGGTTCATAAGATGCTTGCACATATCGACTTTGGACACTTAAAATATCGATTTTTAGCATGTTTTGAGCCTATATTTTGAAAACATTCTAGCACTGACTAGACATGTACAGATCGCTTCTGGGACCCAAAATTATCGATTTTTCGGGTGTTTAAGGTTGAATTTGAGATATAAACGAGTGCAGAAGATGCATACACATGTTGACTTTGGGTACCTAAAATATCGATTTTAAGCATGTTTTGGGCCTGCATCTGAGTAGGCATGTACACATCGCTTCTGGGACCCCAAAATATCGAATTTTCGGGTGTTTGGAGCCTGAATTTGAGATATAAACGGGTACAGAAAATGCATGCACATATCGACTTTTGGGCACCTAAAATATCAATTTCGAGCATGTTTTGGGTCTGTATCTTGAAAACATTCTAACTAGGAGTAGGGATGTACAGATCGCTTCTAGGACCCAAAAATACCGAATTTTCTGGTGTTTTGAGCCTGAATTTGAGATTGAGATATAAACAGGTACAGAAGATGCATGCACATATTGACTTTGGGCACATAAAATATCGATTTTCAGCTTGTTTTGGGCCTGTATTTTGAAAATACTCTAACTAGGAGTAGGGATGTACAGATCGATTCTAGGACCCAAAAATACCGAATTTTCGGGTTTTTTGAGCCTGAATTTGAGATATAAACAGGTACAGAAGATGCATGCACATATTGACTTTGGGCACCTAAAATATCGATTTTTAGCATGTTTTGGGCCTGTATTTTGGAAATACTCTAACTAGGGGTAGGCATGTACAGATAGCTTCTGGGACCCAAAAATATCGAATTTTCAGGAGTTTTGAGCCTGAATTTGAGATATAAACGGGTACAGAAGATGCATGCACATATCGACTTTGGACACTTAAAATATCGATTTTTAGCACGTTTTGAGCCTATATTTTGAAAAAATTCTAGCACTGAGTAGGCAAGTACAGATCGCTTCTGGGACCCAAAAATATCGAATTTTCCGGTGTTTTGAGGTTGAATTTGGGATATAAACGGGTACAGAAAATGCATACACATATCGACTTTTGGGCACCTAAAAGATCGATTGTCAGTATGTTTTGGGCCTGTATATTGAAAATACTCTAACACGGAGTAGGCATGTACAGATCGCTTCTGGGACCCCAAAATATCGAATTTTTGGGTGTTTTGGGCCTGAATTTGAGGTATCGAATTTGGGCACCTAAAATATCGGTTTTTAGCATGTTTTGGGCCTATATTTTGAAAATATTCTAGCACTGAGTAGGCATGTACAGATCGCTTCTGGGACCCCAAAATATCCAATTTTCGGGTGTTTTGAGCCTGAATTTGAGATATAAACGGGTACAGAAGATGCATGCACATATTGACTTTTGGGCACCTAAAATATCGATTTTGAGCATGTTTTGGGCCTGTATTTTGAAAATACTCTAACTAGGAGTAGGCATGTACAGATCGCTTCTGGGACCCAAAAATATCGAATTTTCGGGTGTTTTCAGCCTGAATTTGAGATATAAACGGGTACAGAAGTGCATGCACATATCGACTTTGGACACTTAAAATATCGATTTTTAGCCTGTTTTGAGTCTATATTTTGAAAACATTCTAGCACTGACTAGACATGTACAGATCGCCTCTGGGACCCAAAATTATCGAATTTTCGGGTGTTTTGAGGTTGAATTTGAGATATAAACGAGTTCAGAAGATGCATACACATGTTGACTTTGGGTACTTAAAATATCGATTTTCAGCATGTTTTGGGCCTGCATCTGAGTAGGCATGTACAGATCGCTTCTGGGACCCGAAAATATCGAATTTTCGGGTGTTTGGAGATTGAATTTGAGATATAAACGGGTACAGAAGATGCATGCACATATCGACTTTTGGGCACCTAAAAGATCGATTTTCAGTATGTTTTGGGCCTGTATTTTGAAAATACTCTAACACGGAGTAGGCATGTACAGTTCGCTTCTGGGACCCCAAAATATCGAATTTTCAGGTGTTTTGGGCCTGAATTTGAGATATCGATTTTGGGCACCTAAAATATCGATTATTAGCATGTTTTGGGCCTATATTTTGAAAATATTCTAGCACTAAGTAGGCATGTAAAGATCACTTCAGGGACCCCAAAATATCGAATTTTCGGGTGTTTTGAGCCTGAAAGTGAGATATAAACGGGTACAGAAGATGCATGCACATATCGACTTTTGGGCACCTAAAATATCGATTTTGAGCATGTTTTGGGTCTGTATCTTGAAAACATTCTAACTAGGAGTAGGGATGTACCGATCGCTTCTAGGACCCAAAAATACCGAATTTTCGGGTGTTTTGAGCCTGAATTTGAGATATAAACAGGTCCAGAAGATGCATGCAAATATTGACTTTGGGCACCTAAAATATCGATTTTAGCATGTTTTGGGCCTGTATTTTGAAAATACTCTAACTAGGAGTAGGCATGTACAGATCGCTTCTGGGAAACAAAATTATCGAATTTCCGGGTGTTTTGAGGTTGAATTTGAGATATAAACGGGAGCAGAAGATGCATACACATGTTGACTTTGGGCACCTAAAATATCGATTTTCAGCATGTTTTGGGCCTGCATCTGAGTAGGCATGTACAGATCGCTTCTGGGACCCCAAAATATCGAAGTTTCCGGTGTTTTGGGCCTGAATTTGAGATATCGATTTTGGGCACCTAAAATATCGATTTTTAGCATGTCTTGGGCCTATATTTTGAAAATATTCTAGCACTAAGTAGGCATGCCGTACAGATCGCTTCTGTTACCCAAAAATATCGAATTTTCGGGTGTTTTGAGCCTGAATTTGAGATATAAACGGGTACAGAAGATGCATGCACATATCGACTTTGGACACTTAAAATATCGATTTTTAGCATGTTTTGAGCCTATATTTTGAAAACATTCTAGCACTGACTAGACATGTACAGATCGCTTCTGGGACCCAAAATTATCGAATTTTCGGGTGTTTTGAGGTTGAATTTGAGATATAAACGAGTGCAGAAGATGCATACCCATGTTGACTTTGGGCACCTAAAATATCGATTTTTAGCATGTTTTGGGCCTGCATCTGAGTAGGCATGTACAGATCGCTTCTGGGACCCCAAAATATCGAATTTTCGGGTGTTTGTAGCCTGAATTTAAGATATAAACGGGTATAGAAGATGCATGCACATATCGACTTTTTGGCACCAAAATGATCGATTTTCAGTATGTTTTGGGCCTGTATTTTGGAAATACTCTAACACGGAGTAGGCATGTACAGTTCGCTTCTGGGACCCCAAAATATCGAATTTTCGGATGTTTTGGGCCTGAATTTGAGATATCGACTTTGGGCACCTAAAATATCGGTTTTTAGCATGTTTTGGGCCTATATTTTGAAAATATTCTAGCACTGAGTAGGCATGTACAGATCGCTTCTGGGACCCCAAAATATTCAATTTTCGGGTGTTTTGAGCCTGAATTTGAGATATAAACGGGTACAGAAGATGCATGCACATATTGACTTTTGGGCACCTAAAATATCGATTTTGAGCATGTTTTGGGCCTATATTTTGAAAATACTCTAACTAGGAGTAGGCATGTACAGATTGCTTCTGGGACCCAAAAATATCGAATTTTCGGGTGTTTTCAGCCTGAATTTGAGATATAAACGGGTACAGAAGTGCATGCACATATCGACTTTGGACACTTAAAATATCGATTTTTAGCCTGTTTTGAGCCTATATTTTGAAAACATTCTAGCACTGACTAGACATGTACAGATCGCCTCTGGGACCCAAAATTATCGAATTTTCGGGTGTTTTGAGGTTGAATTTGAGATATAAACGAGTTCAGAAGATGCATACACATGTTGACTTTGGGTACCTAAAATATCGATTTTCAGCATGTTTTGGGCCTGCATCTGAGTAGGCATGTACAGATCGCTTCTGGGACCCCAAAATATCGAATTTTCGGGTGTTTGGAGCCTGAATTTGAGATATAAACGGGTACAGAAGATGCATGCACATATCGACTTTTGGGCACCTAAAAGATCGATTTTCAGTATGTTTTGGGCCTGTATTTTGAAAATACTCTAACACGGAGTAGGCATGTACAGTTCGCTTCTGGGACCCCAAAATTTCGAATTTTCAGGTGTTTTGGGCCTGAATTTGAGATATCGATTATGGACACCTAAAATATCGATTATTAGCATGTTTTGGGCCTATATTTTGAAAATATTCTAGCACTAAGTAGGCATGTAAAGATCACTTCAGGGACCCCAAAATATCGAATTTTCGGGTGTTTTGAACATGAAAGTGAGATATAAACGGGTACAGAAGATGCATGCACATATCGACTTTTGGGCACCTAAAATATCGATTTTGAGCATGTTTTGGGTCTGTATCTTGAAAACATTCTAACAAGGAGTAGGGATGTACAGATCGCTTCTAGGACCCAAAAATACCGAATTTTCGGGTGTTTTGAGCCTGAATTTGTGATATAAACAGGTCCAGAAGATGCATGCAAATATTGACTTTTGGCACCTAAAATATCGATTTTAGCATGTTTTGGGCCTGTATTTTGAAAATACTCTAACTAGGAGTAGGCATGTACAGATCGCTTCTGGGACCCAAAAACATCGAATTTTCGGGTGTTTTGAGCCAGAATTTGAGATATAAACGGGTACAGAAGATGCATGCACATATCGACTTTGGACACTTAAAATATCGATTTTTAGCATGTTTTGAGCCTATATTTTGAAAACATTCTAGCACTGACTAGAAATGTACAGATCGCTTCTGGGAAACAAAATTATCGAATTTCCGGGTGTTTTGAGGTTGAATTTGAGATATAAACGGGAGCAGAAGATGCATACACATGTTGACTTTGGGCACCTAAAATATCGATTTTCAGCATGTTTTGGGCCTGCATCTGAGTAGGCATGTACAGATCGCTTCTTGGACCCCAAAATATCGAATTTTCGGGTGTTTTGGGCCTGAATTTGAGATATCGATTTTGGGCACCTAAAATATCGATTTTTAGCATGTTTTGGGCCTATATTTTGAAAATATTCTAGCACTAAGTAGGCATGCCGTACAGATCGCTTCTGTTACCCAAAAATATCGAATTTTCGGGTGTTTTGAGCCTGAATTTGAGATATAAACGGGTACAGAAGATGCATGCACATATCGACTTTGGACACTTAAAATATCGATTTTTAGCATGTTTTGAGCCTATATATTGAAAACATTCTAGCACTGACTAGACATGTACAGATCGCTTCTGGGACCCAAAATTATCGAATTTTCGGGTGTTTTGAGGTTGAATTTGAGATATAAACGAGTGCAGAAGATGCATACCCATGTTGACTTTGGGCACCTAAAATATCGATTTTTAGCATGTTTTGGGCCTGCATCTGAGTAGGCATGTACAGATCGCTTCTGGGACCCCACAATATCGAATTTTCGGGTGTTTGTAGCCTGAATTTAAGATATAAACGGGTACAGAAGATGCATGCACATATCGACTTTTTGGCACCGAAATGATCGATTTTCAGTATGTTTTGGGCCTGTATTTTGGAAATACTCTAACACGGAGTAGGCATGTACAGATCGCTTCTGGGACCCAAAAATATCGAATTTTCGGGTGTTTTGAGGTTGAATTTGGGATATAAACGGGTACAGAAGATGCATGCACATATCGACTTTTTTTCACCTAAAAGATCGATTTTCAGTATGTTTTGGGCCTGTATTTTGAAAATACTCTAACACGGAGAAGGCATGTACAGTTCGCTTCTGGGACCCCAAAATATCGAATTTTTGGGTGTTTTGGGCCTGAATTTGAAATATCGACTTTGGGCACCTAAAATATCGATTTTTAGCATGTTTTGGGCCTATATTTTGAAAATATTCTAGCACTGTGTAGGCATGTACAGATCGCTTCTGGGACCCCAAAATATCGAATTTTCGGGTGTTTTGAGCCTGAATTTGAGATATAAACGGGTACAGAAAATGCATGCACATATCGACTTTTGGGCACCTAAAATATCAATTTCGAGCATGTTTTGGGTCTGTATCTTGAAAACATTCTAACTAGGAGTAGGGATGTACAGATCGCTTCTAGGACCCAAAAATACCGAATTTTCTGGTGTTTTGAGCCTGAATTTGAGATTGAGATATAAACAGGTACAGAAGATGCATGCACATATTGACTTTGGGCACATAAAATATCGATTTTCAGCTTGTTTTGGGCCTGTATTTTGAAAATACTCTAACTAGGAGTAGGGATGTACAGATCGATTCTAGGACCCAAAAATACCGAATTTTCGGGTTTTTTGAGCCTGAATTTGAGATATAAACAGGTACAGAAGATGCATGCACATATTGACTTTGGGCACCTAAAATATCGATTTTTAGCATGTTTTGGGCCTGTATTTTGGAAATACTCTAACTAGGGGTAGGCATGTACAGATAGCTTCTGGGACCCAAAAATATCGAATTTTCAGGAGTTTTGAGCCTGAATTTGAGATATAAACGGGTACAGAAGATGCATGCACATATCGACTTTGGACACTTAAAATATCGATTTTTAGCACGTTTTGAGCCTATATTTTGAAAAAATTCTAGCACTGAGTAGGCAAGTACAGATCGCTTCTGGGACCCAAAAATATCGAATTTTCCGGTGTTTTGAGGTTGAATTTGGGATATAAACGGGTACAGAAGATGCATACACATATCGACTTTTGGGCACCTAAAAGATCGATTGTCAGTATGTTTTGGGCCTGTATATTGAAAATACTCTAACACGGAGTAGGCATGTACAGATCGCTTCTGGGACCCCAAAATATCGAATTTTTGGGTGTTTTGGGCCTGAATTTGAGGTATCGAATTTGGGCACCTAAAATATCGGTTTTTAGCATGTTTTGGGCCTATATTTTGAAAATATTCTAGCACTGAGTAGGCATGTACAGATCGCTTCTGGGACCCCAAAATATCCAATTTTCGGGTGTTTTGAGCCTGAATTTGAGATATAAACGGGTACAGAAGATGCATGCACATATTGACTTTTGGGCACCTAAAATATCGATTTTGAGCATGTTTTGGGCCTGTATTTTGAAAATACTCTAACTAGGAGTAGGCATGTACAGATCGCTTCTGGGACCCAAAAATATCGAATTTTCGGGTGTTTTGAGCCTGAATTTGAGATATAAACGGGTACAGAAGTGCATGCACATATCGACTTTGGACACTTAAAATATCGATTTTTAGCCTGTTTTGAGTCTATATTTTGAAAACATTCTAGCACTGACTAGACATGTACAGATCGCCTCTGGGACCCAAAATTATCGAATTTTCGGGTGTTTTGAGGTTGAATTTGAGATATAAACGAGTTCAGAAGATGCATACACATGTTGACTTTGGGTACTTAAAATATCGATTTTCAGCATGTTTTGGGCCTGCATCTGAGTAGGCATGTACAGATCGCTTCTGGGACCCGAAAATATCGAATTTTCGGGTGTTTGGAGATTGAATTTGAGATATAAACGGGTACAGAAGATGCATGCACATATCGACTTTTGGGCACCTAAAAGATCGATTTTCAGTATGTTTTGGGCCTGTATTTTGAAAATACTCTAACACGGAGTAGGCATGTACAGTTCGCTTCTGGGACCCCAAAATATCGAATTTTCAGGTGTTTTGGGCCTGAATTTGAGATATCGATTTTGGGCACCTAAAATATCGATTATTAGCATGTTTTGGGCCTATATTTTGAAAATATTCTAGCACTAAGTAGGCATGTAAAGATCACTTCAGGGACCCCAAAATATCGAATTTTCGGGTGTTTTGAGCCTGAAAGTGAGATATAAACGGGTACAGAAGATGCATGCACATATCGACTTTTGGGCACCTAAAATATCGATTTTGAGCATGTTTTGGGTCTGTATCTTGAAAACATTCTAACTAGGAGTAGGGATGTACCGATCGCTTCTAGGACCCAAAAATACCGAATTTTCGGGTGTTTTGAGCCTGAATTTGAGATATAAACAGGTCCAGAAGATGCATGCAAATATTGACTTTGGGCACCTAAAATATCGATTTTAGCATGTTTTGGGCCTGTATTTTGAAAATACTCTAACTAGGAGTAGGCATGTACAGATCGCTTCTGGGAAACAAAATTATCGAATTTCCGGGTGTTTTGAGGTTGAATTTGAGATATAAACGGGAGCAGAAGATGCATACACATGTTGACTTTGGGCACCTAAAATATCGATTTTGAGCATGTTTTGGGCCTGCATCTGAGTAGGCATGTACAGATCGCTTCTGGGACCCCAAAATATCGAAGTTTCCGGTGTTTTGGGCCTGAATTTGAGATATCGATTTTGGGCACCTAAAATATCGATTTTTAGCATGTCTTGGGCCTATATTTTGAAAATATTCTAGCACTAAGTAGGCATGCCGTACAGATCGCTTCTGTTACCCAAAAATATCGAATTTTCGGGTGTTTTGAGCCTGAATTTGAGATATAAACGGGTACAGAAGATGCATGCACATATCGACTTTGGACACTTAAAATATCGATTTTTAGCATGTTTTGAGCCTATATTTTGAAAACATTCTAGCACTGACTAGACATGTACAGATCGCTTCTGGGACCCAAAATTATCGAATTTTCGGGTGTTTTGAGGTTGAATTTGAGATATAAACGAGTGCAGAAGATGCATACCCATGTTGACTTTGGGCACCTAAAATATCGATTTTTAGCATGTTTTGGGCCTGCATCTGAGTAGGCATGTACAGATCGCTTCTGGGACCCCAAAATATCGAATTTTCGGGTGTTTGTAGCCTGAATTTAAGATATAAACGGGTATAGAAGATGCATGCACATATCGACTTTTTGGCACCAAAATGATCGATTTTCAGTATGTTTTGGGCCTGTATTTTGGAAATACTCTAACACGGAGTAGGCATGTACAGTTCGCTTCTGGGACCCCAAAATATCGAATTTTCGGATGTTTTGGGCCTGAATTTGAGATATCGACTTTGGGCACCTAAAATATCGGTTTTTAGCATGTTTTGGGCCTATATTTTGAAAATATTCTAGCACTGAGTAGGCATGTACAGATCGCTTCTGGGACCCCAAAATATTCAATTTTCGGGTGTTTTAAGCCTGAATTTGAGATATAAACGGGTACAGAAGATGCATGCACATATTGACTTTTGGGCACCTAAAATATCGATTTTGAGCATGTTTTGGGCCTATATTTTGAAAATACTCTAACTAGGAGTAGGCATGTACAGATTGCTTCTGGGACCCAAAAATATCGAATTTTCGGGTGTTTTCAGCCTGAATTTGAGATATAAACGGGTACAGAAGTGCATGCACATATCGACTTTGGACACTTAAAATATCGATTTTTAGCCTGTTTTGAGCCTATATTTTGAAAACATTCTAGCACTGACTAGACATGTACAGATCGCCTCTGGGACCCAAAATTATCGAATTTTCGGGTGTTTTGAGGTTGAATTTGAGATATAAACGAGTTCAGAAGATGCATACACATGTTGACTTTGGGTACCTAAAATATCGATTTTCAGCATGTTTTGGGCCTGCATCTGAGTAGGCATGTACAGATCGCTTCTGGGACCCCAAAATATCGAATTTTCGGGTGTTTGGAGCCTGAATTTGAGATATAAACGGGTACAGAAGATGCATGCACATATCGACTTTTGGGCACCTAAAAGATCGATTTTCAGTATGTTTTGGGCCTGTATTTTGAAAATACTCTAACACGGAGTAGGCATGTACAGTTCGCTTCTGGGACCCCAAAATTTCGAATTTTCAGGTGTTTTGGGCCTGAATTTGAGATATCGATTATGGACACCTAAAATATCGATTATTAGCATGTTTTGGGCCTATATTTTGAAAATATTCTAGCACTAAGTAGGCATGTAAAGATCACTTCAGGGACCCCAAAATATCGAATTTTCGGGTGTTTTGAACATGAAAGTGAGATATAAACGGGTACAGAAGATGCATGCACATATCGACTTTTGGGCACCTAAAATATCGATTTTGAGCATGTTTTGGGTCTGTATCTTGAAAACATTCTAACAAGGAGTAGGGATGTACAGATTGCTTCTAGGACCCAAAAATACCGAATTTTCGGGTGTTTTGAGCCTGAATTTGTGATATAAACAGGTCCAGAAGATGCATGCAAATATTGACTTTTGGCACCTAAAATATCGATTTTAGCATGTTTTGGGCCTGTATTTTGAAAATACTCTAACTAGGAGTAGGCATGTACAGATCGCTTCTGGGACCCAAAAATATCGAATTTTCGGGTGTTTTGAGCCAGAATTTGAGATATAAACGGGTACAGAAGATGCATGCACATATCGACTTTGGACACTTAAAATATCGATTTTTAGCATGTTTTGAGCCTATATTTTGAAAACATTCTAGCACTGACTAGACATGTACAGATCGCTTCTGGGAAACAAAATTATCGAATTTCCGGGTGTTTTGAGGTTGAATTTGAGATATAAACGGGAGCAGAAGATGCATACACATGTTGACTTTGGGCACCTAAAATATCGATTTTCAGCATGTTTTGGGCCTGCATCTGAGTAGGCATGTACAGATCGCTTCTTGGACCCCAAAATATCGAATTTTCGGGTGTTTTGGGCCTGAATTTGAGATATCGATTTTGGGCACCTAAAATATCGATTTTTAGCATGTTTTGGGCCTATATTTTGAAAATATTCTAGCACTAAGTAGGCATGCCGTACAGATCGCTTCTGTTACCCAAAAATATCGAATTTTCGGGTGTTTTGAGCCTGAATTTGAGATATAAACGGGTACAGAAGATGCATGCACATATCGACTTTGGACACTTAAAATATCGATTTTTAGCATGTTTTGAGCCTATATTTTGAAAACATTCTAGCACTGACTAGACATGTACAGATCGCTTCTGGGACCCAAAATTATCGAATTTTCTGGTGTTTTGAGGTTGAATTTGAGATATAAACGAGTGCAGAAGATGCATACCCATGTTGACTTTGGGCACCTAAAATATCGATTTTTAGCATGTTTTGGGCCTGCATCTGAGTAGGCATGTATAGATCGCTTCTGGGACCCCACAATATCGAATTTTCGGGTGTTTGTAGCCTGAATTTAAGATATAAACGGGTACAGAAGATGCATGCACATATCGACTTTTTGGCACCGAAATGATCGATTTTCAGTATGTTTTGGGCCTGTATTTTGGAAATACTCTAACACGGAGTAGGCATGTACAGATCGCTTCTGGGACCCAAAAATATCGAATTTTCGGGTGTTTTGAGGTTGAATTTGGGATATAAACGGGTACAGAAGATGCATGCACATATCGACTTTTTTTCACCTAAAAGATCGATTTTCAGTATGTTTTGGGCCTGTATTTTGAAAATACTCTAACACGGAGAAGGCATGTACAGTTCGCTTCTGGGACCCCAAAATATCGAATTTTTGGGTGTTTTGGGCCTGAATTTGAAATATCGACTTTGGGCACCTAAAATATCGATTTTTAGCATGTTTTGGGCCTATATTTTGAAAATATTCTAGCACTGTGTAGGCATGTACAGATCGCTTCTGGGACCCCAAAATATCGAATTTTCGGGTGTTTTGAGCCTGAATTTGAGATATAAACGGGTACAGAAAATGCATGCACATATCGACTTTTGGGCACCTAAAATATCAATTTCGAGCATGTTTTGGGTCTGTATCTTGAAAACATTCTAACTAGGAGTAGGGATGTACAGATCGCTTCTAGGACCCAAAAATACCGAATTTTCTGGTGTTTTGAGCCTGAATTTGAGATTGAGATATAAACAGGTACAGAAGATGCATGCACATATTGACTTTGGGCACATAAAATATCGATTTTCAGCTTGTTTTGGGCCTGTATTTTGAAAATACTCTAACTAGGAGTAGGGATGTACAGATCGATTCTAGGACCCAAAAATACCGAATTTTCGGGTTTTTTGAGCCTGAATTTGAGATATAAACAGGTACAGAAGATGCATGCACATATTGACTTTGGGCACCTAAAATATCGATTTTTAGCATGTTTTGGGCCTGTATTTTGGAAATACTCTAACTAGGGGTAGGCATGTACAGATAGCTTCTGGGACCCAAAAATATCGAATTTTCAGGAGTTTTGAGCCTGAATTTGAGATATAAACGGGTACAGAAGATGCATGCACATATCGACTTTGGACACTTAAAATATCGATTTTTAGCACGTTTTGAGCCTATATTTTGAAAAAATTCTAGCACTGAGTAGGCAAGTACAGATCGCTTCTGGGACCCAAAAATATCGAATTTTCCGGTGTTTTGAGGTTGAATTTGGGATATAAACGGGTACAGAAGATGCATACACATATCGACTTTTGGGCACCTAAAAGATCGATTGTCAGTATGTTTTGGGCCTGTATATTGAAAATACTCTAACACGGAGTAGGCATGTACAGATCGCTTCTGGGACCCCAAAATATCGAATTTTTGGGTGTTTTGGGCCTGAATTTGAGGTATCGAATTTGGGCACCTAAAATATCGGTTTTTAGCATGTTTTGGGCCTATATTTTGAAAATATTCTAGCACTGAGTAGGCATGTACAGATCGCTTCTGGGACCCCAAAATATCCAATTTTCGGGTGTTTTGAGCCTGAATTTGAGATATAAACGGGTACAGAAGATGCATGCACATATTGACTTTTGGGCACCTAAAATATCGATTTTGAGCATGTTTTGGGCCTGTATTTTGAAAATACTCTAACTAGGAGTAGGCATGTACAGATCGCTTCTGGGACCCAAAAATATCGAATTTTCGTGTGTTTTCAGCCTGAATTTGAGATATAAACGGGTACAGAAGTGCATGCACATATCGACTTTGGACACTTAAAATATCGATTTTTAGCCTGTTTTGAGTCTATATTTTGAAAACATTCTAGCACTGACTAGACATGTACAGATCGCCTCTGGGACCCAAAATTATCGAATTTTCGGGTGTTTTGAGGTTGAATTTGAGATATAAACGAGTTCAGAAGATGCATACACATGTTGACTTTGGGTACTTAAGATATCGATTTTCAGCATGTTTTGGGCCTGCATCTGAGTAGGCATGTACAGATCGCTTCTGGGACCCGAAAATATCGAATTTTCGGGTGTTTGGAGATTGAATTTGAGATATAAACGGGTACAGAAGATGCATGCACATATCGACTTTTGGGCACCTAAAAGATCGATTTTCAGTATGTTTTGGGCCTGTATTTTGAAAATACTCTAACACGGAGTAGGCATGTACAGTTCGCTTCTGGGACCCCAAAATATCGAATTTTCAGGTGTTTTGGGCCTGAATTTGAGATATCGATTTTGGGCACCTAAAATATCGATTATTAGCATGTTTTGGGCCTATATTTTGAAAATATTCTAGCACTAAGTAGGCATGTAAAGATCACTTCAGGGACCCCAAAATATCGAATTTTCGGGTGTTTTGAGCCTGAAAGTGAGATATAAACGGGTACAGAAGATGCATGCACATATCGACTTTTGGGCACCTAAAATATCGATTTTGAGCATGTTTTGGGTCTGTATCTTGAAAACATTCTAACTAGGAGTAGGGATGTACCGATCGCTTCTAGGACCCAAAAATACCGAATTTTCGGGTGTTTTGAGCCTGAATTTGAGATATAAACAGGTCCAGAAGATGCATGCAAATATTGACTTTGGGCACCTAAAATATCGATTTTAGCATGTTTTGGGCCTGTATTTTGAAAATACTCTAACTAGGAGTAGGCATGTACAGATCGCTTCTGGGAAACAAAATTATCGAATTTCCGGGTGTTTTGAGGTTGAATTTGAGATATAAACGGGAGCAGAAGATGCATACACATGTTGACTTTGGGCACCTAAAATATCGATTTTCAGCATGTTTTGGGCCTGCATCTGAGTAGGCATGTACAGATCGCTTCTGGGACCCCAAAATATCGAAGTTTCCGGTGTTTTGGGGCTGAATTTGAGATATCGATTTTGGGCACCTAAAATATCGATTTTTAGCATGTCTTGGGCCTATATTTTGAAAATATTCTAGCACTAAGTAGGCATGCCGTACAGATCGCTTCTGTTACCCAAAAATATCGAATTTTCGGGTGTTTTGAGCCTGAATTTGAGATATAAACGGGTACAGAAGATGCATGCACATATCGACTTTGGACACTTAAAATATCGATTTTTAGCATGTTTTGAGCCTATATTTTGAAAACATTCTAGCACTGACTAGACATGTACAGATCGCTTCTGGGACCCAAAATTATCGAATTTTCGGGTGTTTTGAGGTTGAATTTGAGATATAAACGAGTGCAGAAGATGCATACCCATGTTGACTTTGGGCACCTAAAATATCGATTTTTAGCATGTTTTGGGCCTGCATCTGAGTAGGCATGTACAGATCGCTTCTGGGACCCCAAAATATCGAATTTTCGGGTGTTTGTAGCCTGAATTTAAGATATAAACGGGTATAGAAGATGCATGCACATATCGACTTTTTGGCACCAAAATGATCGATTTTCAGTATGTTTTGGGCCTGTATTTTGGAAATACTCTAACACGGAGTAGGCATGTACAGTTCGCTTCTGGGACCCCAAAATATCGAATTTTCGGATGTTTTGGGCCTGAATTTGAGATATCGACTTTGGGCACCTAAAATATCGGTTTTTAGCATGTTTTGGGCCTATATTTTGAAAATATTCTAGCACTGAGTAGGCATGTACAGATCGCTTCTGGGACCCCAAAATATTCAATTTTCGGGTGTTTTGAGCCTGAATTTGAGATATAAACGGGTACAGAAGATGCATGCACATATTGACTTTTGGGCACCTAAAATATCGATTTTGAGCATGTTTTGGGCCTATATTTTGAAAATACTCTAACTAGGAGTAGGCATGTACAGATTGCTTCTGGGACCCAAAAATATCGAATTTTCGGGTGTTTTCAGCCTGAATTTGAGATTTAAACGGGTACAGAAGTGCATGCACATATCGACTTTGGACACTTAAAATATCGATTTTTAGCCTGTTTTGAGCCTATATTTTGAAAACATTCTAGCACTGACTAGACATGTACAGATCGCCTCTGGGACCCAAAATTATCGAATTTTCGGGTGTTTTGAGGTTGAATTTGAGATATAAACGAGTTCAGAAGATGCATACACATGTTGACTTTGGGTACCTAAAATATCGATTTTCAGCATGTTTTGGGCCTGCATCTGAGTAGGCATGTACAGATCGCTTCTGGGACCCCAAAATATCGAATTTTCGGGTGTTTGGAGCCTGAATTTGAGATATAAACGGGTACAGAAGATGCATGCACATATCGACTTTTGGGCACCTAAAAGATCGATTTTCAGTATGTTTTGGGCCTGTATTTTGAAAA
This sequence comes from Petrolisthes cinctipes, assembly GCA_033782935.1. Lineage (NCBI taxonomy): Eukaryota > Metazoa > Arthropoda > Malacostraca > Decapoda > Porcellanidae > Petrolisthes > Petrolisthes cinctipes. The sequence continues at coordinate 3,477,536 of JAWQEG010000486.1, forward strand.
TACTCTAACACGGAGTAGGCATGTACAGTTCGCTTCTGGGACCCCAAAATTTCGAATTTTCAGGTGTTTTGGGCCTGAATTTGAGATATCGATTATGGACACCTAAAATATCGATTATTAGCATGTTTTGGGCCTATATTTTGAAAATATTCTAGCACTAAGTAGGCATGTAAAGATCACTTCAGGGACCCCAAAATATCGAATTTTCGGGTGTTTTGAACATGAAAGTGAGATATAAACGGGTACAGAAGATGCATGCACATATCGACTTTTGGGCACCTAAAATATCGATTTTGAGCATGTTTTGGGTCTGTATCTTGAAAACATTCTAACAAGGAGTAGGGATGTACAGATCGCTTCTAGGACCCAAAAATACCGAATTTTCGGGTGTTTTGAGCCTGAATTTGTGATATAAACAGGTCCAGAAGATGCATGCAAATATTGACTTTTGGCACCTAAAATATCGATTTTAGCATGTTTTGGGCCTGTATTTTGAAAATACTCTAACTAGGAGTAGGCATGTACAGATCGCTTCTGGGACCCAAAAATATCGAATTTTCGGGTGTTTTGAGCCAGAATTTGAGATATAAACGGGTACAGAAGATGCATGCACATATCGACTTTGGACACTTAAAATATCGATTTTTAGCATGTTTTGAGCCTATATTTTGAAAACATTCTAGCACTGACTAGACATGTACAGATCGCTTCTGGGAAACAAAATTATCGAATTTCCGGGTGTTTTGAGGTTGAATTTGAGATATAAACGGGAGCAGAAGATGCATACACATGTTGACTTTGGGCACCTAAAATATCGATTTTCAGCATGTTTTGGGCCTGCATCTGAGTAGGCATGTACAGATCGCTTCTTGGACCCCAAAATATCGAATTTTCGGGTGTTTTGGGCCTGAATTTGAGATATCGATTTTGGGCACCTAAAATATCGATTTTTAGCATGTTTTGGGCCTATATTTTGAAAATATTCTAGCACTAAGTAGGCATGCCGTACAGATCGCTTCTGTTACCCAAAAATATCGAATTTTCGGGTGTTTTGAGCCTGAATTTGAGATATAAACGGGTACAGAAGATGCATGCACATATCGACTTTGGACACTTAAAATATCGATTTTTAGCATGTTTTGAGCCTATATTTTGAAAACATTCTAGCACTGACTAGACATGTACAGATCGCTTCTGGGACCCAAAATTATCGAATTTTCGGGTGTTTTGAGGTTGAATTTGAGATATAAACGAGTGCAGAAGATGCATACCCATGTTGACTTTGGGCACCTAAAATATCGATTTTTAGCATGTTTTGGGCCTGCATCTGAGTAGGCATGTACAGATCGCTTCTGGGACCCCACAATATCGAATTTTCGGGTGTTTGTAGCCTGAATTTAAGATATAAACGGGTACAGAAGATGCATGCACATATCGACTTTTTGGCACCGAAATGATCGATTTTCAGTATGTTTTGGGCCTGTATTTTGGAAATACTCTAACACGGAGTAGGCATGTACAGATCGATTCTAGGACCCCAAAATACCGAATTTTCAGGTGTTTTGAGCCTGAATTTGAGATATAAACAGGTACAGAAGATGCATGCACATATTGACTTAGGGCACCTAAAATATCGATTTTCAGCATGTTTTGGGCCTATATTTTGAAAATATTTTAGCACTGAGTAGGGATGTACAGATCGCTTCTGGGACCCCAGATAATCGAATTTTCGGGTGTTTGGAGCCTGAATTTGATATATAAACGGATACAGAAGATGCATGCACATATCGACTTTTGGGCACCTAAAATATCGATTTTGAGCATGTTTTAAGTCTGTATCTTGAAAACATTCTAACTAGGAGTAGGGATGTACAGATCGATTCTAGGACCCCAAAATACCGAATTTTCGGGTGTTTTGAGCCTGAATTTGAGATATAAACAGGTACAAAAGATGCATGCACATATTGACTTTGGGCACCTAAAATATCGATTTTCAGCATGTTTTACGCCTGTATTTTTAAAATACTCTTACTAGGAGTAGGCATGTACAGATCGCTTCTGGGACCCAAAAATATCGAATTTTCGGGTGTTTTGGGCCAGAATTTAAGATATACATTTTGGGCACCTAAAATATCGATTTTTAGCATGTTTTGGGCCTATATTTTGAAAATATTCTAGCACTAAGTAGGCATGTACAGATCACTTCTGGGACCCCAAAATATCGAATTTTCGGGTGTTTTGAGCCTGAACTTGAGATATAAAAGGGTACAGATGATGCATGCACATATCGACTTTGGACACTTAAAATATCGATTTTTAGCATGTTTTGAGCGTATATTTTAAAAAAATTCTAGCACTGAGTAGGCATGTACGGATCGCTTCTTGGATCCAAAAATATCGAATTTTCGGGTGTTTTGAGGTTGAATTTGGGATATAAACGGGTGCAGAAGATGCATACACATATTGACTTTGGTCACCAAAAATATCGATTTTCAGCTTGTTTTGGGCCTATTTTTTTAAAACATTCTAGCACTGACTAGACATGTACAGATCGCTTCTGGGACCCAAAATTATCGAATTTCTGGGTGTTTTGAGGTTGAATTTGAGATATAAACGAGTGCAGAAGATGAATACACATGTTGACTTTGGGCACCTGAAATATCGATTTTTAGCATGTTTTGGGCCTATATTTTGAAAATATTCTAGCACTAAGTAGGCATGTACAGATCACTTCTGGGACCCCAAAATATCGAATTTTCGGGTGTTTTGAGACTGATTTTGAGATATAAACGGGTACAGAAGATGCATGCACAAATCTACTTTTGGGCACCTAAAATATCGATTTTGAGCATGTTTTGGGTCTGTATCTTGAAAACATTCTAACTAGGAGTAGGGATGTACAGATCGCTTCTAGGGCCCAAAAATACCGAATTTTCAGGTGTTTTAAGCCAGAATTTAAGATATAAACTGGTACAAAAGATGCATGCACATATTGACTTTGGGCACCTAAAATATCGATTTTCAGCATGTTTTACGCCTGTATTTTGAAAATACTCTTACTAGGAGTAGGCATGTACAGATCGCTTCTGGAACCCAAAAATATCGAATTTTCGGGTGTTTTGAGCCTGAATTTGAGATATAAACGGGTACAGAAGATGCATGCACATATCGACTTTGGACACGTAAAATATCGATTTTTAGCATGTTTTGAGCCTATATTTTGAAAACATTCTAGCACTGAGTAGGCATGTACAGTTCGCTTCTGGGACCCAAAAATATCGAATTTTCGGGTGTTTTGGGCCTGAATTTAAGATATACATTTTGGGCACCTAAAATATCGATTTTTAGCATATTTTGGGCCTATATTTTGAAAATATTCTAGCGCTAAGTAGGCATGTACAGATCACTTCTGGGACCCCAAAATATCGAATTTTCAGGTTTTTTGAGAATGAATTTGAGATATAAACGGGTACAGATGATGCATGCACATATCGACTTTGGACACTTAAAATATCGATTTTAAGCATGGTTTGAGCCTATATTTTGAAAAAATTCTAGCACTGAGTAGGCATGTAAAGATCGCTTCTTGGACCCCAAAATATCGAATTTTCGGGTGTTTGTAGCCTGAATTTAAGATATAAACGGGTATAGAAGATGCATGCACATATCGACTTTTTTGCACCAAAATGATCGATTTTCAGTATGTTTTGGGCCTGTATTTTGGAAATACTCTAACACGGAGTAGGCATGTACAGTTCGCTTCTGGGACCCCAAAATATCGAATTTTCGGATGTTTTGGGCCTGAATTTGAGATATCGACTTTGGGCACCTAAAATATCGATTTTTAGCATGTTTTGGGCCTATATTTTGAAAATATTCTAGCACTGAGTAGAGATTTACAGATCGCTTCTGGGACCCCAGAATATCGAATTTTCCGGTGTTTTGAGGTTGAATTTGGGATATAAACGGGTGCAGAAGATGCATCCTCATATCGACTTTTGGGCACCTAAAAGATCGATTGTCAGTATGTTTTGGGCCTGTATATTGAAAATACTCTAACACGGAGTAGGCATGTACAGATCGCTTCTGGGACCCCAAAATATCGAATTTTTGGGTGTTTTGGGCCTGAATTTGATATATCGAATTTGGGCACCTAAAATATCGGTTTTTAGCATGTTTTGGGCCTATATTTTGAAAATATTCTAGCACCGAGTAGGCATGTACAGATCGCTTCTGGGACCCCAAAATATTCAATTTTCGGGTGTTTTGAGCCTGAATTTAAGATATAAACGGGTACAGAAGATGCATGCACATATTGACTTTTGGGCACCTAAAATATCGATTTTGAGCATATTTTGGGCCTGTATTTTGAAAATACTCTAACTAGGAGTAGGGATGTACAGATCGCTTCTGGGACCCAAAAATATCGAATTTTCGGGTGTTTTCAGCCTGAATTTGAGATATAAACGGGTACAGAAGTGCATGCACATATCGACTTTGGACACTTAAAATATCGATTTTTAGCCTGTTTTGAGCCTATATTTTGAAAACATTCTAGCACTGACTAGACATGTACAGATCGCCTCTGGGACCCAAAATTATCGATTTTTCGGGTGTTTTGAGGTTGAATTTGAGATATAAACGAGTTCAGAAGATGCATGCACATATCGACTTTTGGGCACCTAAAATATCGATTTTGAGCATGTTTTGGGTCTGTATCTTGAAAACATTCTAACTAGTAGTAGGGATGTACAGATCGCTTCTAGGACCCAAAAATACCGAATTTTCGGGTGTTTTGAGCCTGAATTTGAGATATAAACAGGTCCAGAAGATGCATGCAAATATTGACTTTGGGCACCTAAAATATCGATTTTAGCATGTTTTGGGCCTGTATTTTGAAAATACTCTAACTAGGAGTAGGCATGTACAGATCGCTTCTGGGACCCAAAAATATCGAATTTTCGGGTGTTTTGAGCCAGAATTTGAGATATAAACGGGTACAGAAGATGCATGCACATATCGACTTTGGACACTTAAAATATCGATTTTTAGCATGTTTTGAGCCTATATTTTGAAAACATTCTAGCACTGACTAGACATGTACAGATCGCTTCTGGGAAAAAAAATTATCGAATTTCCGGGTGTTTTGAGGTTGAATTTGAGATATAAACGGGAGCAGAAGATGCATACACATGTTGACTTTCGGCACCTAAAATATCGATTTTCAGCATGTTTTGGGCCTGCATCTGAGTAGGCATGTACAGATCGCTTCTGGGACCCCAAAATATCGAATTTTCGGGTGTTTTGGGCCTGAATTTGAGATATCGATTTTGGGCACCTAAAATATCGATTTTTAGCATGTTTTGGGCCTATATTTTGAAAATATTCTAGCACTAAGTAGGCATGCCGTACAGATCGCTTCTGTTACCCAAAAATATCGAATTTTCGGGTGTTTTGAGCCTGAATTTGAGATATAAACGGGTACAGAAGATGCATGCACATATCGACTTTGGACACTTAAAATATCGATTTTTAGCATGTTTTGAGCCTATATTTTGAAAACATTCTAGCACTGACTAGACATGTACAGATCGCTTCTGGGACCCAAAATTATCGAATTTTCGGGTGTTTTGAGGTTGAATTTGAGATATAAACGAGTGCAGAAGATGCATACCCATGTTGACTTTGGGCACCTAAAATATCGATTTTTAGCATGTTTTGGGCCTGCATCTGAGTAGGCATGTACAGATCGCTTCTGGGACACCAAAATATCGAATTTTCGGGTGTTTGTAGCCTGAATTTAAGATATAAACGGGTACAGAAGATGCATGCACATATCGACTTTTTGGCTCCAAAATGATCGATTTTCAGTATGTTTTGGGCCTGTATTTTGGAAATACTCTAACACGGAGTAGGCATGTACAGATCGATTCTAGGACCCCAAAATACCGAATTTTCAGGTGTTTTTAGCCTGAATTTGAGATATAAACAGGTACAGAAGATGCATGCACATATTGACTTTGGGCACCTAAAATATCGATTTTCAGCATGTTTTGGGCCTATATTTTGAAAATATTCTAGCACTGAGTAGGGATGTACAGATCGCTTCTGGGACCCCAGATAATCGAATTTTCGGGTGTTTGGAGCCTGAATTTGATATATAAACGGATACAGAAGATGCAAGCACATATCGACTTTTGGGCACCTAAAATATCGATTTTGAGCATGTTTTAAGTCTGTATCTTGAAAACATTCTAACTAGGAGTAGGGATGTACAGATCGATTCTAGGACCCCAAAATACCGAATTTTCGGGTGTTTTGAGCCTGAATTTGAGATATAAACAGGTACAAAAGATGCATGCACATATTGACTTTGGGCACCTAAAATATCGATTTTCAGCATGTTTTACGCCTGTATTTTGAAAATACTCTTACTAGGAGTAGGCATGTACAGATCGCTTCTGGGACCCAAAAATATCGAATTTTCGGGTGTTTTGGGCCTGAATTTAAGATATACATTTTGGGCACCTAAAATATCGATTTTTAGCATGTTTTGGGAATATATTTTGAAAATATTCTAGCACTAAGTAGGCATGTACAGATCACTTCTGGGACCCCAAAATATCGAATTTTCGGGAGTTTTGAGCCTGAATTTGAGATATAAAAGGGTACAGATGATGCATGCACATATCGACTTTGGACACTTAAAATATCGATTTTTAGCATGTTTTGAGCGTATATTTTAAAAAAATTCTAGCACTGAGTAGGCATGTACAGATCGCTTCTTGGATCCAAAAATATCGAATTTTCGGGTGTTTTGAGGTTGAATTTGGGATATAAACGGGTGCAGAAGATGCATACACATGTTGACTTTGGGCACCTGAAATATCGATTTTTAGCATGTTTTGGGCCTATATTTTGAAAATATTCTAGCACTATGTAGGCATGTACAGATCACTTCTGGGACCCCAAAATATCCAATTTTCGGGTGTTTTGTGCCTGAATTTGAGATATAAACGGGTACAGAAGATGCATGCACAAATCTACTTTTGGGCACCTAAAATATCGATTTTGAGCATTTTTTGGGTCTGTATCTTGAAAACATTCTAACTAGGAGTCTGGATGTACAGATCGCTTCTAGGACCCAAAAATACCTAATTTTCAGGTGTTTTGAGCCTGAATTTGAGATATAAACAGGTACAGAAGATGCATGCACATATTGACTTTGGGCACCTAAAATATCGATTTTCAGCATGTTTTGGGCCTGTATTTTGAAAATACTCTAACTAGGAGTAGGGATGTACAGATCGCTTCTAGGACACAAAAATACCGAATTTTCGGGTGTTTTGATCCAGAATTTAAGATGTAAACAGGTACAGAAGATGCATGCACATATCGACTTTGGACACTTAAAATATCGATTTTTAGCATGTTTTGAGCCTATATTTTGAAAACATTCTAGCACTGACTAGGCTTGTACAGATCGCTTCTGGGACCCAAAAATATCGAATTTTCGGGTGTTTTGAGGTTGAATTTGGGATATAAACGGGTACTGAAGATGCATGCACATATCGACTTTTGGGCACCTAAAAGATCGATTTTCCGTATGTTTTGGGCCTGTATTTTGAAAATACTCTAACACGGAGTAGGCATGTACAGTTCGCTTCTGGGACCCCAAAATATCGAATTTTCGGGTGTTTTGGGCCTGAATTTAAGATATACATTTTGGGCACCTAAAATATCGATTTTTAGCATGTTTTGGGCCTATATTTTGAAAATATTCTAGCACTAAGTAGGCATGTACAGATCACTTCTGGGACCCAAAAATATCGAATTTTCAGGTTTTTTGAGAATGAATTTGAGATATAAACGGGTACAGATGATGCATGCACATATCGACTTTGGACACTTAAAATATCGATTTTTAGCATGGTTTGATCCTATATTTTGAAAAAATTCTAGCACTGAGTAGGCATGTACAGATCGCTTCTTGGACCCAAAAATATGGAATTTTCGGGTGTTTTGAGGTTGAATTTGAGATATAAACGAGTGCAGAAGATGCATACCCATGTTGACTTTGGGCACCTAAAATATCGATTTTTAGCATGTTTTGGGCCTGCATCTGAGTAGGCATGTACAGATCGCTTCTGGGACCCCAAAATATCGAATTTTCGGGTGTTTGTAGCCTGAATTTAAGATATAAACAAGTACAGAAGATGCATGCACATATCGACTTTTTGGCACCAAAATGATCGATTTTCAGTATGTTTTGGGCCTGTATTTTGGAAATACTCTAACACGGAGTAGGCATGTACAGTTCGCTTCTGGGACCCCAAAATATCGAATTTTCGGGTGTTTTGGGCCTGAATTTGAGATATCGACTTTGGGCACCTAAAATATCGATTTTTAGCATGTTTTGGGCCTATATTTTGAAAATATTCTAGCACTGAGTAGGGATGTACAGATCGCTTCTGGGACCCCAGAATATCGAATTTTCGGGTGTTTGGAGCCTGAATTTGATATATAAACGGGTACAGAAGATGCATGCACATATCGACTTTTGGGCACCTAAAATATCGATTTTGAGCATGTTTTGGGTCTGTATCTTGAAAACATTCTAACTAGGAGTAGGGATGTACAGATCGATTCTAGGACCCCAAAATACCGAATTTTCAGGTGTTTTGAGCCTGAATTTGAGATTTAACAGGTACAGAAGATGCATGCACATATTGACTTTGGGCACCTAAAATATCGATTTTCAGCATGTTTTGGGCCTGTATTTTGAAAATACTCTAACTAGGAGTAGGGATGTACAGATCGCTTCTAGGACCCAAAAATACCGAATTTTCGGGTGTTTTGAGCCTGAATTTGAGATATAAACAGGTACAAAAGATGCATGCACATATTGACTTTGGGCACCTAAAATATCGATTTTCAGCATGTTTTACGCCTGTATTTTGAAAATACTCTTACTAGGAGTAGGCATATACAGATCACTTCTGGGACCCAAAAATATCGAATTTTCGGGTGTTTTGGGCCTGAATTTAAGATATACATTTTGGGCACCTAAAATATCGATTTTTAGCATGTTTTGGGCCTATATTTTGAAAATATTCTAGCACTAAGTAGGCATGTACAGATCACTTCTGGGACCCCAAAATATCGAATTTTCGGGTGTTTTGAGCCTGAATTTGAGATATAAAAGGGTACAAATGATGCATGCACATATCGACTTTGGACACTTAAAATATCGATTTTTATGATGTTTTGGGCGTATATTTAAAAAAAATTCTAGCACTGAGTAGGCATGTACAGATCGCTTCTTGGACCCAAAAATATCGAATTTTCGGGTGTTTTGAGGTTGAATTTGGGATATAAACGGGTGCAGAAGATGCATACACAGATTGACTTTGGTCACCAAAAATATCGATTTTCAGCTTGTTTTGGGCCTATTTTTTTAAAACATTCTAGCACTGACTAGACATGTACAGATCGCTTCTGGGACCCAAAATTATCGAATTTCTGGGTGTTTTGAGGTTGAATTTGAGATATAAACGAGTGCAGAAGATGAATACACATGTTGACTTTGGGCACCTGAAATATCGATTTTTAGCATGTTTTGGGCCTATATTTTGAAAATATTCTAGCACTAAGTAGGCATGTACAGATCACTTCTGGGACCCCAAAATATCGAATTTTCGGGTGTTCTGAGCCTGAATTTGAGATATAAACGGGTACAGAAGATGCATGAACAAATCTACTTTTGGGCACCTAAAATATCGATTTTGAGCATGTTTTGGGTCTGTATCTTGAAAACATTCTAACTAGGAGTAGGGATGTACAGATCGCTTCTAGGACCCAAAAATACCGAATTTTCAGGTGTTTTGAGCCTGAATTTGAGATATAAACAGGTACAGAAGATGCATGCACATATTGACTTTGGGCACCTAAAATATCGATTTTCAGCATGTTTTACGCCTGTATTTTGAAAATACTCTTACTAGGAGTAGGCATGTACAGATCGCTTCTGGAACCCAAAAATATCGAATTTTCGGGTGTTTTGAGCCTGAATTTGAGATATAAACAGGTACAGAAGATGCATGCACATATCGACTTTGGACACTTAAGATATCGATTTTTAGCATGTTTTGAGCCTATATTTTGAAAACATTCTAGCACTGAGTAGGCTTGTACAGATCGCTTCTGGGACCCAAAAATATCGAATTTTCTGGTGTTTTGTGGTTGAATTTGGGATATAAACGGGTACAGAAGATGCATGCACATATCAACTTTTGGGCACATAAAAGATCGATTTTCCGTATGTTTTGGGCCTGTATTTTGAAAATACTCTAACACGGAGTAGGCATGTACAGTTCGCTTCTGGGACCCCAAAATATCGAATTTTCGGGTGTTTTGGGCCTGAATTTAAGATATACATTTTGGGCACCTAAAATATCGATTTTTAGCATGTTTTGGGCCTATATTTTGAAAATATTCTAGCACTAAGTAGGCATGTACAGATCACTTCTGGGACCCCAAAATATCGAATTTTCAGGTTTTTTGAGAATGAATTTGAGTTATAAACGGGTACAGATGATGCATGCACATATCGACTTTGGACACTTAAAATATCGATTTTTAGCATGGTTTGAGCCTATATTTTGAAAAAATTCTAGCACTGAGTAGGCATGTACAGATCGCTTCTTGGACCCAAAAATATCGAATTTTCGGGTGTTTTGAGGTTGAATTTGGGATATAAACGTGTGAAGAAGATGCATACACATATTGACTTTGGTCACCTAAAATATCGATTTTCAGCTTGTTTTGGGCCTATTTTTTTAAAACATTCTAGCACTGACTAGACATGTACAGATCGCTTCTGGGACCAGAAATTATCGAATTTCTGGGTGTTTTGAGGTTGAATTTGAGATATAAACGAGTGCAGAAGATGAATACACATGTTGACTTTGGGCACCTAAAAGATCGATTTTCAGTATGTTTTGGGCCTGTATTTTGAAAATACTCTAACACGGAGTAGGCATGTACAGTTCGCTTCTGGGACCCTAAAATATCGAATTTTAGGGTGTTTTGGGCCTGAATTTGATATATCGTTTTTGGGCACCTGAAATATCGATTTTTAGCATGTTTTGGGCCTATATTTTGAAATTATTCTAGCACTAAGTAGGCATGTACAGATCACTTCTGGGACCCCAAAATATCGAATTTTCGGGTGTTTTGAGCCTGAATTTGAGATATAAACGGGTACAGAAAATGCATGCACAAATCTACTTTTGGGCACCTAAAATATCGATTTTGAGCATGTTTTGGGCCTGTATTTTGAAAATACTCTAACTAGGAGTAGGCATGTACAGATCGCTTCTGGGACCCAAAAATATCGAATTTTCGGGTGTTTTGAGCCTGAATTTGAGATATAAACGGGTACAGAAGATGCATGCACATATCGACTTTGGACACTTAAAATATCGATTTTTAGCATGTTTTGAGCTTATATTTTGAAAAAATTGTAGCACTGAGTAGGCATGTACAGATAGCTTCTAGGACCCAAAAATATCGAATTTTCGGGTGGTTTGAGGTTGAATTTGAGGTATAAACGGGTACAGAAGATGCATGCACATATCGACTTTTGGGCACCTAAAAGATCGATTTTCAGTATGTTTTGGGCCTGTATTTTGAAAATACTCTAACACGGAGTAGGCATGTACAGTTCGCTTCTGGGACCCCAAAAAATCAAATTTTCGGGTGTTTTGGGCCTGAATTTAAGATATACATTTTGGGCACCTAAAATATCGATTTTTAGCATGTTTTGGGCCTATATTTTGAAAATATTCTAACAATAAGTAGGCATATACAGATCGCTTCTGGGACCCCAAAATATCGAATTTTCGGGTGTTTTGAGCCTGAATTTGAGATATAAACGGGTACAGAAGAAGCATACATATATCGACTTTGGACACTTAAAATATCGATTTTTAGCATGTTTTAATCCTATATTTTGAAAAAATTCTAGCACTGAGTAGGCATGTACAGATCGCTTCTGGGACCCAAAAATATCGAATTTTCGGGTGTTTTGAGGTTGAATTTGAGATATAAACGGGTACAGAAGATGCATGCACATATCGACTTTCGACACTTAAAATATCGATTTTTAGCATGTTTTGAGCCTATATTTTGAAAACATTCTAGCACTGACTAGACATGTACAGATCGCTTCTGGGTCCCAAAATTATCGAATTTCCGGGTGTTTTGAGGTTGAATTTAAGATATAAACGAGTGCAGAAGATGCATACACATGTTGACTTTGGGCACCTAAAATATCGATTTTCAGCATGTTTTGGGCCTGCATCTGAGTAGGCATGTACAGATCGCTTCTGGGACCCCAAAATATCGAATTTTCGGGTGTTTGGAGCCTGAATTTGAGATAAAAACGGGTACAGAAGATGCATGCACATATCGACTTTGGACACTTAAAATATCGATTTTTAGCATGTTATGAGCCTATTTTTTATAAACATTCTAGCACTGACTAGACATGTACAGATCGCTTCTGGGACCCAAAATTATCGAATTTTCGGGTGTTTTGAGGTTGAATTTGAGATATAAACGAGTGCAGAAGATGCATACACATGTTGACTTTGGGCACCTAAAATATCGATTTTCAGCATGTTTTGGGCCTGGATCTGAGTAGGCCTGTACAAATCGCTTCTGGGACCCCAAAATATCGAATTTTCGGGTGTTTGGAGCCTGAATTTGAGATATAAACGGGTACAGAAGATGCATGCACATATCGACTTTTGGGCACCTAAAAGATTGATTTTCAGTATGTTTTGGGCCTGTATTTTGAAAATACTCTAACACGGAGTAGGCATGTACAGTTCGCTTCTGGGACCCTAAAATATCGAGTTTTCGGGTGTTTTGGGCCTGAATTTGAGATACCGATTTAGGGCACCTGAAATATCGATTTTTAGCATGTTTTGGGCCTATATTTTGAAAATATTCTAGCACTAATTAGGCATGTAAAGATCACTTCTGGGACCCCAAAATATCGAATTTCCGGGTGTTTTGAGCATGAATTTGAGATATAAACGGGTACAGAAGATGCATGCACATATCGTCTTTTTGGCACCTAAAAGATCGATTTTCAGTATGTTTTGGGCCTGTATTTTAAAAATACTCTAACACGGAGTAGGCATGTACAGATCGCTTCTGGGACCCCAAAATATCGAATTTTCGGGTGTTTTGGGCCTGAATTTGAGATATTGACTTTGGTCACCTAAAATATCTATATCTAGCATGTTTTGGGCCTATATTTTGAAAATATTCTAGCACTGAGTAGGCATGTACAGATCGCTTCTGGGACCCCAAAATATCGAATTTTCGGGTGTTTTGAGCCTGAATTTGAGATATAAACGGGTACAGAAGATGCATGCACATATCGACTTTTGGGCACCTAAAATATCGATTTTGAGCATGTTTTGGGTTTGTATCATGAAAACATTCTAACTAGGAGTAGGGATGTACAGATCGCTTCTAGGACCCAAAAATACCGAATTTTCGGGTGTTTTGAGCCTGAATTTGAGATATAAACAGGTACAGAAGATTCATGCACATATCGACTTTGGACACTTAAAATATCGATTTTTAGCTTGTTTTGAGCCTATATTTTGAAAAAATTCTAGCACTGAGTAGGCATGTACAGATCGCTTCTGGGACCCAAAAATATCGAATTTTCGGGTGTTTTGAGGTTGAATTTGGGATATAAACGGGTACAGAAGATGCATGCACATATAGACTTTTGGGCACCTAAAAGATCGATTTTAAGTATGTTTTGGGCCTGTATTTTGAAAATACTCTAACACGGAGTAGGCATGTACAGTTCGCTTCTGGGACCCCAAAATATCGAATTTTCGGGTGTTTTGGGCCTGAATTTGAGATATCGATTTTTGGCACATAAAATATCGATTATTAGCATGTTTTGGGCCTATATTTTGAAAATATTCTAGCACTAAGTAGGCATGTAAAGATCACATCATGAACCCCTAAATATCGAATTTTAGGGTGTTTTGAGCTAGAATTTGAGATATAAACAGGTACTGAAGATGCATGCACATATCGACTTTTGGGCACCTAAAATATCGATTTTGAGCATGTTTTGGGTCTGTATCTTGAAAACATTCTAACTAGGAGTAGGCATGTACAGATCGCTTCTGGGACCCAAAAATATCGAATTTTCGGGTGTTTTGAGCCTGAATTTGTGATATAAACGGGTACAGAAGATGCATGCACATATCGACTTTGGACACTTAAAATATCGATTTTTAGCATGTTTTGAGCCTATATTTTGAAAACATTCTAGCACTGACTAGACATGTACAGATCGCTTCTGGGACCCAAAATTATCGAATTTTCGGGTGTTTTGAGGTTGAATTTGAGATATAAACGAGTGCAGAAGATGCATACACATGTTGACTTTGGGCACCTAAAATATCGATTTTTAGCATGTTTTGGGCCTGCATCTGAGTAGGCATGTACAGATCGCTTCTGGGACCCCAAAATATCGAATTTTTGGGTGTTTGTAGCCTGAATTTGAGATATAAACGGGTACAGAAAATGCATGCACATATCGACTTTTGGGCACCAAAAAGATCGATTTTCAGTATGTTTTGGGCCTGTATCTTGAAAATATTCTAGCACTAAGTAGGCATGTACAGTTCGCTTCTGGGACCCCAAAATATCGAATTTTCGGGTGTTTTGGGCCTGAATTTAAGATATTCATTTTGGGCACCTAAAATATCGATTTTTAGCATGTTTTGGGCCTATATTTTGAAAATATTCTAGCACTAAATAGGCATGTACAGATCACTTTTGGCACCCCAAAATATCGAATTTTCGGGTGTTTTAAGCCTGAATTTGAGATATAAACGGGTACAGATGATGCATGCACATATCGACTTTGGACACTTAAAATATCGATTTTGAGAATGTTTTGAGCCTATATTTTGAAAAAATTCTAGCACTGAGTAGGCATGTACAGATCGCTTCTGGGACCCAAAAATATCGAATTTTCGGGTGTTTTGAGGTTGAATTTTGGATATAAACGGGTGCAGAAGATGCATACACATATTGACTTTGGTCACCTAAAAGATCGATTTTCAGCTTGTTTTGGGCCAGTATCTTGAAAACATTCTAACTAGGAGTAGGCATGTACAGATCGCTTCTGGGACCCAAAAATATCGAATTTTCGGGTGTTTTGAACCTAAATTTGAGATATAAACGGGTACAGAAAATGCATCCTCATATCGACTTTTGAGCACCTAAAAGATCGATTTTCAGTATGTTTTGGGCCTGTATATTGAAAATACTCTAACACGGAGTAAGCATGTACAGATCGCTTCTGGGACTCCAAAAAATCGAAATTTTGGTGTTTTGTGCCTGAATTTGAGATATCGACATTGGGCACCTAAACTATCGGTTTTTAGCATGTTTTGGGCCTATATTTTGAAAATATTCTAGCACTGAGTAGGCATGTACAGATCGCTTCTGTGACCCCAAAATATCGAATTTTCGGGTGTTTTGAGCCTGAATTTGAGATATAAACGGGTACAGAAGATGCATGCATATATCGACTTTTGGGCACCTAAAATATCGATTTTGAGCATGTTTTGGGCCTGTATTTTGAAAATACTCTAACTAGGAGTAGGCATGTACAGATCGCTTCTGGGACCCTAAAATATCGAATTTTCGGGTGTTTTGAGCCTGAATTTGAGATATAAACGGGTACAGAAGATGCATGCACATATCGACTTTGGACACTTAAAATATCGATTTTTAGCATGTTTTGAGCCTATATTTTGAAAACATTCTAGCACTGACTAGACATGTGCAGATCGCTTCTGGGACCCAAAATTATCGAATTTTCGGGTGTTTTGAGGTTGAATTTGAGATATAAACGAGTGCAGAAGATGCTTACAAATGTTGACTTTGGGTACCTAAAATATCGATTTTCAGCATGTTTTGGGCCTGCATCTGAGTAGGCATGTACAGATAGCTTCTGGGACCCAAAAATATCGAATTTTCGGGTATTTGGAGCCTGAATTTGAGATATAAACGGGTACAGAAGATGCATGCACATATCGACTTTTGGGCACCTAAAAGATCGATTTTCAGTATGTTTTGGGGCTGTATTTTGAAAATACTCTAACACGGAGTAGGCATGCACAGTTAGCTTCTGGGACCCTAAAATATCGAATTTTCGGGTGTTTTGGGCCTGTTTTTGAGATATCGATTTTGGGCACCTGAAATATCGATTTTTAGCATGTTTTGGGATTATATTTTGAAAATATTCTAGTACTAAGTAGGCATGTAAAGATCACTTCTGGGACCCCAAAATATCGAATTTTCGGGTGTTTTGAGCATGAATTTGAGAATTAAACGGGTACAGATGATGCATGCACATATCGACTTTGGACACTTGAAATATCGATTTTTAGCATGGTTTGAGCCTATATTTTGAAAAAATTCTAGCACTGTACAGATCGCTTCTGGGACCCAAAAATATCGAATTTTCGGGTGTTTTGAGGTTGAATTTGGGATATAAACGGGTACAGAAGATGCATGCACATATCGACTTTTTGGCACTTAAAAGATCGATTTTCAGTATGTTTTGGGCCTGTATTTTGAAAATACTCTAACAAGGAGTAGGCATGTACAGTTCGCTTCTGGGACCCCAAAATATCGAATTTTCGGGTGTTTTGGGCCTGAATTTGAGATATCGACTTTGGGCACCTAAAATATCGATTTTTAGCATGTTTTGGGCCTATATTTTGAAAATACTCTAACACGGAGTAGGCATGTACAGTTTGCTTCTGGGACCCTAAAATATCGAATTTTCGGGTGTTTTGGGCCTGAATTTGAGATATCGATTTTGGGCACCTGAAATATCGATTTTTAGCATGTTTTGGGCCTATATTTTGAAAATATTCTAGCACTAAGTAGGCATGTAAAGATCACTTCTGGGACCCCAAAATATCGAATTTTCGGGTGTTTTGAGCATGAATTTGAGATATAAACGGGTACAGATGATGCATGCACATATCGACTTTGGACACTTGAAATATCGATTTTTAGCATGGTTTGAGCCTATATTTTGAAAAAATTCTAGCACTGTACAGATCGCTTCTGGGACCCAAAAATATCGAATTTTCGGGTGTTTTGAGGTTGAATTTGGGATATAAACGGGTACAGAAGATGCATGCACATATCGACTTTTTGGCACCTAAAAGATCGATTTTCAGTATGTTTTGGGCCTGTATTTTGAAAATACTCTAACACGGAGTAGGCATGTACAGTTTGCTTCTGGGACCCCAAAATATCGAATTTTCGGGTGTTTTGGGCCTGAATTTGAGATATCGACTTTGGGCACCTTAAATATCGATTTTTAGCATGTTTTGGGCCTATATTTTGAAAATATTCTAGCACTGAGTAGGCATGTACAGATCACTTCTGGGACCCCAAAATATCGAATTTTCGGGTGTTTGGAGCCTGAATTTGAGATATAAACGGGTACAGAAGATGCATGCACATATCGACTTTTGGGCACCTAAAATATCGATTTTGAGCATGTTTTGGGTCTGTATCATGAAAACATTCTGACTAGGAGTAGGGATGTACAGATCGCTTCTAGGACCAAAAAAATACCGAATTTTCGGGTGTTTTGAGCCTGAATTTGAGATATAAACAGGTACAGAAGATGCATGCACATATTGACTTTTGGGCAACTAAAAGATCGATTTACAGTATGTTTTGGACCTGTATTTTGAAAATACTCTAACACGGAGTAGGCATGTACAGTTCGCTTCTGGGACCCTAAAATATCGAATTTTCGGGTGTTTTGGGCATGAATTTGAGATCTCGATTTTGGGCACCTGAAATATCGATTTTTAGCATGTTTTGGGCCTATATTTTGAAAATATTCTAGCACTAAGTAGGCATGTACAGATCACTTCTGGGACCCCAAAATATCGAATTTTCGGTTTTTTTGAGCCTGAATTTGAGATATAAACGGGTATAGAAGATGCATGCACATATCGACTTTTATTGCACCAAAAAGATCGATTTTCAGTATGTTTTGGGTATGTATTTTGAAAATACTCTAACACGGAGTAGGCATGTACAGTTCGCTTCTGGGACCCCAAAATATCGAATTTTCGGGTGTTTTGGGCCTGAATTTGAGATATAAACGGGTACAGTAGATGCATGAACATATCGACTTTTGGGCACCAAAAATAACGATTTTGAGAGTGTTTTGGGCCTGCATCTGAGTAGGCATGTACAGATCTCTTCTGGGACCCCAAAATATCGAATTTTCGGGTGTTTGTAGCCTGAATTTGAGATATAAACGGGTACAGAAGATGCATGCACATATCGACTTTTATTGCACCAAAAAGATCTATTTTCAGTATGTTTTGGGCCTGCATTTTGAAAATACTCTAACACGGAGTAGGCATGTACAGTTCGCTTCTGGGACCCCAAAATATCGAATTTTCGGGTGTTTTGGGCCTGAATTTGAGATATCGACTTTGGGCACCTAAAATATCGATTTTTAGCATGTTTTGGGCCTATATTTTGAAAATATTCTTGCACTGAGTAGACATGTACAGATCGCTTCTGGGACCCCAAAATATCGAATTTTCGGGTGTTTTGAGCCTGAATTTGAGATATAAACGGGTACAGAAGATGCATGAACATATCGACTTTTGGGCACCAAAAATATCGATTTTGAGCATGTTTTGGGTCTGTATCTTGAAAACATTCTAACTAGGAGTAGGGATGTACAGATCGCTTCTAAGACCTGTTTATATCTCAAATTCAGGCTCAAAACATCCTAAAATTCGATATTTTTGGGTCCCAGAAGCAATATGTACATGCCTACTCCGTGTTAGAATATTTTCAAAATATAGGCCCAAAACATGCTAAAAATCGATATTTTATGTGCCCAAAGTCGATATCTTAAATTCAGGCTTAAAACACCCGAAAATTCGATATTTTGCGGTCCCAGAACCGATTTGTACCTGCCTACTCCGTGTTAGAGTATTTTCAATATACAGGCCCAAAACATACTGAAAATCGATCTTTTAGGTGCTCAAAAGTCGATATATTTTATGCATCTTCTGCACTCGTTTATATCTCAAATTCAACCTCAAAACACCTGAAAATTTGATATTTTTGGGTCCCCGAAGCAATCTATACGTGCCTACTCAGTGCTAGAATGTTTTCAAAATATAGGCTCAAAACATGCTAAAAATCGATTTTTTAAGTGTCCAAAGTTGATATGTGTATGCATCTTCAGTACCTGTTTATATCTCAAATTCAGGCTCAAAGCATCCGAAAATTCGATATTTTTGGGTTCCAGAACCGATATGTACATGCTTACTCCGTGTTAGAGTATTTTCAAATTACAGGCCCAAAACATGCTGAAAATCGATATTTTAGGTGCCCTAAGTCAATATCTGCATGCATTTTCTGTACCCGTTTATATCTCAAATTCAGGCTCAAAACACCAGAAAATTCGATATTTTGGGGTCCCAGAAGCGATCTGTACATGCCTACTCAGTGCTAGAATTTTTTCAAAATATAGGCTCAAAACATACTAAAAATCGATATTTTAAGTGTCCAAAGTCGATATGTGAATGCATCTTCTGTACCCGTTTATATCTCAAATTCATGCTCAAAACACCCGAAAATTCGGTATTTTTGGGTCCTAGACGAGATCTGTACAAGCCTACTCCTAGTTAGAATGTTTTCAAGATACAGACCCAAAACATGCTCAAAATCGATATTTTAGGTGCCCAAAAGTCTATATGTGCATGCATCTTCTGTACCCGTTTATATCTCAAATTCAGGCTCAAAACACCCGAAAATTCGATATTTTGGGGTCCCAGAAACGATCTGTACACGCCTACTCAGTGCTAGAATATTTTCAAAATATAGGCCCAAAACATGCTAAAAATAGATATTTTAGGTGCCCAAAGTCGATATTTGAAATTCAGGCCCAAAACACCCGAAAATTCGATATTTTGGGGTCCCAGAAGCGATTTCTACCTGCCTACTCCGTGTTAGAAAATTTTCAATATACAGGCCCAAAACATACTGAAAATCGATCTTTTAGGTGCCCAAAAGTCGATATGTGGATGCATCTTCTGTACCCGTTTATATCTCAAATTCAGGCTCCAAACACTCTAAAATTCGATATTTTGGGGTCCCAGAAGCGATCTGTACTTACCTACTCCGTGTAAGAGTATTTTCAAAATACAGGCACAAAACATGCTGAAAATCGATATTTTAGGTGACCAAAAGTCGATATGTGCATGCATCTTCTGTACCCGTTTATATCTCAAATTCAGGCTCCAAACACCCGAAAATTCGATATTTTTGGGTCCCAGAAGCGATCTGTACATGTCTACTCAGTTACAGGGCCACAACATGCTGAAAATTGATATTTTAGGTGCCCAAAGTCTTCTACACTCGTTTATATCTCAAATTCAACCTCAAAACACCCGAAAATTTAATATTTTTGGGTCCTAGAAGCGATATGTACATGCCTACTCCTAGTTAGAATGTTTTCAAGATACAGACCCAAAACATACTCAAAATCGATATTTTAGGTGCCCAAAATGTGCATGCATCTTCAGTACCTATTTATATCTCTAATTCAGGCTCAAAACACCCGAAAATTTGATATTTTTGGGTCCCAGAAGCGATCTGTACATGCCTACTCCGTGTTAGAGTATTTTCAAAATACAGGCTCATAACATGCCGAAAATCGATATTTTAGGTGCCCAAAGTCAGTATGTGCATGCATTTTCTGTACCCGTTTATATCTCAAATTCAGGCTCAAAACACCCGAAAATCGATATTTTGAGGTCCCAGAAGCGATCTGTACATGCCTACTCAGTGCTAGAATATTTTCAAAATATAGGCCCTAAAAATGCTAAAAATCGATATTTTAGGTGCCTAAAGTCGATATCTCAAATTCAGGCCCAAAAGACCCGAAAATTCGATATTTTAGGGTCCCAGATGCGATCTGTACATGCCTACTCCCTGTTAGAGTATTTTCAATATACAGGCCCAAAACATACAGAAAATCGATATTTTAGGTGCCCAAAAGTTGATATGTACATGAATCTTCTGTACCCGTTAATATCTCAAATTCAGACTCCAAACACCCAAAAATTTGATATTATGGGGTCCCAGATGCGATCTATACCTGCCTACTCAGATACAGGCCCAAAACATGCTGAAAATAGATATTTTAGGTGACCAAAGTCAATAAATGTATGCATCTTCTGAACCCATTTATATCCCAAATTCAACCTCAAAACACCCGAAAATTCGATATTTTTGTGCCCCAGAAGCGATCTGTACATGCCTACTCAGTGCTAGAATTTTTTCAAAATATAGGCTCAAAACATGCTAAAAATCGATATTTTAAGTGTCCAAAGTCGATATGTGCATGCATCTTCTGCACCCGTTTATATCTCAAATTCAGGTTCAAAACACCCGAAAAATCGGTGTTTTGGGGTCCCAGAAGCGATCTGTACATGCCTACTCAGTGCTAGAATGTTTTCAAAATATAGGCTCAAAACATGCTAAAATCCGATATTTTAAGTGTCCAAAGTCGATATGTGCATGCATCTTATGTACCCGCTTATATCTCAAATTCAGGCTTAAAACACCCGAAAATTCGGTATTTTTGGGTCCTATAAGCGATCTGTACATGCCTACTCCTAGTTAGAATGTTTTCAAGATACAGACCAAAAAACATGCTCAAAATCGATATTTTAGGTGCCCAAAATGTGCATGCATCTTCAGTACCTGTTTATATCTCAAATTCAGGCTCAAAACACCGGAAAATTCGATATTTTTGGGTCCCAGAAGCGATCTGTACATGCCTACTCCGTGTTAGAGTATTTTAAAAATACAGGCTCATAACATGCTGAAAATCGATATTTTAGGTGCCCAAAGTCAGTATGTGCATGCATTTTCTTTACCCGTTTATATCTCAAATTCAGGCTCAAAACACCTGAAAATTCGATATTTTGGGGTCCCAGAAGCGATCTGTACATGCCTACTCAGTGCTAGAATATTTTCAAAATATAGGCCTCAAAAATGCTAAAAATCGATATTTTAGGTGCCCATAGTCAATATCTCAAATTCAGGCTCAAAACACCCGAAAATTCGGTATTTTTGGGTCCTAGAAGCGATCTGTACATGCCTACTCCTAGTTAGAATGTTTTCAAGATACAGACCGAAAACATGCTCAAAATCGATATTTTAGGTGCCCAAAAGTCGATATGTGCATGCATCTTCTGTACCCGTTTATATCTCAAATTCAGGCTGCAAACACCCGAAAATTCGATATTTTGGGGTCCCAGAAGCGATCTGTACATGCCTACTCAGATACAGGCCTAAAATATGCTGAAAATAGATATTTTAGGTGACCAAAGTCAATAAGTGTATGCATCTTCTGCACCCGTTTATATCCCAAATTCAACCTCAAAACAAACGAATAATCGATATTTTTGGGTCCCAGAAGTGATCTGTACATGCCTAATCAGTGCAAGAATGTTTTCAAAGTATAGACTCAAAACATGCTAAAATCGATATTTTAAGTGTCCAAAGTCGATATGTACATGCATCTTCTGTACCCGTTTATATCTCAAATCCAGGCTCAAAATACCCGAAAAATCAGAATTTTTGGGTCCTAGAAGCGATCTGTACATGCCTACTCCTAGTTAGAATGTTTTCAAGATACAGACCCAAAACATGCTCAAAATCAATATTTTAGGTGCCCAAAAGTCGATATGTGCATGCATCTTCTGTACCCGTTTATATCTCAAATTCAGGCTTAAAACACCCGAAAATTCGGTTTTTTTGGGTCCTAGAAGCGATCTGTACATGCCTACTCCTAGTTAGAATGTTTTCAAAATACAGACCCAAAACATGCTTCAAATCAATATTTTAGGTGCCCAAAAGTCGATATATGCATGGATCTTCTGTACCCGTTTATATCTCAAATTCAGGCTCAAAACACCCGGAAATTCGATATTTTGGGGTCCAAAAAGCGATTTGTACATGCCTACTCAGTTCTAGAATATTTTCAAAATATAGGCCCAAAACATGCTAAAAATCGATATTTTAGGTGCCCAAAGCCGATATCTGAAATTCAGGCCCAAAACACCCGAAAATTCGATATTTTAGGGTCTCAGAAGCGATCTGTACATGCCTACTCCGTGTTAGAGTATATTCAATATACAGGCCCAAAACATACTGAAAATCGATCTTTTAGGTGCCCAAAAGTCGATATGTGGATGCATCTTCTGTACCCGTTTATATCTCAAATTGAGGCTCCAAACACCCGAAAATTCGATATTTTGGGGTCCCAGAAGCGATCTGTACTTGCCTACTCCGTGTTAGAGTATTTTCAAAATACAGGCCCAAAACATGCTGAAAATCGATATTTTAGGTGACCAAAGTCAATATGTGTATGCATCTTCTGCATCCGTTTATATCCCAAATTCAACCTCAAAACACCCAAAAAATCGATATTTTTGGGTCCTAGAAGTGATCTGTACATGCCTAATCATTGCAAGAATGTTTTCAAAGTATAGACTCAAAACATGCTAAAAATCGATATTTTAAGTGTCGAAAGTCGATATGTACATGCATCTTCTGTACCCGTTTATATCTCAAATTCAGGCTCCAAACACCCGAAAATTCGATATTTTTGGGTCCCAGAAGCGATCTGTACATGCCTACTCTGTGCTAGAATGTTTTCAAAATATAGGCCCAAAACATACTGAAAATCGATCTTTTAGGTGCCAAAAAGTCGATATGTGGATCCATCTACTGTACCCGTTTATATCTCAAATTCAGGCTCCAAACACCCGAAAATTCGATATTTTGGGGTCCCAGAAGCGATCTGTACTTGCCTACTCCGAGTTAGAGTATTTTCAAAATACAGGCCCAAAACATGCTGAAAATCGATATTTTTGGAGACCAAAGTCAATTCGTGTTTGAATCTTCTGCATCCGTTTATATCCCAAATTCAACCTTAAAACACTCTAAAATTCGATATTTTGGGGTCCCAGAAGCGATCTGTACATGCCTACTCAGTGCTAGAATATTTTCAAAATATAGGCCCAAAACATGCTTAAAATCGATATTTTAGGTGCCCAAAGTCGATATCTCAAATTCAGGCCCAAAACACCCGAAAATTCGATATTTTGGGGTCCCAGAAGCGATCTGTACATGCCTACTCCGTGTTAGAGTATTTTTAATATACAGGCCCAAAACATACTGAAAATCGATCTTTTAGGTGCCCAAAAGTCAATATGAGGATTCATCTTCTGTACCCGTTAATATCTCAAATTAAGGCTCCAAACACCCGAAAATTCGATATTTTTGGGTCAAAGAAGCGATCAGTAAATGCCTACTCAGTGCTAGAATGTTTTCAAAATATTGACTTAAAACATGCTAAAAATCGATATTTTAAGTGTCCTAAGTCGATATGTGCATGCATTTTCTGTACCAGTTTATATCTCAAATTCAGGCTCAAAACACCCGAAATTTCAATATTTTGGGGTCCCAGAAGCGATCTCTACATGCCTATTCAGATACAGGCCCAAATCATGCTCAAAATCGATATTTTAGGTGCCCAAAATTCGATATGTGCATGCATCTTCTGTACCCGTTTATATCTCAAATTCAGGCTCAAAACACCCGGAAATTCGATATTTTGGGGTCCAAAAAGCGATTTGTACATGCCTACTCAGTTCTAGAATATTTTCAAAATATAGGCCCAAAACATGCTAAAAATCGATATTTTAGGTGCCCAAAGCCGATATCTCAAATTCATTCCCAAAACACCCGAAAATTCGATATTTTAGGGTCTCAGAAGCGATCTGTACATGCCTACTCCGTGTTAGAGTATATTCAATATACAGGCCCAAAACATACTGAAAATCGATCTTTTAGGTGCCCAAAAGTCGATATGTGGATGCATCTTCTGTACCCGTTTATATCTCAAATTGAGGCTCCAAACACCCGAAAATTCGATATTTTGGGGTCCCAGAAGCGATCTGTACTTGCCTACTCCGTGTTAGAGTATTTTCAAAATACAGGCCCAAAACATGCTGAAAATCAATATTTTAGGTGACCAAAGTCAATATGTGTATGCATCTTCTGCATCCGTTTATATCCCAAATTCAACCTCAAAACACCCGAAAAATCGATATTTTTGGGTCCCAGAAGTTATCT
This sequence comes from Petrolisthes cinctipes, assembly GCA_033782935.1. Lineage (NCBI taxonomy): Eukaryota > Metazoa > Arthropoda > Malacostraca > Decapoda > Porcellanidae > Petrolisthes > Petrolisthes cinctipes. The sequence continues at coordinate 3,502,871 of JAWQEG010000486.1, forward strand.
GTACATGCCTAATCATTGCAAGAATGTTTTCAATGTATAGACTCAAAACATGCTAAAAATCGATATTTTAAGTGTCGAAAGTCGATATGTACATGCATCTTCTGTACCCGTTTATATCTCAAATTCAGGCTCAAAACACCCGAAAAATCGGTATTTTTGGGTCCTAGAAGCGATCTGTACATGCCTACTCCTAGTTAGAATGTTTTCAAGATACAGACCCAAAACATGCCCAAAATCAATATTTTAGGTGCCCAAAAGTCGATATGTGCATGCATCTTCTGTACCCGTTTATATCTCAAATTCAGGCTTAAAACACCGGAAAATTCGGTATTTTTGGGTCCTAGAAGCGAACTGTACATGCCTACTCCTAGTTAGAATGTTTTCAAAATACAGACCTAAAACATGCTTAAAATCAATATTTCAGGTGCCCAAAAGTCGATATGTGCATGAATCTTCTGTACCCGTTTATATCTCAAATTCAGGCTTAAAACACCCGAAAATTCGTTATTTTTGGGTCCCAGAAGTGATCTGTACATGCATACTCCGTGTTAGAGTATTTTCAAAATAGAGGCTCGTAACATGCTGAAAATCGATATTTTAGGTGCCCAAAGTCAATATGTGCATGCATTTTCTGTACCAGGTTATATCTCAAATTTAGGCTCAAAACACCCGAAAATTCGATATTTTGGGGTCCCAGAAGCGATCTGTACATGCCTAGTCAGTGCTAGAATATTTTTAAAATATAGGCCCAAAACATGCTAAAAATCGATATTTAAGGTGCCCAAAGTCAATATCTCAAATTCAGGCCTAAACACCCGAAAATTCTATATTTTGGGGTCCCAGAAGCGATCTGTACATGCATACTCCGTGTTAGAGTATTTTCAATATACAGGCCCAAAACATACTGAAAATCGATCTTTTAGGTGGCCAAAAGTCGATATGTGGATGCATCATCTGTACCCGTTTATATCTCAAATTCAGGCTCCAAACACCCGAAAATTCGATATTTTTGGGTCCCAGAAGCGATCTGTACATGCCTACTCAGTGCTAGAATGTTTTCAAAATATAGGCTCAAAACATGCTAAAAATCGATATTTTAAGTGTCCAAAGTCGATATGTGCATGCACCTTATGCACCCGTTTATATCTCAAATTCAGGCTCATAACACCCGAAAATTAGATATTTTTGTTTCCCAGAAGCGATCTGTACATACCTACTCCTAGTTAGAATGTTTTCAAAATACAGACCCAAAACATGCTCATAATCGATATTTTAGGTGCCCAAAAGTTGATATGTGCATGAATCTTCTGTACCCGTTTATATCTCAAATTCAGGCTAAAAACACCCGAAAATTCGATATTTTGGGGTCCCAGAAGTGATCTGTACATGACTACTCAGATACAGGCCCAAAACATGCTCAAAATCGATATTTTAGGTGCCCAAAAGTCGATATGTGCATGCATCTTCTGTACCCATTTATATCTCAAATTCTGGCTCAAAACACCCGAAAATTCGATATTTAGGGTTCCCAAAAGCGATCTGTACTTGCCTACTCAGTGCTAGAATATTTTCTAAATATAGGCCCAAAACATGCTAAAAATCGATATTTTAAGGTGCCCAAAGTCGATATCTCAAATTCAGGCCCAAAACACCAGAAAATTCGATATTTTGGGGTCCCAGAAGCGATCTGTACATGCCTACTCCGTGTTAGAGTATTTTCAAAATACAGGCCCAAAACATACTGAAAATCGATCTTTTAGGTGCCCAAAAGTCGATATGTGCATGCATCTTCTGTACCCGTTAATATCTCAAATTCAGGCTCCAAACACCCGAAAAATCGATATTTTGGGGTTCTAGAAGCGATCTGTACATGACTACTCAGATACAGGCCCAAAACATGCTCAAAATCGATATTTTAGGTGCCCAAAAGTCGATATGTGCATGCATCTTCTGTACCCATTTATATCTCAAATTCTGGCTCAAAACACCCGAAAATTCGATATTTAGGGTTCCCAAAAGCGATCTGTACATGCCTACTCAGTGCTAGAATATTTTCAAAATATAGGCCCAAAACATGCTAAAAATCGATATTTTTAGGTGCCCAAAGTCGATATCTCAAATTCAGGCCCAAAACACCCGAAAATTCGATATTTTGGGGTCCCAGAAGCGATCTGTACATGCCTACTCCGTGTTAGAGTATTTTTAAAATACAGGCCCAAAACATACTGAAAATCGATCTTTTAGGTGACCAAAAGTCGATATGTGGATGCATCTTCTGTACCCGTTTATATCTCAAATTAAGGCTCCAAACAACCGAAAATTCGATATTTTTGGGTCCCAGAAGCGATCAGTACATGCCTACTCAGTGCTAGAATGTTTTCAAAATGTTGATTTAAAACATGCTAAAAATCGATATTTTAAGTGTCCAAAGTCGATATGTGCATGCATCTTCTGTACCCGTTTATATCTCAAATTCAGGCTTAAAACACCCGAAAATTCAATATTTTGGGTTCCCAGAAGTGATTTGTACATGACTACTTAGTGCTAGAATATTTTCAAAAAATAGGCCCAAAACATGCTAAAAATCGATATTTTAGGTGCCCAAAGTCGATATCTCAAATTCAGGCTCAAAACACCCGAAAATTCGATATTTTTGGGTCCCAGAAGTGAACTGTACATGCCTACTCCGTGTTAGAGTATTTTCAAAATACAGGCCCAAAACATACTGAAAATCGATCTTTTAGGTGCCCAAAAGTCGATATGTGGATGCATCTTCTGTACCCGTTTATATCTCAAATTGAGGCTCCAAACACCCGAAAATTTGATATTTTGGGGTCCCAGAAGCGATCTGTACTTGCCTACTCCGTGTTAGAGTATTTTCAAAATACAGGCCCAACACATGCTGAAAATCGATATTTTAGATGACTAAAGTCAATATGTGTATGCATCTTCTGCACCCGTTTATATACCAAATTCAACCTTAAAACACCCGAAAAATCGAAATTTTTGGGTCCCAGAAGTGATCTGTAAATGCCTAATCAGTGCAAGAATGTTTTCAAAGTATAGACTAAAAACATGCTAAAAATCGATATTTTAAGTGTCCAAAGTCGATATGTACATGCATCTTCTGTACCCGTTTATATCTCAAATTCATGCTCAAAACACCCGAAATTTCAATATTTTGGGGTCCCAGAAGTGATCTGTACATGCCTACTTAGTGCTAGAATATTTCAAAAATATAGGCCCAAAACATGCTAAAAATCGATATTTTAGGTGCCGAAAGTCGATATCTCAAATTCAGGCCCAAAACACCCGAAAATTCGAAATTTTGGGGTCCCAGAAGCAATCTGTACATGCCTACTCAGTGCTAGAATATTTTCAAAATATAGGCACAAAAAGTGCTAAAAATCGATATTTTAGGTGCCCAAAACTCGATATGTGCATGCATCTTCTGTACCCGTTTATATCTCATATTCAGGCTCCAAACACCCGAAAATTCGATATTTTGGGGTCTCAGAAGTGATCTGTACATGCCTAATCAGTGCTAGAAAGTTTTCAAAATATTGACTTAAAACATGCTAAAAATCGATATTTTAAGTGTCCAAAGTCGATATGTACATGCATCTTCTGTACCCGTTTATATCTCAAATTCATGCTCAAAACACCCGGAATTTCAATATTTTGGGGTCCCAGAAGTGATCTGTACATGCCTAATCAGTGCAAGAATGTTTTCAAAGTATAGGCTCAAAACATGCTAAAAATCGATATTTTAAGTGTCCAAAGTCGATATGTACATGCATCTTCTGTACCCGTTTATATCTCAAATTCATGCTCAAAAGACCGAAAATTTCAATATTTTGGGGTCCCAGAAGTGATCTGCACATGCCTACTTAGTGCTAGAATATTTTTAAAATATAGGCCCAAAACATGCTAAAAATCGATATTTTAGATGCCCAAAGTCGATATCTCAAATTCAAGCTCAAAACACCCGAAAATTCGATATTTTGGGGTCGCAGAAGCGAACTGTAAATGCCTAAACAATGTTAGAGTATTTTCAAAATACAGGCCCAAAACATACTGATAATCGATCTTTTAGGTGCCCAAAAGTCGATATGTGCATGCATCTTCTGTACCCGTTGATATCTCAAATTCAGGCTCAAAACACCCTAAAGTTCTATATTTTGGGGTCCCAGAAGTGATCAGTACATGCCTACTCCGTGCTAAAATTTTTCAAAATATTGGCTTAAAACATGCTAAAAATCGATATTTTAAGTGTCCAAAGTCGATATGTGCATGCACCTTCTGTACCCGTTTATATCTCAAATTCAGGCTCAAAACTCCTGAAAATTCGATATTTTTGGGTCCCAGAAGCGATCTGTACATGCCTACTCCTAGTTAGAGTATTTTCAAAATACAGGCCCAAAACATGCTGAAAATCGATATTTTAGGTGACCAAAGTCGGTATCTCAAATTAAGGCCCAAAACACCCGAAAATTCGAAATTTTTGGGTCCCAGAAGCGATCTCTACATGCCTACTCCGTGTTAGAGTATTTTCAAAATAAAGGCCCAAAACATACAGAAAATCGATATTTTAGGTGCCCAAAACTCGATATGTGCATGCATCATCTGTACCCGATTATATCTCATATTCAGGCTCCAAACACCCGAAAATTCGATATTTTGGGGTCCCAGAAGCGATCTGTGCATGCCTACACAGTGCTAGAATATTTTCGAAATATAGGCCCAAAACATACAGAAAATCGATATTTTAGGTGCCCAAAACTCGATATGTGCATGCATCTTCTGAACCCGTTTATATCTCAAATTCAGACTCCAAACACCCGAAAATTCGATATTTTGGGGTCCCATAAGCGATCTGTACATGCCTACTCAGATACAGGCCCAAAACATGCTGAAAATCGATATTTTAGGTGCCCAAATTCAATATGTGTATGCATCTTCTGCACCCGTTTATATCACAAATTCAACCTCAAAAAAACCCAAATATTCGATATTTTTGGGACCCAGAAGCGATCTGTACATGCCTACTCAGTGCTAGAATTTTTTCAAAATATAGGCTCAAAACATGCTAAAAACCGATATTTTAAGTGTCCAAAGTCGATATGTGCATGCATCTTCTGTACCCGTTTATATCTCAAATTCAGGCTCAATACACCCGAAAATTCGGTTTTTTTGGGTCCTAGAAACGATCTGTACATGCCTACTCCTAGTTAGAATGTTTTCAAGATACAGACCCAATACATGCTCAAAATCGATATTTTAGGTGCCAAAAAGTCGATATGTGCATGCATCTTCTGTACCCGTTTATATCTCAAATTCAGGCTCAAAACATCTGAAAATTCGATATTTTGGGGTCCCAGAAGCGATCTGTACATGCCTACTCAGTGCTAGAATGTTTTCAAAATGTAGGCTCAAAACATGCTAAAAATCGATATTTTAGATGCCCAAAGTCGATATGTGCATGCATCTTCTGTACCCGTTTATATCTCAAATTTAGGCTCAAAACACCCGAAAATTCGATATTTTGGGGTCCCAGAAGTGATCTGTACATGCCTACTTATTGCTAGAATATTTTTAAAATATAGGCCCAAAACATGCTAAAAATCGATATTTTACGTGCCCAAAGTCGATATCTCAAATTCAGGCTCAAAACACCCGAAAATTCGATATTTTGGGGTCCTAGAAGCGATCTGTACAAGCCTACTCATTGCTAGAATGTTTTCAAAATATAGGCTCAAAACATGCTACAAATCGATATTTTATGTGTCCAAAGTCGATATGTGCATGCATCTTTTGTACCCGTTTATATCTCAAATTCAGGGTCAAAACACCCGAAAATTCGATATTTTGGGGTCCCAGAAGCGATCAGTACATGCCTACTCAGATACAGGCCCACAACATGCTGAAAATCGATATTTTAGGTGCCCAAAGTCAATATGTGCATGCATCTTCTGTACCCGTTTATATCTCAAATTCAGGCTCCAAACACCCGAAAATTCGGTATTTTTGGGTCCTAGAAGCGATCTGTACATGCCTACTCCTAGTTAGAATGTTTTCAAGATACAGACCGTAAACATGCTCAAAATCGATATTTTAGGTGCCCAAAAGTCGATATGTCCATTCCTTTTCTGTACCCGTTTATATCTCAAATTCAGGCTCCATACACCCGAAAATTCGATTTTGGGGGGTCCCAGAAGCGACCTGTACTTGCCTACTGCGTGTTAGAGTATTTTCAAAATACAGTCCCAATACATGCCGAAAATCGAAATTTTAGGTGACCAAAAGTCGATATGTGCATGCATCTTCTGTACCCGTTTATATCTCAAATTCAGGCTCCAAACGCCCGAAAATTCGATATTTTGGGGTCCCAGAAGCGATCCGTATATGCCTACTGCTTGTTAGAATGTTTTCAAGATACAGACCCAAAACATGCTCAAAATCGATATTTTAGGTGCTCAAAAGTCGATATGTGCATGCATCTTCAGTACCTGTTTATATCTCAAATTCAGGCTCAAAACATCCGAAAATTCGATATTTTTGGGTCCCAGAAGCGATCTGAACATGCCTACTCCGTGTTAGAGTATTTTCAAAATACAGGCCCAAAACATGCTGAAAATCGATATTTTAGGTGCCCTAAGTCAATATGTGCATGCATTTTCTGTACCCGTTTATATCTTAAATTCAGGCTCAAAACACCCGAAAATTCGATATTTTGGGGTCCCAGAAGCAATCTGTACATCCCTAATCAGTGCTAGAATATTTTCAAACTATAGGCCCAAAACATGCTCAAAATCGATATTTTAGATGCCCAAAGTCGATATCTCAAATTCAGGCTCAAAACACCCGAAAATTCGATAATTTTGGGTCCCAGAAGCGATCTGTACATGCCTACACAGTGCTAAAATGTTTTTAAAATATAGGCTCAAAACATGCTAAAAATCGATATTTTCATTTTCCAAAGTCGATATGTGCATGCATCTTCTGTACCCGTTTATATCTCAAATTCAGGCTCCAAACACCCGAAAATTCGGTATTTTTGGGTCCTAGAAGCGATCTGTACATGCCTACTCCTAGTTAGAATGTTTTCAAGATACAGACCGTAAACATGCTCAAAATCGATATTTTAGGTGCCCAAAAGTCGATATGTCCATTCCTTTTCTGTACCCGTTTATATCTCAAATTCAGGCTCCAAACACCCGAAAATTCGATTTTTGGGGGTCCCAGAAGCGACCTGTACTTGCCTACTGCGTGTTAGAGTATTTTCAAAATACAGTCCCAATACATGCCGAAAATCGAAATTTTAGGTGACCAAAAGTCGATATGTGCATGCATCTTCTGTACCCGTTTATATCTCAAATTCAGGCTCCAAACGCCCGAAAATTCGATATTTTGGGGTCCCAGAAGCGATCCGTATATGCCTACTGCTTGTTAGAATGTTTTCAAGATACAGACCAAAAACATGCTCAAAATCGATATTTTAGGTGCTCAAAAGTCGATATGTGCATGCATCTTCAGTACCTGTTTATATCTCAAATTCAGGCTCAAAACATCCGAAAATTCGATATTTTTGGGTCCCAGAAGCGATCTGAACATGCCTACTCCGTGTTAGAGTATTTTCAAAATACAGGCCCAAAACATGCTGAAAATCGATATTTTAGGTGCCCTAAGTCAATATGTGCATGCATTTTCTGTACCCGTTTATATCTTAAATTCAGGCTCAAAACACCCGAATATTCGATATTTTGGGGTCCCAGAAGCAATCTGTACATCCCTAATCAGTGCTAGAATATTTTCAAACTATAGGCCCAAAACATGCTCAAAATCGATATTTTAGATGCCCAAAGTCGATATCTCAAATTCAGGCTCAAAACACCCGAAAATTCGATAATTTTGGGTCCCAGAAGCGATCTGTACATGCCTACACAGTGCTAAAATGTTTTTAAAATATAGGCTCAAAACATGCTAAAAATCGATATTTTCATTTTCCAAAGTCGATATGTGCATGCATCTTCTGTACCCGTTTATATCTCAAATTCAGGCTCGAAACACCCGAAAATTCGATATTTTGGGGTCCCATAAGTGATCTGTACATGCCTACTTAGTGCTAGAATATTTTCAAAATACAGGCCCAAAACATGCTAAAAATCGACATTTTAGGTGACCAAAAGTCGATATTTGCATGCATCTTTTGTACCTGTTTATATCTCAAATTCAGGCTCAAAACACCCGAAAATTCGGTATTTTGGGGTCCTATAAGCGAACTGTACATGCCTACTACTAGTTAGAATGTTTTCAAGATACAGACCCACAACATGCTGAAAATCAATATTTTAGGTGCCCAAAAGTCGATATGTGCATGCATCTTCAGTACCCGTTTATATCTCAAATTCAGGCTCAAAACACTCGAAAAAACGGTGTTTTTGGGTCCTAGAAGCGATCTGTACATGCCTACTCCTAGTTAGAATGTTTTCAAGATACAGACCAAAAACATGCTCAAATTCGATATTTTAGGTGCCTAAAAGTCGATATCTCAAATTCAGGCCCAAAACACCCGAAAATTCGATATTTTGGGGTCCCAGAAGCAATTTGTACCTGCCTACTCCGTGTTAGAGTATTTTCAATATCCAGGCCCAAAACATACTGAAAATCGATCTGTTAGGTGCCCAAAAATCGATATGTGGATGCATCTTCAGTACCCGTTTATATCTCAAATTCAGGCTCCAAACACCCGAAAATTCGATATTTTGGGGTCCCAGAAGCGATCTGTACATGCCTACTCCTAGCTAGAATGTTTTCAAGATATAGACCCAAAACATGCTCAAAATCAATATTTTAGGTGCCCAAAAGTCGATATGTGCATGCATCTTCAGTACCTGTTTATATCTCAAATACAGGCTCAAAACACCCAAAACATTCGATATTTTTGGGTCCCAGAAGCGATCTGTACATGCCTACTCCGTGTTAGAGTATTTTCAAAATACATGCCCAAAACATGCTGTTAATCGATATTTTAGGTGCCCTAAGTCAATATGTGCATGCATTTTCTGTACCCGTTTATATCTCAAATACAGGCTCAAAATATCCAAAAAATTCGATATTTTTGGGTCCCAGAAGCGATCTGTACATGCCTACTCAGTGCTAGAATATTTTCAAACTATAGGCCCAAAACATGCTAAAAATCAATATTTTAGATGCCCAAAGTCGATATCTCAAATTCAGGCCCAAAACACCCGAAAATTTGATAATTTGGGGTCCCAGAAGCGATCTGTACATGCCTACTCAGTGCTAGAATGTTTTCAAAATATAGGCTCAAAACATGCTAAAAATCGATATTTTAAGTGTCCAAAGTCGATATGTGCATGCATCTTCAGTACCTGTTTATATCTCAAATTCAGGCTCAAAACACCCGAAAATTCCGTATTTTGGGGTCCTATAAGCGATTTGTAAATGCCTAGTCCTAGTTAGAATGTTTTCAAGATACAGACCCAAAACATGCTTAAAATCGATATTTTAGGTGCCCAAAAGTCGATATGTGCATGCATCTTCAGTACCCGTTTATATCTCAAATTCTGTCTCAAAACACTCGAAAATTCGGTATTTTTGGGCCCTAGAAGCGATATGTACATGCCTACTCCTAGTTAGAATGATTTCAAGATACAGACCAAAAACATGCTCAAATTCGATATTTTAGGTGCCCAAAAGTCGATATCTCAAATTCAGGCCCAAAAGACCCGAAAATTCGATATTTTGGGGTCCCAGAAGCGATCTGTACATGCCTACTCCGTGTTCGAGTATTTTCAAATTACAGGCCCAAAACATGCTGAAAATCGATATTTTAGGTGCCCAAAGTCAATATGTGCATGCATTTTCTGTACCCGTTTATATCTCAAATTCTGTCTCAAATCACCCGAAAATTCGATATTTTGGGGTCCCAGAAGCGATCTGTACATGCCTACTCAGTGCTAGAATATTTACAAAACATAGGCCCAAAACATGCTAAAAATCGATATTTTAGGTGCCCAAAGTCGATATCTCAAATTTAGGCCTAAAACTCCCGAAAATTCGATATCTTGGGGTCCCAGAAGCGATCTGTACATGCCTACTCCGTGTTCGAGTATTTTCAAAGTACAGGCCCAAAACATACAGAAAATCGATATTTTAGGTGCCCAAAACTCGATATGTGCATGCATATTCTGTACCCTTTTATATCTCAAATTCAAGCTCCAAACACCCGAAAATTCGATATTTTGGGGTACCAGAAGCGATGTGTACATGCCTACTCCGTGTTAGAGTATTTTCAAAATACAGGCCCAAAACATACTGAAAATCGATCTTTTAGGTGCCCAAAAGTCGATATGTGCATGCATCTTCTGTACCCGTTTATATCTCAAATTCAGGCTCCAAACACCCAAAAATTCGATATTTTGGGGTCCCAGAAGCGATCTGTACATGACTACTCAGATACATGCCCAAAACATGCTGAAAATCGATATTTTAGGTGCCCAAAGTCAATATATGTATGCATCTACTGCACTCGTTTATATCTCAAATTCAGGCTCAAAACACCCGAAAATTCGATATTTTGGGGTCCCAGAAGCGATCTGTACATGACTACTCAGTGCAAAAATGTTTTCAAAATATAGGCTCAAAACATGCTAAAAATCGATATTTTAAGTGTCCAAAGACGATATGTGCATGCATCTTCTGTACCCGTTTATATCTCAAAATCAGGCTCGAAACTCCCGAAAATTCGATATTTTGGGGTCCCATAAGTGATCTGTACATGCCTACTCCTAGTTAGAATGTTTTCAAGATACAGACTCAAAACATGCTCAAAATCGATATTTTAGGTGCCCAAAATTCGATATGTGCATGCATCTTCAGTACCTGTTAATATCTCAAATTCAGGCTCAAAATACCGGAAAATTCGATATTTTTGGGTCCCAGAAGCGATCTGTACATGCCTACTCCGTGTTAGAGTATTTTCAAAATACACGCCCATAACATGCTGAAAATTAATATTTTAGGTGCCCAAAGTCAATATGTGCATGCATTTTCTGCACCCGTTTATATCTCAAATTCAGGCTCAAAACACCCAAAAATTCGATATTTTTGGGTCCCAGAAGCGATCTGTACATGCCTACTCAGTCATAGAATATTTTCAAAATCTAGGTACAAAACATGCTAAAAAACTATATTTTAGGTGCCCAAAGTCGATATCTCGAGTTCAGGCCCAAAACACCCAAAAATTCGATATTTTGGGGTCCCAGAAGCGATCTGTACATGCCTATTCCCTGTTAGAGTATTTTCAAAATACAGGCCCAAAACATGCTGAAAATTGATATTATAGGTGCCCAAAGTTAAAATGTGTATGCATCTTCTGCACCCGTTTATATCCCAAATACAACCTCAAAACACCCGAAAATTCGACATTTTTGGGTCCCAGAAGCGATCTGTACATGTCTAGTCAGTGCTAGAATTTTTTCAAAATATAGGCTCAAAACATACTAAAAATCGATATTTTAAGTGTCCAAAGTCAATATATGCATGCATCTTCTGTACCCGTTTATATCTAAAATTCAGGCACAAAACACCCGAAAATTCGATATTTTGGAGTCCCAGAAGCGATCTGTACATGCCTAATCAGTGCTAGAATATTTTCAAAATATAGGCCAAAAACATGGTAAAAATCGATATTTTAGGTGCCCAAAGTCGATATTTAAATGCAGGCCCAAAACACCCGAAAATTCCATATTTTAGGGTCCCAGAAGCGATCTGTACATGCCTAGTCCGTGTTAGAGTATTTTCAAAATACAGTCCCAAAACATACTGAAAATCGATCTTTTAGGTGCCCAAAAGTCGATATGCGCATGCATCTTCTGTAAACGTTTATATCTCAAATTCAGGCTCCAAACACCCGAAAATTCGATATTTTTGGGTCCCAGAAGCGATCTGTACTTGCCTACTCAGATACAGGCCCAAAACATGCTGAAAATCGATATTTTAGGTGCCCAAATTCAATATGTGTATGCATCTCCTTTACCCGTTTATATCCCAAATTCAACCTTAAAACACCCGAAAATTCGATATTTTTGGGTCCCAGAAACGATCTGTACAAGCCTACTCTGTGTTAGAGTATTTTCAATATACAGGCCCAAAACATACTGAAAATCGATCTTTTAAGTGCCCAAAAGTCGATATGTGGATGCATCTTCTGTACCCGTTTATATCTCAAATTCAGGCTCGAAACACCGGAAAATTCGATATTTTGGGGTCCCAGAAGCGATCTGTACATGCCTACTCAGTGCAAGAATGTTTTCAAAATGTAGGCTCGAAACATGCTAAAAATCGATATTTTAAATGTCCAAAGTCGATATGTTCATGCATCTTCTGTACCTGTTTATATCTTAAATATATGCTCAAAACACCCGAAAATTCGATATTTCGGGGTCCCAGAAGTGATCTGTACATGCCTACTTAGTGCTAGAATATTTTTAAAATATAGACCCAAAACATGCTAAAAATCTATATTTTAGGTGCCCAAAATTGATATCTTAAATTTAGGCCCAAAACACCCGAAAATTCGATATTTTGGGGTCCCAGAAACGAACTGTACATGCCTACTCCGTGTTAGAGTATTTTCAAAATACAGGCCCAAAACATACTGAAAATCGATCTTCTAGGTGCCCAGAAGTCGATATGCGCATGCATCTTCTGTAAACGTTTATATCTCAAATTCAGGCTCCAAACACCCGAAAATTCGATATTTTTGGGTCCCAGAAGCGATCTGTACTTGCCTACTCAGATACAGGCCCAAAACATGCTGAAAATCGATATTTTAGGTGCCCAAAGTCAATATGTGTATGCATCTCCTTTACCCGTTTATATCCCAAATTCAACCTTAAAACACCCGAAAATTCGAAATTTTTGGGTCCCAGAAGCGATCTGTACATGCCTACTCAGTGCTAGAATGTTTTCAAAATATAGGCTTAAAAACTGCTAAAAATCGATGTTTTAAGTGTCCAAAGTCGATATGTGCATGCGTCTTCTGTACCCGTTTATATCTCAAATTCAGGCTCAAAACACACGAAAATTCCGTATTTTTCGGTCCAAAAAGCGATCTGTACAAGCCTACTCTGTGTTAGAGTATTTTCAATATACAGGCCCAAAACATACTGAAAATCGATATTTTAGGTGCCCAAAAGTCGATATGTGGATGCATCTTCTGTACCCTTTTATATCTCAAATTCAGGCTCGAAACACCGGAAAATTCGATATTTTGGGGTCCCAGAAGCGATCTGTACATGCCTACTCAGTGCAAGAATGTTTTCAAAATATAGGCTCGAAACATGCTAAAAATCGATATTTTAAATGTCCAAAGTCGATATGTGCATGCATCTTCTGTACCTGTTTATATCTTAAATATATGCTCATAACACCCGAAAATTCGATATTTCGGGGTCCCAGAAGTGATCTGTACATGCCTACTTAGTGCTGAAATATTTTTAAAATATAGACCCAAAACATGCTAAAAATCGATATTTTAGGTGCCCAAAATTGATATCTCAAATTCAGGCCCAAAACACCCGAAAATTCGATATTTTGGGGTCCCAGAAACGAACTGTACATGCCTACTCCGTGTTAGAGTATTTTCAAAATACAGGCCCAAAACATACTGAACATCGATCTTTTAGGTGCCCAAAAGTCGATATGTGCATGTATCTTCTGTACCCGTTTATATCTCAAATTCAGGCTCCAAACACCCGAAAATTCGATATTTTCGGGTCCCAGAAGTGATCTGTACATGCCTACTCAGATACAGGCCCAAAACATGCTGAAAATCGATATTTTAGGTGCCCAAAGTCAATATGTGTATGCATCTTCTGCACTCGTTAATATCTCAAACTCAACCTCAAAACACCCGAAAATTCGATATTTTTGGGTCCCAGAAGCGATCTGTACATGCCTACTCAGTGCTAGAATCTTTTCAAAATATAGGCTCAAAACATGCAAAAAATCGATATTTTAAGTGTCCAAAGTCGATATGTGAATGCATCTTCTGTACCCGTTTATATCTCAAATTCTGGCTCAAAACACCCGAAAATTCGGTATTTTTGGGTCCTAAAAGCGATCTGTACATGCCTACTCCTAGTTAGAATCTTTTCAAGATACAGACCCAAAACATGCTCAAAATCGATAATTTAGGTGCCCATAAGTCGATATGTGCATGCATCTTTTGTACCCGTTTATATCTCAAATTCAAGCTCAAAACACCCGAAAATTCGATATTTTGGGGTCCCAGGAGCTAACTGTACATGCCTACTCAGTGCTAGAATATTTTCAAAATATAGGCCCAAATCATGCTAAAAATCGATATTTTTGGTGTCCAAAGTGGATATGTGAAGGCATTTTCTGTACACGTTAATATCTCAAATTCAGGCTCAAAACACCCGAAAATTCGTTATTATTGGGTCCGAGAAACGATCTGTACATGACTACTCAGTGTTAGAATGTTTTCAAAATACAGGCTCAAATCATGCTGAAAATCGATAATTTAGGTGCAAAAAGTTGATATGTGCATGCATCGTCTGTAATCTATTATATCCCAAATTAAGGCTCAAAACACCAGAAAATTCGATATTTTTGTGTCCCAGAATCGATCATTAGATGCCTACTCAGTTTTAGAATATTTTTTAAATACTTGCTCAAAACATGCTTAAAATCAATATTTTAGGATGAACAAAGTCGATATGTGCATGCATTTTCTGTACCTGTTTATATCTCAAATTCAGGCTCAAATCTCCCAAAAATTCGATATTTTTGTGTCCCAGAAGCGATCTGTACCTGCCTACTCAGTGTTAGATTATTTTCAAGATACAGGCTCAAAACATGTTAAAAATCGATATTTTAGGTGCAAAAAGTCGATATGTGCATGCATCTTCTGTACCCGTTTAAATCTCAAATTCAGGCTCAAACCTCCTGAAAATTCGATATTTTTGGGTCCCAGAAGCGATCTGTACATGCCTACTCTGTGCTTGAATGTTTTCGAAATATAGGCTCAAAACATGCTAAAAACTTATATTTTAAGTGCAAAAAGTCGATTTGTGCATGCATCTTCTGTACCCGTTTATATCTCAAAATTCAGGCTCAAAACACCCGAAAATTCGTTATTATTGGGTCCCAGAAGCGATCTGTACATGCTTACTCAGTGTTAGAATGTTTTTTCTATAATACAGGCTCAAAACATGCTGAAAATCGATAATTTAGGTGCAAAAAGTCGATATGTGCACGCAGCTTCTGTAATCTATTATTTCCCAAATTGAGGCTCGAAACCCCCGAAAATTCGATATTTTGGGGTACCAGATACGATCTTTAGATGCCTACTCAGTGTTAGAATATTTTTAAAACACTGACTCAAACAATGCTGATAATCGATATTTTAGGATTCACAAAGTCGATATGTGCATGCATCTTCTGTACCCGTTTATATCTCAAATTCAGGCTGAAAACATCCAAAAATTCGATATTTTTTAGTCCTAGAAGCGATCTGTACATGCCTACTCAGTGTTAGAATATTTTGAAAATACGGGCCCAAACCATGCTAAAATTCGATATTTTAGGTGTCAAAAGACGATATGTGCATGAATCTTCTGTACCCGTTTATATCTCAAATTCTGGCTCAAAACACCCGAAAATTCGATATTTTTTGGGTCCCAGAAGCGATCTGTACATGCCTACTGAATGTTAGAATTTTTTCAAAATACAGGCTCAAAACATGCTGAAAATCGATATTTTAGATGCAAAAAGTCGATATGTGCATGCATCTTCTGTACCCGTTTAAATCTCAAATTCAGGCTCAAAAACCCGAAAATTCGATATTTTTGGGTCCTAGAAGCGATCTGTACATGCCTACTCAGTGCTAGAATGTTTTCAAAATATAGGCCCAAAACATGCTAAAAATCGATATTTTAGGTGTCCAAAGTGGATATGTGAAGGCATTTTCTGTACCCGTTTATATCTCAAATTCAGGATCAAAATACCCGAAAATTCGATATTTTTTTTTCCCAGAAGCGATTTGTACATGCCTACTCAGTGTTAGAATGTTTTCAAAATACAGGCTCAAAACATGCTGAAAATCAATAATTTAGGTGCAAAAAGTCGATATGTGAATGCATCTTCTGTAATCTATTATATCTCAAATTGAGGCTCAAAACACCCGAAAATTTGATATTTTTGGGTCCCAGAAGCGATCTGTACATGCCTACGCAGTGCTAGAATGTTTTCAAAATATAGGCCGAAAACATGTTAAAAATTGATATCTTAGGTGTCCAAAGTCGATATATGTATGCATCTTCTAAACACGTTTATATCTTACATTCAGGCTCAAAATACCCGAAAATTCGATATTTTTGTTTCCCAGAAGCCATCTGTACATGCCTACTTAATGTTAGAATATTTTCAAAATACGGGCCCAAAACATGCTGAAAATCGATATTTTAGATGCAAAAAGTCGATATGTGCATGCATCTTCTGTACCCGTTTATATCTCAAATTGAGGTTCAAAACACCCAAAAATTCGATATTTTTTTGTCCCAGAAGCAATCTGTACATGCCTACTCAGTGTTAGAATATTAAAAAAAAACGGGCCCAAAACATGCTAAAAATCGATATTCTAGGTGCCATAAGTCGATATGTGCATGCATTTTCTGTACCCGTTTGAATCTCAAATTCAGGCTCAAACACCCGAAAATTCAATATTTTTTGGTCCCAGAAGCGATCTGTACATGCCTACTCAGTGTTAGAATACTTTCTGAATACAGGTTCAAAACATGCTGAAAATCGATAATTTAGGTGCAAAAAGTCGATATGTGCATGCATCTTCTGTACTCGATTATATCCCAAATTGAGGCTCAGAACACCCGAAAATTCTATATTTTTGGGTCGCAGAAGCGATCTGTACATACCTACTCAGTGCCAGAATGTTCTCAAAATACCGGACCAAAACATGCTGAAAATCGATATTTTAGGTGTCCAAAGTCGATATGTGCATGCATCTTCTGTACCCGCTTATATCTCAAATTCAGTCTCGAAAAACCCGAAAATTTGATATTTTGGGGTGTCAAAAGCGATCTGTACATGCCTACTCAGTGCCAGAATTATTTCAAAATATAGGCACAAAACATGCTAAAAATAGATATTTTAGATGCGAAAAGTCGATATGTGCATGCATCTTCTGTACTCGTTTATATCCCAAATTCAGGCTCTAAAAACCCGAAAATTCTATATTTTTATGTCCCATAAGTGATCTGTGCATGCCTACTCAGTGCTAAAAAAATTTCAAAATACAGTCCCAAAACATGCTAAAAATCGATATTTTAGGTGTCCAAAGTCGATATGTACATGCATCTTCTGTACCCGTTTAAATCTCAAATTCAGGCTCAAACACCCGAAATTTCGATATTTTTGGGTCCCAAAAACGATCTGTACATGCCTACTCAGTGTTAGAATACTTTCTGAATACATGTTCAAAACATGCCTAAAATTGATAATTTAGGTGTAAAAAGTCGATATGTGCATGCATCTTCTATACTCGATTATATCCCAAATTGAGGCTCAAAACACCCGAAAATTCGATATTTTTATGTCCCTGAAGCGATCTGTACATGCCTACTCAGTGCTAGAAATTTTTCAAAATATAGGCCCAAAACATACTCAATATTGAAATTTTAGGTGTCCAAAGTCGATATATGTATGCATCTTCTGAACCCGTTTATCTTAAATTCAGGCTCAAAATATCCGAAAATACGATATTTTGGGGTCCCAGAAGCGATCTGTACGTGCCTACTCAGTGCTTTAATGTTTTCAAAATATAAGCCCAAAACATGCTAAAAATCGATATTTTAGGTGTCCAAAGTCGATATGTGATGGCATTTTCTGTACCCGTTATATCTCAAATTCCGGATCAAAATACCCGAAAATTCGATTTTTTTTTTTTCCCAGAAGCGATTTGTACATGCCTACTCAGTGTTAGAATGTTTTCAAAATACGGGCTTAAAACATGCTGAAAATCGATAATTTAGGTGCAAAAAGTCGATATGTGCATGCATCTTCTGTAATTTATTATATCCCAAATTGAGGCTCAAAACACCCGAAAATTTGATATTTTTGGGTCCCAGAAGCGATCTGTACATGCCTACGCAGTGCTAGAATGTTTTCAAATTATAGGCCGAAAACATGTTAAAAATTGATATCTTAGGTGTCCAAAGTCGATATATGTATGCATCTTCTAAACACGTTTATATCTTAAATTCAGGCTCAAAATACCCGAAAATTCGATATTTTTGTTTCCCAGAAGCCATCTGTACATGCCTACTTAATGTTAGAATATTTTCAAAATACGGGCCCAAAACATGCTGAAAATCGATATTTTAGATGCAAAAAGTCGATATGTGCATGCATCTTCTGTACCCGTTTATATCTCAAATTGAGGTTCAAAACACCCAAAAATTCGATATTTTTTTGTCCCAGAAGCAATCTGTACATGCCTACTCAGTGTTAGAATATTAAAAAAAAACGGGCCCAAAACATGCTAAAAATCGATATTCTAGGTGCCATAAGTCGATATGTGCATGCATTTTCTGTACCCGTTTGAATCTCAAATTCAGGCTCAAACACCCGAAAATTCAATATTTTTTGGTCCCAGAAGCGATCTGTACATGCCTACTCAGTGTTAGAATACTTTCTGAATACAGGTTCAAAACATGCTGAAAATCGATAATTTAGGTGCAAAAAGTCGATATGTGCATGCATCTTCTGTACTCGATTATATCCCAAATTGAGGCTCAGAACACCCGAAAATTCTATATTTTTGGGTCGCAGAAGCGATCTGTACATACCTACTCAGTGCCAGAATGTTCTCAAAATACCGGACCAAAACATGCTGAAAATCGATATTTTAGGTGTCCAAAGTCGATATGTGCATGCATCTTCTGTACCCGCTTATATCTCAAATTCAGTCTCGAAAAACCCGAAAATTTGATATTTTGGGGTGTCAAAAGCGATCTGTACATGCCTACTCAGTGCCAGAATTATTTCAAAATATAGGCACAAAACATGCTAAAAATAGATATTTTAGATGCGAAAAGTCGATATGTGCATGCATCTTCTGTACTCGTTTATATCCCAAATTCAGGCTCTAAAAACCCGAAAATTCTATATTTTTATGTCCCATAAGTGATCTGTGCATGCCTACTCAGTGCTAAAAAAATTTCAAAATACAGTCCCAAAACATGCTAAAAATCGATATTTTAGGTGTCCAAAGTCGATATGTACATGCATCTTCTGTACCCGTTTAAATCTCAAATTCAGGCTCAAACACCCGAAATTTCGATATTTTTGGGTCCCAAAAACGATCTGTACATGCCTACTCAGTGTTAGAATACTTTCTGAATACATGTTCAAAACATGCCTAAAATTGATAATTTAGGTGTAAAAAGTCGATATGTGCATGCATCTTCTATACTCGATTATATCCCAAATTGAGGCTCAAAACACCCGAAAATTCGATATTTTTATGTCCCTGAAGCGATCTGTACATGCCTACTCAGTGCTAGAAATTTTTCAAAATATAGGCCCAAAACATACTCAATATTGAAATTTTAGGTGTCCAAAGTCGATATATGTATGCATCTTCTGAACCCGTTTATCTTAAATTCAGGCTCAAAATATCCGAAAATTCGATATTTTGGGGTCCCAGAAGCGATCTGTACGTGCCTACTCAGTGCTTTAATGTTTTCAAAATATAAGCCCAAAACATGCTAAAAATCGATATTTTAGGTGTCCAAAGTCGATATGTGATGGCATTTTCTGTACCCGTTATATCTCAAATTCCGGATCAAAATACCCGAAAATTCGATTTTTTTTTTTTCCCAGAAGCGATTTGTACATGCCTACTCAGTGTTAGAATGTTTTCAAAATACGGGCTTAAAACATGCTGAAAATCGATAATTTAGGTGCAAAAAGTCGATATGTGCATGCATCTTCTGTAATTTATTATATCCCAAATTGAGGCTCAAAACACCCGAAAATTTGATATTTTTGGGTCCCAGAAGCGATCTGTACATGCCTACGCAGTGCTAGAATGTTTTCAAATTATAGGCCGAAAACATGTTAAAAATTGATATCTTAGGTGTCCAAAGTCGATATATGTATGCATCTTCTAAACACGTTTATATCTTAAATTCAGGCTCAAAATACCCGAAAATTCGATATTTTTGTTTCCCAGAAGCCATCTGTACATGCCTACTCAGTGTTAGAATATTTTCAAATTACGGGCCCAAAACATGCTGAAAATCGATATTTTAGATGCAAAAAGTCGATATCTGCATGCATCTTCTGTACCCGTTTATATCTCAAATTGAGGTTCAAAACACCCGAAAATTCGATATTTTTTAGTCCCAGAAGCAATCTGTACATGCCTACTCAGTGTTAGAATATTAAAAAAAAACGGGCCCAAAACATGCTAAAAATCGATATTTTAGGTGCCATAAGTCGATATGTGCATGCATTTTCTGTACCCGTTTAAATCTCAAATTCAGGCTCAAACACCCGAAATTTCGATATTTTTGGGTCCCAGAAGCGATCTGTACATGCCTACTCAGTGTTAGAATACTTTCTGAATACATGTTCAAAACATGCTGAAAATCGATAATTTAGGTGCAAAAAGTAGATATGTGCATGCATCTTCTGTACTCGTTTATATCCCAAATTCAGGCTCCAAAAACCCGAAATTTCGATATTTTTATATCCCATAAGTGATCTGTACATGCCTACTCAGTGCTAGGAATTTTTCAAAATATTGGCCCAAAACATACTAAATATTGAAATTTTAGGTGTCCAAAGTCGATATATGTATGCATCTTCTGAACCCGTTTATATCTTAAATTCAGTCTCAAGCCACCCGAAAATTCGATATTTTTGGGTCCCAGAAGCGATCTGTACATGCCTACTCTGTGCTTGAATGTTTTCAAAATATAGGCTCAAAACATGCTAAAAATCGATATTTTAGGTGCAAAAAAGTCGATATGTGCATGCATCTTCTGTACCCGTTTATATCTCAAATTCGGGCTGAAAACACCCGAAAATTTGATATTTTGACGTCCCAAAAGCGATCTCTATATGCAACTCACTGGCAGAATTTTTTCAAAATATAGTCCCAAAACATGCCAAAAATCGATATTTTAGGTGTCAAAAGTCGATATGTGCATGAATATTCCGTACCCGTTTATATCTCATATTCAGGCTCAAAACACCCGAAAATTTGATATTTTTGTGTCCCGTAAGTGATCTGTGCATTCTTACTCAGTGCTAGAATTTTTTTCAAATTACAGTCCCAAAACATGCTGAAAATCGATATTTTAGGCGCCATAAGTCAATATGTGCATGCATTTTCTGTACCCGTTTAATTCTCTAAATTCAGGCTCAAAACACCCGAAAATTTCATATTCTTGGTACCCAGAAGCGATCTGTACATGCCTACTCAGTGTTAGAATATTTTCAATTTACAGGCCCAAAATGCTGAAAATCGATATTTTAGGTGCCAAAAGTCAGTACCGGTTTATATCTGAAATTCAGGCTCAAAACACCCAAAACAACTCGATATTTTGGGGTCCCAGAAGCGATCTGTACATGCCTACTCAGTATTAGAAATTTTCAGGATACAGGCTCAAAACATGCTGAAAATCGATATTTTATTTGCAAAAAGTCGATATGTGCATGGATCTTCTGTACCCGTTCATATCTCAAATTGAGGCTCAAAACACCCGAAAATTTGATATTTTTGGGTAACAGAAGCAATCTGTACATGCCTACTCAGTGTTGGAATATTTTCAAAATACAGGCAAAAATATGCTGAAATTCGATATTTTAGGTGCAAAAAGTCGATATGTGCATGTATCTTCTGTACCCGTTTATATCTTAAATTCAGGCTGAAAACACCCAAAAATTTGATATTTTGGGGTCCCAAAAGCGGTCTGTACATGCGTCCTCAGTGCTAGAATTTTTTCAAAATATAGGCCCAAAACATGCCAAAAATCGATATTTTAGGTGTGAAAAGTCGATATGTGCATGAATCTTCTGTACCCATTTATATCTCAAATTCAGGCTCAAAACACCCGAAAATTCGATATTTTTGAGTACAGAAGCGATCTGTACATGCCTACTCAGTGTTAGAATATTTTGAAAATACGGGCCCAAACCATGCTAAAATTCGATATTTTAGGTGTCCAAAGTGGATATGTGAAGGCTTTTTCTGTACCCGTTTATATCTAAAATTCAGGCTCAAAGCACCTGAAAATTCGATATTTTTGTTTCTCAGAAGCGATCTGTACATGCCTACTCAGTGTTAGAATATTTTTTAAAAATACGGGCCCAAATCATGTTGAAAATCGATAATTTAGGTGCCCAAAGTCAATATGTGCATGCATATTCTGTACCCGTTTATTTCCCAAATTCAGGCTCAAAATACCGGAAAATTCGATATTTTTGGGTCCAAGAAGCGATCTGTACATCCCTACTCAGTGTTAGAATATTTTCAAAATACAGACAAAAACATGCTGAAAATCGATATTTTTGGTGCAAAAAGTCGATATGTGCATGCATCTTCGTTACTTGTTTTTTATTCCAAATTCAGGCTCAAATCACCCGAAACTTTGATATTATAGGATCCCAGAAGCGATCTGTACATGCCTACTCAGTGCCAGAATGTTTTCAAAATATAGTCCCAAAACATGCTAAAAAATAGATATTTTAGGTGTCCAAAGTTGATATGTGTATGCATCTTTTGTATCCGTTTATATCTCAAATTCAGGCGCAAAATATCCGAAAATTCGATATTTTTGGGTCACATAAGCAATCTGTACATGGCTACTTAGTGCTAGAATGTTTCAAAATATAGTCCAAAATCATGCTAGAAATCGATATTTTAGGTGCATGCATCTTCAGTACCCGCTTGTATCTCAAATTCAGGCTCAAAACACCCGAAAATTCGATATTTTTGGGTCCAAGAAGCGATCTGTACATGCCTACTCAGTGTTAGAATATTTTCAAAATACAGGCTGAAAACATGCTGAAAATTCATATTTTAGGTGCAAAAATTCAATATGTGCATGCATCTTCTGTACCCGTTTATATCTCAAATTCAGGTTTAGAATACGCGAAAATTCGATATTTTTGTTTTCCAGAAGCAATCGGTACATGCCTACTCAGTGTTAGAATATTTTAAAAATACGGGCCCAAAACATGCTGAAAATAATTATTTTAAGTGCCAAAAGTCGATATGTGCAAGCATCTTCTGTACCCGTTTATATTTCAAATTCAGGCTTTAATCACCCGAAAATTCGATATTTCTGGGTCCCAGAAGCGATCTGTACATGCCTACTCAGTGCCAGAATGTTTTCAAAATAAAGTCCCAAAACATGCTAAAATTCGATATTTTAGGTGTCCAAAGTCAAATGAGCATGCATCTTCTGTACCCGTTTATATCTCAAATTCAGGCTCAAAATACCCGAAAATTCGATATTTTTGGATCCCAGAAGCGATCTGTACATGCCTACTCAGTGTTATAATATTTTTAAAAAACAGCTTATTGATTCTCCCTAGAGAGTCTATGATCTGCCTACCTAGCACTGGTCGTTCTCTCTCTCTCTCTCTCTCTCTCTCGACAACCACCTTGCCGTCGGTGAGAGAGCTTGTGTGATCTGTTTGAATTTTGCTAGCTATGCTGGGGGACACTTAGTCCAGTTGGGTTACCCGTGCCAGAAAGGTAGCGTTATTAGGATCCTGACTAAGAGTTGTCAAATCTTCATGTTAATATTAAGTTTCACAACTGCTCTTCAACTATCCTAACAAAAAAAAAAAAAAATCTTCATCACTTTCGATATAAGTTTTTATTGTTAAGGACCTCACCAGCTACCTTATGCCGTGTGAGAAGGGAGGCTTTGGAACCTCCTAAAACAACGCCTTTTAACGCTCACAGGTTTCGAAAGGGCTGAGATTGAAGGGATCTCAGGCGTGTGGGGTACGAGTAATGGAGATGCCTCAGGACCCCCGTAGGTATTCTCTTAGATTAATAAGCCTGACCAGCTCCCTGTGACCGTTCTTAGGTGCCTAAAGGCTCGACTGCTCTTTGGTGAGAGAGCTTTCGTGCCTCGCTGGCTGCCAGGCCAGTAAAAGATCTCGGATTAAGTCGTGGACATTTAGTTTTACTATTTGCTTTAAGTTTGGCCGCGGATGGAGGATTAGTAGGGATTAGTAGGACGACGGTTACACTTCAAGCACCCCTGTCGAAAAATCAGAGTCCCATTTACTTAGGAGTCTTGTGCTGCTCAGTTGGGAGCTGCGGCACGATTGGGGCCGTCCGGCCCAGGGGAGACCTTAGGGTTGGTGTGCTTGGCTCATAAGGTTTCTGTTGGCTGAACGACCGAAAACCTTCTGGAAGTAGGCGGACGAGACTTATGCGAGACCAAATCACATTACCCTTTCTTTTGTATTATTGGTCTTAAATTGAATTAGAGCGAGATGACTGGTCCATCAGCAAGAAAATTTACATGTACTACATGCAAGGTGTACCGCTGGTGTGAGGACTTCAGCGGGAGGAGTGCGAGCGACCTAGACTCCTCGAGTGTCTGCGACTTTTGCAAACTCTTGGAGAGGTTGATGAAGCACATCTCACTGCTCACGAAGGAGAACAACTCCCTAAAGGAGGAAGTTCTCCGAATGGACTCACAGAGGTGTGACTGCCATGTGAGAGACAAGGCAGTCCAAGGAGCTTCTTCACCGAAGAGCTCCACCACGCCGGTAAAGACCAAGAAGAAGAACAACAACAAGAAGAACAACAACAATGAAGAGGGAAAAGAGACTGCAGAAGGAAAAGAGACTGCAGAAAAGTGTGATGGAAAAGAGGAGGGGAATATGGAGAAGGGAGAAAAACCCAAGAAGACAGTTGAGGAGGGATTAGAGGAAAGTGAGGAATCAAATAAGAAGGAAAAGAAAATGAAGAAGGAAAAGAAGACGAAGAAGAAGGAACCTGGAGGAAGTGACGAGCCCGGCAGGAATTCAAAACACTCTCGGGTTCCTCACAAGGCATCTCGTGCTCCTACCAAGGAGAGGCCTGTGGATATACACATTGTAGGTGATTCCCAGGCACGAGGGCTGCAACCCCTAATGGCAGATCGCCTTCACACTTCTGTGAAGGTGAATTGTTTGCCAGGTTGTGGCAATGCTGACCTCCGAAAGGAAGCTGAGAGGATCCAAACGTCTAGATCTGCTGTCATTGCACTCATGGTGAGTGGTAATGACATCTACCTGAGAAATGGTAGAGTAGGCATGACCGAAGGAGTCCTCTCGGATGTGCTCGGTGCAGTAGATGACTGTGGGTTAAAAACCCGCAGAAGGGTAGTTGTTTGCATGCTCCCAAGGAGAGGCCCTTTAGGGACTGCTCTGTCAAAGAACATTGCAGTAAATCAGCGCCTGGCTGATTTGTGTACTGCCGAGGGGGTGATCTTTGTGGACCCCTACACCTCACTCTTTGGTAGAGACGACCTCTACCAGAGGGATGGCACACATCTCTCACCAAAGGGGAAAGAAGTGCTTTCCAAATTAATGGAAGACGCCATCCGACGATGTCTCAGGAGCACTCGACCGAGCGTGGAGGAGAGCCCTCGTCGCTATGCTAGAGTGACCCCAGAGAAGACATTCGCTGAGATCCTGAAGAAGGATATCCCCAGCACTACCAAGACAATGACCAAACCGGGAAACGAAGGAGTATAGGGAGCCCTGCAGTTGGGGGTTCCCTGAAGGTTCTATTGTTCAATGCCAGGTCCATCCGAAACAAGTTTTTGGAACTGCGGGCCCTCGTTGCGACAGAGGAACCCGAGATGGTGGCCATAACGAAGTCATGGTTGAGAACCTCAGACAGAGATCTTGAAGGGGAATTCGTGATTCCAGGCTACCAACTCTTCCACAAAGATAGAGAGGACAAAGGGGGTGGTGGTGTGCTGTTGTATGTAAAGAACTCCATCAAATCGATGACCTGCAACATCACATCGAACCACGAGCTCCTTGGAGTTGACCTAGAAATAGGCACTGCAAAATACAGAACCCTGCTGCTTTATAGACCCCCTGGACAACTCAATGAGATGGACAGGGACCTATACCAGTTGCTGGGTGAACTAGTGGATGGCAGGGTGTGCATCCTTATGGGGGACTTCAACACACATGTTGACTGGGAAACCAGAGAGCCCTCTGCCGAGAACACACCACTCTTGGAGTTTGTAAATGATGAATTCCTCACTCAATGGGTAAGGGAGCCAACAAGAGGTGCTAACATACTCGACTTGCTCCTCACCTCCGAGGATGACATCATTCAAGACCTCTCTGTAAACGAAGAAATAGGCGGAAGCGACCACAAGCTTATAAAATTTTCAGACAAGGTCCCTAATATGGAGACCGTGACCCCGGTGCATAGAAAATTAGACATGGGGAGAGCGAACTTTGCAGGTCTTCGTGAAGGCGTTGCTGAAATGGAACTAGAGGAGGGAGAGAGTGCTGATGATCTGTGGAGGTCATTCTTGTCTTCCTTCATGGAACTTCAGTCGCGCTTTATTCCTCTGAAGGGAACAGGTCAGAAGTTCATTCAACCGAAGTGGTTTAATCGGGAAATCCGTAACCTACTAAGGGAGAGGAGAACTGTGTATCGTCGAGCGAAGGCATCTGGGGACTTTGACGGCCATAGAAGACTGAATCGAAATGTGAAGTCCAAAATAAGGGTGGCCAAGCGTGCTGAGGAGGTCCGTGTGGCTAGACTCTGCAAAGAGAACCCCAAGGAGTTTTTCAGTTATGTGAATGGCCGTAAACCAATCGGATGCAGGATCGGTCCCTTGGTGAATGAGGATGGAGCATTGATGCACTCTGATGCAGAAAATGCTAACCTCTTAAATGAGTACTTCTCTTCAGTGTTCTCTGAGGAGAGTGGTCCCATTCCCGAACCTTTGGACTCCTTCAGTGAGAAGTTGGAGTCAATGGTCTTCACCCAAGAAGAAATCGAGAGAAAAATAACCGAATTAAAAGCAAACAAGTCCCCCGGTCCGGATGGGTTCTTACCTAGAGTGTTGAAAGAAGTGCATGGTGAAGTATCACGGCACCTGTGCATGGTCTTCAACAGGGTAATCCAGACTGGATGCGTTCCTAGAGACTGGCGTGAGGCAGAGGTGACTCCTATCTTCAAGAAGGGAGATGCTAGCCAACCGTCAAACTACAGACCCATCAGTTTAACCTCGATAGTCTGTAAACTCATGGAGAGCATCATGGTGGACAAAATAACAGCACACTTAGAATCAAATTTGCTACTGAGGGGTTCCCAGCATGGGTTCCGGCAACACCGGTCATGCCTCACAAATCTGGTGGAATTCTTCCATTTTGTTTTCAGTGAGCACGATCGGGATAAAGCAGTCGATGTTGTCTACTTAGACTTTCAGAAAGCCTTTGACAAGGTGCCCCACCGTCGCCTCCTTCGGAAAGTGCGTGCACTGGGCATAGACGGAAATGTGGCAAATTGGATAGAGAACTGGCTAAGTGACAGACGGCAGCGGGTGGTAGTGAATGGACAGGCTTCAGAGTGGGTGCCCGTTACTAGCGGTGTTCCCCAAGGTTCTGTTCTGGGACCACTACTGTTTATCATCTATGTTAATGACGTGGATGGTGACATGGTTGCCAAGATTTCCAAATTCGCCGATGATACTAAGCTTGGTATGAATGTCGCGAAAGAAGGAAATACTACCCGCTTACAAGAAGATCTTAGGAAGATCGGGGAGTGGTCTGACACGTGGCAAATGCCATTTAACGTGAACAAATGCAAAGTTATGCATATAGGCCACAGAAACCCCCGAACAGAGTATAACCTTAAGGGCAATGCTCTCGTAAGCACTGATACTGAGAAAGACTTGGGTGTAACTATCACCAGCGACCTCAAGTTCTCAAAGCAGTGTATTGAGGCTGAGAAGAAAGCCCAAAGGATGTTAGGGTACATAAAGCGACAGTTTGGATACCGGAACAAGGAGATAGTACTTTGTCTGTACAATTCCCTTGTCCGACCGCACCTGGAGTATGCAGTCCAGTTTTGGAGTCCTTCTTACCGGAAGGATATCGCGAGATTGGAACGAGTGCAAGCCAGGGCAACCAAACTTATACCCTCTCTTAGACACAAGAGCTATAAAGATCGGTTGGTAGAACTCGACCTGTTCTCTCTGGAAACCCGGAGACTGCGTGGTCAGCTTATCGAAGTGTTTAAAATACTACGAGGCTTTGACAATGTAGACTACAGGGACATTTTCCAACTCAGTGAGGGCACAACCAGGAATCATGGCTACAAACTTGAACTGAAGCGATACAACCGTGATCTGTGTGGTAAATTCTTTACCTACAGCATCTGTGGTACTTGGAACGCGCTTCCTGCTGATGTAGTCAACAGCAACTCTGTGGATCAGTTCAAGTCCAGATTAGACAAAGCCTTAAACCACCGTCTAGGTGTTTAAGCCGTTGTGCGAGTGTTCCTTGATGGTTTCACATGACACATTCGAGGACGGTCACCTACTTGCGCAACTAAACCCACAGGTACCCTCTTTGTATGGATCGTAAGGTCCCTTAGGGTACTTCTTTTCCTTGTAACTCCTTGTAACTCTCTCTCTCTCTCTCTCTCTTATTACCTGACAAACGTTGTGAGTGCATAAGGGTTATTGTTCCATTCTTAGGTGTGAGAGTTTTGGACAGTTCAGCATGGTAGGATAGACAGCAGTTGATTTGTCTGTGAATTATTGAGACATAGAGTTAGAGATAGTATTAGTAATCCCAGCAAACACAGGTATATTGGATTTGTGATGGCCCCGTATCGTTTTTCCTTTACAATACATATCGGACCAATGATTGCAAACCACAGGGCCAGCATTGATCCATTATCCGTTTGCACACTGGGCCAGTAACGGGCATACATTGAAACTATTGTTGACCAATTATCTACTTCCATTATTGTTCCAGTATCCATTATCAAGTATGTATTGGCCCGATATTGGAACAATATTACATTACATATCAGACAAATGATTGCAAACCACTGGGCCAGCATTGATCCGTTATCCGTTTGCACACTGGGCCAGTAACGGGCATACATTGAAACTATTGTTGACCAATTATCTACTTCCATTATTGTTCCAGTATCCATTATCAAGTATGTATTGGCCCGATATTGGAACAATATCATGATACCAATTCAGTTTAAACTGTGGATTCTTCATTTATATCCTATTCTGGTCATCCATTATAAATGTATTGGGTAGGTACTGGGCCAATGAAAGATACACAATATATTTTTCGTTATGGAATACCATTTATTTTCCAATGTTCATACAATACATTGTTACTCAAAACTATACTCACAAAATTACAGGGTGAAGCCCTGACAAGATATTTATCTAATTTCCATATGTATTTTTCCCCAAAATAAAATATTAATTTCAGACATGAAAGCCAAATCCATTACCGTGGGCTAACGATCGAACACTTCAAAATCAACCCCACCCTCCCACATTTGAAGAGTTCGATCGTTCGCCCACAGTAATGCATTTGGCTTTCACGTCTGAAATTAACCTTTCATTTTTGGGAATTTGGGGGGGAAATAAGATTAATATCATGTCAGGACTTCATCTTGTAATTATATCTGTATAGTTTTGAATAACCATTTATAGCTATTATTCAACACATACATGATAATGCAATTTTTTTGTTATCAATCATTACAATTGCTAATTTTTCTCAGAATTCTTGCAATACCGTCATGAGGCTGGCTACTACTTGGAACTATCACTGTCCATTGAACCACAATTACCAAAATACATCACACACATTCTATGAAAATAATAAAATACATACAAGAATTACTTCTCCAAAATCACCAACTTTTTGTAAATGTAAATGAGTTTATGTATCACAGTGTCATGTAATACTGAAACATCACCATGAATAGTATCCACTATATATCACTTCTGCAGATACAAGTACCGTAACTGAAAATAACACTTCTTCGGTGATAAGATCAAAACAGTTAACTATATTCTGATATAATTAAGTATAATCCACTTTTGCAGATACAAGTAACTAAACATTACACTTCTTTGGTGATAACATCACAGCAGTAAACATTATTTGGTGTAAGTATAATCCACTTCTGGAAATACAAATAACTAAAAATAATAATTAATGCACTGGTAATAACAAGTTACGGTAAATATTGAATGAATTACCGTTATTGCGTAAGGTTTTTCTACCTTCATTACCCACTTATTTAGACCATTCTAAGACTATTTTCTTCTATGGCATTTCCTCTGCAAATGCCCCATTTCCAAAATAGGGCATATTCAAATGGGGCACTTTGAAATTAGCCTGACCTTACCTGACCTAACCTAGACCGCATCAGACTACCGGGACATAACCTGGGCAGACTGCCGGAACCTAACCTGGGCAAACTACCCGGAAATAATCGTGATAAAGTACAATAAATGACTTGGGCAAAATACTGGGACTCAGCCGGATCTGGCAACACTGCTGCTAAACGGTAATTCTTTCAATAAATACCCAAGTTACCCTATGAAAAATATTTTAGTACAGTATTCGCATATACCCCTTAAGAATAGGAAATGGGGTGTTGATAATGATTAGTATAAGCCACTTATGCAGATAAAAATAACTAATATTAATGACACTGCTTTGCTAATGAGCTAATAATGCAGATCATAAGTTGTATCAATCATATTCACATGCCTTTTTTAAATTGGTTAACAAAAGAAAATAGATATCAAATAAATATCAAAAATAAAATATTATTTTCAGACATGAAAGTAACTAAACATTACGTTCTTTGGTGATAACATCACAGCAGTAAACATTATTTGGCGTAAGTATAATCCACTTCTGGAAATACAAATAACTAAAAATAATAATTAATGCATTGGTAAGACAGCAAATTGTTTGCGATATCCATATATAAATGTCATTATTGACCAGTGTGTGTGTGTGTGTCTGCATTCAGCCTGTTGTGTACATGTGCAGCCTGTGTGTACAGTCCCTAGCCACCCTGAGTCGAAGCCCAAAATTTGGAGCATGCGGTTTTTGTAAGACAGCCCACTAAAAGCCTCCTTTGGTTCGAAATGTGTGTGGCTGGTGATGGTTTGGGTGGACTGTCATCCAGAAACCGCCTGCTTCAGATCTTGGGCTTAGACTCATGTGGGTTAAGGATTATTGTGTACTGTACGCACGTATTGGCCTGTGTGTGTGTGTGTACGTGGACTGTATATGTATGAAGAAACATATTATATTTTAATATCATTGTTCACTGGCCATGTCCAGTATGCAAAAGGGGGAATGCTACTGTGCCATTTCTGTGTGGGAACAATACATATTTACATTCTATATCTTTCACATGGCATGATTTCAAACTGCCACTCAGATTGTTAACAATATATATTCCTAGAGTCCCAGAACTAATTGGGTATTCATATAAATGTGAATATTTCCTGTATTCTTTATACAATATCATAATGTCCGACTCATCTTCATATTTCACAATGTTTTGTACTACTCCAATTTGATTATTAATCATTACTCCTCCATTAACAAAATTTGTTTTAATACAAAACCCTTCTAAAAGGATTTCCTTGAACTGTTGTTGTCGGCCTTCCTTAAGTAGAGGTCCATGAAAATGGCTTTGCTTCAGTACTGGTTCTTGAATGATTTTAGGCACTAATCTAGAGTTGTAAGTACGCTCATACATTCTGTTGATCACTTGATTTAAGGCACAGTTTGGCTTCCTAAGCATTTTTTTAATCATGCCTAAATGATTCTCAAAGGAGAATGCAGAAAATCTCTTTAGAGACCCATACTTTGCAATGTCATCTGGAAGATGAATCAAATCATGAAAATTGTATACTAGATACCTGGGGCCATACAAATCAGAACAATGATTCACAAAGGCAAATAATAACTTCCTTGCATTTGCAGCATTTTCAGGGGCATTTTCTTTTGACATTAAGGTTACAGCAACACTAAGCAAGAGAAAATTCTTCTATACACCAGAATTTATGTTGCCTGCTAAACAAACTGGGCCAGTGTATAGGAGGAAGCTACGAAATTCTGTAGCCTTGAATCTATCTACATTATCGAGTGAACGTGGCTTTCTGGCAAATTCATCAGGCATGTAGGCCTATGGAGATATTTCTTCAAGAATTGCAGAAATCTGATTTTTGCATGCTGTGCCAATACGTACAGGTAATGGGCCTTTTAGCCACAAATATAGAAGTTTCTTCATCACACCCAAGTAAAGAAGGTGCATTGGATCAAGCACAAACTGTGACACCATACCAATATTAAGAGCTGACAGAGGTGATACAGCTTTTTGATGCCTTTTGTAATTCACAGTTACAAAATCATTATCAGTTCTCAATGGAGCATTTAAATCAGGAAATGTCATAGTTTGCAAATATACACCTTCCTGTGTACAACGTTCACATCCAAAATATCCATTATGTGATGTAATGCACTTAAGAAACTGACGTGCAGGTGCGTCACAAATGAAGCAATGAACCTTTACCACATATAATTTGTCAAAGGCTTTATATCCACTCTGCAGCTCCTCCAGTTCTGCAATTAGTTTTTTTAAGTAATCATGAACATTATTTGGTTTGGAATTTCCATAAAATAGACCAACAACAAATGGATATGAAAGTAAAATATTTTCACTACAAAATTCAACCAGAATGGGCCAAAATTGTTTGTTGGAGCTTTTATGGAGAGGAATCCCATCACAGTTAATTTTTAATAACAAGACAGACTGGATATTAGACAACACTGACTGTGGTGTTGCTTCAAAAAAGTCCTGAATAGCATTTTTAAGGCCAAAATGGTAATATTGTCCCCCACAAAGTTTTTCTATGTACTTTGAGGCATTCCTAGGAGTTCTGCATAACGTTCTTGGATCAGCAGGCAATGTTTCACAAGAATTACTATTTAAAATACAAAGTAGGTCTTTTAATGCCACATGGGTAATATTATGTTTGACTGCCCAACCACACAATAAATCTTGAAAGTTTTCTTTTGCACAGTTTTTCTCTGTATATTCATCTAGCACTGTATCATTTACATCAGTAGATTCACTGTCACTACCATCTGAATTTTCAAGATCATAGTTGCTTTCAATATTATTGTCATTAACTCCACAGCCATAGTCATAACACCTTTTACCATAACATTTGTCAATTTCTGAAGAATTCAAATGGGAATTTTTTGTGTTACAAATATTATGAATTTTACTATTTTTGTTTTTCATGCACAGTTCTTCATATTCTTTTAGTTTTCTCTTAGCTCTACGTTGCAAAGTCCAAGTACTGGCCATAATGGGTCAAGCTGATTTTCATTATTCTTTTGGAAAATAATCCTGTACTCCCAATACTTTCTTGCTTTCTATAGCTTAATTCATGACCATCACACACAATATGGGTTCATAAGACTTTACTGAGAGGAAGAGTCATCTTCCTGGCTCTGCTGATTATTAATAACACTTGGTCTTTTTCTGCCAAAGCTGATCTTGTACTCTGGCTTCACATTTTGTCACAGCCAGCATAACAGATTTCAAGCTTGAAAAAAGAACTTTGTTATTTATTTATTCTTATTATATATATATTTTTTTTATTGTTGGTATGGACACTCATTATCCATCACTAGGTGCAATTTGCCCCCTCAGTTATCATTTATATTATATCACATAATCACAATCCTCTTTGTTACACTGGTGGTAATCAAATAACCAATCCGTGGGAATGGAAAAAGTATCCTTGCATGTCACAAGAGGTAACTGATGGCAGAAGCAGGAGAAATGGGAGGATTTGTCCTCCCAGATGCCTATTGATATCTGTTATGAGTGAACCACCCCTCTTGGACGGGAGACACTGAGTAAGGTATCTGTATGTATGGAGGTAAAGCTATAATGTATCTTATTAACTTAAAAATATAAGTACCTTCATCATGGTCAGTTCTTGATAGTGTACCAACTTCCTTAGTAGAAGAAGATCTTGATATATTGTGTGAATTAGAATAATCCTTGCCCACTGGATTATTGGTCTCCTCAAACTGTATTTCTGGTGGCTCAGGTAAGCTTCTTTGGTTTGGCCGAGATGTAGAATCTGATTCAGAGTCTTCAGACTCTCTATGCACACGCTTTATCCTGAAAACCAAAATATTATTAGCAGTAATTTCTACAACACATGCGGCACTAGCTATAGGTAACACAAACTCTCCTGTGTAAAATAATCTTCCTCATTCAGAAAAGCCCATATGCCCCTAATGTTTTTGGGTGTAGCCTATACAGAGCTGAATATAAAAACATTAATGTAGTACACTTCCCTAAGACATATGAGTAGAATAATACAATGCACACATACTGTACTGTAAGAGGTACAGTTCTAGAATTGAAATGGATATCGAGGCTCTTTTCATAAAATTTGGGAAGAGTTTGTAGTGGTTAGATACATAAATAGGGCAAAACATCTTTATATACAATTGATCATAAAGCATTTCCACCACCTTTTATGTGTCGTATCCATTACAAGTTGTATACTGACAGATGCCCTTCCTGACTCCAAACCTCCCTATTTGTATATGTTTCGGACTGGCACCGAGTTGGGCTGGTTTGCCACCCCAGTTGCTAGGGACCAATACACACATACGGTACTACATGTACACAGTAGAAATTACCCAAGAATCAGAAATGCGTTTGTATAAAACTAAAACGCTTATTTAAGGTTATGCACTTTGCATTAGTCCACGGATAAATAAAATTATGTTTAATAAACCTGTGCTACTTAAGAATACATTTACACTTACCTTCTACACCCTCTGCCATACTCTCCATCACTAATAATATCTGATGCATGCTCAGCCTTTCTTGCCAGAACTCGTCCGGCACTGTAGTCACCTGGAAAACAAAATGGACAATCAATGGACATGTTTCATTCACCACACAGTATATAATATATACCATACCATACCGTATGTTAAGGTATACTATTTCCGTTTTCCATTAAACACAGATGATCAATAAAATCAGAAATTATATAGTTGAATCAAGTAATAATCATGCTTAATACTGTCATAGATTGTAAGAAAGATTTAATACTGCAGTAGGTCTACATGGTAGGATTATCCAACAACTCTACTTACAGCATTTGGCTAAGGTTCTAATGGAATAGACACTCCATGTCTCCTCTGGTTTCCACATTTCCTTTATGGCCTTTGTCACCTTCCATCTGTTTTTGAAGCCAGGCCCATACACACTTCTCGTCTTCATCCATCAGCCATGAAGTGGGTATTAATTCCACTTCATCTTCACCACTAGATTCTTCAAAGACAACCACAGCAAAGGCTTCCATTACTAATCACTTCCTGTTTACAAAGTGCAAAAATGGGAATATGGCAGTGACATTTCTAAGTGGGAGCAGAATATACAGTAGTCTACTGTATATATATATACCTATCACAACTATATATTTCAGAATATATAAATGCATATTTCAGACTGCCACATTTTATTTAACCATATACAAACAAACCTTCAGACTCCTCAAGGGTAAACCAAACTGGCTTACAATTACAAGAAATAGGAAAACGACAGTCACAGGCTAAATTATGACATTCACAATGCTGACGAAAATGTTCAAGTATGGATTCCACTATGGTTATCAGATTTCTTGGAACTGTAACATGAACATATATGTAGTTTTCATCTTCTGAAATATTCAGCCTTATATCCATTACATTGATCCTGAAAGAGTACATAAGAGTACATTAATAAACTCTCCATAATAAGTTCAAATTATTAGAATATTTGGAGACATAATATTACTAATTAGTAAGTCACAAAATTTGAGATATAAGCTGCCAAGAAGTGTCATTTATTAATATGATCTTATTTTATAATAGGCAAGTGAGAAACACAGAGCATGAGCAGAATAAAAATATGATATTGTGGCCACTGGAACTGAAAAATTGAACAATATCTTTAAGAACATTTGGGTGATGACCCTCTTCCACACTTGAACCAAGACGCAATGTTCACCTTGCATTTTAATAGAATTACGTACCAGTTATAAGTCCCGGTAGTCGTACCAGGTTGGGTCCCGGCAGTTTGGCCAGGTCCAGATTATGCTAAATGAAGTTAGGTCAGGTCTGTTTAAATCTATAACAAAAAATATACATACTGTTTAATGCCTTTAAATACCCGGTACCTGTAAATTTCCTTCAAGGGGTATTATTTCAGCTTGACTCAAATATTGAAAGAATGACCAATATTGCGTATGGTTTTTCTACCTTCATTACCCACTTATTTAGACCATTCTAAGACTATTTTCTTCTATGGCATTTCCTCTGCAAATGGGCATTTTGAAATTAGTCTGACCTTACCTGACTTTATCCTAACCTAACCTAGACCGCATCAGACTACCGGGACCTAACCTGGGCAAACTACCAGGACCTAACCTGGGCAAACTACCGGGACCTAACCTGGACAAACTACTGGGACCTAACCTGGATAAACTACTGGGAAATTATCCTGTTAAAGTACAGGAAATGACTGGGGCAAAATACTGGGACCTAGCCGGATCTGGCAACACTGCTACAAAACAATAATTCTTTCAATAAATACCTTTTTTTCTTCCATCAGACAACATGGCTATGAAGATCAAGGAAAAATGGGATAAGAGGAATAAATGGTATTTTGGCATTAGATTAAAAAACTAACTTAACCAGAATCTGATGTATAGTGTATTTTTGGTATTTATTGAAAGAATTACAGTTTTGTAGCAGTGTTGCCAGATCCTGCTAGGTCCCAGTACTTTGCCCCGGTCATTTCCTGTACTTTACCACGGTTATTTCCCGGTAGTTTGCCCAGGTTAGGTCGCGGTACTTTGCCCAGGTTAGGTCCCGGTAGTCTGCCCAGGATATTTCCTGGTAGTCTGCTGTGGTCTAGGTAAGGTCAGGCTAATTTCAAAATGCCCCATTTGAATATGCCCTATCTTGTAAATGGGGCATTTGCGGATGAAATGCCATACAAAAAAATAGTCTTAGAATGGTCTATATAAGTGGGTAATGGAGGTAAAAAAACCGTACACAATAACGGTAATTCTTTCAATATTTGAGTCAAGCTGAAATAATACCCCTTAAATCTTAGTGGTCCTTAATTTTATATTAACGCCAGCTTTTTAATATTATTTTACCAAACCAAATTAATTTTGAAAGAAACCATTTCAGCATGTGATAGTAAACTTAGTCACATATCGTATTATTCTAGCTGCTAAACCATGGTTAATAATAAAATCACCATTTAACTTTAATTGGTGCTCTTTTATACACAATTCCTGTATTCGTATATGAGATTCTAAAGCTGTTCCTATCTTAGGAGCCAATGTGATCACGAGACAGATGATTTTGACTGATAAACTTACCGAAATAATTGAAAATATTCTATAACGCAGTTGTTCAGTTGGTAGTCGGGAGTATGATGGTCTTTCCGTCGACAAGTTTGAAGTATGGCTCTCGACCAGTTGCCAGTGTTGCGAGGTCTGCTTGACGAAATTTCCATCACTTCAACATGAGAATTTCCCTTTTTACCTCAATTATTCCCTGTTTACTCTTGAACATTGATGGTCTTTTTAGTATTTCATCTGGTAGAAATTTCCCTGTTTACTCTTGAACGAACTGTGTAACGCTCCTTTTTATTTTTATTCAATGGATCTTTTTGAGTTACCCCTTTTTTTTTTTTTTTCTTGTCCATCCTCGAGTTGAAGGCACGGTCGAAGAAAAGGAAAACGTGATAGTAGTTATTACTGGAAATGTATAATATTTGTATATATATATATAATATAGACATGTTAATTATTATAATAGGTAGGAAATTAATTATGTGTATGTATTTTGGGAAATGGGTTGATCAGAAGAACGTAGTAATAACCATGATGAAATACGTAACGAGTATTGCATCAGCTTATATGGAATTCAAACGAGTATAGTGGAGTCTTTAAAAAACAATGTATGGTTTTTTCCTGATTTGCAATAATGGGTAGTTAACTAACCTCTGAGACCACTTACCTGACTCACCTTATCTCCTCGCTATTTTAAAAACTCACTACAAAAGTAATTAGCAGCCCCCAAGGATTATTGACGAAGTAATTTAATTGTTCCAATATTTCGTTGAGCGTGGGAAGAGCCCATTCTCTCTCCAAACTCCCTCTCGACAGGTACAGTTGAAAGCAGTTTGTGTTAACTATAATAATTAGTGTACTTAAAGTGCTAATAATGTTCCATAACTAAAGAGTAAGTGTCTAATAAGTGCTTGATGTATTAAAATTAATAATTTGTCCTATGATGACAGTGATAAATTAAGATACATTCTCTCTCCAAACTCCCTCTCGACAGGTGTGTTCTGGTCCATCCTCGAGGTCGATAAGTCAAAAGATATCTGGGAAAGCTAGTTCTTAGTGGTAGTTTCGATAGCCTAAGTTTACGGTTCGGGGTATATTACCCGCCGTGAGTGTTTATTTCTCTGTGATTTTCTGTGCCATTCTTGATTAATTATTTTTCTTGTACATGTGTTCTTAGTAGGATTAAGTTTAAGTTCTAAGTACAGTTCTGATTCTAATTTCTAAGTACAGTTCTGATTCTAATTTCTAAGTACAGTTCTGATTCTAATTTCTAAGTACAGTTCTGATTCTAATTTCTAAGTATAGTTCTGATTCTAATTTCTCAGTATAGTTCTGATTCTAATTCTAAGTATAGTTATAAGGTTGATTCTGGTCATCATTGTTCTTATGTTTTTATTTAATTCCAAGCTAAAGTTCAGCATAAACATCATTTCGTAGATTCTTATTTTAATATCGTGCGTGGGTATATTAATAAATTCATTGAGAAAACTCTAAGACATCATAGTATATTTGCCCCCATTCCTATATCATTCTCGATTCTCCTACCGCCTGGCCGAAGCGAGGAAAGCTTAAAAAGATCCCAATATCATTTTTTTTTTGTGTTAACGCTCGTTAAATATCCATATATTTTCGAGTCGTTACACTTGTGGCAGCGGTGGGATAAGTTAAGAGTTTTGGCCAGCCGTATTGGAGGAAACAGAGTGTTATAGGGTTGGGGACATTAACGTGAGTAATGTTCCGAGTGGCAATTGCGGGACACAGCCAGGTACCACGAGGCTTAGATGTGGAGATTGAAAATACAGAAGTGAGGATATTTAGGGCACCTGGAGCAAAAGCGGGAAATTTCTTGAATGATGATAGGTTAAGTCAGATTCTATCGTGGGAACATGAACTCACCATACTCTGGATTGGCAGTAAAGACATCAACCTGGATACACGTTCGTATGACTTAGCTGAGAAAATTCTGGAAATCGGTAGAGTAATTGAGCAAAACTGTGGTTCTAAAGTCATCATTGTGGAAATAGAAAACAGGATATATCAGGCTAGAAACCCAGTAATTTTGAATGAGAGATATAAGAAAGTCAAACGAGCGGTAAACAAAGCTTTGATTAAAAATAAACAGTTCTTGTGTATAAATTTTAATAGCATCGTGTTCACTTTGGGAAGAGATGGGGTGCATTTTGGAACTAGTGCCAATGATTTAATCCAGCAGAAGTTGGTTATGAATATATGAAAGGTAAAACAACAGCGAGAATAAATTTTACAGTGGAAGTAAGAGAAAAATTAGTACAGTATGGATCGGGAAGAAAAGCTTATAGTGTTGGAGGATGAAATTAAGTACAGTGGAAATCAGTATGGTGGAGTGGAACATCAGGCAGTTGATAATCAGGTGTTAATAGATACCATGCGAGTTTTAGTGGACAAAGTACAGCTCCGGACAGATCAAGGGACCCCACCTCTTCCACCAGCTACTTGGTGTGAGCCTCAGTGGATCTGGTATCACTGGCAGGTGGAGGGGGGGAGGGGAGAAATGTGGGCGGAGTTATATAGGGGGTAATGTGGAGGCGTTACCAATGTTGAGCCATCCAGAAATTTGAATCCCGAACCACTTGTGATCATGGATGTGAACCACTCACTGGAAGGTGGTAGGAGGGGTTGGGTTGAGGAGAGGGTGTAAAGCTTCACAAGTGATCGAGTAGTAGTATTATAGATGGAGAGAATTATTGGATCAAGTAGCTAAAGATTATAAACGAACAAAGCCGACTGTCTCCTTTATTATGTTTTCTTCTGTAATCTAAATCCAACTCTGATGATACATTCTATAGGATATTATTTATTATTTGAAATGAATCCAGATTTTACGTAATACAATTCACACGACACCATTATTTTATGACTAATATATCAAGCCATGCACCACCTACACAGTGTTGAAATAAATTTCAAGTAAATCCTTTATCGTTACCCTGTATTATTCACGACATTTTCTAAGAAACTTTTAGTGTGTAACTGGTTACCAAAGGATAATAGTTATATAGTGTAAGTTAATCTTTACCCAATAACCACTCCATCTGTTCTCCCCCACCCCATCCTCCCTTATTCCATTCGCTGTTTCCTCTCCCTCCTTCCCAGCAATCCTTTACTCTCCATCTTACCACCATCACCAACATTCTGTGTGTTGCTGCATAATCTGTTAATGCGCAAACAAGACCAGAATAGAAATAAAAGTGATATTTGGTATGCAAATGGAGGTCTTCCGTATGGTAGGTTGCCATACTAGTCAGTGTCCTCTGCTTTGCCAAATAAATTTAAATTTATATTTCACAGTGCTGATCATGAATATTAATAAAAGTGCCATATACACAAAGACGTAGATAGACAAACAGATATAATATGGTATTGTTTTTATATATATATAATTGATCTTGTATTCAAACTTTTCAGGTTCCATGTGATTCAGTGTGGGCTGGTTACTCCCTTGAAACAGTAGCACCGAGGCATAAGCATATTTGTTGTGCAATAAATGTTAATTTGTTTATATTGTTTTCATTATCTTTGGCTATCATTATCATGCTGAGAACATAATTCTGTAGTTGAGCATAAAACATTGTTTTCAGTAGCATATAGAGAGATTAATGAGAATCACGTTGACCACCATTACTGTCCTTGTGGTCCTTATTGTGTCACATGTTCTGCACAGTATTGCTGGACGTAAGTAAAAGTAAGTTAATATATCTAAATAATGCCCATAAGTAACTTAAAAAAAATATATATATATTTCTCTTTCCTGCAAAATGGTTTAACAAGTTAATATTCTGACTAGCAACAGACTGGCAAATGGCAATGCATGAAACCTATAGTCCTTCTGTTTTAAGAAGGCGAAATGCTGTGGCTGGGATTATCCTGTCAAGAATGTGTATCTGCCAACACTTGTTCTACATAACTATTATCATATCCTTCGTTATGAATTTCTAGTTGTTTTGTAAATCCACAGAATACAAAGAACCAAAACGGTATTAGCCATATTATCCCAGCCGCAGCATTTCGCTTGCATAAATTTGAAGCACTATAGGTGATAAGGGAGAAAGGCCTATGTGATTAAAACTTTGAAAGAACGAATGAGAAGGTTAAAAATATGATAAAGAAAAGATAAAGAATACTACAGAAGGCAAGGAAGGAAGGGGGAGTGTGAGAGAGAGAAGACAAGTGAGAGGAGGTTGTGTGAGGTTGCCAGTTACTTGAAAGATATAGGCATAAGTTTATTTATTTTACAGCGAGAAAAGGAGATAAAGAGGGGGACTGCCAGCATGAGGGGCGAAAAGAATACAGGGAGAGCTGAAGACAGAAAAGGGATTGTCTCGGCTCCGTTATTTGTTGCTTAATATCCAAATGATAATAATCAGTATCTCTCTACAGGGGTGAACAATAGACAGTGTCAACTACTCACCCTCATCTGTCCTAAACACGACCGATGCCCTATCCATATGGCCAGGATAGTTCAAGAATGGTTTGCTGCTCAAGATAATTTGCAGGTGATAGATTGGTCTAGTTAGAACTGTGATATGAACCCCATAGAAAATCTATGGGGTTCTATTGTTAACACGTGGGAGCCGGAACGAGAGAGAACCACAGCAGAGTTGTTACGGCACATCAGAGCACAGTGGGAGATTTTTCGGGGAAAACCCGATATAGTGAGAAGGCATGGTGCCTCAATGCCCGAGCGACTGCAGGCTGTCATTGAGAAGGAGGGTGGCTGAACACGATACTAGTAACAAATTGATGAGTAAGAACATGAAATATGTAATCTACAGTATTTCAAGCCTTAATGTGTTCATAGAAGTGTACCGTATATAAATAGTGTATACACTGTATCTCATCGTGGCTAAGGGTCTAAAGCAATACATATCCAGGTGATTATAATAATAATAATAAAAAAAACATTACACATGCTTAATGCAAACGTGAGGTCGAAGTAAAACCTTGAGGTTATATTAAGTTAACAGGTATTATAATTGTATGACACCAATTAATAACAACAACTATACATATAACGTGTTCATCATTTACAGTGTGGTGCCTAGTCACAGTTGGGTTATGGGTGTGGAAGGCTTCATAACGAGGACTTGTGGAGTTTTCACCTAAACTGACAAGTCATGTAAACAATAACCTATAAATGTCTTATTTCAATTTTTCCCTGTTTTAATTAGTAATAACATTAGTGCTGACACAATATCCTCTAAATCTTGTGATTGGTTCACTAACACCGGCGTCTGAATGTTGACCTCAGATAATTAAATAAGGGTAATAAATATATTCGTCATATATAACGGATTGTATTTGCATACCAAATATCACTTTTATTTCTATTCTGGTCTTGTTTGCGCATTAACAGATTATGCAGCAACACACAGAATGTTGGTGATGGTGGTAAGATGGAGAGTAAAGGATTGCTGGGAAGGAGGGAGAGGAAACAGCGAATGGAATAAGGGAGGATGGGGTGGGGGAGAACAGATGGAGTGGTTATTGGGTAAAGATTAACTTACACTATATAACTATTATCCTTTGGTAACCAGTTACACACTAAAAGTTTCTTAGAAAATGTCGTGAATAATACAGGGTAACGATAAAGGATTTACTTGAAATTTATTTCAACACTGTGTAGGTGGTGCATGGCTTGATATGTTAGTCATAAAATAATGGTGTCGTGTGAATTGTATTACGTAAAATCTGGATTCATTTCAAATAATAAATAATATCCTATAGAATGTAGCATCAGAGTTGGATTTAGATTACAGAAGAAAACATAATAAAGGAGACAGTCGGCTTTGTTCGTTTATAATCTTTAGCTACTTGATCCAATAATTCTCTCCATCTATAATACTACTACTCGATCACTTGTGAAGCTTTACACCCTCTCCTCAACCCAACCCCTCCTACCACCTTCCAGTGAGTGGTTCACATCCATGATCACAAGTGGTTCGGGATTCAAATTTCTGGATGGCTCAACATTGGTAACGCCTCCACATTACCCCCTATATAACTCCGCCCACATTTCTCCCCTCCCCCCCTCCACCTGCCAGTGATACCAGATCCACTGAGGCTCACACCAAGTAGCTGGTGGAAGAGGTGGGGTCCCTTGATCTGTCCGGAGCTGTACAAGGTGTAACAGTTAGGCTAGAGGAAATGGAAAAATTAACCAACCCTGACACTGTTCTTCCTAGGAGTTAACCAGGTGGCAGAGATTCTGTCTCTGGGTGTTCCACAATTTTAGCCCCAAACATGACTAGTACACCAGTAAAAACACCTTCAGAAGTCTTAGTTAAACCTCGTGACATTAAAATTCTGGAGTTAGAAGCATTACATGGGATAGATTCAGCTGCAAGGTTGCAGATGTTTTTCGAACAGGTTGAACATTGTACAATTGATTCTGATGCTAGGTTAGAGGTGGCAAAATCAAGAGTAGATCATGAGATGGCGGTCATGATTTGTAAGGGAATAGGCAAACGGGCAATAAGTAAGTAATTACTTGTATGGGCTCGAGCTAATGGATGGATCTTATAAGGCGTTTCGAGTTCATTTCGAGCTACATCCGAGTTATCTTGGAGTTTCTTGGGCATCCCATTCCTCACTAGACTCGCAACCTCCAAACACGACGAAGACCATCCTGTGATCTTATATTGGTATTGGGAAGTGAAACTTATTTACTGTGTTTCTCCAGTATAACGTTAGTTTTCTGAGTGCTTTTTGTTTAAGTTTGCGTGTCATCCGTGACTCATTGATTAATAGTGGGACTGTGCTAATTTGTATTACTATGATTTTTAACATAGGAGGCGGGATCCTACCCTCGTCAAGGGCCGGGCGAGAGAGGCATCCTGTACCTGATTTCCTGTACTCCTGTATGTTTTGTGGAAGTGACCCCCTCAACCTTGTGGAGCGATATCCCCTGCCAGTGGAGTCCGTGGTGGAGAGTGTGAGGCCCAGAGCCGGTGAGGTGATAGCAGACGCGAGCTGGTGTGGCCAGTAGAGCACCTCCAAACAGTCTCCGTGACCGTGTGGCTGGTGTTAGTGCCGTACGCCTGTACGTGTAATGACAGGGAAGGGCTCTGGCAGGGAGTTGATTTAATGTATATTCGAAGATTAATGTTGTGGGGGACACCTCTGATATGTATGTTATCCAATATATATATTGTAAATAAATGTATATAGTTTTCTCCTCGTTTCCCTCAGCCTCAGAATGGTGAGAACTCAAATAAGATAAAAGATCCTGGTTATTACTTTACACTGGCGACCTCGCCAGGATGAGTGCTTACCTCTCTGTTGGGGAGGATATCTGGCTGATTTATACATT
This sequence comes from Petrolisthes cinctipes, assembly GCA_033782935.1. Lineage (NCBI taxonomy): Eukaryota > Metazoa > Arthropoda > Malacostraca > Decapoda > Porcellanidae > Petrolisthes > Petrolisthes cinctipes. The sequence goes on from JAWQEG010000486.1 coordinate 3,547,811, forward strand.
TGTTTACGGTAAGGGCCATTTTGTTGTATGTATAACGTGTGGCTTGTTTGCCCGCCATGGGTAGTTTGTCGTCCTTGGGGCCCGGAGACAAACTTTGTGTACTCCGTGTATACGTTTGTGTTCTTGTATATTCAGTGTATACTTATTTTTCATATCATTGATTAAGCCTAGTCTCCAGTAGGTAGTTCCTTGTGCTGTCTTCCGACCGGGAAGAGAGGACTATCAGTTAGTAGGGTTACTAGGAATCATGATAGTTGGCTATCGTCACAAATAGCCAGTTTTCTAATCTGTATGTGAGTATAGTACACCAGTACTTCTCGCTCAGCCATCCAAGGCTATTTGAGTCTAGTCAAGTTATTATTTACCCTTGTCTTTTATTGTTTGTAATGGATCTCTCTATTGATGGCCTTAAGGCTCAAGCAGAGTCCCTAGGTCTCACAGGTGCAGATGTTGCGAAATTTATTATGCAGCAGCAGGCTATAGCTAGAGAGGAAAGAGCGTTAGAAAGAGAGGAAAGAGAGAAAGAAAGAGCTCGTGAAGAGCGATTAGAGAAATTAAGATTAGAAAACTCTTGAGTTAGCTAAATTAAATAACCCCCAGGCTAATACCTTAACCCCAGCTCTCCCCGAACCTAGTAAACCTACACTACCCTTCTATAAAGACGGGGAAGATATTTCATCCTACCTTATAAGGTTTGAAAGGATTGCCAGCCTTTTAGCTATTAAGAAGGATACTTACGCAGTTCGCCTTGGTAGTCTTCTTACCGGGAAGTGTGTAGACATTTATACTAGCCTGTCACCAGAGATAACAGAAGACTACGACCTCCTGAAAGCAGCTCTTTTAAAAGGTTTCTGTAAAACCCCTGATAGTTATCGTCAGGAATTTAAATTTGCTAAGATAAAGTTTGGGGAAACCTATGATACATTTTCAATACAACTTGGGCGTTTATTAGACCAGTGGATGGCCTCTTGTAATGTTCAGAGTGAGTACGAGTCCTTAAGAAATTTTCTCCTTCTAGACCAGTTTTTATCATCGCTTTCCCCGGACTTGAGGATCTTCATCAAGGAGCACAGTGTGACTAGTCTGAAGGAAGCTGTGACCCTGGCTGATAACTGGGCATCGGCTCATGGTCCATACCCAAAGAATAAGTTTGATGGCAATAAAGGTAAGAAATTCGCTTCATCCTTTAGTACAACCCAAACTGCTCAGTCTGAACCTAATAAACCATTATCACAGCCTCAGACTAGCCTCACAGCTTCCTTTAGGAGGGATTATACTAACGTAACATGTCGTGGATGTGGGGAGAAGGGGCATATCAAACCACGGTGTCCTAAGAACCCCACTGCTTTTAAACAAAATCCCTCAATGACTACTGAAGTACAGAGAATTGGATATTGTTTTAAAGATAGTCAACCTCCTGAGTATACTACTTGTGGAACGGTGAATGGTGTTTGGGTATCTACTATAATCAGAGATTCAGGTTGTTCTTGTATACTAGTGTCGGAAGATGTTCTCCCCGATATGGATGTGACGGGATGTAGACTTGTAGAAGTGCCTGATTACCTAGGTCGTCGAGACTATTTTCCTGAAGTACGGTGTTATATCAAATGTCCCTACTACACTGGGTGGGCCAATGTACTTCGAGCCCCTATATCGTTCTGTTGTGTTCTGATTGGGAATGTGCCCGGTGCTCGTAAACTTTGTGAAGAGGAAAGTGAAAGTGCAGAGGCCAGTGAAGTCGTTAACACTGTTCAGACTAGGTCGGCACGTGATAAAAAGATACATCCTTTAGTTTTACCCAAAGTAGCTCCACTGGATATAACCCCACAACAGTTTGCTAAACTTCAGGAATCTTGCCCTACACTTTCGTCTATCAGAGCCAAGGTACTATCAGGTGAAACGGAAGTTGCACGGAATGGAACTGCTTTCATGTACAAAGTCACTGATGGATTAATATATCGTGTATGTTCTTCCTCTAAGTTCAAAGAGAAAGTTGGTAAGAAAGTTTTAGTCATACCTAGTGATTGTAGGAAGTTTATTCTTTCAGTAGCTCATGAAAGTCCTTTTTCTGGCCATTTCTCACATAGGAAGACGGAGATGAAGGTTAAAGAGATATTTTTCTGGCCAGGGATGACTGTGGACATCAGGGATTTTTGTAGGTCTTGTGAAAAGTGTCAACGGATGTCACCTAGGGGTAGAGTGAAGCTGGTACCTCTCCAGACATTACCGATAATCACTGAACCATTTTCCCGGGTGGCCATTGATCTGGTTGGTCCTTTATCCCCTCCATCTTCAGAAGGTCACAGGTACATTTTGACATTGATTGACTTTGCCACTGGGTTTCCTGAAGCCTTACCCCTCAAATCAATCGACACCATATCTGTCGCTGAAGCATTAATAACCATCTTTTCCAGGGTGGGCATACCTCGCGAAATACTGTCGGATCAAGGGACCCAGTTCACGCCTCAGCTAATGCAAGAGATCCATAAACTCTTAGGGGTTAAGCCTATGTTTACCACACCCTATCACCCTAGAAGTAATGGTCGGATTGAGAGGCTTCATTCTACCCTTAAAGCTGGTTTGAGAAAACTTTGTTCAGATAAACCTACCGAATGGCACAGATACCTGATCCCTACTATGTTTGCTTTGCGTGAAATCCCTAGTGACCGAACAGGTTTCTCAGCCTTCGAGATGTTGTATGGGAGAAAGGTGAGGGGGCCCTTAGCAGTCTTGAGAGACCTATGGGAAGATCGAAAGGCTGACGAGGATGCCCGCACCTCTTTCCAATATGTTATTGAATTAAGGAGTAAGTTAGAAGAATGTGCCAGAATTGCTGCTCAGAATGCAGACATTTCATGTGCAAGGTACAAGTCTTATTTTGATTTAAAATCTCAAGACCGTAAATTTAAACCTGGTGATGAAGTTCTGGTCTTGTTGCCAGACACTCATAACAAATTACTGATGTCTTGGAAAGGACCTTTTCCTGTTCTTGAGTGTAAGAATAAGGTTACATATGTAATAGAAGAGAAAGGGAAGAGGAAGCTTTATCATATAAATCTCTTAAAGAAGTACCATCGAAGAGCTCATGTAGGACTGGCGCATGTGGTGGATGAGCCTAACCCTGATCATGATTTCAGACCTTTGTTGACTGTACAAGCTTGTGTGATGTCCGAGGAGGATGAGGATGGTGATGATTCGAAGTTTCCTACTGTACCAACTACCTCAGTAGAATATGATCTCTCCTCCCAGGTAAATGATCAACCCCTAATTTGTCCTGATCTGTCCCAGAGTGAAGCAGAGGAAATATTACATCTCAAAGCCCAGTACAGTGATGTGTTCTCAGATGTCCCAGGACTTACTACAGCACTTGATCATGACATTGTCCTGTCATCTTCAGAGCGCCTAAAATCTAACTCTTACCCCATCCCCATCCACCTTCGGCCGCATTTTGAAAAGGAAGTAGACAATCTGCTTGAACAGGGACTAATTAGACCTTCCTTTTCCCCTCACTCCTCACCTGTAGTTCTTGTCAAAAAGCCGGATGGCAGCTATCGCATGACCATAGATTATAGAACACTTAACAGTGTCACTGTATTTCATGCTGAACCTATGTGTACTATGGAAGAAGATTTGCACAAATTTACAGGTGCTAAGTATTTTTCAGAACTTGATCTAACTAAAGCATCGTATCAGATCCCACTGTCTGAAAGAAGCAAACCCTTGACAGGATTTCAAACCCATAGGGGTCTGATGGAATTTAATAGACTTCCATTTGGGCTAGTAACTGCTTGTGCAACCTATATACGACTAATGAGGATTGTTCTTGCAGGTTTGAAGAATGTCTTTCTATTTTGATAATGTATTCATATATTCAGCTACTTGGGAGGAACACATTCAAGCTCTTACTTCCGTTCTAGACAGATTAAAAGCTTTCAGTTTGACAGCCAAACTTAGTAAATGTAGATTTGGATTTCCCTCCATTCAGTACTTGGGCTATATTGTAGATGGAAAGCATATACAACCTCAGATAGATAAGATTAAGGCTATATTGGGAACTACCCCTCCATCCACCAAGAAAACTTTAAGATCATTCTTGGGAATGATTTCATTTTATAGGAGGTTCATTCCCAATGCAGCAACTCTGTCCGCCCCACTATCTGATTTACTACGCATAGGTGTTCGGGAACCATTACCCTGGACCGATGAAGTAAGAGGTAATTTTGAGAAATTAAAAGCTTCTTTAGCTACATACCCTATTCTCCGATTACCAAATCCTAATCTCCCTTTTGTTCTTCGGACAGATTCCTCGGCTTTTGGCCTCGGAGCAGTACTACTCCAGTACATTGATGGTGTCTTTTCCCATTGCCTATGCAAGCAGAAAACTGCTAGATAGGGAAACCAGGTATTCTACCATAGAGAGAGAATGTTTGGCGATTATTTTTGGGATTCAGAGGTTCACATATTATCTGATGGGTTCAGAATTTATCTTGGGAGGTTGATCACAAACCCCTGATCTATTTGGCAAAGTTCAAAGGCTCCAATAATAGACTTCTTCGGTGGGCCCTCAGCTTGCAGCCCTACAGGTATAGGTTAGTACACGTTGCTGGGTCTATTAATATAGGTGCAGACTTCCTTAGCAGGTCTATTAAGTAATGCTTGTCGTATCTACCCTCCGGGTAGATACTTGTTAGGGGAGCTATGTAAGGGAATAGGCAAACGGGCAATAAGTAAGTAATTACTTGTATGGGCTCGAGCTAATGGATGGATCTTATAAGGCGTTTCGAGTTCATTTCGAGCTACATCCGAGTTATCTTGGAGTTTCTTGGGCATCCCATTCCTCACTAGACTCGCAACCTCCAAACACGACGGTAAGACCATCCCGTGATCTTATATTGGTATTGGGAAGTGAAACTTATTTACTGTGTTTCTCCAGTATAACGTTAGTTTTCTGAGTGCTTTTTGTTTAAGTTTGCGTGTCATCCGTGACTCATTGATTAATAGTGGGACTGTGCTAATTTGTATTACTATGATTTTTAACATAGGAGGCGGGATCCTACCCTCGTCAAGGGCCGGGCGAGAGAGGCATCCTGTACCTGATTTCCTGTACTCCTGTATGTTTTGTGGAAGTGACCCCCTCAACCTTGTGGAGCGATATCCCCTGCCAGTGGAGTCCGTGGTGGAGAGTGTGAGGCCCAGAGCCGGTGAGGTGATAGCAGACGCGAGCTGGTGTGGCCAGTAGAGCACCTCCAAACAGTCTCCGTGACCGTGTGGCTGGTGTTAGTGCCGTACGCCTGTACGTGTAATGACGGGGAAGGGCTCTGGCAGGGAGTTGATTTAATGTATATTCGAAGATTAATGTTGTGGGGGACACCTCTGATATGTATGTTATCCAATATATATATTGTAAATAAATGTATATAGTTTTCTCCTCGTTTCCCTCAGCCTCAGATTGGTGAGAACTCAAATAAGATAAAAGATCCTGGTTATTACTTTACATGATTCATACAGCACAGAAGCATGGGGAGATAAAGAAGTGGGATGAACTGAAACAGTATCTTACTAAGGAATTTGGTGTTGAACTTAACTTTGACCAGGCGTGGAGACAAAACGATTCTTTAAATTATGACTGGATGAGTAGCCCACAGTCTTTCGTGCATAAGTTCAAATGTCAGGTCGCAGCGATCAGAGGAACATTTCACAGTGAGACACTTCCAGATAGGGATAGGCTACTAAAAAGGAAGTTGTTGCAAGGTTTTCCACGAGGTAGTAGGGATCTCTTAGAGGTCTTTGTGGATGACAGTATTCCTCTAAACAAATTCCTTGGTCATGTAGAAATGCTTCTCAAAACTCAAGTTGCAGTTAATTCAGTGCCTAGCTCTCTAACCAAGACTGGGGGTAGTTCGAAAAACCTAGGGGATGAGCAGTCAGAAGTACCAGTATCTACAAAGTCAGAGGATAGTTTAGCAGAACTCACAGACAAACTAAATAAATTACAACAGCAGGTTAGCCAGCCATTTGCCCCGAGATCAGGCCCAACCCCACCTAAATATTGTGCATTCTGTCAAACTGAGACTCATTTCTTGAGAGATTGTTGGAGAAAACCACCTAGAGGACACTGCTTTGAGTGCTTGAGATTGGGATGTAGACGAGGTAACCCAACTTGTCCGGGAAAAGCCACTCGTTCTTCTTCCACGCGACAGTATCAAACTCCTGGTTCACGTAATCAGACTCCACCCACAGTACATCACAGTTCAGTGAATAACACGAGCGAGTCAGGAGGAACCGCCGACGTATCAGTCCGGAATCCTACCTCATGACTAGGCTACGCTGATCTCTCGCCTGTAATAAATCTCATTGTCAATAATAAATTGTGTACTGCGTTATTGGACACCGGTAGTGGAGCAACATTGATTAAAAGAAGTACTATGAAGAGATTGGGTCTTGAATTGGATAAGTCTAAGGTGTTGCCATCATTAGTTGCAGTAAATGGTGATCCATTGAAAGTTTGGGAATGGTGAGAGTAAACATTCACGTGGGAGATCAGGAAGTCTATTCACCGAGGATCGCAGTAGTACCCGACGTTTATCTTAACCAGGATTTATTGTTGGGATGTGATGTTGTCCAGCGATCAAACTTGACTTGGTGTCCTCGGGAAAAGATCATGGTTTGGGGAGGAACTGCTTACAACGTAGCTCATGTCCGCACAACTCTCGCTAGTGTAAGGAAAGTTAGAGTACCAAACCCTAATGTAATACAGAGTCAAGCAACTAATCAGGTCCAGCTTAAGGAAATGATACATTTGGAACCGTACAAAGTCAAGGTAATTCGGGTTAACATCAGTGAACAGACAGGATCTAGCTTAGTAGTTTATCCTCAGCCCAAATATTCATCTCAGACGTGTGCAATGTTAGTGGAGGTCGATCATAGACAGACTATTCCCATACTTATGGACAACCCATCTAAGGTGCATAAATTCATTAATGCAGGTACCATTGTAGCTCGTTATGATCATTACTCTGACTCGGTAGAGGATTCATTTACTCAGGTATGTCACACTCAAATTGAGAATGAATTGTTGCCTAAGAATGATTATACTGGTGATGAGGGAACTAGAAGAGAAGGATTGCAGAAATTAATCCGCGAACAGAACTGGACTCACTTATCTAGCGAACAACAAGAAAAATTGTCAAACGCAGTCGTATCTCACGAGAACTTGTTCATGGTAAACAGTGAGGAAATGGGTACCATCTCAGGGGAACCAGCCCACATTTCAGTATTGGACCCAAATCCTTGTAGGACACCAATATATCGATATCCGGAGCATGCAAAGAAGTTAATTTCACAAATGTTGACAGATATGGAGGAAAGAGGCGTGATTGAACCCTCGAGCGCAGCGTGGTTATCCCCTATCGTGTTAGTGAACAAACCAAATGGTAGTAAACGGATGTGTCTAGACTTTAGAAAGGTAAACGAACACTTAGCTGCTGATATTCATCCTTTGCCCCGACTTGAAGATCTAGTGAATGTTGCGTCAGGACATCAATATTATGCTACCCTTGATTTAAAGGATGCTTACTTTCAGATAGTATTAGATGAGGATAGTAGGGATGTAACCACCTTCTCCGATGGTGTATCCTTGTACCGTTTCTGTAGACTTCCTTTCGGATTAAGTTGTGCACCCGCGATCTTTTCGCGCAAAATGGCAGAAATCCTCGCGCCCTTGTTGAGAGAAGGCTGGGTCAAGAATTATTTAGATGATATCATTTTATGGGCTGGAGATTTTGATCAATTGATGGATAGGCTAGAAAAGCTTTTCAGTTTGCTAGAAGTCAGAGGAGTAAAATTGAATCTGACCAAGTGTGATTTTGTCAAACGGGAGGTGAAGTTTTTAGGTCATAGAGTGTCCAGGGAAGGTAGTACACCAGATCCAGGGAACTTAGAAGCCATTAGTCTATTGAAGCCACCTCAAAATGTCAAGGAAGTTAGGAGATTCGTAGGTATGTGTGGATTCTACCGTAAATTTGTCCCGAATTTCTCGAAAATTGCTACACCAATAACCAACCTTATGAAATCCAAAGTCAGCTTCAAGTGGACGGACAAATGTTAAGAGGCTTTCTAAATACTTAAGGAAAAACTGATGTCTATGCCAGTCCTAGTAAATTATCAACCCGAATTTCCACTTGTTTTAGTGACTGATGCTAGTGATGAATGTGTTGGAGCTGTTCTACATCAGGTTTAGTTAGACGGGAGTGTCAAACCTCTAGGTTATTTCTCTAAGAAGATTAGTTCATGTGAGCGACGTTACTCAGTTACCGATAAGGAAGCATTAGCCATAGTTTTAGCTTGCCGTCACTTTCATCATTATCTCTGGGGAGCTCGTTTTGAAATTCAGACGGATCATCAACCACTCACCAATATCTTTCGTAGACGCACAAAATCACCTAGAGTAACGAGATGGATGTTGGAAATGCGCGAGTACAATTTCTATGTTAAGTATGTCAAGGGTAAGGAGAATGTAGTGGCAGACCAGTTGTCACGCCCAGTCAGACTTGTAACGCATCAGCCACTTGTTACCTGGTTAGGTCTAACGCGTGAAGAGTTTGTTCAGGAACAACGTAAAGATCAGACTTGGGAGGAAGTTTCAAATTATCTACAAGGTGGAAAATTACCAGGACGAAAGATTCCCAGAGCCACTTTAGATCAATTTGAAGTCATGAACGGAGTGTTGTATTATGTTAGGGAAGCTAGGGATGCCAGTTTGAACTATACAGTAGTTGTGCCTCGTCAGTTAGTCAGAAAAGCCTTGGAAGTAGCTCATGACCAAACTGGACATTTTGGACAGTTCAAATCAATCAAAAAGGCAGAAGAACTCTTTTATTGGCCATCAATCAAATCTGATGTAATAGAATATCTTAAGAAATGTGTCACTTGTCAACAGTTCAAACATACCCAAGGAATGTCACAGCAGTATAGGGAATTACCAATTGTATCCCAACCAATGCAAAGAGTAGCTATTGATCTCACTGATATGACAGCAGGCCAGGATGGGCAAAGATATATTCTCACTACTATTGACCATTATTCTAGGTTTGTTAAGTTTTATCCATTAAAAACCAAACATGCTCATGGTATAGTAGATAGACTTTCCCAGTATATCATTGACTTCGGGAGACCTGACGCCATCTTGTGTGACAACGCCATGGAATTCACTGGGCAAGAGCTAAGGAGGTGGGCTGACCAGCATGGCATCAAAATCATCTACACCACCCCATATCACCCCCAAGCCAACGGACTGATCGAGCGCATGCACAGAACCCTCAAGACCGTGCTTGCCCAACTGTGCAAGGGTTATCCTTTGAGGTGGCCCGCTTTCCTGGGAGAATGCCAATCATACATGAATTTGGCTGTGCACAGTAGTACCGGAGTTTCACCCTATGAGGCGTTCTATGCTAGACAACCATCCCGTTCAGTGACCTCACCCCTCTTAACCGTGAAATCTGAAGTCAGTGATTCTCAGAAGTTAAAGAGGATGATAAAGGACGCTAGCGTGAAGTCACAGCGGAGGTACCGAGCTTTTGCAAATAAGAAACGCCGTGCAGATAAGGTGGAAGTTGGATCTCTTGTGTGGGTTAAATCAGAAACTTCCTTACCTGGTACCTGTAGCAAACTGAATGCAAGGTGGAAAAGACCCTACCGAGTGTTAGAAGTTATCAGAGACGGCCTAGTGTATATTGTGGAGGACCCTTATTCGGGAAAACAAGTGCAACGAGCCGCAGAAAAGGTTAAGCCGTATGTGAGTTGGACTGAGATTATTCCTGAGTTGGAAGAGACACAAATGGGAGAACTTGAGGAGGAGGAGGAGGATGCTTACCTCCCTCCTCGCCGTCGTCAGCCTCCCAGACGACTTATTGAAAAATGTTAGCCAGTGATATGAAGAAATGGTTGAGATATGTGTGTACAGCAGTGGACAGTCATGAGTTTAGTATTGGGAAGTTTTACCACTAGCATTGATCGAAGGTCAACTGTGCTCTTGTCTCATTTTCTCATGTTCTATTTCTTAAGTATTCTCAGGTATATCAGTATTCTTTTAAAGAATTGTGTAGTTCAATCATGTGTCTTAATTCAAGTGAACCTAGGATAATTCTGTTCTCAATTCACAGTCATCACCTCATGCTTGGTCCTAAGTTTCACTTAAGGATATATTGCCTATGCCTAAATGGGGTTAAGGAAGTGATTTAGGTGAGTGCAGCTGAATGTGTTGAATGTGATGAATGTAAAAGATTATTTTCTTGCCTTAGGCTAGGATAATATGAGAGTGACGGAGACGTCAGTGGACAACTCCATAGATTACTCGTAGAGTGAAGGTGACTGGGGTACATGACACAATTTCTGACTTATAAAAATGGGAGATGGCATATTTCCTCACGGGGAAAGTAATGCGAGTCAGGTGACTCTTAGGGAACTTATGGTGAGACAAAGTATAAGTTGTTCAGTAGGTAGTGTGTATGGTCTAACTAAGTTAAGTGAAATGATCTGTGATGTAAAGGGCATAACTTTTGCCGTGATTTTTAACTCCGGGGAATGGGCGTGTGTAACGCTCCTTTTTATTTTTATTCAATAGTTCTTTTTGAGTTACCCCTTTCTTTTTTTTTTTTTTTCTTGTCCATCCTCGAGTTGAAGGCACGGTCGAAGAAAAGGAAAACGTGATAGTAGTTATTACTGGAAATGTATAATATTTGTATATATATATAATATAGACATGTTAATTATTATAATAGGTAGGAAATTAATTATGTGTATGTATTTTGGGAAATGGGTTGATCAGAAGAACGTAGTAATAACCATGATAAAATACGTAACGAGTATTGCATCAGCTTATATGGAATTCAAACGAGTATAGTGGAGTCTTTAAAAAACAATGTATGTTTTTTTCCTGATTAGCAATAATGGGTAGTTAACTAACCTCCGAGACCACTTACCTGACTCACCTTATCTCCTCGCTATTTTAAAAACTCACTACAAAAGTAATTAGCAGCCCCCGAGGATTATTGACGAAGTAATTTAATTGTTCCATTATTTCGTTGAGCGTGGGAAGAGCCCATTCTCTCTCCAAACTCCTTCTCGACAGGTACAGTTGAAAGCAGTTTGTGTTAACTATAATAATTAGTGTACTTAAAGTGCTAATAATGTTCCATAACTAAAGAGTAAGTGTCTAATAAGTGCTTGATGTATTAAAATTAATAATTTGTCCTATGATGACAGTGATAAATTAAGATACATTCTCTCTCCAAACTCCCTCTCTACAGGTGTGTTCTGGTCCATCCTCGAGGTCGATAAGTCAAAAGATATCTAGGAAAGCTAGGGCCGGATACTCAAAAAGTTCCTAAATTAGCCTTCCTATCTCACTTAGGAACGCCTAGTGTAGGAACAGGTTAGGAACTCCTATCTCGTTTCCTAAGTGCCCATACTCAAAACATTCTGGGGAGTTCCTAAACCCTTCCTAACACTTAGGAGTTCCTAAATCCTCTCGGAGTTTCTAAGTCCTTTAGCCAATCAGGAAGGAGCTTTCAAATAGTTCCCGCTTTTTTCCAGCCAATGGGGAAGAAGAATCATATCAGCTGTGTATTGTAAACACGTAATAATAGCACATCTTATATGTTCCTCTTATATTAAAGTGCAGTATAGTATTATATATATTAAGTTCATATCAATTACAAATGAAATATATCGGTAAATATTGATTGAATTACCGTTATTGCGTACGTTTTTTCTACCTTCATTACCCACTTATTTAGACCATTCTAAGACTATTTTCTTCTATGGCATTTCCTCCGCAAATGCCCCATTTCCAAGATAGGGCATATTCAAATGGGGCATTTTGAAATTAGCCTGACCTTACCTGACCTAACCTAACCTAACCTAGACCGCATCAGACTACCGGGACCTAACCTGGGCAAACTACGGTAAATTTACAGAAGAACTGGGTTCACTATATTGCATATTTTAGTATCATTACCCACTATTTTGGACCATTCTAAGACACTTTTCATCTATGGTGTTTCTCTCGGAGATGCCCCGTTTTACAAACATAATTTGGAAATTAGTCCGACCTTACCTGACCTGACCTAACCTAACCTAGACCACAGCAGACTACCGGGACCTAACCTGGGCAAACTACCGGGACCTAACCTGGGTAAACTACCGGGATATAACCAGTGTAAACTATCATAAAGTGACTGGGGCAAATTTCCGGGACCTAGCCAGATGTGGTAACACTGCTCGATCCTAGCCAAAAACCCAGTTATTCTGTAATAATACCCAAACTACTGGGACCTAACCTGGGCAAACTACCGGGAAATAACCGTGGTAAAGTACAATAAATGACGGGGGTAAAATACTGGCACCCAGCCGGATCTGGCACCACTGCTGCAAAACGGTAATTCTTTCAATAAATACCAATATATCTCAGGAAGTATGGTTGTGTGCCAATAATATGCTTAATTTATGATTTGTTCTTGTGTGTCATGTTCCTCCTGTGTTACAGTATTTTATTTTATTTTTTAAAGTCAGCATTACACATGAAATCAATGTCATTGTGTACTATATAATTATATATCTTTGTTTTAAGCTTAGTGCAGTTTTGTATATTTTTCTGATTTAAAATCACTACATTATTAGGTTAGGTTTTTCCATCCTCCAACTTACAATTTCTTCTCCATCCATCTTTTCAAGCTCAGTCTCTCCTCTATCCCTCCTCTCCAACCTACAATCTTTACTCCAAACTTTCCCTTACACTAATCATATGGTGTGGGACCAATGCACGGTAGGCTGTACTGTATATTTAGTGCTGTCTTCTTTACTTGCCTGCACATCTCTACTAGCACAGTGGAAGTGTTATACATATTTTGCCTTTGCAGAAACTGTGATACTGTGTCAACTCAGGTTTATTTATTTTTTCCTTTAAACAAAATGTGATACTTTATGTAACTCAGGGTTATTTTTGTGTGTGCTACTTTTAGGCTTAATTATGTAGGGTAAGGAAATATAGATATATACAGGATATATTTTTTAAAATTTTTATTAGTGGATAAATATATTGAAGAATTGTTAATGTGAGCATTAATTAAAAAAGTTAAAGAAATTTGCCTTCTCATGATCCAACTCAGAGGTAAATAAAAACAAAAAAGACATCTTAGTTAAGTCACAGCCTACACAGTGAGACAACTGCAAAAAGAATCCTTTTCATGAAAAAACATTGCTTTTTCTGATAATATATGCACCACTGAGTTCACCACTCTGCTCACACTTGCTTGTGTCACTCCTGCTGTATCCCCAATTACACTTTGGAAGGTCCCACTCGCCAACAATCGCAGAGTCACTATATAACACTTGAGTACTTGTTGGTATCGCATGAGACCTTTAGTGGGTCGAGCAACGTGTGGTTCCAGTTCCTGGCACAAATGTATTATTTCATGCCGAGGAAATCTATAGTAGCGCAGCAAGTGTTCATCACTATGATGTAGAGGGTCTAGCATATCCCTGTAGACTCTCTCACGCCTTAGCTGACGGCTATTTTCGTAGGCAAACCAAAGTTCCATCACTGCACTAGTCTCTTCACTCTCTTGCCTCTCCAACAACAACAAAATAACACGTTTGTGTTGGTGACTTCAAGTGTCGCGCTATCAATTTTCACAACTTTTCTACGGTGACGGAGTTCCTAACTCACTTAGAAGGCCTTGGGGGTCTTTCTAAATCCAACCGATTTAGGAACAATAAAAATGGCGTCCCACAGTGTCGATATTGCTTTGAGTATGAGTTCCTAGCTCGACTGGGGAAGTTAGGAATTCCTAACTGAGATAGGAATTCCTAAATTGTTTTGAGTATCCGGCCCCTAGTTCTTAGTGGTAGTTTCGATAGCCTAAGTTTACGGTTCGGGGTATATTACCCGCCGTGAGTGTTTATTTCTCTGTGATTAATTTATATGTGATTTTCTGTGCCATTCTTGATTAATTATTTTTCTTGTACATGTGTTCTTAGTAGGATTAAGTTTAAGTTCTAAGTACAGTTCTGATTCTAATTTCTAAGTACAGTTCTGATTCTAATTTCTAAGTACAGTTCTGATTCTAATTTCTAAGTACAGTTCTGATTCTAATTTCTAAGTACAGTTCTGATTCTAATTTCTAAGTACAGTTCTGATTCTAATTTCTCAGTATAGTTCTGATTCTAATTCTAAGTATAGTTCTGCTTCTAATTCTAAGTATAGTTATAAGGTTGATTCTGGTCATCATTGTTCTTATGTTTTTATTTAATTCCAAGCTAAAGTTCAGCATAAACATCATTTCGTAGATTCTTATTTTAATATCGTGCGTAGGTATATTAATAAATTCATTGAGAAAACTCTAAGACATCATAGTATATTTGCCCCCATTCTTATATCATTCTCGATTCTCCTACCGCCTGGCCGAAGCGAGGAAAGCTTAAAAAGATCCCAATATCATTTTTTTTTTTGTGTTAACGCTCGTTAAATATCCATATATTTTCGAGTCGTTACAACTGTATATTATTTCCCTGTGTGGACTCCAAAATTTCCTAAAACAGAGAAGTTTCCCTGCAGCTGGTAACACTGCCGGTTCCCGCCAAATTCGTTTGCCAACATAAACAAACATAACTACTCTCACGAAATTAAATAAACAACATTTAACTCTTGTTTCTTAACATATATCATTCATATAATAAATGTTTCATAAAAGGTAACACTTTATAATATAAATTTAAGTATTCTCAATTCATATTTTAATATTTTTTTTCAAATCGGAAAAAAGAATTCAGAGTATATTGGCCCAAAATACGAATTACTACATAGAATTTATTTTTTATATCCAATATTATCGAGTATTGAGAAGACAGCATTTTTACAACATTGGTCCAGTGTATGTCTGCCGGGAATTATCCAGAATTGGTGAAACAGTACTAATACAACATTGGTCCAGTGTATGTCTGCCGGGAATTATCCAGAATTGGTGAAACAGTACTGATACAACATTGGTCCAGTGTATGTCTGCCGGAATTATCCAGAATTGGTGAAACAGTACTAATACAACATTGGTCCAGTGTATGTTTGCCATAATCCCCTTAAATGAGTGGATGCCCATAATATTCCAAAACTGGCCCGATACATCTGTGTTTGCTGGGATGTTAATTTGATTACATATACACAAAGAGATAGAAGCACCTACACGTGACACTCGGCATCAACTTCTTGCCACAAACCACTCGCAATCACAGACCGCCGAGTAAACACCATGCTAAGCACTGATTGGTCAAAATTAGTATGTTCGTGATCCAGGTCCGTACCCGCGGACAGGATCGCAAATTCCCTGATTCTGTAATGGTTAACATACTCGACCAGCACGCGAGAGATCTCAGGTTCGATTCCCGGGTCAGTGGAATTGTTGGACAATTTTCCCAGCTCCCTATGTCCCTGTTCACCTCGCAGTAAGTAGGTACCCGGCTGTAAGAGCAAGGATAGCAACCTTGAAGGCTGGGGGAAGATGAGTTGATGTAACAAGACTGACTGCCTTAATGACCAACACCGTGAGTCTATAGGTATCAAGCCCTAAATATTCTTTTCGAATAAACTAGAACTTACTCACCAAGCAGTCTTTACTTCTTGCCTTCCCTAAACCTTAAAAAGAGATTTATAGACACTACAAAAGAGAATTATAGACACTTTTAAGGAGAATTGGCATAGACACTATTGGAAGGATTTAATTAAGGCAAGAAACAGACTGCTTTTAGTAGCTGCCACTACATGCATTAACAGAGTTGGATGCATTATTCCCTTGATAGTATACGAATTTTAACAGATGCACACACTACTTCATTTTACACTACACACAGACTCTCACTGAAGACCACCAAATGTTTTCCCAGGCTATTTTGTTATACATAATCCACCACTACATTTTACACTCATTGAAGACCACCATGCAGATGTTTTCCAAGGCTTCTGTTATTCATTGCCTACCTTTTTGCTATACACTCATTGAAGACGTTCAAAATGTTTTCCTAGGCTTCTGTTATTCCTTATCCACCATGCACTTAATTCAATATTCAGTCCTTCGTTTTATTATATTTAGGGGATATTCTCTTACCTTCACTTGTTGTGGAGATGGAGACGGCAGTACAAACCGGCAATACTAAGCACATCATCTTACACTTGCCTGAAAAGTGAAAAGAGAACACAATCATTACGTAGCGAATCCTTTACCGTCTCGCTCGCACAGCTTATGCATTTCTGGTGGTCCCTTAGGCCTGTCCTCACTATTAAACAGTGCCCCTTGGGTACTGCCTGCTGAGAGTATTTCTCTCCCTTCATTAGCAATGATACCAGAAGGAGCAGTTCCCGGCAGGCACCACACTATCAGGTAGTTCCCAGCAGGCTGCCCCCACACCAGGCTAAGAGTTTTAATAAAAGGGTTGCTCCCATTGACCACGGTTGTTTTGCACATGGGATAGATGCGTTATTCCACCATTAAACCCACAAGCAAGGCCATTTGGATGGATTGCCTATGGTTTCCCCACTTATGACGTCAACTCTACTCGTACCCACCACTCTCCAACCAAACCTGTGTATTGGACCGTGCTGATATTAACAATCTTTGCATGCCAGGCACTGCCCAATAATATGGACAGCACTTTATTACCTGCACTTTGCCCCATATACAGTATAGACTCAATTTGTCGTCTAATTTTCCCCTGTCCTCTGCTTAAACCGCGGGTGACGCCAGAACTCGACAGCACAGTTTTTTAATTTGCGCACCCCTGACAAACTTGATCAGGCTCGCAATAGAGGGTGTGTGTGCTTTAAGGCTCCCAGCTTTGTTTTCCCAGTCTAGGAATAGCCTTCAGCGTGTAAGAAAGTATTTTCAGCACTCTGATTTTGCGTTAATTACCATATAATTATGTATGCAAAAATTACAGTGATATATATTTCATATTGTTCTGTTGAAATATGTGATTCTGACACATTTTATGACGAAATCAGAGCGTGAAAATGTACGTAGAATTTTCAGGAGAATATAAAAGTGTGTTTTGAGTTGTGGTCATTCTGAGCTAGCTACCCATCCTACAGATGTCCATTTACTTTTCACAAGTACAGTACATCAGGGGACAGCTAAGGGCTTGTACCTCAAAATCATGTATTAGTTATTAGTGTAGCCTAAGTGGTCTACACGCTGTTAGCTGTCAAAAGTGTTGTTTACGTTTTTAGCACGAGACAGGAAAAAGACCCGGACTACAGAGTTGGCGGAAGCCAGAAGGCTCGTGCTCGACAGGGGTCCTGCAGGAGGGTGCATGCTGTCTGGCCTGGTATATGTGGGTGATGGTTGGGGCTGTGTGGTGGCAGGGCTGCGTGAGGATGATGTAGCCTGTATGTTGGTAGTTGAGCTACCTGTGCTTGGGGTAGTCAACATCTGCCTCCACAAACAGCCACACAAACCACTCCGCTTGTAGGAGGGTGATACCGCAACTTCTGGTGCTGAAGGTAGTGATTGGTGACTTGCATTCTGCCAGGAGGTCGTACGCCATGGAGGCTTGGGATTTTCTGTCCCGACATGAATGCGGCACGGCACTGACCTCTTAGCCTGAGTCCACCAGGTATCGCTCATCTAATAGGAGAGTTTTCCTGGTGAGTGCTGTTGGTTGTAGATTGAGTGAAGGTTTGTACAGTGTCCCCTTGGCAGAGGGGATTGCAGTTTCTCACTTGGGTCCTGAACCGTTAGTGGAAGTTGCTCTTGCAGGAGGATAACCACTGTTGTTGTTATATTTGCCCAGTGGGTGGAGCCAATAGATGTTGTTGTTGCTGTGGAGTAGGCATTTGTAGTTGTTGTTGATGTGGAGGCGGATCACTGTGCCCATGAGCATGTCGAGCTGCAGGAGGATTGTGGTGGTATCAAGGAATGGCATTGATATTGGTTGTGGTTGTCGTTGTAGAACAAGAGAAAACTTTACAAACTCACAGTGGAGAGGATTATTGCTTAGGGAAACACACACTCCATTCCCCTCCGACTATCAACGCCATACTGAGGTGTGGCCATGAGTAGCGCATGTATAGACAAGAATACCAACCTTATATCTCACTGTCCATAAAGGTTGTGTTGATACTATTTTTGCCGATTGTACAATTTCGGACACATGTAACAGGCCCAATGGAGACCCGGTCCCTCATCGAGCATATTAGGGGATGGACAAGACGTGGTTTGCAGAGATGAGTCCTTCCTTATGCTTTCTGAGTGGCTCGTTTTAAGTGTGTCTGTTTCATATGTCTGCAACTGTACATAAATACCTCTCAGCAGCAGGTGGGATGAGATATGGAGCCAGGCTTATGCTGGGCACCAATGAAATAGTTCCTGTTGAAAGAGCTGGTCAATGTTTTCCTAGGAGTGCCGACCAGTTGTTAGGGGAGACTGTTTCACTTCCCACTTCCTGCATCTTAATAATAATAATACCTTTCTTTTACCTCATATATAGGTTTTATCTGTAGTTTGATTATCTACCTTTGTCCTCCTTGACTTCTTTCTACATTCCCATGATTGTCCTCGTAATAAATAATTCCTTTGGGCTTAATGGTGTTAAAAGGGTTTGAAATGAAATAATATGGAGGAAAGACAATGAGTGAAGAGGCAATGCAACGAGGAAAGTGAAATGGAAAGAATGATTTGGAGGGGGAGGAGAAAAGCAAAAAAAAAAGAGTTAGAGGGAGGGAGGGAAGGCAAGGAGGAAGAGGCAATAAACTGAGAGAGGAAAGAGGAAGGAAGGAGGGAGGGAGAAGAGGAAAGCAGGAAAGGAGAGATAAAAACCAAGGAGAAAATTGACGAGGTAATGGAATGAGGTAGGGAAGAGGAAGAATAGAGGGAGGGAGGGAGGAGGATGAAGGGAGAAAGGGAAGGAAGAAGAAGTAGGGTAAATGGATGGATAAACCAAGGAAGGAAAGAAGGAGAGAAGTAATGGATTAAGGAAGGAAGGATAAAAGTAATAGATATAGGAATGTAGGAAGGAAGGGGAGATGTAATGGATTGAAGAAGGAGAGAAGTAATGAATATTGGAAGGAAGGAAGGCGGGAAAAAAGAAGGGAGTTAATAGATACAGGAAGGTGAGGACGACGAGAGGGCTCACAGCCTTTAGTGCACGTCTTATATATATATATATATATATATATATATATATATATATATATATATATATATATATATATATATATATATATATATATATATATATATATATATATATATATATATATATATATATATATATATATATATATATATATATATATATATATATATATATATATATATATATAATTGTTGGAGGGTTTGGAGGGCAAAGTAAACTCCAATTTGCTCATAAAAGATCATACATCCTTTAAATATTTAATATAAGAGTTCCATGAAGAAAGCGTTGTCACATACACCCTCCTAGTGTGTGTGTGTGTGTATGTTATTCGTGTATGTAGAGTGTATGTGTGTATTACTCGTATACAGTGTGTGAATATGTGAATAGTATATTCCTTTAATTAAAGACCTTTCCACACGACATTACTACTATAGCGTCACTAACAAGATTTTTTTTTTTCACAGAATATATTTTATTTTGTGTGTGCACCATTCTTGACGGTTTACGAGAACACATTTGCCTCGCCACCACAAATATCTAAATGATATTATTTTATTCTATATATAAGTGAGAACCAAGGAAAAGAAATCCGCTCCATATTTTTATCACACTCACCCGCGAAGTAAAACGTGTGAGAGATGTGTATGATTATTATAGCTCATTTCGTCCAAAGAGGTAAAATGAATGAGAGCGGTACAATTAATGTTTAGTTTCGTTCAACAGCACACTTTAATTCATACACACATATTCTGGCATCGTGTGAAGGCTCCCAAAAGTTCGCCAATGCAAAGAATGTTTTTAACTGAAGACATTTTTTAAGCAAAGAATGGTATATATGAACGAGCTATATTAATGAGCCAGTCACTGTGTGTGTGGGTGTATTAGTGTGTATGTTTGTGTGTGTGTGTGTGTGTTTAACTATAGTGACTGTGTGTGTATCTATCTGTGTTTAACTGTAGTGACTGTGTGTGTATCTATCTGTGTTTAACTATAGTGTGTGTGTGTGTGTTTAACTGTAGTGACTGTGTGTGTATCTATCTGTGTTTTACTATAGTGACTGTGTGTGTATCTATCTGTGTTTAACTATAGTGACTGTGTGTGTATCTATCTGTGTTTAACTGTAGTGACTGTGTGTGTATCTATCTGTGTTTAGCTGTTGTGTGTGTGTGTTCACAAGTCCTTATCTATAATTCAGTCTGTAAGAAGCTTCGTGTGTGAACGGTATTGGATACGTGACGTCATTGGTGGAAGTAACAACAAATCAACAGCAACCACATCAACAACAACCACAACTACAACATCAGTAACAATAGTAAAAACAACCACAGCAACCATAACAACATCAACAACAACCACAACAACAATAACAACAGCAACAACTTCAACTATAACTGCAACTACAACAATAACAACAAAATCAACAATATTTGAACGATTAATCGGATCTTCACTGTTAATCCTTGTGGTTTATATTGGAGGGTTTATGGAGCTGAGGATGAAAGGAGGCCGCCCTAGGCGTGGAAGACCCTGTAGAACGAAAGAGAATGTGATAGTGAGGTGGGACAACAAGCACAACTTAGGGGTTAATTCTAATTCCTCCAATCTATACCACGAAGGAGTTATACTGATTCCTTCAAACTGTTACGAAACTAAAAGATCCCCTAATAGTAAGGCGGAAGTTGTCTATCTTTTGGCATAGTTTGGAGAAATCTTTAGTCCAACAATTCACACGAAGTCAAAAGTCAGATGGAGGTTGTCTGTTTTCTGGCATAGTTTGGAGGAATCTGTAGTCTACCAATTCACACAAAGTCTCTAAAAGAATGGAATGGAAATTTTCAAAATACAACACAAACGTGTTCAAATAGTTTATAATTGTATATATTTTGTCGACAATATGTATGCTTGTTTTCTCTCTCTCTCTCTCTCTCTCTCTCTCTCTCTCTCTCTCTCTCTCTCTCTCTCTCTCTCTCTCTCTCTCTCTCTCTCCAAGTATTAGAGTCGTTTCATGTATAGGAAGTATAAGGTGACTGATTCCTCCAAACTATACAACAAAACAAGATACCTTGCTTGTATACTGAAGTGGTCTGTTTCCTGGCACAGTCTGGAGGAAACATTATCATTTCACTCAACCCAACACAAATGTCGCCCCCTTAAGGAGGAAATTTTGTGTTGGTAAATCTGGAGCAACTGAATCCTCCGAACTATTCCAAGCAACAGAACACCATTATTTTTGTTCATCTGTTCCTGTTTCCTGGCATACTTTGGATGAGTCATGGCACTCCAATGTAACAAAACTGAATTACCCCCTTAAGTGACCTTCCGTGACCATAAAAACAGTAAGTGAGATTTAGTCACACATGTTATTGAATATTTATATCACAATGATTCACTAAGCTCTATAAATAATATATAATTGCCTGTATTAATGTATTAGTATCTATAATTGTAATAAAAGTATGATTATCTTAAGACTGTAAACAATGTATAACTACCTGTATTAATTTATAAATATGTATAATGTTTATATGTATGCAAGGACATCCGCGACTCATACCACAGCGTGATATAAGGTTGGATTATCATGCAATGTCAGGCCAACACCGATATAAATTTTGCTAACATTGTGGTATACACGAGGACACACGCTGATCCATCCACCTTGACCATTGTGTGTGTGTGTGTGTGTGTGTTGGACCTGGTTAAAACGTGTCTGTAAATGATCTGATGGTCTGGGTCTTGTCTGTCTGCCTGTCTGTTGCACCTGCCATTCTCTCACCCCCCTCCCAACTCCTTCTCCCTAACCCTTCCTCCTCTTCCAACCCCTTATCCCTTCCCAACCTTTCGACAGGTCGTTGTACACCACTGCCCTTTGTACTACACCTCTCCCCCTCCCTCTCTGGACCACGGCTTGCAACCATAACTGTTATCATTTATTAATATGATTTTTTGGTATCCGGGCACATTTGTTGAGGTACAGTCACGAGCACTAATGAGTATTCAGGTTTGCTTCGAATTCATATAGAGACAGTAAATAAATGCACAATATGATCTCTATTGGAATTAGTTCGCTGGTTAATTGGACTGTTCAAGGCTCCAACCAAAGCTGTATACATATTAGTGTTCGTGACTGTACGGTACTTGAATTACGAAAATAATTTTATCCGATAGCAGTTGTCCGGACAATGTTATTCTGATATTATGGTTGTTTTTTCCACTTTTTATAGAACTCGTTTGTTTTGATCACCGGTATTAAAGAAAACATAGCGTCAACGGAATGGAGTAATTCCACCCACGGACCACATTTACCAAGTCAGTTCTCGTGCAGCCACTGTGACGTCATTTTATTATTATTATTATTATTATTATTATTATATCAGAAAGAAGGAAGGAAAAATAATAACAATGAAAACAAAGTCCATGTTCATATTGGCATCCTTTATTTATATAGTGTCTGTAACAGTTGGATTTAATTAAATGACTGAGGATTATAAACTGGTGGAAACCAGTTTTAAGGAAGTGCATTCCATAACGATCTATCTCTCTCTCTCTCATTTAATCACATGGATATTCACTCGCATACTTATTGAAAGATAAACACTAGTACCCATTCACTCATTCACACATACTCATTCGATCACTCACATACCCATTCACTTATATACACTCATTTCCTCATACACACATAAAAACATATACACACACTCAATATCTCACACCTAGACACACGATCATTAATTCAAAAATATAAATACAAACTCACTTATACATACACAAATATCTACGCATTTTCACGCATTCCCATATCATATTTCAGATGCCTATTATAAGAACTGGCATCAAAATGCAGACTATGCACTCTTTCACTGTCAGCATTGAGCCAATCTTCCATCCTACAATGATTAATCCATTTATTTTCAGGCTCTCGTTCTTTGGAAAAGATTAAAAAATAAGATGCCTATCACAAGTTTTATTCCTGCTACAGAAGCAATTGTACACAGCACAATTGCTAGGCATACCTTTAAGTGTAACGCATTATTATGGCAATAAATTTGGGTGAAAGCTAGGCTACCTTCACAAGGTAAAAGGAGGAAAATGACTGACCACGGGTCAGAGCAAGAGGGCTTTGGTCATAGGGGCCTTCGTGACGTAACTGCGCGGGACGAGACGAGTTTTGGGTCGTTGGTTAACTGACTTGGTATATTTGGTCTGTGATTCCACCAACACCACTGTAAACTACCCGTCCTTATCTCCTAATAATATATCTCCCCGCTTCCCCTTCCAAGTTCCTCCCTACCTCTCCATGTGTACCTTATATGACCCCATTGCCATCACACAATGACCACAGACATCGCTCGGCGTCAAAATCGCCAGAAAAAGTAAGAGAAGCTCCGCCAATCAAGATGGCTGCCTCACCGTGCAGGTAGGAGTAATGGTACCTGTAATTACTCCCTCTCATCTCCCCGGGGACCTATTTATATTTCCATATAAAAAAGGCTTCCTGCCGCCTTCCCACGTAAATCCTTATCTCTCTCTTTCCCTCAACTCGTCCAATCAGCCCAACCGCAGTTCAAGTTGATAATCCCTCCAGTTTCTCCCTCCACAGGCACATTCTACAACCAGCTATGGTCCAGTCAACACCTACTAACAACACCACCACTTCCCCTGCCGACCGTCTTGTTGGCAGGGTGAAGTGGTTCAACCATTTGAAGGCTTTGTTACATGCAACGAGCGAGATTACTTCGTCCTTCTCTCTGCTGCCACCACCTCACCACCATCACTGGGGGATGGAGATGTGTCCTTCACTGTGGAGGAAGGGCGTGGAGGGTACTAACGTATAACCGGACCTGATGATGGGCACGTCCTAGGCTCACTCCGTGCCCATGGAAGGAGAACGGCCGACGCCCAACCACCGCAGCGGCGGCAGCAGCAGGCAGACATCGTCACCATCTGCACCAAGACTGCTGGTGTCTTAGCTGTAGAAGGCCTAGGTCGTCTTTCTGACCTCCTGGACATCTTCGGGAGAAATGGCTTACCACCAATAGCCATTTCTCCTGATCTACAACCACCCACCACCACTACAACCACCACCACCAAGAAACGAGGCAGCAAGATGGCACGACGAGGGAGGAGCAGAGCCGACGCGTCATCAACCCCGCCTGCGGCCCACCCTCATCGCCGGTTAACCCACATCCACTCAACCAGGGGAATTGTGGGAAGGCACCACCACCACCATCATCACCACATGAGCCTTCACAGCAAGACCCCGAGACTGAGGAGGAGCATCAGGACACCGACACCAGTTCCAACTCAACCTCCACCATCGACATCAACATGGACCTGGAGGATAAAGAGGAATGGCAAACGGTGAGGAAGAGGAAGAGGACGAGGAGAACAAACAGCCCACCTAACAACCCACAGCTAACTGTCACCATGGACTTTTGGATGACATCCTCACCTCACTTCGACCTCTTTCAATGACACATCTCCAGTTATCATGACCCTAATGGATTGCTAACTATAGCTGCAACATTAAGCATTCTATAGGTTTGACAGGCGTCATGACAACAGTTGGACATTCCTAGATCAAATGGAGAGCCCAGCAATACTCAGAATTTCTATAATGCTATAAGAACAAACGCTTAGCTCGTCGTTGTATGTTTTAACTTTATATTTCACGACACGACTTTACAGCCAACCACACTCCCTTCCAATCATTCAGCTGTCCCTGTTTTTCTTCTATTTCCTTTGTGCTTGCTATCCCTCCTTTTTATCACCTCCTTCGTTCTACAGGGTGTTCCTCCCCTAAGGCGGTCTTTTTTCAGCCTCTTAATGTTGTCTGCGGTGATGAAGATAGTACCGTACTTTATTTGTTTTGACGCCCCTTCGGGTCCAGCCACTCCCTTCCAATTTTTCCACTGTCTCTCCTTTCCTTCTGTTTCCCTCGTCATTCAGGTTCTTCCAGGCCTTGGATGTCGTATTTCATTTTGAAATCAATCATCTATAATGGTTATAATTGTTATGTAAGAACTCCATATATGTGGAACCTTCATTGACAACGTTTCGTTACTGCCTTTAACCTAAAGGAGCAGTAGTGAAATGTCTTCAATAAAGGCTCCTCCTTATACGGTGGTGTTCCTTATTCAAAGGACAGAAGATGTCTGACCATATTCCAAGATGCTAGAAATTACAGTTTAGCTGCTCTCTCCAGATAGAGACGTGTATAAAGTAAATAAGGGGTCGTCATCTAGTGAAGCAGCCAACACTTTCAACCTTTAGTGAAATAATCTCAGGCCTCATAAGTGTCACAGGCTCTTGACAGCTTACAGTCCCGAGGTTCAAGCAATTAAAATGTTAAAGATGGAAAGGAGGGACTGGACGGGGTTACTGGTGTATAAAGGCCGTAGTGGAAGACATGGCAGGAGGAGGTGAGTTAAGATTAGATTGAGGATGAAAGACCTCCTTAGGCCTGAAAAAGTAGTGTGACCTTAGATACATGTTTGGCGTACATTCCAGGGTTATTAAGTTGCAGATATCAAGGTCGGTGAGAGAGAGAGAGAGAGAGAGAGAGAGAGAGAGAGAGAGAGAAGTTACAGAGAAAGGAGAGGGGAACACCGTACTTTCCATGACAGCTGAAAACCCTACACATACACACACACACAGATAAACACGCAGACAACAACTAGATATCGCAAGGTAAGGAGGTCTCCCACTTCTCTCTCTCTCTCTCCGTATTGCCTGAGTTGATGTGGGGAGTACTTTAAGGGATTGGGAGCCCCTTCGAATCCCAGCCACTCCCTTTCAAGTCTTCAAATGTCACTTCTTTCCTTCAATTTCCTTTGTGCTTGCAGTTCCACCTCTCCGTCACATTCTTTCTCGTTCCACTTAGTCTTCCAGGACTAGAGCGAACTTTATTCTTCCTCTTTTATTAATTTTTTTCTTAAAGTGACCATATATATAGCTATGAATCCATCTCTCTATCTTTACTCTTTCCTTCTAGTTCCTTCTTGCTTGTTTTCCCACCTCTTTGTCACCTTTTCCTTCAGGGACTTCCTCCTCAAATCTCTCTCTCTCTCTCTCTCTCTCTCTCTCTCTCTCTCTCTCTCTCTCTCTCTCTCTCTCGACAACCACCTTGCCGTCGGTGAGAGAGCTTGTGTGATCTGTTTGAATTTTGCTAGCTATGCTGGGGGACATTTAGTCCAGTTGGGTTACCCGTGCCAGAAAGGTAGCGTTATTAGGATCCTGACTAAGAGTTGTCAAATCTTCATGTTAATATTAAGTTTCACAACTGCTCTTCAACTGTCCTAACAAAAAAAAAAAAAAAAATCTTCATCACTTTCGATATAAGTTTTTATTGTTAAGGACCTCACCAGCTACCTTATGCCATGTGAGAAGGGAGGCTTTGGAACCTCCTAAAACAACGCCTTTTAACGCTCACAGGTTTCGAAAGGGCTGAGATTGAAGGGATCTCAGGCGTGTGGGGTACGAGTAATGGAGATGCCTCAGGACCCCCGTAGGTATTCTCTTAGATTAATAAGCCTGACCAGCTCCCTGTGACCGTTCTTAGGTGCCTAAAGGCTCGACTGTTCTTTGGTGAGAGAGCTTTCGTGCCTCGCTGGCTGCCAGGCCAGTAAAAGATCTCGGATTAAGTCGTGGACATTTAGTTTTACTATTTGCTTTAAGTTTGGCCGCGGATGGAGGATTAGTAGGGATTAGTAGGATGACCGTTACATTTCAAGCACCCCTGTCGAAAAATCATAGTCCCATTTACTTAGGACTCTTGTGCTGCTCAGTTGGGAGCTGCGGCACGATTGGGGCCGTCCGGCCCAGGGGAGACCTTAGGGTTGGTGTACTTGGCTCATAAGGGTTTCTGTTGGCCGAACGACCGAAAACCTTCTGGAAGTAGGCGGATGAGACTTATGCGAGACCAAATCACATTACCTTTTCTTTTGTATTATTGATCTTAAATTGAATTAGAGCGAGATGACTGGTCCATCAGCAAGAAAATTTACATGTACTACATGCAAGGTGTACCGCTGGTGTGAGGACTTCAGCGGGAGGAGTGCGAGCGACCTAGACTCCTCGAGTGTCTGCGACTTTTGCAAACTCGAGGAGAGGTTGATGAAGCACATCTCACTGCTCACGAAGGAGAACAACTCCCTAAAGGAGGAAGTTCTCCGAATGGACTCACAGAGGTGTGACTGCCATGTGAGAGACAAGGCAGTCCAAGGAGCTTCTTCACCGGAGAGCTCCACCACGGCGGTATAGAACAACAACAAGAAGAACAACAACAATGAAGAGGGAAAAGAGACTGCAGAAGGAAAAGAGACTGCAGAAAAGTGTGATGGAAAAGAGTAGGGGAATATGGAGAAGGGAGAAAAACCCAAGAAGACAGTTGAGGAGGGATTAGAGGAAAGTGAGGAATCAAATAAGAAGGAAAAGAAAATGAAGAAGGAAAAGAAGACGAAGAAGAAGCAACCTGGAGGAAGTGACGAGCCCGGCAGGAATTCAAAACACTCTCGGGTTCCTCACAAGGCATAGCGTGCTCCTACCAAGGAGAGGCCTGTGGATATACACATTGTAGGTGATTCCCAGGCACGAGGGCTGCAACCCTTAATGGCAGATCGCCTTCACACTTCTGTGAAGGTGAATTGTTTGCCAGGTTGTGGCAATGCTGACCTCCGAAAGGAAGCTGAGAGGATCCAAACACCCAGATCTGCTGTCATTGCACTCATGGTGAGTGGTAATGACATCTACCTGAGAAATGGTAGAGTAGGCATGACCGAAGGAGTCCTCTCGGATGGGCTCGGTGCAGTAGATGACTGTGGGTTAAAATCCCGCAGAAGGGTAGTTGTTGGCATGCTCCCAAGGAGAGGCCCTTTAGGGACTGCTCTGTCAAAGAACATTGCAGTAAATCAGCGCCTGGCTGATTTGTGTACTGCCGAGGGGGTGTTCTTTGTGGACCCCTACACCTCACTCTTTGGTAGAGACGACCTCTACCAGAGGGATGGCACACATCTCTCACCAAAGGGGAAAGAAGTGCTTTCCAAATTAATGGAAGACGCCGTCCGACGATGTCTCAGGAGCACTCGACCGAGCATGGAGGAGAGCCCTCGTCGCTATGCTAGAGTGACCCCAGAGAAGACATTCGCTGAGATCCTGAAGAAGGATATCCTCAGCACTACCAAGACAATGACCAAACCGGGAAACAGAAGAGTATAGGGAGCCCTGCAGTTGGGGGTTCCCTGAAGGTTCTATTGTTCAACGCCAGGTCCATCCGAAACAAGTTTTTGGAACTGCGACAGAGGAACCCGAGATGGTGGCCATAACGGAGTCATGGTTGAGAACCTCAGACAGAGATCTTGAAGGGGAATTCGTGATTCCAGGCTACCAACTCTTCCACAAAGATAGAGAGGACAGAGGGGGTGGTGGTGTGCTGTTGTATGTAAAGAACTCTATCAAATCGATGACCTGCAACATCACATCGAACCACGAGCTCCTTGGAGTTGACCTAGAAATAGGCACTGCAAAATACAGAACCCTGCTGCTTTATAGACCCCCTGGACAACTCAATGAGATGGACAGGGACCTATACCAGTTGCTGGGTGAACTAGTGGACGGCAGGGTGTGCATCCTTATGGGGGACTTCAACACACATGTTGACTGGGAAACCAGAGAGCCCTCTGCCGAGAACACACCACTCTTGGAGTTTGTAAATGATGAATTCCTCACTCATTGGTTAAGGGAGCCAACAAGAGGTGCTAACATACTCGACTTGGTCCTCACCTCCGAGGATGACATCATTCAAGACCTCTCTGTAAACGAAGAAATAGGCGGAAGCGACCACAAGCCTATAAGATTTTCAGTTAAGGTCCCTAATATGGAGACTGTGACCCCGGTGCATAGAAAATTAGACATGGGGAGAGCGAACTTTGCAGATCTTCGTGAAGGCGTTGCTGAAATGGAACTAGAGGAGGGAGAGAGTGCTGATGATCTGTGGAGGTCATTCTTGTCTTCCTTCATGGAACTTCAGTCGCGCTTTATTCCTCTGAAGGGAACAGGTCAGAAGTTCATTCAACCGAAGTGGTTTAATCAGGAAATCCGTAACCTACTAAGGGAGAGGAGAACTGCGTATCATCGAGCGAAGGCATCTGGGGGCTTTGACGGTCATAGAAGACTGAATCGAAACGTGAAGTCCAAAATAAGGGCTGCTAAGCGTGCTGAGGAGGTCCGTGTGGCTAGACTCTGCAAAGAGAACCCCAAGGAGTTTTTCAGTTATGTGAATGGCCGTAAACCAATCCGACGCAGGATCGGTCCCCTGGTGAATGAGGATGGAGCATTGATGCACTCTGATGCAGAAAATGCTAACCTCTTAAATGAGTACTTCTCTTCAGTGTTCTCTGAGGAGAGTGGTCCTATTCCCGAACCTTTGGACTCCTTCAGTGAGAAGTTGGAGTCAATGGTCTTCACCCAAGAAGAAATCGAGAGAAAAATAATCGAATTAAAAGCAAACAAGTCCCCCGGTCCGGATGGGTTCTTACCTAGAGTGTTGAAAGAAGTGCATGGTGACGTATCACGGCACCTGTGCAAGGTCTTCAACAGGGTAATCCAGACTGGATGCGTTCCTAGAGACTGGCGTGAAGCAGAGGTGACTCCTATCTTCAAGAAGGGAGATGCTAGCCAACCGTCAAACTACAGACCCATCAGTTTAACCTCGATAGTCTGTAAACTCATGGAGAGCATCATGGTGGACAAAATAACAGCACACTTAGAATCAAATTTGCTACTGAGGGGTTCCCAGCATGGGTTCCGGCAGCACCGGTCATGCCTCACAAATCTGGTGGAATTCTTCCATTTTGTTTTCAGTGAGCATGATCGGGATAAAGCGGTCGATGTTGTCTACTTAGACTTTCAGAAAGCCTTTGATAAGGTACCCCACCGCCGCCTCCTTCGGAAAGTGCGTGCACTGGGCATAGACGGAAATGTGGCAAATTGGATAGAGAACTGGCTAAGTGACCGATGGCAGCGGGTGGTAGTGAATGGACAGGCTTCAGAGTGGGTGCCCGTTACTAGTGGTGTTCCCCAAGGTTTTGTTCTAGGACCACTACTGTTTATCATCTATGTTAATGACATGGATGGTGACATGGTTGCTAAGATTTCCAAATTCGCCAATGATACTAAGCTTGGTATGAATGTCGCGAAAGAAGGAAATACTACCCGCTTACAAGAAGATCTTAGGAAGATCGGGGAGTGGTCTGACTCGTGGCAAATGCCATTTAACGTGAACAAATGCAAAGTTATGCATATAGGCCACAGAAACCCCCGAACAGAGTATAACCTTAAGGGCAATGCTCTCGTAAGCACTGATACTGAGAAAGACTTGGGTGTAACTATCACCAGCGACCTCAAGTTCTCAAAGCAGTGTATTGAGGTGGAGAAGAAAGCCCAAAGGATGTTAGGGTACATAAAGCGACAGTTTGGATACCGGAACAAGGAGATAGTACTCTGTCTGTACAATTCCCTTGTCCAACCGCACCTGGAGTATGCAGTCCAGTTTTGGAGTCCTTCTTACCGAAAGGATATCGCGAGATTGGAACGAGTGCAAGCCAGGGCAACCAAACTTATACCCTCTCTTAGACACAAGAGCTATAAAGATCGGTTGGTAGAATTCGACCTGTTCTCTTTGGAAACCCGGAGACTGCGTGGTCAGCTTATCGAAGTGTTTAAAATACTACGAGGCTTTGACAATGTAGACTACAAGGACATTTTCCAACTCAGTGAGGGCACACCCAGGAATCATAGCTACAAACTTGAACTGAAGCGATACAACCGTGATCTGTGTGGTAAATTCTTTACATACAGCATCTGCGGTACTTGGAATGCGCTTCCTGCTGATGTAGTCAACAGCAACTCTGTGGATCAGTTCAAGTCCAGATTAGACAAAGTATTAAATCACCGTCTAGGTGTTTAAGCCGTTGTACGAGTGTTCCTTGATGGTTTCACATGACATATTCAAGGACGGTCGCCTACTTGCGCAACTAAACCCACAGGTACCCTCTTTGTATGGATCGTAAGGTCCCCTAGGGTACTTCTTTTCCTTGTAACTCCTTGTAACTCTCTCTCTCTCTCTCTCCTCTCTCTCTCTCTCTCTCTCTCTCTCTCTCTCTCTCTCTCTCTCTCTCTCTCTCTCTCTCTCAATATTTGAGAATGGACGAATAAATAAAAGAGGAGGCGGAGTTCTATTATATATTAAAGATGACCTCAAACCGATCCTATTATCAAAGCCTCATATCGATAACGTAGATACACTATATATACTCATTAGAAATAATTGCGGGATGAAACTTTTGTTAACTTTATTATACAGACCCCCCAGCTCAACCAGTACAAACCGACCGTGATATCTATGAGCAAATCAACGAAATGAGTAACACGGAAGAGGCCGTAATTCTTGGCGATTTTAATTTATCAGTAACAAAGTGGGGAGAACTATTATCAGCTCACTCTGGACAAGACCTGTATACTAACTTACAAGAAAGCTCCCTTATCCAGTTTGTTAATAGCCCAACTCGTGGAAATAACGTTCTTGACCTAGTATTTGCAACAAAAGAAGACCTGATAGAGAATATTGACGTGGGTGATGAGTTTACTAATAGCGACCACAACATAATCACATTCAGTATAAATTTCAATAGAAGTGAAATAAATTACAGCTACGAATTTTTTTTCACCAACTCGGAGCGATACTAAAAGATACCGATTGGAAATGTCTGCGAGACGCTATTGACATTAATACACAATACTAATGTGCACACAAAAGCGGTCAAAGATAGCATACCGTTAAAAAACCGACGTTCAGTAGAAAATTTATAGCCCAAGTGGTGGAGTAAAGAGATAGCCGACTGTTTACGCACCAAAAAGAACGCCCACAATAGAGTAAAAATCACAAACGACAATGACAAGCGGGCCAAGTTTACAGACAAACGAAGAAAAGCCAAAAAGTTAATCAAACTGAGTAAAAAGACCATTGAAAAACACGTTGCAAATCAAAGTAAGACTAACTCGAATGAGTTCTACAGTTATATTTGGCATAAGATAGTACTCACGTCAACTATCGGACCACTACTTGATGAGAATGGGGACTTTACTAAAGATGAAGAGCGAATGAGTGGTATCCTTAACACTTTCTTTGCATCAGTCTCTACTACAGAAAACCCAAACGATATACCAGCAGTAACAACACTCCAAAATGAAAACACCGAGGTATTAAGTAATATCAGCATTACAGAAAATTACGTAATAAAATATGTTGATAAATTAAATATAAATAAGTCACCTGGGCCAGACACGATCTCCCCTCGCGTATTAAAGAAAGCAAAAAGTGTAATAGTAAAACCTCTGACTCTGCTCTTTAACTATTCTTTACACACTGGAACAATACCTGATGAATGGAAGCTCACTAACGTAACACCAATATTTAAAAAAGGCAGCAAATCTCTACCTAGCAACTATCACCCTATCAGCCTAACCTCAGTCATATGCAAAATGCTAGAGACAAGCATACGAGATAAACTTACAAATTACTTAGAGGAAAACAACTTACTCAGAGACACTCAACACGGTTTTCGGAATAAACGCTCTTGCCTAACGAACTTATTAGATTTTTAAATGACATTTTTAATTAATTTGATAAGGGTAAAGCAGTAGACAAGTTTGGATGACGGACCAGAATAAAATCCAATCCGTCATCAGCAAGCAGGAAGCGACACACACCAATCAAGTCCTGTCCCCGGGGCAGCAATTGTCTTACTGAAGGACACTCAAGGCAATAATGCTGAAGATGGTTGGCATTAGGAGCGTCACACAGCTTACATGATGAGTAATGAAGAATGTTCCCCGCCTTAGCCACCTGCCACAGGGGCCGGTATCCCAATCGAAGTCGAGCAGACACAACATTGTGTCTGCGGACCATCAGACCACTTCGGCGATACTTTGGTCGAGAGAGACGGAAATGGTCATAGTGCTGAATAGATGCACTCTGAGGTCTTTCGGCATTCATGCGGTGGATCGTAGGAAGAAGAGCAGCAGAGTGCAAGATCCTTTTGTAGCTGAAGATGGTGGGTGTAGCATCATCAGGCAGAGGCAATTCACAGGTATTTTTGGCAAGGAGATCCACTCTATCGTTGGCAGCTATTCCAAAATGAGAAGGAATCCACAAAAAATGTATGCAGAGAGAATGGTCCTGAGCTGCAACCAACTGATGCAAGATCTGGTGAATGAGCGAACGATGCATGGGTTGCGGAGACGAGATGGCTTGAAGTGCAGACTGAGTCACATATCACTACACCATTCACTCGCCGCTGACAGAGGAGGCCGATAGCCAGTAGGAGTCCCTGTAATTCGCAATATGTGGAGCTGGAAGAGTTGGGTAACCTGTGACCAGCCCAGCCTCCCTCCGGCGGCTCCATGTCAGGCGAGTACATGGCACATCCCGCACTGCCATCTGGTTGCACAGATCCATCCACATATAGACATCGAGCATCAGGGACAGAGGAGGAGAGTTTGATGATATGTTCCAAAGCAAGCTGTTTTTGGAGGTAAGGTAGATCAGTTTTGGAGGTGGGGGTGAAGGTGACTTGAAGCTGTGGTATCCTTCATGGAGGTGGTCCATGATCAACCTCGACCACTGGAACATCAATATGAAGGCACTGCAGGGTGGAGCACACAGTGTTGACAAGGGTGCGGACACCTGGACGAAGTGGAGGGTGAAGTGCAGCAGGATCAAGTGAGGCTCTCAGGACATGAGCATAATTTGGAGCAAGGTGGGGAGAGTGAAGGCACTTGACACTAAAGTGGGTGACGTTGGTGTGTATTCTATCAACAACTGACGGGAGATTGAGTTCTATTAACATCTTCACAATTCTGGTGGATGGTGGACTTCCTAGAATATACCGCATCACTTTGTTCTGAAACTTATCTAATGGCACTAAGGTAGTCCTAGATAGCTGACTAAGAGCAGGAGAGAGATAGTCAATGACAGACCGAATAAAGGCAATGTAGATGGTTCTTGCCACAGGGATAGAGATTCTGGCAGCCCTGTTAGTGAGCCATTTGAAGGGAAGGAATCGCTGTTCTAGCCGTTGCAGAAGGTCTTGGATGATGGGATGAATGCGCTGCCTAGCAGGTATGGCCGGAGTGATCCGCACCAGAGCTCCCAGGTTCAGATACTGTGTACAAGGCGGGATGATACTTTGCCCTGCTGTAAATACTGTGAGTGTTCTGGGGCCTGTACCAGGTTTAGGGATTGGCACAATTGTACTAGAGGTCCAGGCACGAGGCACACATCCCATGCGGAAGCAAAGATTGTAGAGCTGCAGCAAAGGATTGCCTGGGACTTTTAGGAGTAGGCAGAGGACTTGATAGGTAACTCCATCATCTCCAGGTGCTGTCGCCTTACTCTGTGCAAGAGCGGTCGCAGTTTATCTCCAGTGATGATTGATTGATTGATTGATTTATTGATGCCATTAGGCATCTGGCAGCGCAACAACAATGGTCATATACCGCCCAACATATAAAGGTCATCTACATCATTAATAAAATATGTACAAAAATTAAATAATTTTCACTACCTCAAAAGGGAGAAGCAGCATGAATAAAACCCACGTCTTCCAAAAGATCATATATTAATGAAATAACCTATTTAAGTTAGATATATACAAGAATTGAAATATTAACGAAAGAAACATTAAACTTTAACTACCTAAAAATTAATAGCCATAAATACAATAAAATTCACAATTTGTGGAGAAGGCCAGCCTCCTCCACATAGGAGAGGGTGTTCCCTCCCACACAACAAGCCTCCTCCCCGAGCACCTGGAAGAGACTGAAAGAACCGTCACCCTTCTGGTACTCGGAGAGGTGCCTACGACGAAGGTCCCCAAGGCTGGGACACTCGACAATAAGATGCTGTACTGTCAAAGGGACCAGACAATCATCACAGTAGGGAGGGTGAGCCCTCTCCATTAAAAAGCCATGAGTCAATAATGTGTGGCCAATGCGGAGACGGACAAGAGCCGTCTCCCACCGGCGGGACAGGCCACTGTAGCTCCACAATCCAAGGCGCTGGCGGATGTCACGGAGCTTGTTAGCCCCGATGGCGTCCCATCTGTCCTGCCAGCAGGAACGAACGGTAGCATCTATGTAGGGTCGAAGGTCCACTGCAGGAACAGGATGATGCCTGGCAGGAGGCCGGGAATTTGAGACCACAGCCTTAGCCAGGGCGTCAGCCCGCTCATTCCCATCAACATCCACATGGGCCGGGACCCAACAAAAAGTTATTTTGCGGCCACGACGACCCAGGAGGACAAGCCACTCAAGAATGGCCAACACCAGGGGATGGGTAGAGTTAAAATTGCACAAGGCCTGCAAGGCATACAGGAATCGCTAAAAATAGTAAACGAAGGCTGAGGGAGAGTAAAAATCACTTGGAGGGCATATAAAATGGCCGAGAGCTCAGCAGTAAAAATGGACATGACAGAAGAGAGCCTGCCTCCACGGCAAAAGTCAGGAAAGACAACTCCAAAGCCAACTCCAGCATCAGAATTTGACCCATCAGTGTACACAGGGAGGGACTCCCTGTGAGTGAAGGCATGTTCTAAAAAGAGGGAACGAGCTACTGGAGGAGGAAGAGATTCCTTCTTGTCTGTAAAGCAGGTGCAGGGGAAAACTTCTGGAAGAAGCCATGGAGCCACCCTGGGGACCCTCACAGGACAAATCTGAAAGTCATCTATGCCCATCTCCTCCATAGCCTTTCTGACCCGGAAGCCAAAGGGCCATGGTGCACGAGTATGTAAAAGGTAGTACTGAGACATGATATCAGATGACACCGCCAAGCAAGGTAGGGTGTCAGGAAGTCGATGTAATCGATGCCAACAACGAATCATCAAGGACTGGCGACGGAGATCAAGAGGTGGCTCATTAGCGTCCACCAGGAGACTGGGGATTGGGGACGACCTGAAGGCTCCGGTCGCCAGACGTACTCCAGCATGATGAACAGGGTCTAAAACTCTGAGACGGGCATCGGTGGCAGAAGAGTACACCTCACACCCATAGTCGAGTTTTGACCTAATAACAACATGGTATAGGCGGAGGAGGGTGGCCCGATCAGCCCCCCAGGATGTATGGCTCAGGACCCTCAACAGGTTAAGAGCCTTGAGGCAAGAGACCTTAAGTGTACGTAAGTGGGGAACCCAAGTCAAACGTTTGTCAAAAAGGAGACCCAGAAAGCGAGTCTCCTCGACACATCGTATCCGATGACCATACATGAATAAGTCCGGATCCGGGTGGATGCCTCGGATGCAGCAGAAGTGCATGGCAACTGTCTTGGAAGGAGAAAATCGAAACCCTGCATGCGCCGCTCCGCCACTGACATACGGGAAGCAGCAAACCAGACTGCTAGGTCGTCAACGTACATCGAGTTAGCTATACCGTCTGGAAGGGATGAGGCAATGGCATTAATTGCTACTGCAAACAATGTGACACTGAGGATGCTTCCCTGGAGGACACCCTCCTCCTGTGCAACAGATGCTGAGTGGGTTGTACCAACCCTCACAGAAAAACTGCGACCACTGAGAAACTCCTTAAGAAAGCGTGGAAGGCAACCCCGCAGGCCATATAAATGGAGCTGCTGCAGGATGCCATATTGTCATGCAGTGTCATAGGCTTTCTCTAAATCAAAGAATACACAGACAAGGTGTTGATGTCGTGCAAAAGCCTCACATGCAGCAGCTTCCAACCTGACCAGAGCATCTGTAGTGGAACGGTATTTACGAAAGCCAGACTGGGACGGAGACAGAAAATCACCCCGTTCCAAGAAGTATACCAGTCTGACATTCACCATCTTTTCAAATAGTTTACAGAGACAGGAGGTCAAGGCAATTGGTCGATAATTGAGGGCAACGCCAGAGTCCTTGCCCGACTTGAGGAAAGGAAGGATGGTATCAACCCTCCACCCAGAAGGGAAGACACCCTCCAGCCAGATTCTGTTATATACAGCTAAAAGAAATGAGATCGCCTCCTCACCCAAGTGTCGTAACATTGCATATGGGATGTTGTCTGGCCCAGGAAAAGTGTCGCCGCAGAGAGAGAGAGCAGAATGCAGGTCTCTCAGGGTGAATATATGGTTATAACTTTCATTCTCGTTCCCTGAGAAATCCAGGACAGTACGCTCCTTGGCTCTTAACTCATGCCTGACAGCCAGGGGTCGAGAGTCACGGCTGGAGACTTTTGCAAAAGCCTCCACCATGGTACTGGCCACTGTCAAACCATCCATGATCTTAATTCCATTGACCTTAAGTACAGGTAGAGTACTAGGAGAAAACTTCCCCGCCATCTTATGGACTCTCCTGAACACTTGGGTGAGTGGAGTTTTAGTATTAATTGAAAACACATCAACAACAACTACTAATGCCTACTCCACAGCAACAACATCTATTGGCACGACCCACTGGGCAAATACAACAACAACAGTGGTTATCCTCCTGCACGGGCATTTTCCACTAACGGTTCGGGACCAAAGCGAGAAACTGCAATCCCCTCAGCCAATGGGACACTGTACAAACCTTCACTCAACCTACAGCCAACTGCACTCACCAGGGAAACTCTCCTGCTCAGATGAGCGATACCTGGTGGACTCAGGCTAAGAGGTCAGTGCCGTACCGCATTCATGTCGGGACAGAAAATCCCAAATCTCAACAGCATACGACCTCCTGGCAGAATGCAAGTTATACACCTTAAAACTATTAAGAGGGTCAAATGGACAAGGGTCACTCTAAAAATACTTCCAATCTGTTTACAGTCAGGAAACAGGCCACCTGGTCAGACTGGACACACACACACACACACACACAAACCTAGAACCTTCCCTTCAAGCACCTGCAGGTCATAAACCTTCCTAAGATGAAAGGCAGTAAAAATATGATCATCCTCACCTTCTATGGCTCGCATATCCCAGATCGATATAACATTAACCCCACCTCATTTGAGGTGAAGCCTTTTGTTGAGCATCCCCTACAGTGTTTCTGTTGTTATGAGTTTGGTCATGGGAGGAGGAACTGCAACAACCGTTCCCGGTATGGTAATTGTTCTGCTCTTGACTCACATCTTATTTCTGAGTGTCGGTCAGAGAGTTACTGCTTTTACTGCAGAGATGCTCACCCCTTGCGTTCTCGCCAATGTAAGATGTACCTCCTTGAGCAGGATATCCTGCACTTGGCTAATACCCAATTCATTAGCATAGGTAGTGCCAGACGGCAACTCACCTTCAGGTGACAAAAGGATGCTGGTGTGAAGACATACGCCTCCTCCCTTCGCCCTAAATCGGTTGCAGCACCCTCTCAACCCTCTCTAGAGGCAGCTGCTCTTTGCTCTAGTGAGAGCATATCAAAGGTTACTCTACATAATAGTTTCTCTGTCTTGGAAACTTTATCAGACACTCATTCTGGTGACCCTTCAACTGATAACAATTCTCAGACATTAGCTAAAGGTGTTCATGTGGTAGAGGTTCACGCTGCCACACGCTCTCCAAAAAGGAAACTTAAGTCACCTAAACTGCCACAGAAACGCCTTCGTAGTTCCTCTGAGGCACTTGACTCTATAGATGTTCCTCCTTGTAAGGCAACTATCTCTGTGGACTCATCCATAGTTTCCTCTCAATTTCACCAGAAGCGTTCTCGTGGCTCTGATGAATCTCTTGATTCAACAGAAGTTCCTCCTCGCAAGCTTCCTTCGGGATCATCAGAGGGGCGTGAAGTTAATGTGGATGCCACGGATGTTGTGACTTCAAAAGATTCACTTTCTCTTCCGCTTGAGCAGCGGAGTGATTCTACCACCTGTATTATGGATGTTGATGTATCTGCCTGTGTCAGTGATACCACTGCTGTACAGGACAATACCAATGTAATTGTTTCAAAGAATATCCCAGCTCATATACCTTCATCTTCTTCTAACATATCAGATGCTTCAGGGACTCGTCTACGGATCCCAATTACTGCCCCACTTACTACTCCTCGGGTTCGCTCTTCTTCTAGTGGCCCAGGATTAGACAAATCTTATTGTTTGAGTAAACCCTCAGGTCGAGGTGGTAGTGGGAAGTACCTCCGTGAGGCTTCCCAAAAATCAGTACTAAAGTAACACTGTTCAAGTTCCTTCAGTGGAATTGCCGTGGCTTGCATGCTTCTTGGGAGGAACTGCGCGTTCTTCTCTCTAGCTTCTCTCCTGCATGTGTTTCTCTACAAGAGACAATGCTTGGGGACTACATTCCTGCCAGTCTTCCATCATACTCTGCATTTTATTCCAATTACTTTGAAGGGCAGGGTCACCATGGTGGCTCTGCCATCCTAGTTCGCCGAGATATTCCATGCACGAGCCTGGAGCTTGACACTCCGCTCCAGGCTGTTATAGTTAAGGTATTTATGAACCGCCCGTACACTATGAGCAGTCTATACCTTCCTCCCAGTGTTACAGTTGAGGGGGGTGATCTCAACCGTCTTGTACGGGACCTTCCCTCTCCTTTTATTTTATTGGGTGATTTTAATGGTCGTCATCCTCTGTGGGGTGACAGTTCGGTCAACCCCAGGGGTGTTTTATTGGCTTCTTTTATTGAGGATGAGGAATTAGGGGTTTTAAATACGGGAGATGTGACACATTTTAAATCGCCCTAATGGGACTTTTACCGCTATTGACATTTCCCTCTGCTCACCCAGTGCTCTGTTGGATTTTACTTGGAGAGTGTTGCCTGATTTATATGGCAGTGACCATTTCCCTATACTTTTAGAAGGTAACAGGTACGAACCACAGTCTCGTCTTCCTAGGTGGAAATTAGAGAAGGCTGACTGGCAGTTTTTTAGAGAGCTAACTTCTTTGGTCTCTTCTGTAGCCGATTTCGGTAGCTCTGACGAGGCTGTAACATATTTCACTGATATGCTCCACTCTACTGCTCTCAACTCTATCTCTATCCCTAGAACGTCTGGCTACTATCCCAAACGTCCTGTCCCTTGGTGGTCACCAGTCTGCACCATTGCTGTGCGGGAGAAGCGCAATGCTTTCTCTCGCCTTCGTCGCAATCTTGGGGACCCAACTCTTTTAGAGGACTTCCGATGGGCAAGGGCCCAGGCTAGACGAGTCTTAAAAGAGGCCTGACGTGCATCTTGGAAGGCCTATGTGTTTTCAATTAATACTAAAACTCCACTCACCCAAGTGTTCAGGAGAGTCCATAAGATGGCGGGGAAGTTTTCTCCTAGTACTCTACCTGTACTTAAGGTCAATGGAATTAAGATCATGGATGGTTTGACAGTGGCCAGTACCATGGTGGAGGCTTTTGCAAAAGTCTCCAGCCGTGACTCTCGACCCCTGGCTGTCAGGCATGAGTTAAGAGCCAAGGAGCGTACTGTCCTGGATTTCTCAGGGAACGAGAATGAAAGTTATAACCATATATTCACCCTGAGAGACCTGCATTCTGCTCTCTCTCTCTGCGGCGACACTTTTCCTGGGCCAGACAACATCCCATATGCAATGTTACGACACTTGGGTGAGGAGGCGATCTCATTTCTTTTAGCTGTATATAACAGAATCTGGCTGGAGGGTGTCTTCCCTTCTGGGTGGAGGGTTGATACCATCCTTCCTTTCCTCAAGTCGGGCAAGGACTCTGGCGTTGCCCTCAATTATCGACCAATTGCCTTGACCTCCTGTCTCTGTAAACTATTTGAAAAGATGGTGAATGTCAGACTGGTATACTTCTTGGAACGGGGTGATTTTCTGTCTCTGTCCCAGTCTGGCTTTCATAAACACTGTTTCACTACAGATGCTCTGGTCAGGTTGGAAGCTGCTGCATGTGAGGCCTTTGCACAACATCAACACCTTCTCTGTGTATTCTTTGATTTAGAGAAAGCCTATGACACTACATGGCAATATGGCATCCTGCAGCAACTCCATTTATATAGCCTGCGGGGTCGCCTTCCACGCTTTCTTAAGGAGTTTCTCAGTAATCGCAGTTTTTCAGTGAGGGTTGGTACAACCCACTCAGCATCTGTTGCACAGGAGGAGGGTGTCCTCCAGGGAAGCGTCCTCAGTGTCACATTGTTTGCAGTAGCAATTAATACCATTGCCTCATCCCTTCCAGACGGTATAGCTAACTCGATGTACGTTGACGACCTAGCAGTCTGGTTTGCTGCTTCCCGTATGTCAGTGGCGGGAGCGGCGCATGCAGCTTGCCCTTGACTGGGTGTCACGTTGGACTGGTTCTCATAGGTTTCAATTTTCTCCTTCCAAGACAG
Source organism: Petrolisthes cinctipes (assembly GCA_033782935.1). Classification (NCBI taxonomy): domain Eukaryota; kingdom Metazoa; phylum Arthropoda; class Malacostraca; order Decapoda; family Porcellanidae; genus Petrolisthes; species Petrolisthes cinctipes. The sequence goes on from JAWQEG010000486.1 coordinate 3,589,318, forward strand.
TTGCTATGCACTTCTGCCGCATCCGAGGCGCCCACCCCGATCCGGACTTATTCATGTATGGTCATCGGATACGTTGTGTCGAGGAGACTCGCTTTTTGGGTCTCCTTTTTGACAAACGTTTGACTTGGGTTCCCCACTTACGTACACTTTAGGTCTCTTGCCTCAAGGCTCTTAACCTGTTGAGGGTCCTGGGCCATACATCCTAGGGGGATGATCGGGCCACCCTCCTCTGCCTATACCATGTTCTTATTAAGTCAAAATTCGACTATGGGTGTGAGGTGTACTCTTCTGCCACAGATGCCCGTCTCAGAGTTTTAGGCCCTGTTCATCATGCTGGAGTACGTATAGGGGACCGGAGCCTTCAGGTCATCCCCAATCCCCAGTCTCCTGGTGGATGCTAATGAGCCACCTCTTGATCTCCGTCGTTGTTGGCATCGATTACATCGACTTCCTGACTCCCTTCCCTGCTTGGCAGTGTCATCTGATATCATTTCTCAGTACTACCTTTTACATTCTCGTACACCATGGCCCTTTGGCTTCCGGGCCAGGAAGGCTATGGAGGAGATAGGCATTGATGACTTCCAGATTTGTCCTGTGAGGGTCCCCAGGGTGGCTCCATGGCTTTTTCCAGAAGTTTTCCCCAGCACCTGCTTTACAGACAAGAAGGAATCTCTTCCTCCTCCAGTGGCTCGTTCCCTCTTTTTAGAACATGCCTTCACTCACAGGGAGTCCCTCCCTGTGTACACTGATGGGTCAAAGTCTGATGCTGGAGTTGGCTTTGGAGTTGTCTTTCCTGACTTTTGCCGTGGAGGCAGGCTCCCTTCTGTTATGTCAATTTTTACTGCTGAGCTCTCGGCCATTTTATATGCCCTCCAAGTTATTTTTACTCTCCTTCAGCCTTTGTTTACTATTTTTAGCGATTCCTGTTGTGCCTTGCAGGCCTTGTGCAATTTTAACTCTTCCCATCCCCTGGTGTTGGCCATTCTTGAGTGGCTTGTCCTCCTGGGTCGTCGTGGCCGCAAAGTAACTTTTTGTTGGGTCCCGGCCCATGTGGGTGTTGATGGGAATGAGCGGGCTGACGCCCTGGCTAAGGCTGCGGTCTCCAATTCCCGGCCTCCTGCCAAGCGTTATCCTGTTCCTGCAGTGGACCTTCGACCCTACATAGATGCTACTGTTCGTTCCTGCTGGCAGGACAGATGGGACGCCGTCGGAGCTAATAAGCTCCGCGACATCCGCCAGAGCCTTGGTTTGTGGAGCTACAGTGGCCTGTCCCGCCGGTGGGAGACGGCTCTTGTACGTCTCCGCATTGGCCACACATTGTTGACTCAAGGCTTTTTAATGGAGAGGGCTCACCCTCCCTACTAGTCCCTTTGACAGTGCGGCATCTTATTGTTGAGTGTCCCAGCCTTGGTGACCTTCGTCGTCGGCACCTCTCTGAGTACCAGGAGGGTGACGGTTCTTACAGTCTCTTGCAGGTGCTCGGGGAGGAGGCTTGTAGTGTGGGAGGGAACACCCTCTCCTATGTGGAGGAGGCTGGCCTTCTCCACAAAATATGATTTTATGATATTTGTGGTTTTTGGATGATTTTGTGTCGATGTTCTTTTTAGTTTGTGTGTCTTTTAATCGTGGTGCCTGTCCCTTTCGGGTATTCATGTTTTATTAATTGTGTAGATGACAATTTTATGTTGGGCGGTATATGACCTTGGCTGTTGCGCCGCCAGATGCTTAGTTGCATAAAAAAAAAAAAAAAAAAAATGTCTCCACAACGAGAGGCCATACAAATAAGACAAGGCACATCATTATCATTCCATGTATAGATATAAGTATATAGTAATAAATTAAGCTTTAAGAAACTTGTGAAGACAATTACCTAAGAACACCACAACGCCGAGCTCGCTACCTAATACAACAACAACAACAACAACGAACTACAACAACTCCAGAACAAGGTACTGTATCAGATCCTGAACGAGTTAAAGCCTTAGAGGACTGGTACATTTAGCGGCAGCTGTGTTTTAGCAATAAGACAAATTGCAAGGTAAAGACTTTACGGGAGTACAGTGACTAACATAGTTCAAGGACAAGTTGAAGGAATCTACTTGTAAATTCTCTCAAGTAATTTCTTCAATGGGTATAATCTTACGACCTCTAACAAGGGAGATAAACCACAAATTCTTCACCGACAAGAGCCACCTCCTTCAACATAACTGCAACTGACCTACAAGGGGACCTCATTTACTTCACAACAAACAATCATCACTTCATCACTACCATATCGGCGTCCCTGTTACGTAAATGCTCTCGTAAGGACAACGCCATCACTCCATCACCACCACGCTGACGTCTCGTTACGTAAATTCTCTCGTAAAGGCAAGCCAACGTTCATCATCTTCACTCCAATAATGACTGTTAGTGTGTTAGTGTGCAAGCTAACTAAGTCATCGCTTCGCCACTTCACCATCGTCACCTCTTCACCACATCGTCGCCTCGTCAGACAACACCCCAACAAGACTTCATCTCGTCGTCATCGTCTTTGCAACTACAGTCAACTAAAAGTAGGTACACATTACATGTTACATTACATTATTTTTCACTTGTCCACGAACATGTTAGAAAAGAATTAGGTTCCTCATTAACAGCCCAGAAAGAAAGAAAAGAAGTGCCAAATTAAAACAAAAGTAAAAATATTCTTCGCCATTAATCCAAAGGAATCACAACTAACTTCGAATATCCCTGATAATAATTCATTAGTCTCTAAGCTAGATTCACCTGCCTCCCTAAGTCTCGTTTGTGGTGCCAACACATTCGAAATACATTCTTCTGCTTCTCCAACCTTACCCCCATTAAACACTCGATCTGGTATACTATATTAACCTGTATTTTCTCCAACAATGGCTATTCCTCCACAATCTCCTACTGTCTCTGCTCTTCATACAACTTTTTCTGGCCCCACTATCTCTTCTATGCAAACAATGAGAATTTTACCCACCCACAATTATTCAAAGCATTATACGGGAGATAATCCAAGATATGGGATTCATCTCTTCTTGCGTCATTTGGAGGATGTGTTTTACCAAGCGAATATAGAGCAGGACGCACATAAGATAGGATTCGTAAGAGGGCATATTGCACCAGATAGTCCAGCCAGTTATATGTTAACTACAAGTGCATTTTCTGATTCAGAGAATTTAATGTCATATGCTACATTCAGACAGTCACTTATTGATGTCTTTGGGGATGATCAACTACATAATTCATTATCATGGGTTCAGAGAATGATTAAAACAAAGGCAGACAACATAAATACAAGTGAACCAGCAAGAGCACTTACATGATCATAGTCTCTAGCAATGAATTCGAAGGAATCTCGTATCATACATCGTGCATTACAGATTACTCAATCCATGGGTACGAAGATTTTTAATTTTGATGCCACACCTACTCAAGGGGATTCACAGGGAAAACGTTGCAAACACTGTAACGGAAATAATCATATTACCAGTGAATGTTATAACTTACATAATACTAAAGGAAATTATCAAGGGAAAAGTAATCATAAATACTGTCATTACATAAATCAATTCCTAGACATGATCCTTACAAATGAAACAGGACTTGCACAACGAATAGATGTATGAAACGAGACCACCACAATATTAACATACGTCACAAACGAAAACTGTAGCCCTGTCGTCGCATTACCGATAATGTACTATAATCCTGTCCTAGTACATAGTAACACCCCTTAATGATAGACACAAGGCTACATTCCTGTTCCTAATAATCCAATACCCCCCCCCCCCCCCCCCACCCCCCCCCCCCTCCCCCCACCCAACATCCCTAACCATGACAGACAGTAATCACAGTGGTATTAGGGACACTAACCCTTCCTGTAGACAAGGAACTAACCATATACATATTGAATTTTATATAATACAAAATTATAAACTAGGTTTATCATACCTTATCAAACAAACCATAATAATTAACCATAAACATAAAATAATACATTTTAGGAAATAATGTATTCCAATACAGGATTGTCCAGGCCAATATATAAGTCCATGTAATGTTAACCCTATACGTATTGAAAATGAGGGAAACAACTCCATTATCATAAAGGCCATTGCTGCATATAATAATATATTAACTCCAAATTTCGTCCATAAAATTAATTGAAGGTAAAGCTTCCATCTCATGTACAGCCACATACTACCGTTCTATCCTTAATAGAACTAGTAAAATAATATATAACCAGGGATTAATTTACTTTAACCAATGTAAACAGTGAAAATATCACTGATATTAATAAAAACATCTACCAATATTCATGTAATGAAAGGAACATATCTATGTGATCTGTACAGATGGAAGTTAGACCACAAGGAAATATTGTATCGGTTCTAACCGAAGGGTATAAAGTGATAGTCACGTAAGGGAACAACTTAGGTCTTAGAAATTTTGTCAGTGGACGCGATTTTCCACTTCATCGTGATAATTTCATTACCATACTAGCCACATATCGCAATGCGATTGCCCTACCTGATGAATCCTTAGGATGAACCAACATTATAAAGCATACCATTACACTAACATCCCCTCAACCCATTTACTCGAGCATAGAGACTACCGTACCTCATAGTAGGCAGAAAGTTGTAAACGAAATAATAAATGAAATGATGGATGAAGGCAGCCAATGTTTTGGTTTCAAATAATAATGGTGAATTTAGGCCAGTCAATTATTACAGAAAAATAAATAATGTTAAAATTAAAGATAAATATCCCCTCCCTCCTTTAAGATGTTTTGTCTAACATTGGTGAAATAAAACCTATGATATTTTCCACCTTAACCTTCGTCAGTGGAAACTGGCAAGTAGCATTAGATGATAAAAATCAACCCATTACTACATTTAATACTTCCCATGGTTATTATGAATACATTCGTAGACCATTTGGATTATGTAATGCTCCATCCACATTTCAGCATATGGTCAATTTTCGTATTGGTTTTATTAATAACGTAGTCATCGCTGATCTAAACGAATTGATTATTTTTCTAAATACGTACCTTCACAATAAGTAACAATAAAGAAGGTTATACAGAGATTACATTAGGTAGGCCTTAAACTATAAATGTCTATGTGTCATTTTCTTACCAGAAAATTATAATTTTAGGTTATACATTAACCGCCACTGTGCTCCATACACAATCTGATAAAATACGAGCAATGAAAGTATTCTAAATAAATGTTACTAACATAAAATCATTCTTGGGTTTATGTTCTTATATAGAATCCTTGTAAAGAATTTTTCCCAAGTAGCTAAACCCATAAATAATCAACTTGAGATTTTGTATGGATGCCAGAGAAATAGCTGAGCTTTGAATTATTAAAGGTTAATTAATGTAAGCTTCAATTCTTGAGTTCCCAAATATTCATTAACTTATATCACGTGTACAGATGCTTCTTTAGTAGGCTTAGGCGCTGTACTTATGTAAGAGATAGCTATGGGTCTATGTCAGGTATGTGCTTGTGCTTAGAGAATATTAAATGCACACGAAACTTTAGCAATCTTATGGGCACTTCGTACTTTAGAGAAATCGTATTAGGCTATCCTTTACAAGTTTTCGGGAATTACCAATCGATCCTTGGCTTACTATAACCTCAAATCCTAACGGAAAATTAGCCAGATAATATTTAACCATAGAAGAATTTCTCCCGCATATTGATGTTAACTACCTTCCAGGACGATTATATAATGTAACAGATCCCTTAAACAAGTGGTTCTTAACCTTTTTCAATATATGCACCCCTTTCAAATCAGCAGTCAGTTCTCGCACCCCTCTATTGCTGAAATAAAAAAAAAATGCTAAAACTGAAATACGTGGTTTTAATAAGTACATTTGTAGCCATCACAATACATTCCATGAAAGTATTGTAATGGCTACACCGCTACAGTAATGATTTATGTTATATAAACCGACCATTTAAATACACATGAAGAAAGCAAAATCAGAAATGATTCACAACCAATCCTCCACCCTACGGTATATGTATCAATAAGAAAAAGTTATTAAAACAGGGAAACCATAAATCACTCAAACAGAGGTCTGCGTGTTAATGGTGCGGGAGGGTGGTGACGATAACCTCCCTCCCTCTGTGTCACCTACGTGTCCTCCCTCCCTCTGTGTCACCTATACGTGTCCTCCCTCCCTCGTCCCTCCGAATCACATACGTGTATCCTGTACTCGAGTCTGTTGCAATGTTGGCACTTCATTAGGAAATTATTTGTAGGTTTTTCTCTTGCTCAAAACACTGCTGTAGCAAAAAGATTATTTTTTTTTGCAGAAAAAAATAACATGCGTATATAAAAATATAATTTGCTTTAATTATGCCTATCCTCGCACCCCCTAGGAACCGGCCTCGCACCACCTAGGGGTGCGAGCACCCTTGGTTAAGAACCACTGCAGGCTTAAACAATCATCTTATCCTTTTAGTTCCGAGGACACCCATGGACTTTGACCTTAATGCGGTTCGTAAACATTAGCAAACGGATTCTATGATAAATGTAATAAAATATTCATTAAAAACTGAGGATGAAAATAATGGACCATAATTACCCAGTCACGTAAATAACTTTTCCCTTCATGATGATATTATTTACAGAAAACTAAGGAAACGTGACGGACAAACCAATCAAATAGTGATACAACGAATAATGATTCCCTCAGTATTAATTACCCTTATATCATAATGCAGCAGGACATCCTGGGAGAGATAGGTACTTGACCACTCTCCATACAATATACTATTAGCATAAACTAAGGGTAGATGATGAAACACATATATCGCTCAGTGCGAAACATGCAATGCAAATAAAGGCCATACGTTTTGACCTACTCCATGACGGGAATCCCTTAATCCTGGACGAATCATGGGAAGAAGTAGGAATAAATCTACTTTCCTTACCAATTTCGAATCAGGACACAAATAACTTATTACCTATGGTTAACCATTTTCTAGATATCTAGTGGCGGCACCACTACAATAAAAACCGCAAAAGTAAGTGCACATATATTTAAAAACCAAATTCATCTGCCCATATACATGTCCCAATATTATAAAAGGTATCTGATTTCTACGACATTAAGCAAACGTTTGTATTAACATATCTCCCAGCATCTAATGGTTTAACAAAACGGCAAAACCGTAAAATACTAGAAGTACTTCGTGGCACAGAAATAATGAAAATCCCTCCACATGGGAAGACTGCATCGATATGACAGTCTATAAACACTACAAACCACGGAAATAAAAGGAAACACTCCTCATGCAATACTATAGACATAAACGTCTTCCATATGATATAACAATTGCCATAGAGAAGCCATGCTACAACATGAACAACTACGCTGAACGACAGTGAGTTGCATTTCAACGATTTCATCATGATGTACAAAACAAATTATATAGGCTTGCAGGAATAAAATGCGTAATCGCCGACATAACAAAACAAATTATAGGCTTGCAGGGAAAAAATGCGTAATCGCCGACATACTAAAGCAAATAACTCAAATGTTCACTCCATGTGATAACATAATAATATGGGTACCCGATCGAAACTTCACACAGTCATATCTTTAGTAGGTCATACCTATAATACAGCATAATTTTACCAGGCGGGTGATATTGTTTATGTAAAGAGAATAAAGAGATTGGTAAAAAGCGCGCAAAAACCCAACATCCAAAATAAAACCAATCAATATCTCTGGAACATCAACAATTTCCTCTTCCTAGTAATATTATCCCTACTACTGATGGTAATAATATAAACAATTACAAACAAAAACTCCGATCGGTTTCCAAAGAAATATAATATTTCTTCTTACAAAAGTTGCCCAAATCAACCTATATAACGGTTTTCATGTCTATACTCGCGGCGGCTACAAGCTCCGACGAAGTGCATAACGCAGATAAAGATGACGTCTTAAATCCGAGAGCTCTCGTTTACTATTTTATCAAACAGTTGAAAAGAAAAGGAAAAGAAATAAAATATTGGTAACGAACGATATGATCACTATTTCTTTACAGGATATCTGAATTATTACATAAATTTTCTGCCATTGAGCAGTGGGTACAGATAAGGTACTTAATGATACACTAGATTTGTTTGACAGGTATCACACGAATGAATTTACCTATTTAAATGCATTATATTCTGTAATGTCCTTCCACCATTGGGCGCCCTATGAATGAATTCAGCGACTCAGGTAATAATGCTCATTTATTATACAAAAATATAATGGCTTAGAGCCATCATCACAGCCCAGAGCGTGATTTAGATAATTTTAAGTGAAATTTCATGAGCACTTTGGTACTGCTTAGATAGTGGTATACAAGCATTATCCCATACATAAAAGGTTGCAGGACAAGCCGTTGCAAATCAAGGTAAGATAGAGTAACAGGTATATACTGTATTAGAGTGCAAATCATTGCACAGACATTGAATACGATTTATCTAACTTTACATGAAAACAAAAGAAAAGAACTACATATATGGAATAATCACATCTTATTTTTTTAGGCTTCTATTTATTTCTGTGAGTTGGCAGGAAAATGAATTGCAGGTGAGGAACTTATTTAGAGAGGAATGACAACCATTTATTAAGAGAGTATTTACTGCGGGTAAGGTAAGATCAACTCACAATTATTGCCACCCCAACAACTACGAGATGCAATGGTAAAATCAGTGATGAAATACCATCTTTCTTACTATCTTTCATACACCTATTTGAAATATTATTATACAGTCATGCGTGGTATTTTAACACAAGATCATATACTCATTATTATTCCCATAAAAGGTAAAATGTTATTCACAGGCTACGGTTAGATTTTCATCCAATAAGTATTATACTTAGTGATGATGTCATCAGTGACACACAACTCCTCAAGTGCCATGTTGCATATCTTCATTTATATGTTTGTCCTGCATATTTATTTGTATTTAAGTCTCCAAATGATGCAAAATCTCCACTTGCTTGGAATCAAAGTAATACTATTCAAACACTATATGCATGTACAGTTGCGGAACAAAGGACCTGAACACAAGTGGCGACCCCTGGCAACCATTACTCTAGTAAACACGGAGGTGATAGTAGAAATTCATGAATGGAGGGGCAGCGTTTGTATCGTAGTGTGTGATTGGTCGATGCATCACCACCGTCCCTCATTGCCATGTATTCATATATTGAAGGAGGTTATGAGTATGATTATGCCACGTAGTAGAGGTAATTGATATTGACTCTGTGTTATAATGACACATAATAGGCTATCTTAAGTATTTTATGCAACTGGTAGTTATTGATAAACTGTATTGGCTTCTGGGACTCATTATATAATAACACAGTGCAACTGATAATATTCATGGTGGCAACAGCATCAGTTCGTATGAGACCGAAGCCTCATTTAATTGAATGATTCATTAATATTATTAAGTGAAATATATATTTTATGAGCGTGTATTTCTGTACACATTACTAATGAAAAAGTAATTGAAAGATTACGTTGGGGTAATAATCTTTATTACTTTGTTATGATTTCACTCAAAGTTTCCTCCTCAAAATACTGACAAAGCTTCATTGAACACCATCCCTTACCATATATAATTTTATTTCAGTAAAACACAAATGTGCACATTGAAATAATAGTCTGTTCCCCCACAAGTAAAATCAA